>OY747714.1:36665540-37865540 GCA_963556495.2 Valencia hispanica | reverse complement strand
AAATAGGTGACCCACGTGAATCGTGTAGATCCGATGAGAAAATATTTTTTGGGGGGGTCTAAGCATAAACATACAGGAAAAGAGCGAGGGAAAGGCAGAGATGAGTTGGTGACAAGTCCAGATGGATGATGTAAAATAAGTCTTATGCCGCGTTCACACCGGTCAGCTCGTCCAGGCAGCAGGGCAGCTAGATTACATGCAAGTCTATGGTATCTACGCATCTAGTGGGCGCCAAACTGCCAAGCAGCAAGTCGCGCGCGTCGGCGCAGCTGGCATCAGCGCGTCCACGCGGCTGATGCCCGGATGCCCCGACGGACCGTCGGGGCGTCTGCTGCTCAAGTTGAGAAAATTGAACTTTCGGGCAGCAGACGCGCGGCGTCAACCAATCAGAGCGACTCGTTGTACTGACGTAGTAGCTCCTTCCATGGGGGAATCGGCAAATTTTTTATTCAAGATGGAGGACAAACTGATCGTCGCTGTATGTAATGTCCGTGAATTGTTTGACCCGTCTTCGTCTTTTTACAAAGACAGGAAGAGATCGGATCTGATTTGGAGGAAGATATCGGAGGATATTGGAGTGCCAGGTAAGCAGTTAAATATATTTCTTTTAACTTTCTTACGTGTTAGACAACGTTGTGTGGCTTCATTAATTAAAGCCCAAGCCACTCTCTCGACAAGATCCGCCATGTTGTAAACAACTAGCAACAGACAAATCCACGCCCGCACGCTGACGTAATGACGTGACGCGCTGATGCCCCGACGCGCCGACGCAGACCACAAGTGTGCAAGCAGCTGGGTTTTAATTTTAAAGCGTCGACTTTCGTCCGTTTGAGCGATTTGACGCCTGGACGCGCTGACCGGTGTGAACGCGGCTTTAGAAGTGGAAAAGTACATGGAGTTATATAATCCCCAGCACATGTGATGAAAAAAATAGCTCTGAATAAACATCTGAGCAGAAGCGCTTGTCGACCCCCGCGGAGAAATACGCGTCTGGTGCATTGGCTGTATATAGAGTCTGGTGTGAACAGGAGGGCGGTGGACTATGGAATTATATTTCAGTCAAAAATCCAGAGCGAGATTTTCAACCCTCACCTGCGCGTATTCAACAAGGCACGCAAGTATTTACTCCTGCGCGTGCGCGCATATTCAACAACACGCGAGTGTAGAATTGATCTCACTAGTATCCAACAACCCGCGCATGTGGATTTCACCTCACACGCGCCCTACACCAAGCTTTCATACATGCGTGAGGGTAAATCTTAGGAGAAGCTGCGCCCTCGAAAGGAAATTCTGCTGGTGCCAGTAAAAAACTTTTGATTGTTTGGAGGAGGAGCCTAAGGTTGGCACTGACCCTGTGTAATTGGTCTTTTTAAATCAGTAACGCCCACAGCATCATTGATTTTTTCATAAGAGTTCACCAAACATCACATTACTTTTAGTATCCTACGAAAAGAAAAAAAAAACTCATAAGTAATGTCATAATTTATATTCTGTTGTTAGTTTTTAATTCATAAATGTAAATTTCTCAAATGCAAACCTCTGTTTTATACCTTCCTGAAAGAACTGAAACTCTTCTTCTCCTTTACTTTCTTTAATAGAGAAAAGCACTGCAATTGCTTGAAAGGATATAATGAACTGATTGTGAACTTTTTACCCCTAGCCCTTTTTAAAATGTATTTTTCATTTATTTAGGTTTTTAGTTTTTCTTTTTTTCTCTGCTACACCAATGTACTTTTGCTATTTTCCTGGCTGTCTGGCATCACCAAAGTCATGTTTTCTTTGTTTGACAAATGCCATTTTCTTGTATTGTTAAACTGTGGGGAAAAAAATATAACTCTACTGATCCTGTGGGCGTTAGTGATTTCAAAAGACCGATTACACAGGGTCAGTGCCAACCTATAGGCTCCTCCTCCAAACAGTCAAAAGTTTTTTACTCGCTCACGCAGAATCTCCTTTCGAGGGGCGCAGCTTCTCCTAAGATTTACCTTCACACGTGTATGAAAGCTTCGTGTAGAGCGCGTGTGAGGTAAAATCCACATGCGCGGGTTGTTGGATACTCGTGAGATGAATTCTACACGCGCGTGTTGTTGAATATGCGCGCATGCGCATGAGCAATTACGTGCGTGCCTTGTTGAATACGCGCAGGTGAGGGTTGAAAATCTCGCTCAGGTTTTTAGACTGAAATATAATTTCATAGTGGACCGCGCATGATTTTCGCCAGCGCGCCGCTTCGCGACCCTCCCGTGAAAGAAGAAATAATAAGGGCTCTGTATGTTGTTGTGCGCGTGTGTGTCTGTATATAAAATGTGAACATGGCAGACAGTAAATTTATACATTTGAACTGTCTAGTAATTGTGGCCATTTTTCTCTCAAAATGCATCAGATTAATGCTTTAAATAAGAAATATTCAAAAATTTATTCCCGGGGGAGCATGCCCCCGGACCCCCCTAGCTCACTGTGTCCTTCTAACCTTTTTCACGCATGACCCGTTTTCATGTGTGAGAAACCTTTTGTATGAGGGATAGTAACACTTCTCAGACTGGGGGGAAAAATGTGTTAGAATAAATTGTTCGGTTCATTCAACTTTAGAAACTATATACACAGCGAAAACCACACTTGCACAATGAAAACTCCCCACATAAATTTCCAAGCGGAAATATAAACCATCAACCTTGTGCTGAGAGATAAGAGAGCTAGCTGTGTATCAGATAATTGAAGGCTTCATTTATGTGTTCATTTGACTGAGCTTGAGCTGTTTTGCAAAAAAGAATGGGCAAAAAACATAAATTTCTAGATGTGTAAAGCTGGTAGATACACACCTCAAAAGGTGGTATAAATACATATACAAAGAACTCTTCTTACTTTAGTTGTCATTTTCAAATTTAATTTACCTACCTTTACCATCTGTACCACCCTTTTGACTGTTGACCTCATTGTCAGCAGGGCCCTCTTCTTTCTCACCACAAACATCCTCAGATGAGTCTTCAGTTCTGGCTCCCTTAAGATAAGTAACAAAAATATATAATTTAAGTATGACAAAGATGGATGGATAGCTACAGTATTTTCATTCTATTTTGGACATTTACAACATGACTGTGTACCTCCATTGTGGGAGCGAACTCCTAAACCCCACACTTCTGCTGATTCTTTATGCAGCTTCTCTCTGAAAAAAATATTAGATGAAGGTTCTGATGGTAAAAGAAATCTGTTTTGACAGCAAATGAAAGGAAATGTTCCATAATGTGAGATAATCTATTAGAATAGATGCTTCTTCAATCTAACTGAGAAAAGTTTTGAAATATTCACTACATTTACCTCTGTACAAAATCAATCATTCAATCAATCACAGGGTTTAATATATACACTATTGATCGGCAGGATGAGGTAAAGAGCCAAAATGACTAAAAGAAATGGGTGTTTAGATTCTGGATCTCAAATCTTTTAATTTAGGTACTGGTGTTTGTTGTCAGACTTGTACTCAGATCCAGATAATATTACAAAATAAAGCTTTAAGGAACAAATTGGCACTCAAACATGACACAAAATATTTTTAATAAACAAAAGCTACCACCTTCCTAGACCAACAATGTGCATTAGTCTTTTTGCACATTGAAAAAATAATTAGCAGCTTGATGTGTCAACTTCTTTAGACATACAGTGTCTGTGTTACACTAAAGTATCAAAAGTCATTTTTTGCTGTAATGTTTTTCTTCATTTCAGAAATTACAAATTACAGGAAGTCTTTGTTTTAAAGATAAAAACTGACCTGCCTGTATTCCAAACCTATCACTGAAATTAGTAAACACATTGTGAAACATAAAATATGGCGCGTGTGAACTGTTATATTTATCTAAATATCGGTAACACTTTGACCTAAACAAAATATAAAAACATTTGCTTAAATTTTAACTGCATTTGTCCCATGATAACTGAAATATTAAACTGAGCAGCAGAGGCCATGCTTTTGCATAATCACTGTGTCTTCACTAAAACAACAACTTTATTTTTTTTACCACATGTACTGTATGTTAAGTATAATAACAAAATCCCTAAATGTATCATGTGGCACTAACAGCATACATATCCAATCTAGAAGTGTTAAACACATTACTGATTTTAATCAGAAAAAAGGGAATTTACATGCATTTGGTTTTTTTAACAGGAAAAAGTACATTGGTTTCTTTTTCAAGTAACTATTACCACAAAACAACCAACTTAATACTTAGCATAACGCCTGTGTCTGCGATCTTCTCCTTGGTGTACAATCCACTTCACCTCCACTGTCAACAGTCTGTTTAAAGCAATAAGCTTGACACGAAAAGAATCTTCTGAAGGCAGTAACTTCGTTTTAAAGATTTACTCCAAAAAAGTGAAAAGTTACAAGAAACATTCTGTATGCTCTACTTGGCACAACACGGTTAAAAAACTGTCTTGCTCCACCGACTGCTTGACTCCAACTGACTGCTACCAATTATGACGTAGCCTTTAGCTGCAATAAAGGAGTGTTTCACCACTTTATATAAGGGGTTTTTAAACATATAAAATCTTACTTATTATGGCTCTTACAACGCCTATAACCCACAGCAATGGTGACTGGCCATCTGGAAGTACTTTGATTACTTATACTTCATCAGCACCTCATTTAAAAAAAAGTTAGATTAGATCTGTAAAGTGTATCTCACATCTGATTGAGTTTCCTTTTGTTTAACACTGATAACCACAGTGGTTGGTAGATATTACAGGAGTAGCCTGTAATTTGTAATTCCCTTCCACTTTAAACCATCAACAAAACAGTATAAATAGCCTACCGTTGCAGAAGATCTGTCTAAGGACCGATGGTCTTTCATGAACAATGGTTTCTTTTCTCTGTGTTCTCTCCTAACAGTGCTTATAGATGTGTTGCTGTGTAGACTTCCTTTTATACCCCGCTAGAATCATTTTTACTTTCGCATTCACTTTTTCCTTGGTGCTTCTTGTAAATCACATGGTTTCCTTGACATGGCCAAACATTCCAGCTCTGTTACTTTTTGTTGTAAGAAATATGTTTTAAAGAAAACTGCAGTGAATATTTATCTAGTATTGATTAATGAAATTATTCCCACATCTTGGGAATAAAGCATTGCCATTAATATGTGAAAAATTCAAGGCTAAATAAATCCATTTGTTTGGTGCCTTGGATTAATAATAGCTATTACATAATTAGTTTTAATCTGGGTTGTAACTTTTCATTAATACTCTTTGTTTTGCCACCGTAATGTAATTGTTCTTTTGTTTGTTCGTTTCTTGCATTATGTTATAAAGGCACTTTGAATTGCCTTGTTGCTGAGATGTTCTATACAAATAAACTTGATGATAATAAGAACTGCAACACTGTCTCATTTGGCTTCAATGAAAGAACCAGATTTCTTATTCTAGAGAAAACATTTCACTCCTGAGACATTTACTTTCAGATTATTGTTTTTGGGGTTTACAGTTCTGAAAAATTTGAATGTTTAACCTCTGGACCTTCAGCAAGTAGGACATCAAACATTTTAAAGTGAATAACACTGTCCCAGGGTCTCCTAGACTCCATTTTATCTGTGCAGACCATCACTAAAAAAGGAAAAGAATGAACTCAACAATAGCATGCAGTGAGAAACTTATAGCACAATTATTCTCTATGCATGTACAAGACTGGCCGTGATAAAATATTAGAAATGCTGATCCAGACTTCAGCCTCATCCTTATGGAAGGAGGAAGATATTTTCTTCCCATAACAGCATCTAGTCTTACTTTCATATGTTTTTTAAAAATAAATTACGCATTGTAAAATATAATCCTGACAAAGCACTGAAATGACATCCATTATAGGCCCTTTGTACATGTACTGTGCATCAACACAAAATGTCTTTTACAATCTCTTAAAACCTTGTATTCAGGAAGAGACTGTGGAACAGGTTATATTATTTTGCCTAAAGTAAACTGTTGAGAGAAGAGAACTGGTACAAAATTTACAAGATATCAAATTGCAACTGGACATCCAAGACATTTTAAACAAAATTTCTAGTTCTGAAAAAAAATGCTGATATTTCAAGAAGACAAAATTAAAAGAAAGAATATAGCTTTTGTTTTTTTTTAGTACTTAGTAGAAAAAAAGTCGGGTATATTTAGTATGCACTAGGGATGGGCATTCGATTAAACTGTCTTCATCGATCATCGGGAGAATTAACGATCGATTTCCGATTAATCATTGAAATTTTATATTAAAATTCAGTGCTCATAGGCTATATTAAAATGCAGTGAGAATAGAAAAATAGCGTGTTTCCTCATTGAAATCTTAATTACAAGTGGGACACCTCTTGTTGCAGTTAAACGGAATTAATTCACGGTAGTTGCACAAAGAAACAACAGCTAAAAGACGGTACTCATTAACACAACTGACGTTCATATTTTTTTTCTTCTCCAAAAAAGTACAAAAAGAGTCACGTTTACCAATAATTTCATAAAAAAAATATAATACTAATAGGTCTGATAGTTTTGTGTTACATTTGGCAAAAAGAGTCGAGAAAGAGGATGAGAGAGATCAGCGTACCTAACAATAAATTTGGCTAATTAACCGAGTAAAAAAGACAAACACAAAAGAAACCGTAATTTATATACAACTTTAGCACTAGTCTACTGACATTTGTTGAGAAAGATGAGCATGTTAACATAAGCTGTGGTCAGAAGCGAAAGCAGCCTGGTGAGCAGACTGACTGTCACCAGGCTGCTGTCGCGTCTGACCTGCAGCACCGAGATCACCTGCTGTGAGGGGACAGACGTCGCTGTGATAAACATACCTCCGTGCTAACTTGGCAAGCCTCTGCAATCTTGTTTAATTCATTTTCCACCAGTCTGTAGGGGTGCAATCCAGGGGTGGAGGAGCTTCCCTCAGAAAGTAGTTGATGAGTAAGTTTCTCTGCTCGTTTTGCATCTCGGCTCCTCCGTGCTAACCCCGACTTGATGCTAGGTTGAGACCGAGAGCAGGATGCTCCGCTTCTAACCAGGGAAGTGCATTCAAGTAGCCTACTTATACACAGCTTTGCAGTGTTGGCAGTTGAAGAGATAGAAATTCTGTAAATGTTGTATGAGGGTTGAATTCTGTAGTGCATGTGGAAACACTTAGAAACAGTGAACAATCAAGAAGAATGTGGTACATCATGTGTTCCTTATGTGAAGAAGCTTTGACCATTCTGTGAACGAACATCTATGTGGGAGGAGTTTCCTGCAAACTCTTGTTTCAAAAAAAAAGTCTATGCCGACGTAGATCTGGGCTCAGTTAACAGAACTGAGTCCAGCGAACGACGTCTCGCTGTTAAAATATATAATTGTTGTTTGTTGTTCTTATTGCTCCTTTTTACAGAAATGAACGAGCACACGGGAAGGTGAAATGAGAACCCAGAGAGCCCAGGGTCATAAATTAAATGGGTGTCTGTTCCTTTAAGAAAGGCTTTAAATTAGAGTGAAAACACCTTTCCAACACAGTGAACCAAGACTTTTTTTTTTGTTTTTTGTTTTTTTGTCAAAGTGGTCCCACACCACACTTTGCTGCGACCTCTTCATGACAATGCTACTTTCGAAATACACAGAAATTTGCAAGAAACTGAGTCGGCCTGTGGGTTTTATTTTCAGTCATCGCCCTCATGTGGTAAAGTGCTTAATTACTGCCACATAGCAAAATTAATTGCATTCCTTCAAAACGCACACTACGCAACAGAACATTTGTTAATTGATGGTAAAAAAAATTTCATCGATGAAATTCTTAATGATCAATTAATTGATCGCCGATTAATTATGCCCATCCTTACTATGCACCAAACGTTGCTTATCAACCGCCATTAGACAGAAGTTTATGGCTTATGTTATTATTTTCATTGTTTTTTGTCAGAAGTTTTAAAAGTCCTACGTTATTGAACTCAGGATATATTTCCAACGTTCCTTGAATGCACCACATGTGTGCAGCTCTGTCAGATGTTTGTGTGTGGCTTATAAAAGAAAGATTGCTCTTATATACTTTCAAATTTTTATTTTAAAAAAAGTAACTAAGGGTGGTCATTAGCATGAAGAAATCTTTTCAGATGGCCCAAACATTTGCCTTCAGCGAAGACGGGGCAGACCTTATTTCTTTTTTGTCTTTCATGGTAAAGCATCAGGCTAGTAAATATCTGCTCTGACTGAGCAGAGCCTGGGCATGCAGGCGGACGGAGCTGCATGCTGTTAGCGCTTTGGCTCACTACAGCACAGCTGTTCGGTGAGAACAGCAAAAATGATGTGTCAGTGCGTCCAAAGGTCTCCAAAAACACCATAAAAAGTCGCTTGATTTGTCGCTTTCTTATTATGTTTCAGCCGAACGGGGTGAAGTCACATGATTATGTGTAGTGGACAGGTAGTGACTGCAGCCACTGTGCAGCGTTGAGACACCATCGCTTCATCAGTCCATCCGCAAATTAAAACGACCATATCGGTGGATTGTGACAGCTACAAAAAACGACCCTATATTCCATATGCGACCCCTTGTGGTTTAAAATGTCAGCTGTAAAAAACCAACGGCACTTTGGGGGCCTGGCGCATCTACCTTGGGGATTTAAACAGATGATGACGCAGATATCGAACTAATCTCACTACAAATTAAAGCTGCCGTAGGTAACTTGAATAAAAGTAACTTTTTGTGATATTTCCTAAAACTGTCCATATGTCCTGAAAGTAGGAAATTAGATTTGTAACCTGTTAAAAAAAAGCAGCTCAATTGGTCACGCCTACAGCCCCTACTGCGATTTGCAAGAATCCACCGCGCCCGATAGAAAACACCCAATCAGAGCCAGAGCAGCGTCTGAAGGAGTGTCTGACATCTGTCTATCACTCCTCACACACACACCGCGACCCGCCCCTCGCTCCGCTACGCAACCGCTACGCAACAGCCACCTAAAGAGAAACTGCCTGTACCACCGCTGCCAACAAAAAAGAAGATGAATGAGGAGGTCAAAAAAGCTAAGAAGAAAGAAGTTGACCGAGCCCGAGATAAAACGAGGGTAAATATTGCCGTAGCCTTTGAGAGGTGGAGGGAGCTACGGGACCTGAAAGCGTTTAAAACCGATTCCGAGTTGGCAATGTTTCTGCTTGACAGGTAATTACACTTGCTTGATTAATATTTGTTTCGTTTTTTGGTGGTGGTATTACAGTAAACCGGTTAGGAAATATTCACGAAAGTTTGTTCTCTAAGTCACGTCAGCTGATTATCTTTGGCAGTTGTTACACCAGTAGCGCAGCCGAAACGGGGAGGAGGGCATTGGAGGCGGGGCTTGAGTGCATCGGAGAGGGAGGGGGAGTGATGTGAAGCTTGTTTGGGTTTAAATTTTCAAGCAAAGTCTGCTCTCCTCTCAATTCAGTTCAATTCAATTCAGTTTATTTATATAGCGCCAATTCACAACAGATATCATCTCAAGGCACTTAACAAGAAGTCATTTCAATACATTTATACAAACATTCCAATCAGTTAAAAAGTTTCCTATTTAAGGAATCCCAGAAGATTGCGTCAGTCATTGGCGTGAGGTTGGGCCCCGTTGATGCAGACTTTCCAACCACAGCAATCCTTCAGCAATCCCTCATACTGAGCAAGCATGTAGCGACGGTGGAGAGGAAAAACTCCCCTTTAACAGGAAGAAACCTCCAACAGAACCAGGCTCAGTAGGAGTGGCCATCTGCCACGACCGTCTGGGGGTTTGAGAAGACAGAGCAGAAACACAGAAGGAACAGAAGATCTGATATAAGAGAACTTTCTATGTTACAGAAAGTAAAAAGTTAATAACAGGACACAGTGGATGTTCAGTTACTGGGAGGATCATCCCAGTCGATGCAGTAGGTAACTCTCAGAGTTACCTACTGCAGCTTTAACTAATAAATGTTGTTATTCTGAAGACAGTGGGGTTCACAATGCTGCACATGGTTAAAAAAAAGGATAAAAGCCGTGTCGTGTAGCACAGTGGTTGAGACGGGCGCCCCATGTTCAGAGGGATGCAGCCTTCCGGGTGTTCACTTCCACCCTACGGACATTTGCTGACTGTTGCACTTTCAAATAAAGGCCACTGTGTGACCACAAAACCTTAAAAAAAGAAAATGCCGTCTTCACAGATACAGGTTGGTTTTCTTTTCATATACACCTGGGTGGTTTTGGTAATTCAGTGCCATTCTTTAATTATGTGTTAATTTCACACGTCAAAGGATGTGTCATTTCCCCGTGTTTCAAACGGTAAAGAATGAAAACAAATGCCTTTTAAACATACGGAGGCAGAGAGTGTTTTTGGACCTCAGGTAAACTTTGTAACTCGATCGTCTGGAATTGATGCGCTATGATAACCACACTGCCATAACCAAAAGGCTAGCAACATGTGAATGAAGGAATCAAAATAATGTATGTAAATAGTGAAACTGCAGTGAGTTTTACCAGTACGAATGTTGGTACCTGAACTGAGATAATTTTCGCGCATGCGTTTTTGGCAGCTCCTCTGAGCATGCCCTGTTGGTAGCTAGTCACTGCTGGATCGGCGCCTGACCCCAGAAAGCGCTCACACAGGTCGTTTTTTGAAGCTGTCACAATCGACCTATATGGTCGTTTTAATTTGCGGACGTGTTGGCTTTATCGTCACTGGGAAGGCTGTTATCTGAGTTGAGTGGAAGTCTGCGACTAAATCATGCAGCGCCATTTAATGGTTTGGGAGAAATATGTTGTTTTGGTCCTTTGAAACTTTATGCTTGACGGCAAAAACTGACGTCGACAATATTTCATATTCAACCACATCGGTTAGGTCGACTACTCGCGGCAGCACTAGTGTGTAGAGCGCCATTTTCTCTCCAATTTCCTAGTATTATGCTTTAAAGTACTCAGCTCTGCAATAAACCAGGGAGTCAACCTCCTATGACTAATTATTTTCTTTTCTTAAAGGGGCTACACTATCTAACGCCAAACGCAATGAGGAAGTATCGCTATGAACCAGACCACCAATTTCTGAAGGGTTAGAGATGGAATTGTTGCCCTCCACTGTGTAACTCTGAGACACTGTGGAAAGTAAGAATGGAACAGATTCTTTAAAACTTGTTACAGCATTGTGTGATAAAGCTCTACGATAATTTTTTTTTTTTCCAGTGTTGGGGGACACACAGCCATTGGGTGGCACTATCCCACATTCTAGCTCCAACAGCAGAAGAAGAGGACCAGAGCTTTTATAAGGCTCCCCCTCATCGGCCTACTTCCTCTTCCATTTGGGCTTTCAGCCAGACATTGTCAGGAGAGACCAAAGGAAATCCTTCCTTCGCTGGCGAGGGAAAAGGACGCGAGTTTCTGGGAGAAACTCACTCCAAGGACGATAAAGACTGCTGATCAATCAGGTGAATCGCAAACCCAGTGTGTTTTGAGACAAACCCTACCGTTCTGCCCTGAGCCCTGCAGAAGTTTTCTGAATTACAGATGCTGCTGGGAGGAAGGGACCGCTAACAAGCTACTGCGACAAAGCCTATGTGAGATGAATGCTGTGCTGAAAGCTGCGAAAAAAGGTACTGTCAGTTAAGGAAGGTATAGCTGATCGCTGTTTAGCCAAGCCGGAGAGGACGACGTCCCAGCTAAAGGCTGCTACGCTACAACAGCCTTACGGCCTACCACTGCTAACCAACCGCAGCTATTGTTAACTTACCGGATAACGTTGTTGAGCTTCCCCGATCATCAACTGAGCAACCTGGAGAACTTTAACCGTTCAATAAGGTCTGTTTGGGGAGAGGAAAGATTAGTTTAGGATAAACAAGATTTAAGAGTTGTTTGTTTTCACTGTGATTCGTTACCTTGTGGAAGATTTCATTCATTGGTTTTGGGTACAAACAGGCCGTTTGCCCTGGAGGTTTAAACAGTAATTTTCGAGGTTTCCGATGGAAAGTCGTTTTATATCCTGCAACCGGAGTTACTCAATCAGACAGTTTTCCTTTGTTTGGTGTTTAGTAAATGAACCAGAGCAGCTTTAAGCAGCTCCATGTGAGTTAGCTGTAGGCTACATGCTCTAGCAAACCACACGGGCCCGCCTTTGACTGCTCGACTTCATGAACAATAAAGACTGCCATTAATAGTATTCAAAATAGAGATTGACTTTAAAACAGATAGTTTAAACACTAAAACTAATCTTTTAAGTCATTTTTGAAACCGCCTTCTTGGTAAGTCGAAATACTAAATCAGATCAATGTAGTTGGTGCCCCCGTGTGAGGCTGATAACGTCAACATAATGTCTAAATATTAAATTAGATCAATCACTGCGGGGACCGATCTATAAAAAAGAATCAAAAGGTTCTATAGGATATTGATTTCTAATTCTGCAAATGGTTTAATGAAACATTACTTCTACCAAAAGAATTCTTTTTCTTCACTTCTGCTTTGCATTGTGAATTGGTGGTTTGAAAACAAACTAGAAGGTGCTGATTAGTCTTTGAAATGTCAAAGTTGAAAATTAAAATGCATTTGCAAAATTCTTTTTCATTTTCTTGATACAAATGCTATTTTTGACTCATAAATAAAACGAAAAAGAAATAATGCAAACTGCTTTTTCATTTTCCAATTGCTTGTTCTGTGACCTAATTAAAACGACAAAGAAAATGATATTGCTTTTTTAAATATGCACACAGATGTCAATGTGCCTTTTATTTGCAATTATTTTGGGCGGGTAAAAGATCACTCCAATCTGTGCCTTAATAATACTCTGTTAAACTGTATTATATGGGTTTTCCATAAACCTTGTTGAAAATTTTATAATTTCATCTCACTCAGTCATGGAAGTGTTTGATATGAAGTTCACACAGCTGAAAAACTGCAATCCTCTTGCAGTAAAAAGACTGACAACCTGACCACAGATCAGTTTTAGCAGATCATTGTCCCTAGATTCCAGCCAGTGGAAACATAAATGTTTGTTTGTTTATATAGAGAGAGCTTTTTGTTGAGTAGCAGTTTAAAGTAAGGACAGTGTGATGCTATGTGTGCTGTCTTATAGAACTGATTCAGATGATGTCGTTAAAAAAGTTGAAAAAACAACTTCTTCTTTACAACGTTTAAGAGAACAAACCTGGACAAGTTTTGAAACGGGTGGAGAAGATTGATAACATGGTTAGTATCAACAGAGATGTATGGTATTTAAATGATACTCAAAAAAAGGCAGTGGAGATTCAGAAAAAGTTGTATCTTAAACAATTTAATACAGAGAAATTGAAAGAAAACAAAAAACAAAGCTCTAACAGAGGAATGTGGTGGAAAATTGTTATGTAATTAGGAATTAAGTGTATATTCTCTGTTTAGTGAATGCATCTAGGGTAAGATGACAAGGTTATTGTTCCAACTTAATGTTTATGATAAAGATGTGTCAGGTCACCAGAGAGACAGATGCCGGGGCAGTAAGATAACAGTCTGGCCTTCGGATGGGCTGCTTCATGCGTTGCTATCAGACTCGCATGAGCCAGTTCTCCAGAGATGGGCCGTGAAGATGGGAGAAGACGTCTGCAGAGATAAACAGAGATATTTTTTGCCATTACGGGAACATTACACAGTACTAAAAGAAGCTAAACAGACACTAAAGAAAGATGAAAATCGATTGAAGTCTGAACCTCAGGAGTGAAGAAGCCAATAAAAGTGTTTATTTAAGTGGAGTCTGTTCAGTTGTTGAGCAGATGGCAAAAGATGATGAGCAGGATGGACTTATCAAAGTCTAAAGTTTAAGGTTGTCTAAAATCACAGAGTATAGAATATTTCATAAAAAAAACAAAAACAAAAAAACCCAACAACTTCATTGTCATGTCTGTCATCTGTCATGAAAGCACAAAGGCCCGATTGGCCTTTTCTAAAGCTCAAAGATGGAGCTCATCATCAAAATGTCAGACAATGTTTTTGTTAAATACACAATGTTAATAATAGTATATTGAGTTTCTCATGGTCAGAATCAAAGTCAAAAGGTGAAAACAAATTAAAGTCTGAGCTGGAGGGGTTAAAGCAGTATTACCAACCCTTAAAGAGAGGGGAGTCTCTCAAGTTGTTTGGCAGATGGCCAAATATTATGAATGCATTGAACTTATCAAGAACTTCAATTTATTAGTAAAACAATTAAAACTGTTGAGTTCATGTATATTTGCCACATTTTGTATAATTTCTTTCCAAACAAATCACAGTTGTACCAGATTCATTGAAATTGACCTGGTTAATTATACTGTGCATTTGACTGCTGCCTTTTTACAAGCAGGCAGGAAGCCCAGATGACATTAAAGCAATTGTGCCTGTTAAACTCAGGTAAAAAGTCAGCTGGTCAACCAGCTTTGGGACAGCAAAAACCAAAAGCAAACGATTTTTCCAGGTTAAATAGGAATCCTTTAGGTGTTTAGAGCGCCATGTTCTCTCCACTTTGCTAGTGTTCTGCTTTAAATTTAAAATTGTTTTAATGCTTTGGAATAAACAGAAATAAAAGCGCTGAACCAGACTGGAAGAGCTTGAATGTCACTGACGGCTAACTTTTTACCAGCAGCATAGAAACAGGTAAGACCAGAGCGCACTCAAACAGGTTTGGCAATGGATAAGATTATCGTTCATCATGGGTCTCTTTTGTGTAAAAGATTTGTTTTCACACCATTAACCCACATAGCAATATTCGTCTGGCCTATTCTGCTCCATTTAATGCACCTATGCACAGCCTACATACCCCAAAGAATTGACCCAGATCTGGATTGACAAAGATGGCCCACACATGGGCCAGCACAAGCTACAGACATAGTGATGGCCCTTTGTGACCCACCAAATGTCAGGCTAATATATATGTTAATCAAGACGTGTAATGATGATATGGGCCAGATAATATATTAAATGTCATTTCCACAGAGGTGTGTGCAAGTTGATGTATGCAAGGCAAGGCAAGGCAATTTTGTTTGTATAGCACACTTTCAACAACAGGATAATTCAAGGTGCTTTACATGATAAAGTAAAAACAGCATAAAGCATACAGAGAGCATATGACACGTAGTGTACATAATAAAGCATTTAAAAAGAACTCAGTGTTTCAGCAGCTTTGCAGTTCTCTGGTAGTTTGTTCCAGATAAGGGGAATATAGAAACTGAAAGCTGCTTCTCCATGTTTGGTTCTAATTCTAGGGATGTTGAGTAGACTGGAAATAGAGGACCTGAGTGGTCAGGGGGGTTGGTATGGTGACAGTAGAGCTTCAATATACTTTGGTGCTAAGCCATTCAATGATTTATAAACTATTGAAAGTATTTTGAAGTCTATTCTCTGAGCTACAGGGAGCCAGCGTAAGGACTTTAGGGTGATGTGTTCTACTTTCCTGGTTCTAGTGAGGACTTGAGCAGCAGCGTTCTGGATCAGCTGCAGCTGTCTGGTTGACTTTTTTGACTGTAGTATGTCTCTCTCCTCACCTTTTGTCATTACAGACTGTGACCAGCAGGTGAGTCCTCAGAACTGGTAATTGTAAAAAATAAGATTCAGATGGCTTCTATAATACTTTACAGGAGGAATTGCAATTAAAATCATGTCACCGCTCAGCCAGGGTTATGACCATGGAATATGACCTGTTGTTTCTGTGTCTGACTGATAAGCAAACATGGAAAAGACCTGACCCTATTTTGTGCATGGCAAGCATGTATACAAATTCAAGCAAAACAGACAGAGGTGGTTTTATTTAGCTTGATTAAAAAAAGTGAAAAAAAATTATCACATTACATACAGTATTTATTTCTCTCTAGAAATGCCTATCAAGAAAACTTTACTTTCATTTGATGTTATACAACTCTTTAAGGCTTTTCTTTCCGTTTTCTGTTTTGTCAGCAGGCTTTGCCATGTATGCTTCAGCAAATCCTTGTTGTACTTGGGAATTACATATTTCCAATAATCTGATGTTACAAAGTTAGTGTCTGGACAAACTTTCCAGTTTGGGTAGGGTTCCTTATAGTTTTTGTAAAGGTGCCATTTAACGTTTGTGGGTTTGCAGCAAAAAACTGGCAACCAGAGAAGAGCAGATGTCATTCATAAGGTATTCTGCCCCCCACCCCTTCTGTGCTCACCTAAACCCTGTGGACAATGGAGTGAAGCAAAGTGTTCAGTGTGGTCTTTTCCTCCTGCATCACAGGGTACTCCACAGAATGGCCACTGTTGACCACAACCAATCACTCTGTTGCAGTGTTGTGTTTTCTAATCTGCTCTTATTCTACGCCACTAAGTGGTGCTGTTGAATACTGAACAAGAATGGACTGAGAGAGACTAGGATGAAAAAACGATGTAGCCTGCATTTAAAGTTCATTTAAGAAACGTATGTTGGATAGGCTTAGTTAGAATAAATCCTCTTGACAAGGACGTGTTGTACTGGACTACATAACAAAAAGCTCAATATGGGGTTTTAAATGGAGATGTTTGAGTTTGGTTTCAAAGGGTCTGTCCTCCATCTTTGCCCTCAGAGCTTCTACCATATCCTTCACAGACACTGTGAGCCAGTAAACAAACTGTTTCTGGTCAGCATTGTTCAGGACCATGAAGGCACCAAGAGCATCCTGGGAAATTACCAGTTTGTCACCAAGTTCTTTGCAGATCACTTCAACAAATGTCTTCAGGCTACCAGTTGGTATGGCCTTTTTGATGGCACCATTGGTCTTTGTCAGATGACGTATAGGGTGCTGTAGGTGCGTTGCATGATGGGATGGTTGAGTGTACACAACAACGGAAGCTGTGTATGTGGAGTCCATAAGCCTGGACAAAATGGTTCACTCGCGCTGTGTGAAGGGCCGCCACAACAGGTCACACAATACGGGGAAACAAAAATTTTACAACCATTTAAGTTGCTTTAGGTTTCCCGCTTGGAAAAGTGATTTTGGACAGAAAATGGGAGAATGCCTCCAGCGATGTGTAATATTTTAACTGTTTACATGTGTATGCGCTGATCCCAAACACAAGAGTTTGTGATGTTCAATGCGGTAGTTGGAGGCAGTAATGAAACGTCTGAGCTCCATTTGTTTCCTTTGAGCTCGTATGTATCTACATTGTCGATTGTAGACAATTTATGATTATATCTATCCCTAGCCTCCTTTAAAAGTTTATCCCTGTAAGGAATGCGTTCCTCTTTCTTATTTTCATCCATGTGTGAGACTCCACTGTGCTTCTTCAACTTCGGCTTCTTCAGTTTATCTACCGCGGTTTCCCCTACCAACGCGAGACGCTTACACTCAAGATGGCGCCCGGGGGTAGTGGATGCTAGGCAGGTCACGCGTCTGACAAAGACTGATTGATGTTGCCAAAGTTTGACTCAAGATCACCCAAAATAGACCCATTAAAGAAATGCTCCTTTATTCTTTCAAATATCTGTGATTTTAAGTATTCTTCATCTAAACAGCTATAATAAAGATGTATTCAAATTCATGCTTTAAAAACAAGTTCAAAACTGAATACTGGAAAGACATTCATCTGCAGAACTCCTCTCTTGTCATCATTTTATCGATTATGTTGAGGCCCAGAAAACAATAGATAAAGTCTTCGACAGCAGCTTATGGACAAAACAAAAGATCTATCAAAAACAAATATCAGTTGTATAAAAATAACTAAAACTAAGACTGTTTAATTTATTTTGTTCCTCCTTAACCCTCCAACTTTCCTCTGTGTCCTATTCTGCAGTTCCCTCACCTCCTGTCCTTTCCCTTTTCCATTATTTTTATTTTCCCCTTTGTCTAAAACCTCTTGTTTTGTACCTTAATGCATATAAAAGATATTTATGTCCAATCTAAAGCAATTAGATTTGCCAAAAAGTTATCCTTTATAAATGATATTATAATTGATTATTTTATTAACCATAATATTTCAATTGGGAACATCAACACTATGCCCACTTTATCTTTCAACTTAGACACAAGAGTAAATATCTTAATGTCCTCTGAACACTTTATATCTCATCCTCTCTTTGTTGAACAAATAATACTTGAGTTTTTTTTTGTTCAAATGTCTATTGTGTATTAGAAAATGTTACAGTAGGACTAACCATGTTTCATTTAATTTATTCTGTATGATCCAAACAAAACTCCTGAATGTTTCCTTGTCTTTTTTCTAACATGGTTTGATTTTGTTCTATGCCAGATTATTTTCATTGTGTCTTTTTAAAGTAGATTTTTTTTTCAAACTTTTGTTGAGGAATTTAGCTCTTTACAGTATTTATTGTAACTATTTACTGATTTGAACCATTTTTAAGCAACAGAAACACAGAAAATCACCTTACCCTTTTTACTCTTATACTATAAGCGAAAACCCAGGTTTATTAGATCAACTATATAATGTGCGACTATTAATAGTTATGCAAATCATAAACAGAGAAATTTGAAGTCCTTGAGAATGCTGCTTGAATCGAATAACTACAAAAACTAAAAGCCATATTGCTTTATAAATGTTTTATTTGACCATCCATGCAAACAACACATAATTAGGGGTGTTTTAATTCATTTAAAAAGTGTAAATATGTAGTTAGCCAAAAATAGATATGTAAATGCATAGACCAACTTTTTGTTATATTATAAATTCAGCAGGATTACAATACAGCAATACACTGAAAATGTGTTGTCAGTCATCTACTTCAAAGTTATTAAAAAAGTTTTCAAATTTAACAAAGAGCTGAACTTATTACCAAACTAATAGATACATCTTTAAAATTATTTTCTCTTCAGGAAATGCAAAACATTTTTAAAACATTCAAATAATGTCAAAACAATTGTTAATAATCGTGTTTGTTGCAAAAAATTGTCAGAGAAATTATTAAAGACAATTAAGGTGGGCACTTACCGATATTTGTTTGATCCTGGTATCTTTCCTGTGTCCTAATATAATAATAATAATAATATAATGATTAAACATCAACTGGATATGTTCCTGCAAATCTAAGTAGTTTCTTGAAGTTTCATGAAAAACAAGACAAGTCCAACATATAAAAATCAAAACACCAGACATCTGAAAAGGAATTCTTAGTCTTTTAATGAAAAAAAAAAAGATTCAGATGGCTTCTATTCAATTCAATTCAATTTCAATTCAGTTTATTTATATATTGCCAATTCACAACAGATGTCATCTCAAGGCACTTAACAAGAAGTCATTTCAATACATTTATACAAACATTCCAATCAGTTAAAAAGTTTCCTATTTAAGGAATCCCAGCAGATTGCGTCAATCATTGGCGTGAGGTTGGGCCCCGTTGATGCAGACTTTCCAACCACAGCAATCCTTCAGCAATCCCTCATACTGAGCAAGCATGTAGCGACGGTGGAGAGGAAAAATTCCCCTTTAACAGGAAGAAACCTCCAACAGAACCAGGCTCAGTAGGAGCGGCCATCTGCCACGACCATCTGGGGGTTTGAGAAGACAGAGCAGAGACACAGAAGGAACAGAAGATCTGATATAAGAGTACTTTCTATGTTACAGAAAGTAAAAAGTTGATAACAGTGGATGTTCAGTTACTGGGAGGATCATTCCAGTCGATGCCCCCCGTCCAACAGGGCACTGTAGCCAAACAGGATACCAGACCAGGTGTATCTTCTATGGAGAGAAAAACACTGAGAGAAAACAAAGTTAACAGTCAAAATAACAGAATGTACTGTAATACAACTGGAGAGTAGTAGTAGAAAAGGAAGAAGCAGAGTGAAGAAAATTGGTAAGTCTGTCCTCCAGCAGTCTAAGCCTATAGCAGCATAACTACAGAGCTAGCTCAGGATGACCTTAGCCACTCTAACTATAAGCTTTATCAAAAAGGAAAGTTTTAAGCCTGGCCTTAAAAGTAAACAGAGTGTCTGCCTCACGGACTAAAGCTGGGAGCTGGTTCCACATTAGAGGAGCCTGATAACTAAAAGATCTGCCTCCCATTCTACTTTTAGAAATCCTAGGAACTACAGGTAAACCTGCAGTCTGAAAGCGAAGTGCTCTGTTAGGAACATATGGAACAATTAGATCTCTGATGTATGATGGAGCTTGATTATTAAGGGCTTTGTATGTAAGAAGAAGGATCTTAAATTCTATTCTGGATTTAACAGGGAGCCAATGAAGGGAAGCTAAAACAGGAGAAATGTGATCTCTCTTTTTAATATTCATCAGAACTCTTGCTGCCGCATTTTGGATCAACTGAAGGCTTTTAATGGCATTTTGTGGACTACCTGATAGTAAAGAATTACAGTAGTCCAGCCTTGAGGTAACAAATGCATGGACTAGTTTATCAGCATCACTCCTGGACAGGATGTTTCTAATTTTAGCAATATTCCGGAGATGAAAGAAAGAAATCCTAGAAACCTGTTTAATATGGGATTTAAATGTCAAGTCTCGGTCAAAAATAACGCGAAGGTTCTTTACATTATTACTGGGGGCCAATTTAATGCCATCCAGATGAAGTGATTGACTAATCAGTTTCTGTTTAAGAACTTCTGGTCCAAAGACAGCAACTTCTGTTTTGTCAGAATTTAAAAGCAAAAAGTTTAGGGTCATCCATGTTTTTATGTCTTCCAGACATGCCTGTAATCTACCTAACTGACTGGGTTCATCAGGATTTATGGATAAATATAGTTGTGTATCATCTGCATAGCTGTGGAAATTTATCCCATGCTGTCTAATGATTCTACCAATTGGGAGCATATATATGGTGAACAGAATTGGTCCAAGCACAGAACCCTGTGGAACTCCACAAGTAACCCTTGAGAGTGAATAAGATTGATCATTTAGATGAACAAACTGGAATCTATCAGACAAATATGATTTAAACCAGCCTAGTGCTGTTCCTTTGATCCCTGCAACATCTTCAAGCCTTTCTAAGAGAATATTATGATCGACTGTGTCAAAAGCAGCACTGAGATCTAACAAAACCAGAACAGACACCAGTCCATTATCTGAGGCCATGAGAATATCATTAGTAACCTTCACCAGTGCTGTTTCAGTGCTATGATGAGCTCTAAAACCTGACTGAAACTCTTCAAACAGCTCGTTACTGTTTAGATGCTTACAGACTTGACTAGCAACAATTTTCTCAAGGACTTTGGATAAGAAAGGAAGGTTAGATATAGGTCTGTAATTCACTAAGTCATCTTGATCAAGGGAAGGTTTCTTGAGTAAAGGTTTAATAACAGCTATTTTAAATTCCTGTGTTATGTATCCGTTTACTAAGGATTGATTCATCATATCCAAAATGGGGCCAGGAACCAAATGGAACACTTCTTTAAATAATTTGGTTGGAATTGGGTCCAACTTACAAGTTGAAGGTTTAGATGAGGCTAATATTTTTGATAATTCCGAAAGCTCGACTGAATCAAAACAGCCTAAGCACAACTGAGGTTCTACAGTTCTTTCCGATACTGCCTCATTTACTGAGGAAGAAGTAATCATGTTTGGGAGGATCCCAATGATTTTATTTTTAATAGAATTAATTTTATTTATGAAGAATCCCATAAAATCATCACTGCTAAGAGCTGGGGGAATAGTTTGCTCAACAGAGCTATGACTCAGTGTAAGTTTGGCAACTGTACTAAAAAGAAACCTAGGATTGTTTTTATTCGCCTCTATTAATGATGAAAAATACGCTGTTCTAGCTTGTCGAAGGGGCTTTATATACAGCAGTAGACTGTTATTCCAGGTTAAATAGGAATGCTCTAGGTGTGTAGAGCGGCATTTTCTCTCCAACTTCCTAGTATTTTGCTTTAAAGTACGAAACTCTGCGTTGAACCAAGGAGTCAGCCTCCGATGGCTAGTGTCGGCTTCGTACCATAATATGCTCTGCAACTCACTTTTTACTCAGAGAGGTGGGGGCGCCGAACTCCAAAACCCCGGCGGGAACTGTTTCAAAATAAGACCCAGAACTGAGAGACAGAGAGTAAAATAACACACACACAACAACAGATATCTGTTTCACACTGGACGCACCTGCAGATGGGAGCCAGAAAAGATCTGACTCCCTTCTCTACAAGGGTGTACCATTTTTATTAAAGAAGAACAAAGAAAAATATCACATGACTCCTCTCTCCTCCTCCTACATTTTAACAAGTCATACATTTTCTCCAGGTCTCCTGACCTGGTTTTATAGCCGTACCATGAACTAGAGTTATAACCGATCCTCCCTGCTTTTAGTTCATATCTTTGCCCAAGAGTTTATTTACTTAAAACCTTACCTCCATAAAATACTGGTAAACAGTCATGTTTTACTACCCTGAATAATATAAACAGGCCTATTACCTCTAAACGCTTACTAAAGATAGATTTAAAACATATGTACTGCATAATTAAAAATTGCCCCAAAAAAGTAGAATACAACAAATCCCTCTTTCAATCTATTTTCAAATAGATTGATCACTCCTCTGTACTTCTCCTTCAGGCTCCATGTGAGGGAGTAACAGATATTGACCTTGCATATTATCACCAACAGCTTTTTCAATACACTTTGTGAGCAATAAACGTATACAAGGAATACAGCAACATCCACATAACACCATAGTTGACACAAATACTGCTAAAGAAACCATTATAGACATTGCCAGAGTCTTCCATTTACCAAACATATTATTTAACAAATCGTCCCACATTGAGGTATCTACACCTGATTGTTCTTTTAGCCTATTTGAAAGTATTCTGAGTCCTTCTACTGCCCTAGTTAATTTACCGTCTGCATTAGTATTATTAGGGATAAAAACACAACATTGATCACCAAAGAGGGAACAGACGCCGCCGTTCTGAGCCAGGATCATGTCGACCGCTATTCTATTTTGAAAGGCCATTAAGGAGGTGGCTTTAAGCTGCTCGTGAACAGCCTCAAACCCATCTCTAGTATTATTAGCTAATTTCTGTACATTATAGTGTATATAGTTTATTCTATCCACGTTCTTGTTCAGGGTACACCACCAACAAATACTTGATTCCCATCCTGCTGAGATCTGATTAACCAATTTATATTCGTCTGGAACACCTCTAGGAACTCCAATGGCATCAATATAAGTTGGATCATCTTCGTGGCTTAAGTCCCTCTTTCTAACATGATTATTCAAAGTGAGAAGAGTCTGGTCTCCTGTGGGATCATAAGTAAATATTGCTACTGGCATAATTAATGTAACAGGTGCACACAATCCTGTCCAATTACTAGGTAAAATGGAGCGGAGAATTTTTCCTCCACACCACCACCAGATATTCAGCACGAGCCTGAAAAGATTTAAGGAAAGTTTGGATTGAATTACAATATGTAATGTTGACTGAACCCACTAGTTTATTTCCAGGCTTACCAGTTTTGAAACAAGTAAAATTATTTGGAGCTACATTACTATCAAAGAAGGGTGGGGTAGCTCTGTTATCAGCTATAGGGAATAATTTTTCCCAGTTACTACAATCTTTTACTGGATTTTCACTAGATAGCAGGGAAACCAGACAAGTTGTGTTGAGCTCAAAAGGTGCAGGGACCACCTTGAGAACAGGTCGGGCTCCTATGCACACAACACAGTCCTGTCTCGCTTCTTGTCCTGCATGTTCTACCATAAGCAACCAATTATTAGTGGAGCCTCCCACTCCTGTCATCATTTCAAAGTAATCGTCCACAGATGGTTCTTCTTTAATTATACTACCTCTTGCTGCTGAGGCCTGATTTTGACTTACTGAGGTGGAAACATTAAGAGAGTCTTGACATATTGTAATAGGAAATTGAACATCTTTTCCCCCTTTATAAACCCAAGTTATAAAGAGAGTACAACCTTCCCCCTTCTGGAGATATTTTAAGGGGAGGAGATCACTCTTAGTTAAATTAACCGTAAGAAGTAATTTATCTGCAGTCTTATCCAATTTAACCAAGGGACGCATGTGTTTTGCAAAAGCGGTAGTGGTATACCTTCTCCAGTCATATCCTAAAGGATCAGCAATTAAAGTGGACCAACTAGTATCTTTTTGATCATTTGTTATGTACCACAAGGGGTAGGTTTTATATTTACTTGCTTGTTGTCCCTTATAAACCAATGTATTTAAAGGAATAGTAATCACTGCAGATCGTCCTTTTGGTATACAAAATTGAGAAAATCCATGATGTGCCTCGGAAGTGCCGCACCGTGAAGAGGGAGATGGTTTAGCCATTAAGTTTCTTCTCTGTCTAATTGAGTGAACTCCAACCTGCGTTTGATTTGTAGAACTATTATAGGGCCATTCACCACAACAGTAAAAAATAATATTGACCAATAACACCATGCAAAAACCTGTGGCGTACAGCACCTTCTTATTTTCCCAAAGATGCATATTTCTGTCTGTGGTGTGATCCTATGTTTATTTTATCCAAAAAAGAAGGGTGTCTGTTTTTTTTTTATCTTTACCTTTAAGCAATATTTTTTTTATTATTAATATTGTTTTTTATGTTTTAACCTAATTCTCAATATTCTTTTAGTACAAAGCAAACTCTAGCAATTGTCACCAACCCCAAAAGCATCCTACAAAAACCACATCATAATGAAAAAAGAATAAGTAAAACAAAAATTAGTAGTCAGTCATCCTGATTATACTTTAAACACCCCTTAAAATGTTTTAGCTTATTACTAAAAAGTTTTATAAAACCGTAAAAACTGAATATTAAGAAAAAATCCTACAAATTAACTACTGTCGGCTTCTTCTCATTGTATGCTCTGGAACTCTTTTTTTTTACTCAGAGAGGTGGGGGCGCCGAACTCCAAAACCCCAGCGGGAACTGTTTCAAAATAAGACCCAGAGCTGAGAGACAGAGAGTAACAACAACACACACAAACAGATATCTTGTTTGAAGGACGCACCTGCAGATGGGAGCCAGACAAGATCTGACTCCTTCTCTTACAAGGCTGTACCATTTTTATTTCAAAAAGAACAAAGAACATATCACATGACTCCTCTCTCCTCCTTCTACATCTTGACAGGTCATTTATTTTCTCCAGGTCTCCTGACCGTACCATGAACTGGGTTATAACATGAATTAGAGTTATAGCTGATCCTCCCTGCTTTCAATTCATATCTTTACTCAAGAGTTTGTTTACTTAAAACCTTCAACCCTATAAAATACTGGTAACAGAGTCATGTTTTACTACCCTGAATAATATAAACAGGCCTATTACTTCTAAAGCTTAAAAAAGATATAATTAAAACATATGTACTGCATAATAAAAATTAGCCTCAAAAAAGTAGAATACAACACTACTTAAAAATTATTTGACACCCTCTTAGGCAGTGTCTAACAATCTGCACCTGTAAATAAAAATTGGTTAAACAACCTGTAAAATACAAGAAAAATGATTAATAAGTGTTCAGTCTTTATTATTTTGTTCTCTAGTCTTCGCTCTTGTTTATTTCTCTGGCAGCAGGCGGCTACCAGAGTGATGAAATGATTCAGTACAGTGGACTCTTTATTTTTCCCAATGTTACTGTCTTTTATGCAGATCGCCCTCACTGAAATGACAGTTACTTCATTAACTGAACATTTCCCCCAATAAACACAAATGCACAGACAGGCCCCGCCTCCAATAGCTTCCCCCACCGATTGTGAGGTGGTCAAAACCTGCTGTGAAATGTGTTAGATTTCTTGCGATCTTTTCTCTTTGGTATAATCCCTCTTCGAGAAAAGCAAGTCCAAATTGCTTATCTCGCCCAATTTTTGCACATATAGATTACACTGGATGATTACAGCAACTCCGACCAATCTTCTGGGTGGGCCAGGCCCCGCCTCCTGGCTTCGGCAGTCGACACCGCCTAGTCAGAACCGACACCACCCACTGCAAAGAGATTCCCCCTGGTCAGCAGAGAGCTGCTGCAGCGTGAGGGACAGGAGGGGGGTCGGGGGCAGGAGCACACTGGGACCAGTGAAACCAAGTAGAACCCTTTCCCCGCAGCTGGACAGCATGGGTTGTACGAGCAGCAACCTGGAACGGGCCAGACCACCTGGGCTCCTGCCACTTTCTTTTATACACCCTCAGCCAAACGAGCCCAGCCTCGGAAGGAGACACCGCAGGTCCCTGCACGTCACGGGGAGCCGGAAGGAAGGAGGAGACCAGGCCCTTCAGATGCTGATGATCACTGCGAGGGTCCGGGTCAGGGTGCGGTGAAACCTGTGGTTCTCTGCCAGCCCACGGATCAGGGAGTTGCAGAATGATGGCAGATATGTCAGCCATCTTCCATGGTTTGTAAATTACTGAACCATCCGATGCTCCCACTAAAGGAAGCATTAAATCAGGGCCCCCACATGCCCCCATTTGTAACTTAGATCTGGTATTCTTAAATGGCCCCTCACTCCCCTTGTCCACCAACGTCTGCATATTGTCAACCTGTACAACTGCTGCACATTCATCACGTTGACTGGGGCTGGCACTCCCTGGAAGGTCTGCAGCTTGCCCCCTTACCACAGATGCTAATCTTTCCTGATCCTGCAGCACCTCATCCATCTGTCGCTGAACTTTAGTTAACCTGTGTTCGTGCTGCTCCATCTCATCCATTAATTTAGCATTATACGCCAAAAACAATTTATCAGTGTCCTGTTCTACTTTGTTGCTAACTAATTTTAGTAGCTGTCGCTTTTCCTCCCCAGTGTGTTCTACAATCCCTTTACCGGTGACTTCAAAATGCAATTTATAATCTTGTCCCTCATCTTTTACCTTTAGATCACCCTGTGGTTTATTAGTCAATGGTTTATGGGCTACAGACCTCTGTGGGAGGCCACTCCAGTGCAACACTGCACTGCTTGAAGGAAGGGGGGGAGTAAGAGAGGTGCCCACCGGGGATGGCGCACAAGGAGATGGTGAACTCTGTGCGTCACCCTGCGTGTTTTGAAGTACAATCTGGCCATTGTCTGTCTCCAACCCCCATGAAATATGTGTTTGACCAGAGGTCGTCAACATGGGGTACATAGGCTGGTACGGGGGAGGAGTATGGTCTGCCAAAAAACCATTTTCTGCAGTAACACACAAATGATCAATACCCTGTCCTGTTAAACCCCATGTTTTCCACATTTTCTCAGCTTTTAAGTGTCTCATTTTAGCACCAGTGATGCTCTTTGCTGTTTTAGCTTTATCTGCAAAACGTTTTCCTTCCTCAAAACACATCTGTGAGAGACTCCGCTTATCATCCCCTCGGGCACCATGACGAGCCCACATGGCCGTCATAACGACCTGGAACTGGTTTTTATCTTTTTTACCGGGCTTATCAACTGAAATAGAATATAGTTTAGAAGTGTATACTAACAATTGGGCATCTAAAGTGCGCCACTCCTGTCCCTGTGGAGCAGGGAGTAATTTATATTCGGCTGCCATTGAAAATTCGTAACAAAATCCAAAATGGATTAAAATTTAACAAAGTAGGTTATTTGTATTAACTCTGTAAATTATTTATTTTAATTGATAAACTATCAATTCGTAGGCTCAAATTTATCCCAATATTAATGCAGTTAACAGTAAAGGCAGGCACAGTTTTTATTTATTTAATTTTCATTTATTTCTTTTTATAGTGAAAGGGTTTATGTATTATTTAGTCATGCAACATTAATCTTAATAATGTTTTAGGCAAAGCCGAAACGAAGGAAAGCTAAAAAGGTTTATAAAGCACTGTTTATCTTATCATTAATTTATTTATATACGGAGATTATTGCCGTTTCGTCTAAAAATCAAAGAATTCCTAATGGAGTCCGGCCGGCGCCAAAACCCGGGACGCACACTTCGGCGAATCACACGAAGAAATAGAATTCTCCCAATATAAAGCAATTTTTATTTATCATTAAAACATATACCGAAAGAAATACATTTAAAACTCGCTTTGCAACACAAAATCGTCAACAGTTTGCTCAAAAAACTCCACCGGACTGACTGATCAAGTCAGGCCCAACAGAACTTCCGGGTCACACCGCGGAATGAATAAGCCGGCGCACAGATGGCTAATTCTTGACTACGATGCTAAACTTAACAAACCGTACTCATAAGTAAACCAACCAAAGACAAGAACAAAATACCTCCAACAAAACCACACTTCGCCACCAATACTCGAATGACTGTTTAACCGAGCCAAATAAATACAGTTCGGAAGCTAAGCTACCAGAGATTAGCTGTAACCATGAGCAACCTAGCTCAACCGGAAGCCAAACGTGACCGCTCCGTTACAATAAAAAAGTTATTTTATATATATTCTAAAGAGTTTACTACCAGTTATCCATAATAACAGTCCTATATATATGTGTTAGACAATGCTTTAGACGTGTTTACGTAGTTGCACAAGGTTGAACGCCTTTATTCCAGGCGAGACTCATCCACACTGTGTGTTAGCCGTAAGCTACCTATGGTGGTACTTTAGCCGACTGAAAATGATATTCCCTTATTCCTCTACAATGTCAAGCTTCTACGCTTATTGTCTATACAAGAAGCACGGGCATTGTCTAGGCGTTTAAGATTCGCAGAGGAATTATGGTTTAAGTTTCAGTCGGTTAGTTCCCCTAAATGAGAAGTTTATATGAGGCCGGTGTGCAAAGAGCTACTTGGTAGCTCTCTTCCGTAACCTCCACTTTCTCCAATCACACACACACTCACACTAGAAAGAAAAAAAGTACAGCAATTTTACAATTTCATCAACCACTAACCTCAACCAGAGCCACCTAAAGCCGGACCATTAAACACAATCCAATTCACGTGGCTCAATCGTGCGTTTGGAAGATACGCCGGCCTCTCCAAGGGAATCCGTCTCGACAACAGAGAGCACACAGGCTCTGCTGCTGTCAACTTTTCTCGTTTGCCAGCCTTGGAGAATTCCGACAGCGTCCTACCGGAGGCGAGCGGCCATCTCTCAAGCCCTGGTCCGCACTTTGGTCGGCCCTCAACCGAAAGAACAACACGTCAACATTAAATGGAGAACGTTTAAATCGATCAATACCTATTAATTTGGTGTTAGCGCTTTTCCAGATTGATACAAAACCACCCGGGTGTTGATTAGCAAGGATCAATCCAGTCGCTCTCAGATTCTCTGTTGAACTCAAAGAAAAAACACAAAATTACTATAATGCCACAAACACATGTATCAATCAGTTATGCCACACTCATTACTCACACTCAATCTCTCTCAGCCCTGAGAAAACTCAAAACCAAATTATGCCCGCATCCTCCACCATTTTGTCGGCTTCGTACCATAATATGCTCTGCAACTCACTTTTTACTCAGAGAGGTGGGGGCGCCGAACTCCAAAACCCCGGCGGGAACTGTTTCAAAATAAAGACCCAGAACTGAGAGACAGAGAGTAAAATAACACACACACAACAACAGATATCTGTTTCACACTGGACGCACCTGCAGATGGGAGCCAGAAAAGATCTGACTCCCTTCTCTACAAGGGTGTACCATTTTTATTAAAGAAGAACAAAGAAAAATATCACATGACTCCTCTCTCCTCCTCCTACATCTTAACAAGTCATACATTTTCTCCAGGTCTCCTGACCTGGTTTTATAGCCGTACCATGAACTAGAGTTATAACCGATCCTCCCTGCTTTTAGTTCATATCTTTGCCCAAGAGTTTATTTACTTAAAACCTTACCTCCATAAAATACTGGTAAACAGTCATGTTTTACTACCCTGAATAATATAAACAGACCTATTACCTCTAAACGCTTACTAAAGATAGATTTAAAACATATGTACTGCATAATAAAAAATAGCCCCAAAAAAGTAGAATACAACACTAGCCACTTTCTTTTTTAAGGGGGCTACACTCTCTAATGCCAAACGCAATGAGGAGGTAACGTTGTGAACCAGACCATCAATTTCTGAAGGGTTAGAGATAGAATTGCTGCCATCCAATGTGTTACCCTGAGACACTAAGGAAAGTAAGAATGGAACAGATTCTTTAAAAATTGTTACCGCATTGTCTGATAAAGCTCTACTATAATGAAATTTTCTTTCAGATTTAAGATGGTCAGTTAAAGTAAATTCAAAAGTTATTAAGAAGTGGTCAGACAGGACCGGTTTATGTGGGTGGACTGTTATTTCGTCACCCTCAATACCGTATGTCAGTACAAGGTCCAAAGTGTGTTTACCCGAGTGGGTCGATCCCTGTACTTTTTGAGTAAAGCCAATTGAGTCTAAAATAGCATTAAAGGCTGCATTTAGGCTATCACTTTCAGTATCCACATGAATATTGAAGACCCCACTATAATAACCCTATCAGTATTTAATACTAAATCAGATAAATGTGATATCTGACCACAAACAAAAATGGTCTTAATGTTTTGCAACTTGGATGAGGAAAATTAAGGGTTAGATGTTCAAAAGAACTGTAGCTATCAATTGGTCTGGGACTAATTAGTAAATCAGAACGGAAAATGGTGGCAACTCCTCCCCCTCGCCCAGTATTTCTAGGAATGTGAAAATTTAAATGACTGGAAGGAGTTGACTCATTTATACTGACATAATCCTCCTGCCGCAACCAGGTTTCTGTGAGACAAAGGAAATCAATGTGATTATCACAAATCAAGTCATTTACTAACAAAGTCTTTGAGGAGAGAGATCTTATGTTTAATAAACCACATTTAATAGATTTATTTTTCTGTTCAGTCAAAGTTGTATTTATTTTTATGAGATTTCCATAATTTGCTTTTGTTGGCTTAACTTTTAATCCATTTAATTTTGCCCGTGGGCGAGACACTGTTTCTATAGAGTAATGGGTGGGTAACAGTACAGAAGCAGCAGAGAGGTGGGTTAAACTACAACTCTGCTTCCTGGTCTGGACCCTGGGTTGTCAGTGTTTTGGAGGACTAATAAATTCGGCCATATTCCTAGAAAGAAGAGCTGCTCCATCCAAAGTGGGATGGATGCCGTCTCTCCGGATCAAACCAGGTTTTCCCCAAAATGTTCTCCAGTTATCAATGTAGCCCACATCGTTTGCAGGACACGACCTAGACAACCATTGATGGAATGACAGCATGCGGCTAAACATGTCGTCACTGGTCTGATCAGGCAGGGGACCAGAAAAGATTACCGAGTCGGACATTGTTTTGGCAAACTTGCACACCGAAGCAACACTAATTTTAGTGACCTCCGATTGGCGTAACCGGGTGTCATTACCGCCAGCGTGAATAACAATCTTACTGTATTTACACTTATCTTTAGCCAGCAGTTTCAGGTAGGATTTGATGTCGCCCGTTCTGGCCCCTGGCAAGCATTTGACTATGGTCAATGGTGTCTCTAATGCCAGGTTTCTGACTATGGAGCTGCCAATTACCAGGGTCGGCTATCTGCTGGTTTTTCAACAGCGCGGAGCCGTGCTTCTAATTCTGATACCCTCGCCTCCAAAGCTACAAAAATATTACATTTATTACAGTTACCATTATCAATAATAATAACAAATGTGTTCCCTATTGTAATTTATAGAGGAGCATTTCATACAAATGAGGTGATGATTCAATTACTTTAGAAGCCATTTTATCTATGTAAAATACTGATGTTAAGATCCACCTCTTCCTTGGAGTCACCTGTCTTTCATCCTCTGCTGCCATGTATTTTTAAATTTCTGTTTGTTTTAACCTTAGATAAATTTTTCAAGAGCGCCCACACATGATTTATTTTCGTTGTCCTTGAGACAAACCCGAGCAAACTGGGTGTTGAACTTAGGACTGAACAGGTTATAGTTTTGCCTGAGTTTACGGTCAAATATTCCTGATGTTTATGAAGCGATTTGATAAACTGAAATAGTTTAGAGTATATCTGCATGTGCTGGTGTAGAAGGATACCATGTTGGTAGCCGTTCTACAAGAACTGGGATAGTAAAGATATTAAAAACATTTCAAGATATCAGTGGGGAAATGTCTGTTCTTAGCTTCCAAGAGTTTATGTCAAAATATAATATTTAAAGGCAATCCCTGTTTTTCTATTTCAGGATGAGGTCTGCTTGTAGAGCCTATAGGGTCCCCTGGGGATCAGAACTGACTAACCACTCAGTTTACAGCTGGTAACAGGATGGACCCAGAAAGATGGTTTATCAGTGGCGACTGGCCAATAGAGGGCGATAGGGCACCGCCCCCCCAGTGTTTCCCAAGTGTTTTTGATTTTGATTTTTTGTTCACAATAATCACATATTTTAAGTTCATTGTGAGTTTAAATTTGTAACAAAGTATCATAAATAAAAATATATATCATTTTCGGAGAAAAAGCTCCCGCTGCCACACTGCTTGGGGCGACAGAAAGATCGCCCCAAGCAGTGCAGCAGCCAGCCAATCACTGACAAGAAATTCGCCCATAGAAACAGGAATTTATCCAATCAGCGTCGTTGATTCGGACGCTTGAAGGCCGATAGAGAAATCGCCCCAAGGCTGTGTGAGGACGGGCAAGATATCTGGTGGTGACATTGGCAGTGTGATTTATCTGCCACAAGGGGGCGCTGCTGTAAGCTTTGTGTGTAAAAACTTTGTGTAAACCTAATAAGTTATTTGTTTCCAGTTTGGTTCTAAACTTGTTTGTGCAATATTGTATTTCTGTTTAGAATAAGAATGCCTCAAGTTGTTAATATTGGCATTAAAATAATCAGTATTTCACATAGTAGCCTACTGGTATCCAGCCGTTTATGTTCAATTGCTCAGAAAGCACAAGTTTGATTTAAAATACAGAAAAAAAAGCACAGCCCCACCAAGAATATTTTTTTACCAGCCGCCACTTTTTGTTATATTTATAACAACCTCATAACCCAAGGTGTTATGTTCTCTTCAGCAATGAAAGCTTGGGAGAATGACTTGTCTGCACAGTCACACACAAAGAACCTACTTGATACCAATTGTCAGACATAAAACTGGCGCTGCACAAGAACCTTATTGTCCGTTCTGTTACCCTGGGACTCTGGGCTCATTTATCCACCTTGTTTGGGAATGTCCTGGGATTCAGGATCTCTGGGTTGGAGTAAGTCGCTTTATTACTAAGATAACTCTGGTTCATCTCCCATTAGATCTTATTGTTCAGTTATTAAAGGATGATTCACGGCTATCTCACACGGAGAAAAGCCGTAAAATCTGGCTTGCAGGACTGACTGCAATAAAGAAAATTATAGCTCAAAGATGGAAGCTGCCTTATAGCACATCATTTGTGCACTGGCTCAGAGTGTATTCGGACATCGCCTACATGGAACTATCAACAGCAACGATCAATGATGCAACCCTGGAAACCATTACGTCTTGGATTGATTTAACAACTAGCCTTAAGAGACTACTTTCTGATTAGGATAAGTTTATTCTGGACTGGCTGATTGGTGGAGACTGGGGAAGCAGTGGTGGGTGGGAAAGGGTAGGTCCTTGGTTAATATGTTAATGTTTAAACAGTAAGTTTACGAATAAGGATGTATTTTACTGTAATACTGTACACGTTCTTCCTTAATAAAAATGTAATGATTAAAAAAAGGCTATCATGTTGATATTTTAGAGGGAGCTGAAGTTCTTTGGATAACTAGATTATGTTTTGTAGTAGTAGTTTCCAATTCATTTAATTTATTCTATTGCTGTTATGACTGGTTATACAAGGGTTCAGGGCATCCACCTTTGGGATTCATGGGGTCACACCTGATCCAAGTGAGGTCATAGGTCAAAGCTGTTGTCGCATATACAGCCATATATTAGAGGTGGTATTGTGCAGCTCATTTTGCCACTCTACTGGTTTTCATTGTACAACAGACAACATATTGTTTTTAATTTTTAATTTAGTCACTGTCCAAAATCACATAAAGTAACAAAAATGGTATCAGACTGAGTAAAACGGTTAGTATTTAGGACAAGTAAATTCTGCTGATCTTTTAAAAAAACAGAAAAAGAAGTCATATTTTATTTTTTATAGAAAATAATTAATTTAACTAAAGATGTGATCTTAAGCAGGTTGTCATTTAATTTTTATTTTGTTTAAACTTAACTGCTGTAAAATTATGTGCAATTTGTTTAAAAACACATTTTTACACAATTAGCACCACAACACACCCATCCAGCTGAGTAATACAGAAAGGTATGAGTTTTTGTGTCATGTTTCTGGATGAATGCTGAAGAAGAGAACCCAAATGCAACAAAGATGAAGGCCGGCCTATGTAGGAACGACTGAGAGTTAACCATAAACGAAGAAGAACCACAAGAGGAACCAGAACAGGAACAAAAGTAAAATCTAGCAATGAACAAAGAAACCAGGGAACTTAAATAATTAGGGTTGGGCATCGTTTGAATTTGGACGATTCTGATTCTAATTCCAATTCCGATTCCTTGTTTCGATTCCGGTTCCAAACAATTCTCGATTCCGATACTTTGGAGGGACAGGGTCTTTTTTTTTTGTGTGCATATTTTAAGTGACCTACTTTTAAATACACTGCTTGTTTACACTGCTATTTCTTCTTAATCATTGTGTGTTGGTCCTACATGTGTGTATATTGAGCTTATTTATTTACTTGCACAGTTTCATTTTTTTGTTATGTGTGTGTCTTGTTTTCATTTGTGTTTTTGAGTGCTGCTGCTGCAACAAGGAAATTTCCCTTATGGGATTAATAAAGTATTTCTATCTACCTACCCACCCACCCATAGGTAGTCTTACTTGATGAAATAGTCTAAACTTTACTTTACTTAATTTCCATTAATCTACTTCTGGGATCAATAAAGTATTTTTGAATTGAATTTTAATTGAACTATGGAATTGGACCATGGATTTTGATTCTATTAACTTTTTTATTTTCAATGAAATTCTCACAGGGCTGTTATCTGTGGACTTGGGGATAAAAAAAAAATTTTTTTTAATTCCACAGTGGTCAAATTTCTACAGGAGAGCTTTATTTTTGAAAATGTCATGAAAACCGATTTCCAAACATCCAGCATGTCTGTTTGCAGAATATTGAACTAAAAATAAGAAACAACTTCAACAATCCCGTTCATATTAGCTGCAGGAACATTATAAAATCTAGTTGTTGCGTTTCCCTCAGAGACTGGACCCATCCTGTCTCCCTCTGCCTCAGCAGCACCAGGCTCGGACAGCGCTGACTCAGCGCTCTGAGCCAGCGGCTCGAATTGATACGGCTCGCGGCCGCTGGGCTCCATAAAGCCTCCCTCTATCTACGGTGACGGCAGAGGAGATCCGCTGGCTCAGGGCGCCGAGCCAGCACCGCCCAAGGCCGGCGCTGCTGAGGCAGAGGGAGACAGGAGGAGTCTAGTCTCTGAGTGGTAATGCTAACATAGGCTAACGTTCAAAACAGATGAACGTCGATCAGTTGCAAAACTGCCAATGTCGCTTTGGTCACCGTCCATGTTTCAGTGTCAGATTAAGTGAGGTGTCACTGTCCTCCTGAACACACCCCCACGTTCCCCCCTCATCCTTCACACTAGGCCATACCCCTCCATGCTTCCTGGCACCGCCCACTTTGTAGAATTTTTCAAATGTTGTCTGGGGGCGGGGTTATGATTTTTCAGGGGGTTCAGTTACACTTTAAGAATTTTTTTTCCTTAAATTTCAGATTATATTTTTTTCAGATTCAGATCTTTCTAATTAAGATCAGATTTTTCTTCCAGCTTCAGATCCTTTTTCTACACTTTCAGATTCCTGTTTTTCGGTTTCAAACTTTTGGCCCTGATTTGACGTGGTGGGCGGGGCTACAAAGAGAGGGGAGTGGAATCATGAGTGGCAGAAGAGTGATCAATTAGGAGCAGTTTTCCCAACCACTAAGTCAGAAATGGACATTTCCCATGCCCACGTGTGAAAACTCGTTTTAGCAATGGGGGGGCGCTCCAGACACACGGGGAACAGAATATTTCAGCGGAACAGATTTTCGCACAATACATAATTGCATAATTGATCACTCTTACTGCATAATTTGTACACAGTACTGACTGACACCGCTTTAATAACTAAGCTTTAGTGGTTAAGCTTCATGCATTCTCTACCAATCATGTAATAATACAGTGCAGGAGATGTTTGATAGATTATGCCCATTCCCACGTTTCCTGAAGGCAACATGACGTGTTCAGCCTCCTGCGCTCTGCTGCGACCAGGCTGCCACTCATGACCCCTCCCCTCTCTGTGTAGCCCCGCCCACCACGTCAAATCAGGGCCAGATGTTTGAAATTGAAAAACAGGAATCTGTACGTGTAGAAAAAGGAAGAAAAATCGGAAACTATAAAGAACTTCTTAATTAAAAAGATCTGAATCTGAAAAATATATAATCTGAAATTTAAGGGAAAAAATTCTTAAGCTTGAAGAAAAATATAATACTGAACATTTTGAATTAAAGTTTATTCAGAAAATTACAAAATAAAAATACCATTGAAATTTCAATTAATATAAACATTCAATACCATTTCATTTTATTTTGAACCCAATTTTTTGTTTTCCAAAGTTCGCAATAAAAATTTCGTTTTCAGCTTACATATTTTCAGTTTCAAATATTTATTTCAAATACACAAACATTATGGCCCTGATTTAACCCCATACCCTGCTGCTGTTCACGACCTCAAACACCTGTTTGCAATAACGCTGATTATCTCCTTTTGGTCCGTTTCAGTCACCATGGTGACGCTGCTAAGGTTTTCCCTAGTTTTATTTTCTTTGTGTGAAGTTTGTTTTCCTGAAAAACGACCTTTACACATGGGAAGAGGTGACGGACTTCAGATACAGTGTGGAGAAACCAAAGTGAGAATAACAGTGAAGCGACAGTTTCTCAAAGAGAGAAATGTTCCGTTCAAAGCAGAGTTTCTTCGACTTGGAGTGAACTCAGCTCAGAAAAGCTCCTGCGGACCAGAGAGGATGGTTTCTGAAACTGAGATGGTTATTTCCGCCAGACTGCAGGACTGCGGGACTGCGTCTATGGTAAGACAATTGACTGAGACACTGAATTTCTTTCTGTTGGATAAAAGTCTGACACGTTTACTAGTCTTATTTTCCTAAACTTATTTATGCGAGGGTGTCTGAACCCCTCTTACTGGACAGATTCTGTCAATACACCTTTCTAATTTTCCAAGAATATTTTTTTTTTTGTTATAAAAAATGTAACATACAGGAGCCCATGTATCTATCCGCTTTTGGCCAAATTGAGATGTAAATGTTTCACTGTGGTAATAATAAAAAAAATACAATACTCAAATATCTCAACTCAATTTAGCCACGGATAGTTCTGCAATGGTATTTTGTGGGTTTTTGTGTTTTTAAATGAATGCAGTCATTTAAAAGCTCTCAACTTTTACTCTCACTGAAAGTAAAGACTAAAGTTTTATAAGGATGGTCAAAGAGATATTTGCTGAAAGCAGAAATTTTAGAGTTGTGCAAATTGTTTCTCTAATTGAATGTAGGATGAAGGAGTATTTATATCTTTGAGTTCTAGGGAGGATATTATCCATGCTGCTGCAGATTTAGATTTAAAGCAGTCTTTTGGTTTTTACCAATATGTTAACTCTGACTTGCAGTGGTATTTGGTATTTGGTATTTGAAGTGGCCCACCAAGAGTCCTGGGAGTAGTTTGATAGAGAACATGTAAGTCAACAGGGCCTCCAACCTCAACGAGTACGATTTTCATCACTAAGTATCAAAATACCAGTGGAAACATGCAGAATACTGGTTAGTATAGGGTTTTTTAATTGATTGTTTTTATTACAAAAAAGATTTTGGTCTTATCGAAAAGGGAATAAAGCAGTTTCAATCGGCCTTTCATTTCAATAAAACTTCTTAAATGTGGTATTTGTTTCAGCATGTGACAGTAAAAGAAATGCAGAGTACGACTGTGACATGTTTTACTGAAGCAATAAAAGTGTGGTAGTTTTTTACTTGGTGTCAAAATGATAGGGAAATAAACATGTTGATTATCAGCCAAAAAATATTATCCAAATGATTTTAAATTACCAACAACTACTCCAACCACAGACCCTATAGAACTGCTTAAAGGCAACAATATTAATATCTGACATCAATATCAACCCAAGTTTTGTAATCTGTGCATCACTTTTTTATTTTGTTCCTACTCTATTTTAACCCTCAAGCCCTGTGTCTATGGTTGACTCAAAATGCCCCATTTAATTGATCATTTCTGAAAAGACAACTTTTGTTTTTTTATTTTGCAAACCTAAAAACAAAGTGCTTCAGGTCTAAATACATTAACAACAGACAATATACTTTTTTCAGGTTAATGGTGAGTGGCTTGTGTACTCCAACAAGCTGTTGGTGTTTCCTGCTGTGCTTGTAACCTCTACAGGAAGTGTGATAGTTCGAGGGCAAACCATAGTAATACCTGTTGAGTGCCATTACAAAAGGTGAGATGGATGCCTTTTTATTTTCTTTTTTGATGTTATTGTTGTTGACGAAAACTTGTTCTTTTAAAAAAACAGGAGGCAGATGGTTTATGGAGAACCACTAGCACCAACCTGGGTTCCAATGACTTCTACTATTGGTTCTTTTGGTCTTCTACACTTTTCTCTTTCCATTATGTCAGGTACAATTATTCTATTGAATTTAGACATGTGGTGTGAAGACACTCAGACACTGGTATGTAGAAGTGCTACTGCTGCACAATCTGTGAACATGAGGCTGACATAAAATGTCTTAATTCTGACAGATAGCTGTACGTCTCACCGCAGTTCCTCGGTGTATCAGCAGGGGGAAGCAGGGTTTTTGGAGGCCAGAGTAGAGGCGCCGCTGCATCCTTCCCTTACGCTGTATGTTGACTCTTGTGTTGCTACACTGAAGCCAGACCCTCTCTCATGGCCGAGATACAAGTTTATCTCCAACCATGGGTCAGTTTGCACAAGTCAAAGCAAAATTACAGTATCATCATCAAGTTTATTTGTATAGCACATTTCAGCAACAAGGCAATTCAAAGTGCTTTATATGATAAAACATTACTCGGTAAATAACTCGATAAATGAATGCAGTCAATATGAAATCATTATAACTTATCTAAAAATAACATTTGGAAAAAAACAGTTTTTAATTTCACAGTGAATACAAATTATATTCAGGCTTAATCTTTTTTCTAAGCTTCATAGAGTCCATGATTTAACTTTCCCAAAGGAAGTGAGCAGCAGAAATACAATATTAAAAAGCTTTTTTTTTCTTGTGAAAACAGAGTTCCGATTTTAAAAAACTGCAAACAATCCCAGCAAATTTTGAAAACAGGATTTGTGTTTACAAGTTTAGAACCACTGTGGAGTTGTTTCCTACTTGGAGTAAAATTACATTAAAATAATGGATCAAATGAATACATACATCCTCTTTTAATGTTAGATGCTTGTTGATGGCTATAAAAAGTGTCTTGTTAAAAATTCTAAGAGATGTTTAACCAGATATTAGTGGGGATAGATCTGTATATCTGAGACTTTTTTTTTAGTTTTTTTTATCATATATATTCAAGATAATCCTGTATGCACCCAATTCCTGTTTATGAAATAAGTTTTGCTGTTGTGGAATTATTTAACTCTAGTAAAAAAAAAAAAGGTTACAGCCTACAAATTCTGCCTATTCAATACCTTACACGGTACAAAAGAAGTAGTTTTTAAAATGTAGAAAAGACTGTTATCAATCTTGATATAAGCTGGTTATCTTTCTCTAATGTGAACTGCTCTGTTACAGATGCCTGATGGACAGTGTACTGCCAGACTCTTCCTCCAGATTCCTACCTCGGGATCAAACCAACAGACTTTGTTTCAGCTTCAAAACTTTTCATTTCAACCGAACATCTCCAGAGCAGGTGGAGAAACAGTTGCTTCTTTAGGAGTTCTAAAAATGTGATTATACTGTAGACCATAATTTCCCTCTGGGACCATTTAAACTATTTTTATAATTGAATTGAATATCTGTCTTTCGTTCCTTTCTAGGTGTTCATAAGCTGCCATCTTAGAGCCACTCTGAAAAAAAAGTATTCGAACTTTCACAATAAAGCCTGTTTCTTCCACAGACCCACGTTCAGGTCACTGAATTGTTCAGTTATCACTTCAATTTAGTCTTACATGCATTTTGTTTCTCAGTGAATCTTAAAATTGACCAGAGTATAATTATATTGTTTAAAGAGATGCTTCAGATGAAAAAATGTTTGGGGATCTTTCTCTGTTGTTCAGATGGCGGTCCATAGAGGGAGACAGTGCTCTGTGTGAATGCTGTAACTCTGACTGCTCAGGGCTGACTGGAGTGAAGGACTATAGTCATCCAGAGACAGGTCAGAGTGCTTCATAAACTAATGCACCGGATATAAACTTTAACATCCTTTCAGAAAGCTGTGATTATTGCATTATAGCAGCTTCAGGGAAACCTAATGATTTTTTTATTTTTGTTATTTTTTTTTACAGATGAGAAGTTTGAGGCTCACAGGACAGCTGGACCTCTTCACTTTGTACATCAATCCCACTGGACAGGGCAGTTATCAGTCAGTTAAAAGGAGCCTTCTCCTTCTCTTTGCGTAAGACGTAATCTCTGGTAGTTAAAAATGTTTCATGCATCCCACATCCTGTCTTCTGAAGACTTGAAGTAGGGGATTTGTCCTTTGTTGAAAGACTGAATCACCTATCAGGAGCTACCAGTGGGATACATGATCCCTAAAAGCCTGTAAAGCTGTGTTTTCCCATTTTCAGATGATATTGAATTAATCAGTAACAAGTTTTAATAATCATGTTTAAAATAAATGTTTTCTTGGTTGTGTGATCCCTAGCTGACATTGTAAGGTTGTTCACTTTAAAATACGTGTTTTTGGTGGTTTCCTTTTATTCTTGAGATAGAACAGAATGTCCAGAAATGATCTGAAATATCAAATAAAATATTCTATATGAAGTACCGAGAGGAGTCAGTTGAGGTGGCTCGGGCATCTGGTCAGGACGCCTCCTGGACGCCTCCCTGGTGAGGTGTTTCAGGCACATCTCACCGGGAGGAGGCCCAGGACACGCTGGAGGGACTATGTTTCTCGGCTGGCCTGGGAGCGCCTTGGGGTTCCTCCCGAGGAGCTGGAACAAGTGGCTGGGGAGAGGGAAGTTTGGGTCTCTTTGCTTAGGCTGCTGCCCCCGCGACCCGACCCCGGATAAGCGGGAGAAAATGGATGGATGGATGAAGTACAATGGGGAAAATAAGTATTTCGCGCCCCCAATGTTGCTCAGTGCATGTTGTCCCACTTAAAAAGATGAGAGGTTTGTAATTTTCATCACAGGTACACTTCAGCTGTGAGTCAGGATGTAAAATGAAAAATCCAGGAAATCACATTGTATGATTTTTAAAGAATTTATTTGTATAATAGTGCAGAAAATATTTAGCACCTTCAACCAAGCAAGAATTCTGACCCTCACAGACCTGTTACTACTTCTTTAAGAAGCTCTTCTATCCTCCACTCGTTACCTGTATTAATGGCACCTGTTTGAACTTGTCATCTGTATAAAAGACACCTGTCCACTGGTCAATGACCTAAAGAGAGTTAGGGCCAAAATAACAAGGGTTCCTATCAGTAAAACACTAATCATGGATTAAAATCCTGCCGTGCTTGAAAGGTCCCTCTGTTTAAGCCAGCACATGTCCAGGCTCGTCTTAAGTTTGTTAGAGACCATCTGGATGATCCAGTGGAGGTTTCGGAAAATGTCATGTGGTCAGATGAGACCAAAATAAAACTCATTGGTATAAACGACATTTTGAGTTCCATCCTAAGAACACCATACCCACTGTGAAGCATGAGGATGGAAACATTATGCTTTGAGGCTGCTTTTCTGCAAAGGGGAGAGGATGACTGATCAGTATTAGGGAAAGGACGAATGGGGCCATGTGTCGTGAGGTTTTGGGCAAAAACCTTCCATCAGTGAGAGCATTGAAGATGTAATGTGCCAGGATCTTCTAGCACGACGATGATTCCAAACACAAAGCCTGGGCAACAAAGGAGTAGCTACGTAAAAAGCATTTCGACATTCTGGACTGACCTAGCCAGTCTCCAGACCTCAATCCAATAGAGAATCTGTGGAGGGAGTTGAAAGTCTGTGTTGCCCAGCGACAGCCCCAAAACATCACAGCTCTAGAGGAGATCTGCATAGAAGAATGAGCCGAAATACCAGCAACAGTGTGTGCAAACCTGGAGAAGACCTACAGGAAATGTTTGACCTCTGTCGTTGCCAACCAAGGTTACATTATAAAGTACTGAGGTGAACTTTTTTTTTATTGACCAAATACCTATTTTCTGCACCATTATACAAATTGATTCTTAAGAAATCATACAATGTGATTTCCTGGATTTTTTTTTTTCAATGTTTTGTCTCTTTCAGTTGAAGTGTACCAATGATGGAAATTAGACCTCATCTTTTTAAGTTGGACAATTTGCAAAATTGGTGGCTGCCGAATACTTTTTGGCCCACTGTATTTCAGTAATTGAGGTCAAAAAGTGAAAGGTGTTTCCACCATATACACACACCTTCCAAATTGTCTACTTTTGTCTCATCAGTCCACTGAATTTATTGGGAATCAAGAATGTTTTTTGGTAAACTTAGGATAGGGCATTTTGTTATTTTGTCAGCAGAGGTGTTGACCTTTGTTCTCCCATTGATTCAATTTTTTCCCAGTTCTGTTGATGTTGAATCATGAACTCGGACCTCAGCTGAGGTAGTGAGGCTTGCTGAACTTGAGATGTTTTTCTGAGTTCTTCTGTGCAGGGGTGTGGCTATGGGTGGGCCTTAATAGGCCTAGACATACCGACATAAATGGCTTCTTAAATTAAATTAAACCAAATAATATAATTATGTTTTATAGTTGAGGGGTATCACTTAAAGTCATCATGAAATAAAACAGAATAAAATTGTAGGGGACATATCCATCTTTGTAAGACTTGCTGTTATTGGCTGTTTTGACTAACATGCCATGCCAACATGCTATCCGACAAGCTAGGGCTAGCTGTGAGATTGCTTCATGTAACCAATTCTAAGACTGTAGTTTTAAACAAACACTTTAAAAAAATTATATTGCTAAATATTCCAGACTAATCCATTCAAGTACAGTTCCATGCATCAAAAACTATTTAATATGACAATAAATGAATATACATTGATTTTAAAAAAATTGTTAGTTTAGAGAGTTTTCTTTGAAACATGTTGCTACTACATTTCCTTTAGTCCTTTGGGAAAAGCTGACCAATCGCTGAGCTCAGAGCCCAGATGGTCCCCCCCCCTTTAACTTCGGGTGCTATTTCCAGTTAGTGAAAACACTGTGATGCAGCAACATAATTATCAGCTTTTAAATCTAGCTTCTAAATTATTTAAAGCATTGGGTATCTGACAGTGACCACTTTGTTTTGTTTACACTTTACAAGCAATCATCAAATGACTGCTGCTGATCGGATGTGACAAGGGAGACCAGCACATTGTCTCAATGGTGAGAGAAGTCCAATAAGGCTTAACTATTTCATAAAAATAATCATTGTTTATGTCAGAGAGCTGACATGAGCTACCGGTGTTAGGCTAAAGCTTTAATGTTTTATTTGGCCTGGATGGTTTGTTCTAAGCTGTTTCTGTTAAAAACTGTTTCTGTCTGTTTCTAATGGATACAGACACATATATGTTAAAGCAACAGTAGAACTTGCAAATTAACTTAATTTCAGTAATATTTGAATGGCCCACCCATTTTATGTTAGGTCCACCTAAAAAGCCATTTCTGGCTATACCACTGCTTCTGTGATCTGGATGAGTCGTTGACCTACTCAAACTTCTTTATTATGTGTTAGTTTTTGATATATTTTAGTCTGTGTCATGATTTTGCAGATCTAGCAGTAATCAGGCCTTTGTGTGGATGGAGTAAATAAAATAAAAAAATCAGATTAAACTGTTTATTTGTGGTTTACCAAGAGGGTTAATTACTTTTTTCATTTGGTTGTTTTTTTCTCCTCTCCCTAATAAACATAATAGGTCAGGTTATTTTCATCCGATTTTAAAAATTGTTTGGTAAATTTTAAAAATTGGAGAGAAAAATTTGAGGGGGCAAATACATTTTCATGCCACAATAGTCTTATTAAGCACTGTGTTACATTTCTGGTAAATTGGATTGTTTAAGCTAGTAAAAGTTATAAATGCTGTTGATAAGAAAGTTAAAATATCAGAGAAGACAAAATGCAGCCATCTACCAGGAACTTTTAGAGCACTTCATTCTCTGTAGACAAGCTTTATGGAGATCATAAGCACCAGGGGTGTGTTCTCTCCCTGCTTCTCTCTTTATACAAATGTCTGCACCTCAACAGACCCGCCTGTTAAACTCCTGAAGTTTCCAAATGACTATACTGTCACTGGTCTGATCCAGAACAACGGAGAGTCTGCATACAGACAGGAGGTGGATCAGCTGGTCCACTGGTGTAGTCAGAACCACCTGAAGGCTAACCCGCTCAAGACTGATGATGGTGGACTTCCGAAGAACATCCCTTCATCATTCTCAGCAACACTGTGTTTACTGTGGATCACTGTTTTGAAGGAGACACAACAGACACCATGCTTTATTATCCAGAACAATTATAGATACTGATGTTTTTAAGTCAAATTCCCTGTCTGTGCACAAGCTTGGTTAATAAAGTTCCTTCTGGTTTCATTTTCAAAGACAAATTTGTACCTGTTCATGCTGTCAAACGTACCAAGACCATGTGAAATCGACAATCATCTTCTCTCTTCACAGTGAGACCATGTCAATGACAATGGTTTCACTGTGCTTGATTGGCCAGCTAATTCCCAAACAAGGATACATGAAAACTAACCTCATATGGAAGGAAATCATTGCTTATATTTGATCTGAACAACAGTTTTTCAGATTTAAAAGAACGGAACAGTGACACGTTTGGTTGCTCTGAGTTAGACTTCTAGATGTTCAAAGGTTGCTGCTCAACAGGGGATGGTGTCAATCTATAAAATCATCTTGCCACCAGTACAGAGCTTAATCAATGCAGACAACGTGTCTTAAGTGCATCTGTTCACATAGAGAGATAAATACTTTTTGACAATGGCAAAAAGGCAACAAGAAGGGCCATAAAAACCCCTCCTCTCCAAAAAAAGACTCAAAGACAGACTAAGAATCTCCTGGAAGTAGAAGGAAGAAGAGCGGGAGACTGGAGGTGGTTTATTTTTTGACATATCATCCTCCTAATTGTTTGGAACATCAGTTTAGTCCAGTGTTTCTCGAACTTTTTTTTTTATCATTCCCCACTTTGGACAAAGGAGCAAACACAAGCCCCCCCTGCGTTTTATCGTCCTAACAGAATGGTGACCACGCCTGATTTTTAAAGTATTTTATTTATTTAAATAGTCGAGTTACTCTACAAGATTTTTTAAGGGTATATATTAGTTGGAAAAAGGGGTTGCGCACTGGTATAAAACCGGCTCAGAAATATATGCTGTCAGTAGTTGCAACATGTAGAACTTCAGCTCACAGTTGGAGAAAATAAAAGTTGTAGTTTTTTCACAAAGCTTTCAAAAATAAAAAATAAAAAATTAAAGAGCAAGATACTCATCCCTGTATTTCCTCCGTGGTTGAGCGTGTGACTTCAATGACTCTGAAACGTTCCCTGATCTTTTTAGATATTTGTCCATTTTGTAGATGGAATCTCTGATAATGTGGCTACTTCAGCTTGTTTTGTTCTGCTGTGATATATTCTGACGTCAAACTCCCAGCCTGATGTTCCAGGTCCCGGTTCTGTTTACAATAATGATCACAATTGCTAATTTATTTGAGTGTGTTTAATTTTGTGACGGGGGGAGTTGGTTGATTTAATTTACAGTGCAGTGAAACATTCACAACGATAGAATTTAGGGGGGAAAAACCATTTAAATCCCATTGATGTCACGCCCCAGCTGCAATACCTCTGCGCTCCACTAGTGGAGCTCGCCCCATAGTTTGAGAAACACTGAGTTAGTATAAGAAAGCCTAAGAGCTGCCATAAGTTATGTGTGGTGCTAACTGTGACACAGCCTGATACAATTTTCTTCATTATCCTGTTTAACGTCCGAGATTTTTCCTTTTATAATGTTTCACAGTCCAGAACAGGATAGAATCATACAGTAACAGTAATGGAGGTTGCAGCACTATAGCTGTGGTCAGACACTATTTGTAAAAAAATTTAGATTAGGTTTTCTTGAATTAAACTGGGATGGGTTAATTAACTTTACCATACCATTAAGTAAAAATACTTTGACTTGGGGAAAACTCAGGAACAGAAAGATGGAGGAATTTGATACTCAGTCCGTACCCTTGGCTTTCTTATTTTTCTCAATTGATTGGTTGAAAGGCAATGCTTTTACATGTGTTGATCCCTTAACTAGGTAACTAATATGCACAAAAGCAGCAAGTCATTTCACCTGTTGTAGTTTAATATGTTTTCCTCTTTTATTTACACTTAGGTCCTCCTCCTTTACTATTCGCAGAAGTAACACTGGATGCTGGGAGTAAATATGAAGGTTTGGAGAAAGAAAATCAGCTTTTCCGAGCCATACAGCAAATCTGATGAGGGCCTGCAAGTCATAGTAGCAACAGTGGAAAGATTATGAAGTGGAATATACAAGTGATGAGGGGGTCATTAGATAACGGATGGAAGGTTGGATGAAGCAGCAGCCAGAAATAATACCACAGATGACTGCATGGCAATGAGAACAATGTCAGAAGTGGAGGAATGCCTGGGGGGGTATTTCTGATGAAGCATTTGCAGATAATTCAATTTCTCTTTCTTTTTTTTGAGTTTTTGGAAAATAATCACTTCACTGCAAAGTCCTATCCACTCTGGTTTGATTGTTATTATTTTGTAAAAAATGAATCATCAGGCTTTTCAAAGTAACGATTCACTGTATTGGTTGGTTGGAAAAGGAAAAAAAAAACTATACAAGGAAAATCATTGTGTTCAATGAATGTTTTTGTTTGTAATTGTGAAGTGGAAGCAAGAGGATACAAACTTTTTTAATGGTGTTTCAAAGAAAATTCTGAAAAGTCTGATGCACGTTTGTATTCTACTCTCATACACCCAAGCATAATCTAATGCAGATGGGTGGAACTAAATATAGGATAATCTTTAAGAAAACCTCATAGGCTGCCACACAAAATAACCTGATGTTGGATTTTCCCCTTCTAGCAGGACAACAACGCTAAATATCCAGCCGGAGCTACAATGGAGAGATTTAGATAAAAGCACTTTCATATGTTTGAATGACCTGGACCTAAATTCAGTCAAAATCTGTCAAAAGACAGACACTTCCTATCCAGCTTCCATCTGACCTTGAAAGCTGACCTTAATTCTAGAAAAAAAATCTGTCTCTCAATATGAAAGGTTTGTAGAGACATTCCCCAAAACTCCTGCAGCTGTAATTTCAGTGGAAGGTGTAGTAAACTATATCATTTTCTGTCCACTTTGTAATTAAATACTTTCTGTTGGTGTATTACATAAAATCCGAACAAAACACACTGAGCTCTGTGGTGATAGATAGATAGATAGATAGATAGATAGATAGATAGATAGATAGATAGATGGATGGATGGATGGATGGATGGATGGATGGATGGATGGATGGATGGATGGATGGATGGATGGATGGATGGATGGATGGATGGATGGATAGATGGATAGATGGATGGATGGATGGATAGATAGATGGATAGATAGATGGATGGATGGATAGATTTTTCCACTTACAAAGAATGGAGAGGTCTGTAATCTTCATCGTAGCTGCACTTTATCTGTGAGACACAGAATCTAAAAGAATTTTAAAAAACACATTATTTTAATTTTATTACTTATATATATATATATATATATATATATATATATATATATATATATATGAATTTGATCACTTACCAAGCAGCAGGAATTCTGATTCACAGACCTATTAGTTCATCTATAAGAAGCCCTCCTCTCCCCCACTCACTACCGTATTATTTGCACATGTTTAAACTTGTTGCCTGTATAACAGACACCTGTCCACACACTCAATCAGAATCCAACACTAGTCTCCAACATGGACAAGACCAAAGAGGTGTGTGAGGTCACCAGGGACAAAATTGTAGCCCTCCACAAGGCTGGGATGGCCTAGAGGACAATAGACACTCAAGATGACTGCTAGTCTACCTTGGACTGGGGCTCCATGCAAGATCTCACCTTGTGGAGTATCAATGATCATGAGAAATGTGAGAGATCAGCATTGAATTACACAGGAGAACCTGGTCAATGACCTGAGGAGAGCTGGAATCACAGGCTCACAAGTTACCATTGTGACACACTACAATGACATGGATTGAAATTCAGCAGCGCGTGCACAAGGTCCCCCTTCTTAAGCCAGCACATGTCCAGCCCCGTCTAAAGTTTGCTAGTGACAACCTGGATGATCCAGAGGAGGAATGGGAGAAGGTCATGTGGCCAGATTAGACCGAAAATAAAACTTTTTGGGTAAATACCTCTCATCCTGTTTGCAGGAAGAAGGAAGAGTATAATCCCAAAAACACCATCCCAACCGTGAAGCATGGTGGGGGATGCATGGATGTTTTGCTTTCAGCAAGGGGAAAACGACGACTGCATCGTATTGAGAGGATAGATGGGAACTAGTGTTGCAAGATTTTGGGCAACAATCTCCTTTCCTCAGTACGAGCACTGAAAACAGGTTGTGGCTTGGTCTTTAGCATGAAAGCGTCCTCTCTAATTGGATGTTTTAGGCATTTCACCTTAGGAATGTGATACAAACTGTCATTTGACTAGCCATGACCATTGACTAGCCCGTACTCTCCCCATTCCTTTTCACTCTGTAGACTTCAGACTTCCGGTACAAGTCAGAGACATGTGATCTGCAGAAATACTCGGATGACTCTGGAGTTGATGGGTGTCTCAGAGATGGACAAGCTGAATACAAAGAGCTGGTGGACCGCTTTGTGGCATGGAAACAATCGTCTTACCTTGAATGTGAACGAAAAAAAGAAGATGATTGTCGATTTCAGAAAAAAGAGAATTAAGTCAAAAACTGTGTCCATCATGGGAGAAGTGGAGGTGGTTGAGGAGTATAAATACCTCGGAGTTCACCTTGACAACATACTGGACTGGAGACTGAACAGTGAAACAGTCTACAAGAAGGGACAGAGCAGACTGTACTTCTTGAGGAAGCTTAGGTCCTTCAAGGTTTGCAGCAAGATACTGCAAATCGTCTACAAGTCTGTTGTGGACAGTGTAATCTCTTCAGCCATCATCTGTTGGGGTAGCAGCATCAGAGTCAGGGACTTAAAAAGGCTCAACAACCTGATAAAGAAGGCTGGTTCTGTACTTGGCACAACTGTGGAACCACTGGAGATGATAATGCAAAGATGGATTCTTCATAAAATCAAGAAAAAGATGGACAACGCTGAGCATCCTCTTAATGAGACTGTCATGCAGCAACAGACTGTCTTCAGCCGGAGGCTTCTTTAGTTTCACTGTAACACAGATCACTACAGGAAATCCTTTCTGCCCACAGCCATCATGATCTACAACAACTCCTTGAAGAATTAATTAGAGCTACAACACTTAAATTCCATCTGGGATCAATAAAGTATTTTTGCATTTGAATGATGAGCCATCTCCTGATAGCCGTTGTTTTTACTTTCCTGGACAGTACATGGAGGATATAGGACGCTTTTGGAAACATGTTTACAACCACATTGTTGTATTGTTTACTGGTCACAGGAGTAGGTGGAGGCATATTAGCAGAGATCCCCTACCTACTCTGTGACATCACAATTAATGATCTGATTGTTGCCACTGGGGACTCTTGCAAGCAGTAACAATAACTTCCAACGTCTTTAGTAGCTTCTGTCTCGGCTCCTAGTGGGTCCCCCTATTCTTTTATATCGGCTTCCTGTCTTGTGTCGCGCCAGAGGAGGAGATCTAGCTGGCCCCAAGCCCAAAACTTGAACGAGAGCCCAAAACACACAAACATATAAAGTAAAATGTATTTACTTTCACTGGTTCCAAGTAAGGATATATTTTCCTTCTAAGTATAATCTTTTTTCCCACCTGTGATGTTCAATAATTCACAAAGAGCTTGGGGATTTATCTCAAATTCCCACTATCTATATTGCTTTCAGATGATCCCAGATTTAACATCCATCCCTCATTCCCAACCAGGAGTCACTGTGACTGGACACCCCTGCCCCCGCAGCCCCCACACATCCCTCACCTCCCACTATGAACCTCTGCTCTGGTCGTGAAGCATGGCTGAAAGCACGTACCTTGTCTCCCCCTCTCTCTCTCATGTTGGCTCAGACATAAGCAAACAGTCCTTTGAGCAAACAGTGCAACAAAGCTCTCAACACTCTTCATTTTAGAACAAGTGACAAAGCTTCCTTGGACAGAGCAGACAGCTACAGAGATTGACTTATGAAAAACACACTTTTCATATATGCATGCTTGAAAGATATTGATTTAATTAAGTTATCTATGCTTCAGTGGCATCGTCACTGTACATAGCACCAACACATGCTTCCATTTGTCCCTATATGGGCATGCAAACTTGGTGACTTTCATCTGTTTCCAAGTATTTCTTTGAATAAAGCCCTGTGTGTTTATGCAAACATTTGCTTCTGCTACTATATGCTGCAAAGCTGCGTGGAGCTCTTCGGAAGACCCCCCCTGTCCTGTGACACACTCAGGGGGCTTCCAGGAAATTTCAATACATATCCATTTTTGTGGCTCCGCACTGGCTGTCAGGGGTCAAAGTAAGGACATGTGATATAAACGCTACCGTTCAGTTTGCATAAGAAAATTTGTGCTTAAGCCAATTTTCTACATCAGCACTAACGTAATAGATATTCCTAATTTGATATTTGTTGTTTATTTTTAATGAACTTATTGAATTTTTATTCATTGTAATAAAGTTTGGAGAAAACAGGTCGTTTTTGGGTTTCGTCACAGATCTATTTGTAATAAAAGTGTACCGCTGAGAAAAATGTATTTGAATGCAACTATGAATAAAGTAAAAAATTGTGTTTAATAGCCAGTTTCTTTCCCTATGAGATACTTTGTTTTCATAGAGCAGGAGATTACAGTTTCAAAGATTTGCTCGACTGACAGCCACAGAGGCTAAAGTTAAGTGTGGCTATTTTATATTTCTTAATGACCTGTCATTTCAGTTTTTATTAGCCTTGACACACAGATATGTATCTCAATACAATTATAATCAAAGGTGTCAAGTAACAAAGTACAAATACTTTTTTACCTTACTTAAGTAGAAATGTTGGGTATCTATATTTCGCCGGAGTAACCTTTTACTTTTTACTTCTACTCCTTACATTTTCACTCAATTATCTGTACTTTCTACTTCTTAAATTTTGAAAAAAACATTGTTACTCATTTTATTTCGGCTTATCATTGTAAAAAAAAACACAAAGACAAAAAAAAAAAATTTGGATATATTGCGCCATCCGGATAGAGTGAATTTGACTGCAGTTTGATAGTAATTTTATTCATCTACCAGTCTGATATCGTGATCCATCGCACACTCTGCATCACTCAAACCACTTCACAGTCCAGCCAGGACGTGGCAGACATATGTTGCCGAGGTCAAGATGGCAGAGACTCAAGCAAATGTACCATTACAATACACATTCATATCTTCCACTCCATGAAACACTTATCCACAACACATATAGTCCACATATTGTTCTCTAATGTATTTGCATTGCATCAAAATGCATTAATTTTCAACTGACATATATGCAGCTGAAACAGGTAGCCTAGTGTTTCCCAAATCTTTCAACATTAACACTTTTATATAACAATATAGACATTATGGCCTTTGGCAAAAGTGTGTTTTGGGGAGGTGTGGTAGTGCTGCCATGTGGCTTAATCTTTCGTCCTTAATTACTTTTTTTTTTTTACTTACATTACTTTTTCATTTTAAGTAGTTCTGAAACCAGGACCTTTTTACGTTTACTCGAGTAAAAAGTTTGAATTGATACATCAGCTTCTACAGAAGTCGTTTTAAACCCAAGTATCTACAACATACTTCTACCCTAATAATGAATGTGAATACTTTTGACATTTCAAATTATAATATCATTAAAGAGTTGATTTATTTGTATTTATTTTATTTCATATTAGTGAAACCCATATATGTATTTATTACACACAGAGGGATGTAGTTAAAGCTCTTCTTTTAGTTTAATGATTATCGCTGATACATCCATTTATGTCTATGCCAACTTGTCCTTGCAATGTCACAGAGGAATAGTGCTTCTCTCTAGCGGTCTTCGCGCAGGAGGAGGGGCTAGACAGTTTAATTGCTGTTGATTATGTTTACTTTAAAGATATAATATTAGGATCAAATGAATACGTTTTAGTGCATAAACTTTATGTTCTAAAGATGTTGCAGCCTACACAATGGGGAAAACCGCTAACTTGGTAGTTTTCTAGCAAAAAGTCATTAACATCTTCTGCCATGAGGTTAAGCCATAGAAGATCATTCTTAAATTCAATTCAATTCAATTGTTTATTTATATAACGCTAATTCCCAACAGATGTCATTTCAAGGCCCTTTACAAGACAAGTCATTTCAATTCAATCATACAATCAGTTTAAAACTTTTTTATTTAAGAAATTGAATCAAATCATTGACTTGTAGTTGTGTATTAAAGAAAGTAAAAAGTTGATAACAGGACACGGAGGACAATCAGTTACCGGGAGCTTCATCTCAGTCGATGGCCCTCTCCAACATCTAAACAGGATGCGAGACCAGGTGTAACTTCTATGGAGAAAAAAAGACTGAAAAAACAAAATTAACTGTCGAAATAACAGAAAATAATGCAACTTGAGAGTAGTAGAAGAGATAAGTAGTGTATAAATAGGTAGTGCATCCATGCACATTTAGGGACAGCTGAGTGGAAGGAAAAAGTGAGGTACAAAAAAGGTGTGAAAGTTACAGGGATAACCAGAGCCCTTAGAGGATTAGGAACAAAAGCCTGTTCAAGTTGTGGATTGTAGCCAATGGTGGTGTTTAAAGAGCCACTATAGACAGCAATATTCAGGACATAGCCTACAACTGTTGCATTCCTTTATCAGAAGTGTCTTACCTTGGGAGAAAAGGCCTTCACTGTTTTTAGGTGATTTCATTAGGGCCCAAAAATCTATAGGAAGAGTGCAAAGGTGCACAATCCAAGCTGCGTGAAGTTCAGAATGAAGAGTATACAGTACTGGAATTGGCCAGCAAACTGGCCTAACCCAGGGGTCTGCAACTCCAGTCTCTGAGTGCCACTGTCCTTCAACGTTTGGACGCATCCCTGCTCCAACACATTGAATCAAAAGGCTGAGTTACATCCTTGGCATGTGAGAAAGTTTTGCAAAGGCCTGATCAGTAACTATTCTTTTCAGTCAGGTGTGTTAGAGCAGGGATGTGTCTCCAGAAGTATTGTCAAGAGGAAGATGAGACACCCCAAACCCAACAATGTAGATAAATGAAAGGGACGTTTTAAGAAACCGGGGCTTCCTTGACACCTTAGCAGAAAGATAGGCTGAATACCTCCATGCCACGTTGCAAGGATGCATTAATTTATGCAAAAGAAGCTCTGAGCAAGTACCAAGTGCATATGTTAAGTTCTATGTCAAAATCACGTTAGGACATCCAAACTTTAAATGCTAGATTTCAAGTACAAAAACAATCTTTGTGATCTGATTACATATTTTCTAAAAACCATTTCTCAAATAACACTATACTTGACATTTAATTTAGGAGCTGAGCATCTTGTTTAGCTAATCAACAAAACTCAGCAAAAAAAGAAACGTCCTTTGACTTTCAACTGTTTTTACTTTCAGTAAACTTAATGTGTGTACATATTTGTATGAACACTAAAATAGTCAACACCATAAGACATAAACTAAAAATGTTTCACAGACATGTGACTAACAGAAATAGAATAATGTGTCCTTGAATGAAGGGAGGCTCAAAATCAAAAGTACCAGTCAGTATCTGGTGTGGCCACCAGCTGCTTGAAGTACTGCAGTGCATCTCCTCCTCATGGACTGGACCAGATTTGTCAGTTTTTGCTGTGAGATGTTACCCCACTCTTCCACCAAGGCACTTGCAAGTTCTTGGACATTTCTGGGGGGAATGGCCCTAGCCCTCACCCTGCGATCCAACAGGTCCCAGACGTGCTCAATGGGATTGAGATCCGGGCTCTTCGCTGGACATGGCAGAACATTGACATTGCTGTCATGCAGAAACTCACGCACAGAACGAGCAGTATGGCTGGTGGCATTGTCCTGATGGAGGATCATGTCTGGATGAGCATGCATAAAGGGTACCACATGAGGGAGGAGGATGTCTTCCCTGTACCGCAAGGCATTGAGATTGACTGCAATGACAACAAGCTCAGTCCGATGGTGATGTGATATACCGCCCCAGACCATGACGGACCCCCCACCTCCAAATCAATCCCACTCCAGGGTACACGCCTCGGTGTAACGCTCATTCCTTCGATGATAAACACGAATCCGTCCATCACCCCTGGTGAGACAAAACCGTGACTCATCAGTGAAGAGCACTTTTTGTCACTCCTGTCTGGTCCAGTGAAGGTGGGTTTGTGCCCATAGGCGGCGTTGTTGCTGATGATGGCTGGTAAGGACCTGCCTTACAACAGGCCTACAAGCCCTCACTCCAGCCTCTCTCAGCCTATTGCGGACAGTCTGAGCACTGATGGAGGGATTGTGTTTTCCTGGTGTGACTCAGGCAGTTGTTGTGGCCATCCTGTACCTGTCACGCAGGCGTGATATTCGGATGTGCCGATCCTGTGCAGGTGTTGTTACACGTGGTCTTCCACTGCGAGGATGATCAGCTGTCCTTCCTGTCTCCCTGTAGCGCTGTCTTAGGCGTCTCACAGTGCGGACATGGCAATTTATTGCCCTAGCCACACCTGCAGTCCTCATGCCTCCCTGCAGCATGCCTCATGCATGTTCACACAGATGAGCAGGGACCCTGGGCATCTTTCTTTGGGTGTTTTTCATAGTCGGTAGACAAGTCTCTTTAGTGTCCAGCGTTTTTAGAACTGTGACCTTAAATGCCTACTTTCTGTAAGCTGTTAAGGTCTTAACGACCATTCCACAGGTGCATGTTAATTAATTGATTATGGTTAATTGAACATGCATGGAAAACATTGTTTAAACCCTTTACAATGAAGATCTGTAAAGTTATTTGGATTTTTACAACATTATTGTTGAAATACACAGTCCTGAAAAAGGGACGTTTCTTTTTTTGCTGAGTTTATATTGTTGCACAATACCTTAATGACTAACGATTCTTTTTAGTTTAAAACATGCAACCATAGGAATAAAGGAGCTTTTGTTCATGCATAGAACAGCTCTAAACGCATTAAAATGTTCTATACAACTGTATCATGTTCTCTATCAAGTATTTTTGGAAAATGGCTGTTGGAACATCTGTTTTATCAGTGGATTGCATTTTAAATGTGAATTTTTTCTGTAATCATTATCTAATAGCATTCAGACCAATAATTGCTGGGACATGCACATCAAAACGTTGTAATCTCTGTTATAAAATTGTGGTTTGCCCTTCTTCAACTTTCTCTTTTTTTAAAATAGTTTGTTCAGGCTGGCGCCAAGAACAATTGCGGTATTTGGATAAGCAGCACTGGACCAGATCTCAACTGTTAATCTGTAGAGCCAGGCTTTTGAAGTGGGAAGTGTCATGCAAACGATCCATGCATCCATTATCTATACCAGTCCATTATTCTCTGCAGGGTTGCAGGGGGGCTGGTGCCTATCTCTAGCAATCATCGGGCGAGAGGCGGAGTACACCCTGGACAGGTCGCCAGTCGCCAGTCCATCCCAGGGCGTCATGCAAACCAATAAACACTTTTTTAAATCAAATCTGTTCAAAGAATGACATTGAAGTGACTTGAGGCTCGCCCACCCATTTGCAGTTTGTTTTACCATGAATGGGATCATAATTTACAAATTGATAATCTCCTTCTCGGTTGGTAATTAGAGAAAATAAGTGTTTACTTACTTCTAAGATTATCTCATTTTCTGACCTCCTGGGTTTGTCTTTCCTATAATTTCATTCTGTCACAAGACCTTTGTTAGAAAGTTTTGGTAAGATGTTCGGCCACCAGCAGTTTCAAAGGATGATGGGCCCTTTTTTGATAATGTTGGAATAAACAGTGAGAACACAAGCAAGAACAACTCCTTTTACTTTGGTCACATATTCAATTTTCCGTTACGTCATCAATTTCTTTTAAAGAACAAATTACCCAGCCTAAAATGCTATTTTAAAATGCATAAAAAACATAAGATTATGGGGGCTAAATGTGAATGGGTGGTGGCGCAGAGACTGGGGTCCTTGATGAACCTGTAATGGGTTCGATTCCCAGGATATTTTGCAGCATGTCTTCCCTTTCCCTCTCAGCCCTATTTTAAGTCCAGCTACTGTTGAAGAAAGGCCACCATTTACCAAAAAAATGAAATAAAAAAGACAAATATAAAGTAAACAGAGTCTAAAATGTATATATAATTCATTTACAGTGGAGTTTGCTAAGCTCTACTGGTACTTTAAATGGGACTGTGTAACCAGGAGCTACGTTCTACTAGGTTTTAGATGCATCAATGCTCCATCACACCTAAATTAAAAAGGATTTAAAAAGGCTAAACAACCTGATAAAGAAGGCTGGTTCTGTTCTCAGGACAACTGTGGAAAATCTGGAGATGATGATGCCAAGAAGGATTCTTCATAAAATCAAAAAAATTATGGACAACCCTGAGCATCCTCTTCATGAGACAGTCATACAACAACAGAGCGTCTTCAGTCGGAGGCTTCTTCAGTTTTGCTGCAATACAGACCGCTACAGGAAATCCTTCCTGCCCACAGCCATCATCATCTACAACAACTCCTTAAAGAATTAATTATATGAGCTATACCAACACTTAATTTCCCTCTGGGATCAATAAAGTATTTTTGAATTTGAATTTGAATTGAATTGAAATCAAACAAATGGTTTGTTACCAGACCTTTGCCAAACTTTATGGCTTGCTGAAGAGGTAATTCAGTCACTTCATTTAGCTGTATTGGAATAGGGATGCATCTAAAACCTGCTGGACTGTAGGTCTAGAGGACTGGAGTTGGAGATCCCTGATCTAGGGGAGTAGAAGTATTTATACTTGTTGAACTTTTACATATTTTTGGGATGTTACAAAAAAAACAATTTTTAGGGGAAAATGGCCTTCTAAAGTTTCTCTGGAGTGGTCATAGGCTCTTGGAAAACTCATTTGATAATCATTTACTCCTCTGTCAGAAGTCTTGCCAGATTGGTACCACATTTGATCTGTTTTCTTGGCTTTTTGTGCTATTTTGCTTCATGCATCATAGAGAAATATCTTGTCTGGTTGTTGTGTTGTTGCAGGAGTGGATAAACTTGAACATGTGACTCACATCTTGGATTCTTGGAACCAGCAGAATGTTTTGGGAAAAAAATGTAATGACTTAAGTACTTAACTTCAAACATGATTACCATCTAGCTTTTTGGGAAGATGACAGTCCCAAGCAAATGTCAGAGAAAACTTGGTTCCCAATTCTGAGTCCAAGTGGAAATGACTCGAAGACAACAGCAACCTGGATAACCTGAATCTGAAGATAAAGGACATTAATAAGCAGGACATTTTTGGAAATGAGAGTGTTTACAGTGGGGATCAGAAAGGTAGGCTATAGTTAAAGGTTTATTTGTGCATTACTTAATATTTAAAAGGTCAGCTTCATAGCCTTAGTCCAAATGTTATTAAATTTGACTCTTTACTGTCCATTAAACCAAACCCGAAGTACTTTTGAAATAATTTCCTCTAACTGGTCAAAGTTCTGAATGAAAAGCCACACATCTTCTGCTTTATGTTTCTGTAAAACAAGTTATAATTTTTTAATCAAACATTAGTTTAAACAACAAAAAGGTTATTTCTGAAATGTTAAGTTGGCTACTGTAATCTCCTTTCACTGAAAACATTCCCGACAATGAATGATCGTCACGTTTTGTCTGTTTCATTCTTTTTGTACTTCTAGCTAATGACTTCATTATCATTAAACAGCAGCGGCCCCATATTTGAACAGCAATAAGAGACAGCATGTTTGCCGCAAGGGAGGAGTAGCTCATCTTGTCATCATGGAAACAATGACATCTTATTTTCAAAGTCATTAATACAAAAAAAGAGAAGAAAAAAAATCTAACGGCATCAGTTTTTAGAAACACCTACCGGATAAGTGCACATGAGATCCACAAAAGAGCTTCGTTTCCAATTAATGGCCAATAGACGGACCTATTGGCCAAAGCACAAGGAGCCTGTGAGGGGCTATGCGGACACCGCTATGGAATTTCCCAGTAAGTTATGGGCATGTCTTCATGCTTTTTCCCCCCCTCTGTAGCAACACTGGCTTTGGTTGTTGGTCTTTTTTCATTCTTTACGCACTGAGGGGGCTGCATGATGGGTTGATGTTTAATCTCTGTGTGTGGTACGTAAAAAAAAAAAAAAAAAGGCGCGTGCTCGCGTTATCACCGTCTCCTCAGGGGAGGTAAATAAAAGCTTTTCCGAAAGCTCCTCAGTGATGAAGTCTGCTAGGTGAATGCTCTTGTAGCAGGACGGAGCTGCGTGACGCTCTGGGTCGCATCTTGGACCTTTTGGACATTTGACCGGTGCCTCAGACGCTGCCTGCTGTGCATACGTCCGATGATCGCACAATGTGTTTGAAAGATGCCGCTGCTTGTCGCGAATGTTGCGGAAAACTTGTAGAGGTAAGAGAGAATAGCCGCATAGTTCGCCATGTGGACATGACCCGTCTGCGCCGCAGCTCTGCGAGAGCGGATTATTTGATCGTGCTTTATAAGGCTGTGGTGCATGAATGAAATGTATAGGTAGGAATTATTTCTTATTACCGCGAAATGTTTATCTAGAGGCAGTTCCTGTAATTTCTCATTCATATTTTCTCGAACAAATAACTTTCTATATTTTATTGAAAAATCTCTATTTTGACCAGTTCATTTAAATATTTTTGATTAACTTAGTGGCTAATGGGAGCAAATGGCCCCAATATAAACTTTTTCTTAGTATGCCACACTTTTTATTCGTAACATATTTTATAATTTCTAAAATTAATATCGCAAGTTGACTAATTACACTGAGGATACAGGATTGTTTTATTCTTAAAGCGACCTTCTATGAGTAGTTAGCACATAATCTTTGTTGTTAGTATGTTGTCTCCTGTTCTAACTAATTGCAAAGTCTAACATTGTATGAAAAGCCGATACCCTGTGAGACATGTTGGTAAAATGTGAGAATTAAAAAAACAAACGCTTTAGATCTTTTAAAGGGGAGTTGGGTAATGGGTTAAAGGGAGCTGGAATATGAAGAGAAAGGGTTTTCTAAACTGAGATTGGTGGTCAATATTGCTATTTGGAATGAGCCCTTGTTATTTCTAAAAAAGACAGTAACATGGAGCTAATTGTGTGATTAGGCATAACCCTCTTGATAAAAAAAAACATAAAGCTGTTAATCAGTAAGCAACATCCTTTTGGCTATTTTGACCAATATAGTATGATACAATGCAATCAACAAGTGCCCCAGACAGTGTCTGTGCATATGGAATGATCTCACTGCACCATATAAAATTAGAATAAAATTACATATTCCCCAGCATATTTCCAACCTTCTGTTTCACCATGTGGTCCGAACCTGTGTGCACCCTATTTGCAATAGATGAGCACACTTCTCATTGAATTTTTCATAGATAGCATGTAGCCGTGTTTTTAAAAAACGAATATTCTCACCACCTTGTTTTAAAAAATAACTCTGTCCTCACTTAACCGCAGTAGTGCATTTTTAAGCACATTTATAGACATGCCAAACCCATGGGGGGCATAGTTCCCCCAAATCCTATCCACTCAGAGTAACTTTCTACTTTTTAACTTCTACATACAACAGTAATTGAGCTTGTAAAAGAAAGAAAGCAAAAAGTGCTTGGACAATCGATAATACCAGCACAGCTCTGAGGGCATACATGTTGTTTCTGAGTGGAAACACAGGTCGCATATGTGATGTGAAACCTAAAACTCAGATTATTTCTGTCCACACGCAAATGCTTAAAATGCAGAAAACGCTCATTTTCACTTTGGTCAGATTTTTGACTATATCTAAATCTGCGTTTTTATGTGGTTGACACTCCAAATCGTAGACAAATATCTTTGTTTAGTGAGTTACCCAGCTATGTGTTGACAAGGCATTAGTTATGAGAGAGAACTTCTTAATGGGAGAAAATAGCCCAAAACCTTTTAAACTTTATAGAAATAATCAGTCTTGGTCAGTTACAGTGAAGTAAAATATAATCTGGAGACGGAAATAGGATTTCTATAATTTTATTGATACTGGCCGGCATGAGTAGAGGCATGAAGAGAATGGATCCTTCCAACTACTTACAGTATATTGTGCTGTTTAATGCGGCTAATGGGTAGAGTATAAAAGTGAATTTTTCCTCATGTACATTGTGTGATTATGCCTCGCCTCCTTGATACAAACAGTAGGGTTGACAAAGCCATTATCTAATTGATGCATCGAAAAATTCTTATTTACCTCTTATTTGTAGCTCAATGAGATGCCAGAAACATGTCTCCTTACATCAAAATTGCAGGAAGCAGGACGGAAGGAAGATGGGAAATGATTATAAAGATAATAGATAAGATCCTCATTAAGATGAGTAAAAAAAAAAAAAACGCCTCAGAGACAAGAGATGTGGAACATAAGGAGACATTGCCCCCCAAGACCACCCAGTTAAATCTCCTGTCATATGTAGGATCTTCTTCATCTACTACTTCCAAGGACCCTGTGAAACCTTTGGTTATGTTACCATGCTTTATCCTCCCAGTGCTAATTGCCTCAAGCTGATTCATTCCAACATAAATCTATTTGAAGAGACTGATGTAAGCATTGTTGAAGCTCTGGACAAAATCTTTGTGATGTGCAAGTTTTAAATACAACTTAAGCTGAAAAGGTTTCATTGTCCTGCAACTTGAAGTTCCCACAGATAGCCCAACCTCCTGGACAGACATTGAATATTGATGACCACTGCGCTAATCGGTTTCATTCCTAAGGGAAGTTACCTTAAAACTCTGCTTCTCAAGCATGACCCAGCAGATGGGGGAAATGGGGTCACTCAATGCCAAACCTGATTGTGCAGGTTTCAGCACATACTTCTGTCAGCAAAAAGGGCAAGAGGTTATCAGAAAGCGACTGTCCTAAGGGATTCCAGCAGAGCAGGAAATGATGTCGCTCATCTGATGGCTACTTATTTACAATTCTGAGCTTTACCATGCCAAAGGCCTGCTATTCCACAAAAGACATGTAATGTACTGTAGCGATCTCATTGTGTGCCCTTTGCCTCATTTAACTGCTTCTCCACCCGCCCTTTAAACTGGATCATGCTTAACAGGTGTTAGTTAAAATAGCACATATCGGAAATGTAGTTGCACGTGACAACATGCGTCTTTTCCAACACATTTGTCACCGACCTGCAGGGAAGTTTGCCACTATGCAAAGTGCTACTACTTGAAGACTCATGCTTCTTATCTGAAAAAGCAACACTGTTTTCAGGCAGCTGATAGCGGCACTTTGCACTGTTGGCCTGTAGTCTGGCCACCGTCCTGGTCTGCAAATTCCTCCACATTGGTGAGAAAGTCACGACAAAGTGTATGTGTGAATGCATTGATGCATTCGCACGTAGGCAGTGGTGTTGGAGGAAAGGTCACCGATAACCCTCTAGCTGAGTCACGCAACTTAGGACTGTCAAAGCATGTGGAAAAGAGGCCATTCATTAACCTGTGTGGACAATGCTTTGCATTTGGAAATAGCCATTATATTATGCTAAGATATTTATGTTTGCAAAAATCTAAGGTATAATTGTTAAACCAGAAAGATAAAGTTCTATTTTCATTATAATGTAAAGTTGACCTTTAGAGCTCTTTTTTTGGTACCATGGTTGGTCTTGTCAACAAAATAAAAAATATGGCTGGTATGGAAGATTTATGTCAATCAAGGAATCTTTGGAAATCAGTGTATAAGACCTTTAGCAAGTTTCACGCTGACAGGGATGTTTAGTGTTTTTGCTCATTCATGAAGGGCTCATTCACTAATTTTTTCAATACATTTTCTGTGGTCTCTGGTTTGGATGAATGCCTTTTTCTGTTGAAAAAAATGCTCTTTAGGAGGTTGAAGTTTGTAAGAGGAGAGGGTGGGTGAAAATGACAAGATTACGAGTCTTACTCATTAATATTTATGATATTCAAACATCTAGCCACCATTTGGCTAACAGCAACGCTACTCTTATGCCGCCTTTGAACAAATAACTAACTTAGCGTTATACTTCGCTCATGGTCAGTTCTTCTTTTTTGGGTAAAAAATGCAACGTTCATACCCGAACGTGTTCCGCCATGTTGTGGAGTTTGCTAATGGTTAGCTTCTACTAGCAGAGACGTGCTCTGCTCTCTCCTGGCTGCAAAAGGAGTACAGCCTTCCCGTGAGCGGTTGGAAGCCAAGGTGGGCGAGGCCATGAAAACGAATTTTCTCTGTGACGTAAAAGGGACAGTTTTTTTTGACTCACTTATTTTCCCGTCTATTTCCTTTCTGTGACTAATGCAGGCAATGGGGGTTGAAGACAATTTTCACGTGCAGCATGCACATGCAACTCAGTGTGACGGATCGTATTTCAAAAAGAAGTATTACATGGTTTCTCAATGAATGAGACTTTTAAGCTGCTTTTTCAGAAAACACTTAGGCTAAAATATTGTAGTTACGTTGTGCATTGAGATAGGTCACTCAAATCTTTTTTATTCTTTAGATCTGAAGCAATTCACTTGTGCCAGTGGATGCCAGATGTAACACACCTTCTAAAAACATTCCCTTTTGTCTCGTCAGTGCACAGGATATTTCCCCAAAAATCATGGGGATCATTAAAATGTTTTTGGTTTTTTTGGCAAGAGTAATATAGGCCTGTGTGTTATTTTGGTTCTTTCAGTGGTTTTCACCATGGAACTCTCCCACATAGGTCAGTTTTGCCCAGTCACTTTCTTGTTGCTGAATTATGAACATTGACCTTAACTGAGGCAAGGCAGACCTGTAGTGCTTTAAATGTTGTTTTTGGTTGTTTTGTGATCTACTGGGTGACTCATTGAAATCATTTTGGCTGACCATCCACTCCTAGGAAGCTTAACCACTGACTAACCACGGCTCTCACCATGATGTGATTGAATCCCAAAGTCTCAGAAATTGTTTTGTAATCATTTCCAGACTGATAGATGTCAATGACTTTGTTTGTTATCTGTTCAAGATTTTCTTTAAATTGGGATGTGATGTGTTACCTTATGAGATCTTTAAGCCAACTTCATGCTAACAAGTTCTCTTTAAGGGTTTTCTTGATTCTACCAGCCTGGGAGTACCTAGGATGTGGTGAATCACAGTTAATTTATTATTTAACTAGAGGACAATTAGCGTTTTTACACTGTCAGGTTGGTTTAGAGTGGTTGTTTCCTTAAATAAATGAAACCTTAATTTCAAAGCTGTATTTGTGTTAGTCATGTTGTATTTGTCTGATATTAAAATTTGCTTGATGATCAGAGACACTTAGGTGCAACAAAAAAAGTAAATAGACGAGAAATCTTAGAGGGCAAACAATGTTTCATAGAACAATACATAACACAAATCTAACTTTGAAGTTCAGCTCTTTTCTGCAAGATGTTCAAGAGTCTGGGAACATTTTTTGAGTTGTATATCTGTTCTTTTTATCATGCTTCTTGCATCACAAATCCCTGCTCCTGTGACTAAGTGCATTCAGCATGTGGCACAGGGGAGCAAGGCTATTTTCCCACATGACAAAGAGCAAAATCTTTATCATGAATTTCAATAATATTCTTAGCAGAAAGTGATCGCACAAGAGCAGATGCTGCAAATAACTTTGATCTTTAGTTAAGGTACAGTTTGAATAAGCATGTCAGTCTTTCTAAATGAGCCTGACTAATGTGTCTGCACGGAAATGTGTCCTAAACAAGGTTCTTCCTCCAGTGTCATTGTATTTATGTTTCTGTTCATAATCTAATGCATCACATGTTTTCTGGAAGAGGAATTGCTTTATCCCGCTGAGTCATTCCCACATGCTGACTTTACAGGTTGCCGCATTAGAAATACCCTGCTGGTATGCAGTGTTTGCATTTCTGGGGGGAAATCTGACACCTACACAATTCATTTTACTTCTTTTTGTGAAAGTCTGCTCCTTGAGCAGCTCTGTCCGTATCTATAACAGTCTATGTTAGGCTGTCTAAGTGAGGTTGTGTGGAGTAGTTATGCAAACTCAATTCAATTCAGTTTACTTATGTTGCGCCGATTCACAACAGATGTCATCTCAAGGCACTTTACAAGAAAAGTCATTTCAATACAATCATACAAACATTCCAATCGGTTTAAAGTTTTAGTTAGTTTTCTACTTAAGGAATCCCAGCAGATTGCATCGAGTCATTGACTTGTGGTTGTGCCCCATTTATGCAGACTCCAACCACAGCAATCCCTCAGCAATCCTCACTACTGAGCAAGCATGTAGTGACAGTGGAGTGGAAAAACTCCCCTTGTCAGTGGGTACTTTCAGCATACAGCAGTCAGAGTGATTTTGGTTTGGGGAATCCGGGGGGAATTTTCATTAAAGAGTCAAGCTGTTAGAGTTAGAGTTAGACAGATGGACATCTTGAGTGCAATCATTTGCAGTGTTCTGTTATAAAATTGTGACATATGCAAGGATCTGCAAATATCCCATGCAAATTTTACAAGTCATAAAGAAAAATTCACAGAAAAGTAAATAGGTCAATTTTTTCATAATTTGGTACACATGGATTCCACCTATTGGTTTGAGAATTATTTTGTTTTTAATGAACAGGCGCAAGAGATTAAATCATGTGTGCCAGCTATCTTTTGCTAGATAGTTGGCACTGATGTTTTGGGTTTCTGTGATGGTTATGAATTACTGTTATTATGCTAGTTGTTCACTTGGAGTTGAAAAGGGGCTTTCTAAATAATTTATTGAACCTAATGATTTATACCATAGTGTATAATATATAAGATGGCGAGCCTCCGTGACATCACCCGTAGGTTTGTAAAAAGAGCTGAACTGAAGCCCAGGGGGTGGTTCCCACCACCGCCATCTTGGCATGTCTCCTCACACCTGGAGAGTGGGCCTGTGAGGGTGGGGGCGGATGATTGATACCCATCAAACTCTGAATTGATGTAGCTACAAGCTAACTGAGCTAACCTGGAGCTAACCAAAGCTAAAGGAGGTTAGCTGGTGCTTTTAGCCAGAAAACCGCGGCTGAGCGACTCTGCTACCCCTCTGCCGATTCAATAATTTTGTCAAATAAAATCATGAAGTCTTGTTGGTCCATAACTTTCACTAAAACTATGTGAATTTGAATTAAAACAGGTTTTCATAATCAATATGTTAGGAAGAAATATGATCATTTCAACCCATTTTTGACCAAGCAGCATTATCTTAAATGCACAGAAGAAATATAATTTGACTTACCACAAAAAATGGAGCAGAGACTTCTTGAACGGTCTGTTAGTGCAATCATTACCACAGCAAGCCATCATTGTCCAAACACGAACAACGACGTGCAACGATGAACTACATTGCGGACACAACTGAAGGTCAAGTTCAGAAAACAAAATGGCTTTCCTTGAGCAAGCAGGTGAGGCAATCTGCTAGCCACCAGTACTAGCACTGACGGCTCACCTGAGACCTGTTAATCAAAAGGACAGGTCCCTTTTCATTTAATTCAGTTTTAATTCATTAAAAATGTATAAATTTCAAGCTCAAATTACATCTAAACGGATGAGTTATAAAAAAACTTCACCCTCCTCAGAGTTGTCATGATGGTAAATTTGACCTGTTAAACCTAAAATGGTTTTTTGAATGAAGCTGTAAAGATGTTAATTTCTGGTTCTGAAATTGGCATTTTTAACGTGGGAGTCAATGGGAAATTGCTCCTTTCTGCAGCCAGCCACTAGTGGATAAGGAGGAAACTGCAATTTTTGTCAGTTGTCCATTGGCTTCAAATTTAGCTGGCAAAGTTTGCTTCTTGATTTATACATTAAAACCCTAAAAATATTTGAGTCTACTTTGTTTCAGTTCTAACGATCTGTGGACACAGAAAACTGTCTCAAATATGAGAAATTATACTGATACAAGTCCTGACATGATTCACATGCTAGAGAAAGTCCAACTATCCATCCATTGTCTATACCGCTTATCCTTTGCAGGGTCACGGTGGGGCTGGTGCCTATCTTCAGCGGTAATCAGATGAGAGGCAGGGTACACCCTAACCAGGTCGCCAGTCCATCACAGGCTAGAGAAAGTGACCCCGCTTTATCAGTGCCTAGCAGCACAAATGAATGGTCCTAAATATCAGGGACTCACTCAGACGGTGGATCTCGAAGAACCCAAGTTGAAACGGTCCTTATCATGATAGACCCCCAGTGAGGAGCAACACCAACAAAATACAAGGATGCTCCTGCAAGGTTTTATACTCACAAGCATCAGAAGGGGCATCAGCAATTACATGAGCAGAGCTCTGGTTAAGGTATTAGCTTGATTTTTGCCAAAAGCTCGATTTAGATGTGAATGTAAACGTACTGAGTGTCTGTGGAAGCCAGTCCTAAAGTGGAGTAATAACCAGCCACCTCATAAATATGAATGACATCAAGTCATATAGCAAAATGAGTGAAGCCTGCTAGATATATGCAGCTGAACAGTATAAAAAAAAGAAAAGTTGATCACATCTGACGGGGTTAAGCAACCACAAAGAAGCCACAAGGATGTCAGCCAAATGCCTAAAACAAGTAGAGCTCCACACACATTGTCTAATTTTAAGTTTTATAGGACTTGGATATGTTACACTGAGAGAGTGCAATATGACAGTAACTCCGTTTATACTCTACAATGGAAACCCCCAGACTACAAAACATTTTGCTGCAGCAGAAAGATGTGACAGACATAAGTCCATCAATAAATGGACAGCAATTAGCAGGAACTAATGTGCTTGTCATTAGAGTTGTATGCTAAAAAGAAGGAGAGAATGAAGGAGAGGAGATGACTTTGTGAAACCAATCTATAACCTCAGAAGTACACATAAAAGCCACTGACAGCAAGAGAAGAAAACATTTAAAACTGTTCAAACATGTTTAAACTGAAGTCCAGATTTTAAAAGTGTAATTTTCCCTTTCCATTTGGTCAGTTTCACTTTCAAGCTCAGGTCCACTACTAAAGGCCTGGGAGTCTGATGGCTCCAGACAATATCTTAGCTGTTCCTAAGACTGTCTTCTGGTGGACAGAAATCTTGAAGATTGTTTTTTGGCAGAGGTGGGTAGAGTATGCAAAAAATTTACTCAAGTAAAAGTAGCACTACTTCAGCAAATGTTACTCAAGTAAGAGTAAAAAAGTATTTACTAAAAGGCTCAGTGGATGGTAATCTCACTTGAATAAACTGTAGATTTAAAAACTAAACTGTAGGTCTGCACTTGGTGCATTGATGTTTAAAATGTGTTTCTTCTTCATTCAGTGATATCACTCACTGTGGGTAGAGTATCCAGAAATTTTACTGAAGAGTAGCCATACATCAAAATAATATTATTATAATATTAAGTAAAAGTTAAAAGTAAAGTGCATTAAAACTACTCCTAAAAGTATTTTCTCTCAAAAAGTTACTGAATTAAATGTAACTAGTTTACTTTAGAAACTGAAAGAGTCTCTCTATTGGTTTGAGAGTCAGAGTTCTTATTGTTAAAATGACTAATTACTCTCCACAAATACTTTATTTCCTTTGAATCCTTGGTATTTTATAAAGCTCCTTGGTGGCCTTTTTTATTTTACCATGTCTTGTGATCACCGTGTCTATTTCTGCTGCCTTCTGGCTGTGTTTTAGTGTCTGATTTAATGTGCTGGAGTGTTCTCGGACATTTTGCACACCCTAGATCTTCAGTCCTCTCAGATGTGATTTGACTTTTCTTGTGTGTCTGTACTTGTGCTGCTATTATTAGTGCCTCTGTTGTATCTATCAGTATAACCTTCTCTAGATAGTTCTTGGTCTGCTTGATGTCAGCCACCATCTTTTCTAATGAGAGACACCCTTCGATAATTATTTCCTGCTGCTCTCTCTCTTACTCTCTAATGCCTCGTTTCCACTGAGCGGTCCGGCTCGGTCCAGTCTGGTCCGGTCCGCCTTTTTGTCTGTTTCTATTCTAAAAGGGGCCCATACAGCAGGTCCGTACTGGTCCATTAATGGTCCCCCTTCAGGTGTAGGTCACAATGGTCCAATACGGTTAGGGTGGAGCTACTGGCGTCACATAACAGTCCTTTGATTGGGTGAACTCAAATACTGCAGTAAGTTTAAATGTCACCCCCGCGACAACTTTACACAGCGGTCCTCTGTTCCGCACAGAGCCTTTTATTAAACACAGCAGTCGTATTTGTGTAAAGAAAAAATCAAAAAAGCAAGAAAGACAACTATGAGCTGCTGGATGGACTCCATTGCTGTTGTTTCTTCCTCTTCTTCTGTTTTTTTTGCGCGTCACCCACTTCCTGGTCAACGAGAGTTCAGTAGGCAGTGGAAACGCTCCTGTTTTGGGTTTCCTTCTTTCTACAATAGTTTGCTTGAATCTTGGCCCACTCACTCCTCTTGACACAACTCCTAAAACTTGGAGGTATACTTGGGGTCATTGTCCATTTGGAAAAATAATTTGCACCCAGCCTTCAACTTCCTGGCTGATGTCTTCAGATGTTGCTTCAATATGTCCACATACTTTTCTTTCTTCATAATGCTATCTATTCTGTGCAGTGCACCAGTCCCTTCTCCAGCAAAACAGCTCCCCAACATGATGCTGCCACCACCATGCTTTACTGTGGGGATGGTGTTCTGACGCTTCACATATTTCCTCTTTTTCCTCCAAATATAATGTTTATTATTGAGACCGAACAGGTAAATTTTTGTTTAGTTAGACCATAGGACATGTCTTATTATTATTATTTGCAAGCAGAATCACTAAACAAGCTCATATTGTAAGACCCTGGCTTAAAAGCCAGTGATATGTGGAAAAAAAAAAGAAGATCATAAACTCATCATGAATTGTAACTTTACAGACATCCATTTTAACAAAAATGTGCAATCAAGCAAAAGAGGACTGATAAATAAATCATGGGAGGTTCCCAAAAAGCACAAAAATGAGCAAGAGAGCATTTCCAGTCAACTAAGCATAACCGTCATATAAAACATGTACATATATAGGGTGCACCGGAATATAAACTGCACATTTTCATGTTGTAACATGAGATATTTACACAGAAAGAAGGTAAACGGAAGATGTTTTTTAGTTTTCATTTAAGACGTGCAGGTTTCTTTTAACTCTGCCTGCAAATCGGCTGTACAACATCAACACAACTCAACAGTAACATATCTGGTTAGAAAATGAAACATACTTTAGCCTACCAGAAAAGTGATTGGTCGTTATCTTCATCTTCCTCTTGCACACTATAGCCACTGAAGTCGTCCTTGGACAGCTTTTGTCGTCTTTTTACACTGACTCAGTTCTTTCCGCTAATATCGAGCTTACGTGCGGTAGCTCTATTTCCTTCTTTGACGGCCAGCTTGATTGCTTTTAACTTAAAAGCTGCATTTCCTCATGTGTTTTCCATGATGAGGGTGTGTGCATGAAAACTACTGGTAGTGTCTTCTTTGGTGCATAATCTTTCCCCACATGACTGTCTCACTTTTGCACTTCCTGCTATAGTGCCCCCCAGAGGCCATTAGCCAGTAAAGTAATCTATATATTAGCAGCATCGTTGTATAGGATGCAGGGTCCAAAGCATTTTTTTAAAGTAGCAACTTATAGTCTGAAAATTATGATATGTTGAAATCAGGAATGTTGGTCATTATTACAGACTTTAAAAAGGGTATTCTGATTTGTGGTCAGACATTGAAATAAAGAGGTTATGTGATTTTATACACATATGTCCAGCTCTAAAATTATACTCCAGTGTAGCTCATTCCCTGTAGGACAAGACTGAAAAATGCTACAAAGAAATGGTAATGTGAATTATACACAAGACTGCATATCACCACATAGCATCATAGCACACCCAAGTCATAAGACGTGGAGGAGAAAGAAAATATTTTATTATTAATATGTCTCTTTGTAATCACAAGCTATGTTAAATATATGTCTTATGGCATTCAGAGGGGACCTAAATGATTTTCGATTTGCATGTAATCGCTAGTTTTGCCCTTGAATAACTGTGCCTGTTTGTCTGTATGCAGGACTGTTCGCTTTGCTGCTATTAGTGTTGGAGTGGACCCGTCCAGGCCTACCGTCCCCACTAAGGCCAATCTGTGACCTGAGGGTCCTGAACCATTTCATTCAGGAAGCACGAGACGCAGAAGTCACTATGGTGAGAGAAAAATGTATGAATGCAGTAAGACGCAAACTCAAAGAAAGATAATTGGAGCACAGTTACTGTGTTCAAGCCATTAACTCAGTTTAGATAAAGTTAAGTGCGATTGCTCTAAATAAGATGTTCATTTTCTCTTTTCTTAGAAGTCATGCAGAGAAGGATGTGGTCTGACAGAGGCTGTCTCTGTTCCCCAAACTACTGTTAACTTCAATGACTGGGAGAGGAAAAATGTAAGTATCCATTAAAATTAGAGTTTAGATCAACTATAATCTGTCGTAACAGATTTCAGAGCTTTTCCACTTGCCGCGTGTCGTGTTCATTATGCATATAATACTTCTTCCTAGACGTCATTTTATTGCCAGAGGGTCTTTTTTTCCTTTTGGTTTGGGAAGACCTGTGACTCCAGTTAATTACTTACGGAAGAGCTGATTACTTCCTACATCCTATGATCTTTATCACTTCCGAAAGACAACTCTAACTGTTTGGCTCTGTTTGTGTTGTGGGAAGGCAGTGGAGCAAGCCCAGGAAGTGCAGACCGGATTGTGGCTTTTACAACAGGCACTCAGCTTACTACGGACATCGATGACAAACTCAGAACTTAGCAGCCACATAGACAACACTGTCAGAAACCTACACAGCATCACTGCTGTACTGCGTAGCCTCAACTTCCAAGTAAGTCAGTATGCAATTAAAATGTAAACAGAAACATGTTGTATGTTTCTCAAGACCATTTTCAAATTTGACAGCATAAAAATATGAATTGCATGGTTGGGCATTTATTACTCTTCCCTACAGCACGGAGGTTCTGGCTTAAAATCCAACTGGGGCCTTCCTTTTGTGGCATTTGTATGTTCTCCCTATGCATGTGTGGATTCTCTCTGGGTGGCATTCAAAATCATGAATGTTAGGTTAACTTGGTCTCTCTAAATTGCCCTGAAGTGATAAAAGTGTTTATGCATAGCTGGTTTCTCTCTCTGATTTGAACTTCCACACAATAAAAACTTCTCCTTCTGGTAAACACAGCACTAGATTTATCATTCCTAAAGGTTTTAAAGGTCTTGTTCACTGAGAAACCGTGTCATCCTCGTTCTTTTTGAAGGCTTGAGGCTTGTGTTATTTGTGAAGATAACACATCAGCATTGCATTTTTTACCCGAGAAAGAAGAGCTGAGGTAGAAACGGTTGGAATTTATCTTGGAACACCACCAGCGAAGTAGCACGCTAAGTTAATTGTTTGTTTGTAGGCAATGTATAAGTCGCATTGCTGTTAGCCAATCAGATGCGAAAAGTTTGCATATCATGAATATTAATTAGTAAGACTTGTAATCCTGTAATTGTCGACAAACATCAACCACCTGAAATAGGAGCGCGAAAGCCTTTTTTCCACAGAAAATACCTCATGAGGCATTCATTCATTCTTGAGACAACAAAACATTTATTGAAAAAAACAAGTGAATGAGACCTTTAAAAGTATAACAACCAAATAAATATTTTTGATATGAAAGTTAAAAAGGGATGGCCTCTACATTATACCAGAAGGAGTTTGCAAGGCTAAAGCACACATTGAAGATGTTGCAATCTATAGAAAGACATTAAAAGAGCAGTGCATGCAACATTTCCTCAATCGCCCTCAACAATCTTTAACAATAAAAAACCTTTTGAAAGAAAGAAAATGGTTAAAACCCCATGTTAAGGAACTGAGATACTCTTGTTTATTTTGTCTAAAGGGGGGAAACTAACCCCTTAAAATATGGACTATTAAGATAAAAGGAAATTAAACCCTCTCTGTTTTGTATGATATTATGTATCTATGGAAAACAAACAAACAAAGCTCAAACATATAGAAACAGATTCTAAAATGATATTATTCATTAAGCAAAGCAGCCCAAGATTTAATACGCTCTTCCTTCTGTAGCAACTATTTTTTGTATATCTTTGTTGCTTGTGCATTGTTTTGTGGAGATTTGTGGAGTTAGACAATGCATATGTCCCAGCAAAGTATTTCAGTCAATTTGAGAATTTGGACTTTCACTGGACTATTGCAACACCTTGCTTCTTTTCTTTTTAGCCAAGCAGTTGTAGATTTGCTGCTCTGTTTGGGATCATTGTCCTGTTGACACAGTTTGGTCCAAGCTTTGGCTGTCAGACAGATGGCCTCAGTTTTGATGCTTTGATTGTGTACAGGTCATGTTGCTGGAACATGAGTCAAAATCATCCGCCTCTAGTAACATTCCGTGTTTATTTTTTTGCCAAACCTGCTGCTGTACATTATGTCCAGACATCTCTAATTTGGTGCCATCTTTCCAAAGGAAGAGTAACAGTGTAAATGTTTGCTACTAAATCACAGGGAGTGGTATAGTTTTTATTTTAGCCTAAGTATATCAGTTCTTAAGTTACTTAACACCAATCATTAGAAAGATCTTGGAGCTAAAACATCATTAGGCTGTGAAAAAGGTTTTTTGTATGACATGCAGACCTCACATTTTTATCCTTGACAGATATCTTTGCTAGGTCCTTCCAAAGAAAATCTTAAAGTGTATCTTTTATACAGGGGAATACAAATTAGAGTGCATGGTGGGGCAGTTGTTGCACTGTTGCTTTACAATTAAAACTGATCTAAGTTGTGGTTAAAGAGATATGTGTGTAGTAGTAGTAGTAGTAGTAGCCTTTATTCCACACTTAGTCCAACATTATATAGACAAAGAACAACACAAAATTAAACGTAGAAATAAACATAATTACAAATTAGTACAACCCGCTACAATCTTAAGAGAGGAAAAGATTGTTGTACCAGTATTTCCATATCCTTGACTGATAGCGTATTGCACTAAGACAAATGTTGGTTAAGTGCAAAACAATCACATTTTCAGAATTATTTAGCCTACAAATACATTTATAAATAAAATTTCTTAAAACAGCTTGTAGTGTACTGACCCTCGCATTTACAAACATCTAACTCTATGTTATCCTTGACATTTAACATGCAAAGGGAGACTTGTATATAAAAGTAGATAACGACCTTGTGTCTTTTTGTAGTTTCACTAAGTATTGCATGCTCTGAACTTGAGGTAAATCCACTGGGATGTCCACGTCTAGTAAGATTAGAAATGTCTTTCACTTGCAAATATTCAATTCAGAATATTTATATACCGTCAGTTCAAAACACATAATCTCAAGGCACTTTACAAGAAAAGTCATCTCAATTTAATCTTACATACATTCCGATCAATCCTTCAGTTCAATATTATTTTTCATTGTAGAACTGGGACTTAAATTTTAATGGGTAGCAGACAGGGCTTTTCTCAGGCCATTATTGAAGTCTTCACACCACCAAAATGCCAAATCTCCTAGTGCTTTTACACTTAAATCTTACAATCTAAATATTTTGCTTTGCCAATTTAGCTTTGTTTTGCAAAATGAATCATGATTGTAGAACCTGTTGAGTATTTTGTAAAGTTTGGTTAGATTTAAATATTTGTAGAATCTGGTAAGCATGCTCCACCATGACCTATTATTTTCATTGATGTAATAAATGAAGTTTTGCCAGAAGTTAAATAAGGCAATATATAACTTGAAGGAGACATCATTTTAATCTGTAAGCATTTTAAGAAGATGCCGAAGGAGACTCTGCCAGCCTTCAGGAACAAAACTGCCTTTGAAAATGACTCTTAAGCTTGAGTAAGCTGAAAGAGCTGTCTGTATTTGCGTTGCATCATGTTTCTTTGTATTCATTTCCAGGAATATACCCCACCTGCCAGTACTGTGGGATTGGAGGGAACATGGAGGGTTTCAACAGCAGCAGAACTGCTTCAAGTTCACCTCAATTTCCTGCGAGGCAAAGTACGCCTTCTTCTTTTGGACGCACAGGCTTGTCAGCAAGATGTCAGCTGATCAGCAGACTGGCTCACTGTAAGCCAAAAGTACTTTGGGTTTCCAAAGGCACGTGGAGGAACTTGACTGTGTTATCCTGCACGATTGCAGCTGGATGCCGTGTGGGACGAATCCTCAACTATAAGGTGAAGCTGGAGGGAAAGGACTGTCCCAGCAAGGCTTTGGGTTGGACGGGAGATGACTGCGCCAGGGAATGTAAATGTGTCTCGTGGATGTGTTGAAGCACACACTTACCAAAAAAAGATGCCTTTGGAAAGCACTGCTCCAATTGCTGTTCTACAGGCACGCTCTTGCACTTTTTGAGTGGATGTAAATGTTGTGTGAGTTGAGACTTAACTTTTCAGTGTGTCTGTCTGTGCATAGTGGAAAAGTAGAGTAAAACACCTTGGAAATACTGATAGCACCTCAAAATTGGACTCTTTGGTTCCAAAGAAGAGAAATCGGGTCGTCACCAACATGCCTTAAACTTTTATTTAACTCAGAGATATGTTAGTCTTGTCTGTCAGAATTGGTCAGTAAATATTTTATTATTGTGTAGAAACTATTTATACAGATTTTCTATTTTTATCCTACTGTCTTTGTGTAACAGGTTCTTACCAGTTTAAACAATCGCGTTGTCATGCTCACTTTTTGTACACTGGAAGTTTTGCACACATGCAAAGACTTACCCTTGATTTGCAATATAAAGCTGCTCTTCCTTTTTGTAAACTTTGTATCTGAACATTTGTGTGTCTTACACTGCATGGCTCTCTCTAACAGGCCTGCTGTAGAACAGAGGTATGCAATGCTGATAGTTGTAGAGTGAGAGCCAGAGGTCACTGCGGTGGGTTACATGGGAACCTTTTAGCGTTATCTGTGTTTCAGTTTCTGTCTAACCCCAACACTCATCCTGGCTCCATACACTGATAGCCAGACTGGCTGAAAATTTTTACAATTAACATCCTGTAGTTCTGTAATTGCATTTTTCTAGAAACTGACGCTAACACTTGTCCCCCCCCCCCCCAACTGTTGTTGTATGTCATCAAATATCCAATCTTCAACCCTGGGAATCTTAAGTTCCTCTCTTAAAGGGATGCTCAGCTGTTTCACAATAATTAAGTATTCTTCCTTGTTTATTTCCCTGTATTCTTATACGTTGCTGTGCAAGTGGAAGATGTTTTTGAGGATGTCAATTTTCTTTCCTGTTTTTTGTATTGTTTTGTCCCATCACGGCAAAAATTCACTATTTAAATACAAAATGTTGTTCTTGGATAAAGAAAGGGTAGATGGAAATACGACAACAGGAAGTCTGTTAATTTATCTGTTAGTCAGAGCCCTGCTGTTTAAAATCCAAACACCTTACAGTGCACTCACCGAGTCCATGAAGGTCCTGCTCTGAATCAGGGATCTTACACATATCCTGTATTTTTTTCTGTCCTGCCAATGATGCAGAACTGATATTTAAAGGACGTTTCAAGCAACTTTTATTTTATTAAACCAAATACATGATATTTATCAGTTTTGATCACAGAATCACCTGAAAATTTTTTTAAAGCAGCAAAAAAAAAAAAAAGAACTCACTGACTCTTCACGGAACCTCATCATGTAAACAATTGGAACATGTTGCCAAATGCATTAATTAAAGTTTAGCTGCTGAAACGTGCAAACATATTTACTCCCTGGAGCTGAATGCTGACATCTAGTGGACATTTACCGTAACAGCACTCACCAACATTCTGAAGATTCATTTTTCTGACTCTTTTGAAGACATGCAAACTAGTGGACAATTTAATGAAATACATCAGTAGTTGTACATGTTTACAGCCGTTTCTTCTGGTGAAAACATATGCAGCTCCACGTCAGACAAACTCAATAAAATTCATGAAACGAGTTTAATAATAAAAAAAAAATCATAAGTCTAAAGGGAATGAAACAGTATGATTCAGTTGTCAACACATATGACCTCCTGCTCCATTATTATGAGTCCCACATGACAACAAGAGAGACGCAGGTAACACCTTCAGGTCACTGAGGATCAGGGTAGAAAACCTTTATATGAATGGCTGAATTATTACGAGTGCGTGTCATGGGCTCCCCCGCCTCATCGGGATCTTCGGGCTCCAGGTCATCTATGAGCTCCACCGTGGAGGTGTTGGCTGCCAGCTGCAGAGCTCCCTGACTACTGGCCTGCAGCTGCAAGGCGATGTTAATCGCCCTGTTGATGGCGAGCCCCAACCCGTGGACGCAGATCTCCCTGTGACCTCCACCCTCCAGCAGCTTCTGACAGCGCGCCAGCTGAGCCCGGAAGTCGGTCTTCATGTTGACGTAGACGTCGTTCCGCCTCTTTGGAAGTTTCCGGGGGAGACGCTTCCTCAGGGTGTACTCCACTGGATCCATCTCCACAGCTTGGGAGCTGGACTCAGTGTGGGGCGGGTTAATCTGGGGGACGGAGGACATCCCGGGGCTGCGTGGTTCAGTCATGTTTCTGGATGTATGATGAAGGCCTAGAAGAAGAAAACTAAGGGAAATAATAGGCAAATATAGGTGAGCAAATTACTGTACAATTCTTATTTTAAGTTACTTTATGTCAAGTAAGAAAATTAAAAAATACATCTTTAAAAAGTGGGAACCATTTAAAATACAAACAGAAAAAGAGTTTGAGGGAAAACTAGTAACAGAGTTACATTTAATGAATAATTAACATGGGTACTTTTTTTAGTAGTTAAGATTTTGTACTTTAAAAGAAATATGTATATGCAAGAATATACTCACTGATAAAATGTGAACTTTTTTATTAAGATAAAAAATAAAATAACAGCCCCAGAGGCATTATAATAAATGTTAAGAATTTAACAACGCTGAAACATCAATGAGATAAATATCAACCTCTCATAAGAAAAATAAGGGGGGGCTCATTCCTTTACAGTCAGCTGGCAGATGAACCGGGCGGAGGAGATGGCAGGATGGAGGGGAGAGATTTTCCTTTTAAAAGGTGACCAAACTCTTTGCTGACAGTAGAAGGTATCACTGTTAGTCTAGCATGACCCGTCAGAGAGAAGTCTGTTCTTTCACTAACCACTGATGACAAAAAATGTGAAATGTTGAATACAAAATCCCAGAAAGGTCATTAATTGAATTGAGTCAATATCTTATTAAATACATAAAAAATGGACAAAAGAAACTGTAATTGTGTCACCAAACAGCATATGATGCACTTTGTTTGAGTTTTGAAGAAAAAAAAACAGATAAAAGGTTAGGGAATAACTTTCTCAAGAATAATCTTATAATTCCCTAATTGTGTTGTTCAAAACCCACAGCCCTTACCTTTATTAATTTTTTGTGTTTGTTTCCCCACTTTTAATTATAGAATTAAAACGAAGGTTTGGAACGTGAAATCATAATCATCAGGCTGCATTTCAAAGAACGCCAGAAAATGCACCTCAACCTGGAATTCATATCATTATGTTTATATCAGCAACTCGGTCGGAGTGGGTTTGTGCAGCTCCGAGTCTGAGTGAGGTCATCCAGCGTAATGCGTCGGCTAAAGCGCAAACCCCGCCTACTCGCTGCGGCTCTCGCACGCCGGCTGCGAAATAATGCGGAGCCACCTCAGGCGCATCCGTGCGAAGAGCGAAACATAAAACGCCTGCTACGTTTTGATTTTTTCCCCCTCCACCTAGTTGAAGGTTGCATCTTTAATTAACAGAAGCAGTTAATGATTTTATCTCTGCTCAGAGACAAATCAGCGTTCAGCTGGGAAAAAAAAAACCAAGATGTCTCAATCGAGATGGAGTAACGATTAATGCGAATAAATTAAATTGCATTGACTCACTAGGTAAGCGTCACAGTTTTGAGTTTTATGTCGATAAATGATCGATAGGATGACAGTATTTTACCTTCAGAGAACAGAATCGAGTCTAAACGTTGCTTTAGGTCGCCGCCATCATATCTTTTCTGTCCACAACAGGAAGTGTTCCTTCTTACCCTGGAAGTGAAACTGGTTGGACATTGTTTTTATACGGAATTTTCTTTTATGCCGGGTCAAAGACAGTACAAATGGCCTCTAAAGAACAGATAGACTGGGGTGGCTGTGAAAAGGAGGAGTTCTGTCAGAAGATGGATTATTTAATAAATAATGTACACACTGGTCTCCCCCATCCACTGACGGATCCTGTGAAATGCTCCCTGGTTAAAGGAGACTATCTGTACTTCCATTATGGCTGTGATGGACAGGATGACCGAGGCTGGGGCTGTGGATACCGAACCATTCAAACCATGGCTTCGTGGATTTACTTTAACTGGTCCCCAGCTGAAAACCACAAGAGAACTGCTCCAAGCCTGGCGCAGATCCAGCAAGCCCTGGTGGCAATGGGGGACAAGCCAGGCTCCTTCTCGGGCTCCAGGGAGTGGATAGGGACATTTGAAGCCTGCCTGGCGCTGGACTACTTCTGTGATGTTCCCTGCAAGGTGGTGCACGTCAGAGGTGGAGGAGCAGAGCTGGAGCAGGTTGCAGTCCAGGAGCTCCATCTGCACTTTGAGAAGCTCGGTTCTCCTGTCATGATGGGTGGAGACAGGGACAATTCCTCTAAGTGTATATTAGGGGTTTGCGCTGGGGACAAGGGGAGCTACGTACTGGTTGTTGATCCTCACTACTATGGGAGACAACTGGAGAAGACAGAGCTGCAGAGGAGAGGGTGGGTGGCGTGGAAACGAGTCTCATCTCTGGATCAGTCATCATTTTATAACCTCTGTATGCCTCAGACTGCTACGAAGGGAATATGATATGATATGATATATCTTGGTGGTACAAATAAAATCTAACATTTTTACAGTGTTTATGTTTTAACATGAACTGTAGTGCCATCTGGTGGTTGAAGTGTGAAAGTATCTGCAATAAGTTTATCCTACCAATAAATTCCTGTCATCCACTTCAAACCTATATTATATTCATTACAGACATAGGAAGTTCTTCAAAATCAAAACAGTCTATATCATGTGAAATAACTAACAAAAGCCACTGTAATTATAGAACAATCAATAATCTTCAACATGTTAAGTAGACATTGGATCTTTATTAGAATAATTATAAACATTGTTGAATTAAAAGCATAACAATTCCTTGACCTCTGCTGTTCTCAACTCGTCTTTGACCATCCTATTCCTTTATGTATTTCTATAATTGATTTGATTAAAAATATCTCTGGATTTCTATTTCAGTGTTAGGAAAATTTGGGTAAACTGACTTTATATTAGTTAATAAAAGAATGGTAGGACTAATGCGTGGACATTTGGGGACAAAAACACTAATTAAAATATTTAGATAGATTTTTTCAACTGAAACAACCTCAGACATTTTTTAATTAACTTCTAAATTTTTGAACACACTTAAATTTATGATTACATCAATTCCCTTAGTTATCTGGCACACAGTCGTTATAAAAAATCTGGAAGTTCTTATCCACATCCATCCTCCCTTTTAGGAATTTCTCCAGGTTCTTCAGGGGAACTTCCACCATCTGGTTGTTGACGCGATCGTTCAGCCCATAAGCCCCAAACACGGGGAACTTGTAGCGCACAAAGTACGGTGCGTTCTGGTCGAACTCCGTGCAGCAGTAGGCTGACCACATGTACTCTGGCACGGCCACCCGGTCCAAGTTGTTCCGGCGGATGGTGTGTCCGGAAGTGGTGACCCCGGTGATCACGTAGGCCTTTCCTCGACAGTAGTTGTTGAGGCGTTTGCGGATGATGTCCTGGTGTTCGGCCCAGGGGCCCAGGTTGAACTCCCTTATCTGTGGCACCACGTTCGTCAGGCTGTAGGTGGAGGCTTTGTCCAGAGGGTCGGACTGGTGCTCGTCGGGGTTTAGTTGACCGCGTTCGTACTGAACAACGTCGGCGTAGTCTTCGAGGACAGCCTGGGTGTCTTCGAAGTTCATGTGCATGCTTGTAGACTGGGGGAAAGGCTCCATGTTGCTGCTACTCTTTTCTGATGCCAACTGTCAATAGAAGGATAATTATAGCACTATTTCTTAAGATACAGCTGGCAAACTCAGAAACGTTTTTCTAGTTACAGATTTGCATATATGTCGTTAGTAACACTATCTCATTGAAACTCATTTTGTACTCAGCAAGGAAATTTATCTCAAGTTGTCTTCAGCAACAGTTGTCCTTCATGACCTTTAAACCTCTAAAAAATGCAAATGACAACTTCCCAAAGGATCTACACTGACGTTTTAAAGTAAAAACTGTCTCGAATTTGTTAACTGAAATAGTATTTTGCTGTAGAATAAATTGAAACTCACCTGAGGTTCAAACATCCAGGGGAAGTCGACCTTCTTCTCTCCGTCCGACTTCTTGAATGTGTATGCAGAGAAGATAGGGATGTGTCTGCGGGGGTCATACACTGTGGCATAGCGGGGTTTATCCTCATATCTCTGGCAGATCTTCTTAAAGGCGTTGCCGAGATAGCCTCTCGGTGGGGTTCCCATATACAGAGAGTCCTTGCAGCGCTCTGCATGGTTGAAGTCGTTCACTACTCCTGCCTGGACCCCCTGCAGCACAGAGGTTAGCACCATCATTACAGCTACCAGGGTATTTGCACGGTTTGCAGATGTTGTTCTCATCGCTGCAGCTTGTTTTTCTCAGTTTCTGGATGCTCTTGGAGACCTTTGTGATCCTCCTTATGAATAAGGCTGCAAATCGTCTTGTGTCTAAAAGGTACAGCCTTCGTTTCAGCTCTGTCAAACTCAAAATTTCCCTTCATGCCTCATCTGTGCTTCAAAATGATCTCCCATTGTGAAGTCTTTCCATATATTCAAATTGCTATAAGTCTGCCAGCAGTAGTTTAAGGCAGTGAATGTTATCAGGCACAGAGAGCATTTTATCACACCTCTTCGCCACATTGCTGGCATGACATAGTGGCTTACATACAGGTCTAATAGTACGGGCTTCAACCCAGCATTTGCATTTGAAGTAAAATTAACCAGAAACCTAAATGGAGCTAAAGTATGATCAATCTCCACATCTCCAGTGAATAATCATCTTCAGGAAGCCAAACAATACTGGCATACTAAAAATATACAACAAGTGCACAAATATAAACACTTTTACCTTTTATTGCAACGTTTTTATAGATGAACGTCTGTTCACAGGAAGAAAAGCTATTTTGGATGAAAGTAAAGCCGTTGCTCAAAATCAGTGAGTCTCATCACGTCAGATAATTAGAAAAACTTTCTCCACCTAAATTGACAGTCATAATAAAAACATAAATACTAGATGGCACATGAAAATGGGAGGGAACAACATAAAAAAAAGCTAACTAAAACAAAATATCAGTACTGATACTGAATTTATAACCTAAAAGACAGGCTTCAATTCTTTTTGGGCACATTATCTTGGTATAGAACAATACTCTCATTTTTAATTAAAATACACATTTTGACAAATTTACAATTTCCAAATCTGTATATGCAAAGTCAAATTAAATGATCTTTTAATAACTTTTAATAGTGCATTTTAAAAACCCATAACTGACCTTATAACACAACCTCATCTGCACAAACATCATTGTGCATAATTCCTTAGCCTTTTCTTCTGTGTAATCTTGTGTTTTTGCTTTTAAATTAGATCTTAAGCAATTTTTTGTTAAAATAGGATCAGGAAATTTAACTGGGAGATAGAAGATATATTCGGGGCATGTATTTCCTGTAAAATGGGCCTGGTTATGCATGTGGGCAGAAGATTCCTGCCAGCACAGAAGAGTCAAGATTTTTTGCATTTATCTTGTTGAATTACAATTAAAAGAGTTATACATATGGACTGCATTGTTATATGAGTTTTATACTTTGAATAACTAGCACCATTTTCCACTATACTGGTTCTAGTGGAAAATGGTGCTAGTTCTTGCATAACACCACTTTTTTCTGTTTTCTACATTGCAAGCACTGACCCTGATAAACTGGCGCAATCTCAGCTCCAACTCTGAGCAGTTCCAGAGGAAAGAACCACTTGTGATAGCATGCTTACAAAGACCAATACCCAATCAAAATGTTGCAAAATCATGTTTACAACCACTTTTAATGTGAATTTAATGTTAAGATAATACCAAAAAACTTTAACATTTATGAGAGATCGGATTAGCATTGAACCTGCAAACGCTCGCTGTCTATGAGTTTCAAGCTGTTTATTTTGAGACGCCCCATCATGGACTTTTATGAGGCTCAGTGAGCTGTATGGAGGGGTGTTGAGTATAGTTGTTTGCAGCTCAAAATGTTGTTTCCAGATCCCGTTATAATGCTGTGCTGATATTTCAATATTTCCTGGTTCTTTTGATGAATCCAGCATGAATCAGACAAGATAAGTAGGTCAGAACTGGAGATGTTGGTTCTTGGCTTTTGAAAGGTAGAGAACTTTTATAGAACTTCCTCTTGTGCAATCTATGTTAAAATCCATGTAATAGAAAAGTGTTTTACCATTACAAACTTCTAACATCCATTCAGACAAACGCTAACACATCACTTCTCCGATTGGGAACATGGTGCTCAGTGTCCTACCTGAAATTACTACTTCATCCAATGGGAAGAGCTGACATCCTTTGTGTTAAACTTATGTTTTTTTTATCTTCAGTTAAATTCAATACTTTATTAGAACATAATGCACTAATGCAGTTAGAGCACTGATGTCAATTAGATAAGATTGTATTCTTCGGAAAGTAATTCATTCTCAGATCATTTTGATCAGATGACAAGAAAGAAAATCAGGTAGACGTTCAAATAAAGCACAGGTGACACAGATACCTTAAGAACATGCTCCTTTTAGGTCAGAGAGGTTTACAGTTACTTTATTATGCATGCTTAAATATCTCCTTTTTCCATGCTTCTCAGATAGGTGTCCTTTTGCTGACTAATAAGCTGTAAAAGTGTAAAAGCAGAAAATCAAACATACTTTACTTTCATGCTCTGTTTTAATTGAGAATTTGGGGCAATTTAACCATAATTTTTTCCTTCGTGTATTTTCTTGTTCTAACATTTGAGGAACCTTAATTTTAAAGAAAAATTCTGCAACCACTTCCAAATATTATATTAACAAGTAACAGTAGAGCACACATATGTTAACATAGGTTATGATTAAATTCTGTTTATTTGTTTATATTTTAGGCTAAGAAGCGTTTACAGTACATTGAGAGATTTAGATACAGTCAAGCTTTGTTTTTCTTTAAACGCAGTTCAGCTACCTCATTTCAAAGTACTCTTATTAATCAGTTTTCCTGGATGATTGGGGCATGCAGTCCCCCACAAAAATTTGAAAGTTCTGGTTCACAAACTTCATCCTCTTGAGGAACTCCTTCAGTTTCGGGACGGGGATCTCCAATATCTCGTTGCTCTCGTCCTCATTGAGGCCATAATGAGCAAAAGACGGGAACTTGTAACGCTCTGTAAAAGGCGTGTTGTGGTCGTAGTCGACACAGCAATAAGCTGACCACAGGTAGTTTGGGATGGCTATCCGGTTCATGTTTTCCCTACGGATCATCCTCCCTGATGTGGTAATCCCAGTTACAATGTAGGCCTTCCCACGGCAATAGTTGTTAAGCCGTTTGCGGATGATGTGCTCCTGTTTGTTCCAGATTATGTAGTTGAAGTCGGGCACCATGGGGACGACGTTGGTGAGGGTGTAAGTGGCTGCCTTGTCGTCGGGTTCGTTCTGATGCTCGTCCGGGTTCAGGGTCCCTCGCTCGTAGTGTATTGCGTTGGTGTAATCGTCCAGAATCGCTTGGGCATCTTCAAAATTCTTGTGCATGTAGCCACGTGGAAAGGGCTGCATCTCGTCTGTGTCAAAAGAAGTGGACAACTGTGCAAAAAACAACCCAACATGAACAGAATGAGCATGACATAACATGATTAAACGTCATTATATAAATTATATCTTAAATAAAAGCAAAATAATGGCTTCTTGATTCAGTGCTTTAGTTCTTCTAACCTGTGGCTCATACATCCAGGGAACATCCACACACTTCTCCCCATCCGAGCGCTTAAAGGTGTAGGCGGAGTAGATAGGAATGTGATCCTCAGTGCTGTACAGAGTCACGTAGCGTGGCTTCTTGTTGTAAAACTGACAAATATACTTGAAGGAGTGGTGCTCCAGACCTTTTGGTGGTGTTCTCATGTAGAGGAATTCTCTGCACTCTGGAGACAGCTCTTTTTCCACTCTCCCTCTCACCGATGACGATGATAGGCTGGCAAGCAGGAAACCCATCTGGAGCCAAAATGCCATACTCAAAATGTGACCTAATGTCTCTAATCCAAGTTCAGAAGCTGTTGAATGTGCAGTATGTCAGTTAATAACTGAATGTGTCCTGCGGTGTTCAGTGGAAAAACTAACGCAGGTTTCACACCTGTCTTCTGTGTAATCTGGAGACAGTATGCAAAGCAACGCTCTCCTTGCAGTGCAGCAGATCCACCCAGTGAAAGTCAAACATTCAACAGCCAGTGGCAAAGGTTCACATTTATCTCCTACTGGTGGGAAAGGACAATGGAAAGACTTCCATTCCGTCCTGCTATGCCGTCAAGCCGTCTTTTAAAGATACAAGCTTAATCAGCAGCTCACAGTTCATCTAAGAAAATATTTAATTGATTCAATGCAAGAGGTTTGGACAGGGATGATAGCAATACACCTATATCATTCAGTTCATCAACTTTGATGGAGTAGAAATTAAATAAAAAACCATGAAGAAGGCTTGTCCCAACTCTGTCTCTATAATGGTTTACTAAACAGTGTCATGTTAAATAAACCAGGCAGAAATTATTTCAGGTTTGGGATATGATGCATTATCTTGCTGCCATCAGAAGATAGGCGTGCTGTGGTCATGAAGAGAATGACATGGCAAGGAATAATCCTCAGGTAGGGTGTTGGGTTTAAGCAATGTTGAATTGGTACTACAGGGTCCCACGTGAGGCAAATACAAATATTCCCCACACCTTTAGACCACCACTACTGACTCAAACTATAAAAGGCAGGATAGATTTTCATGGTTTGAACTAACAGAAGCAGGGCCCTGTGAGTTCTTGTGCTGCTGTAGCCCATCTGCGTTTGATGGGGTTGCTGTTGCTCTTCTATTATTTCAAACCAATCTTTTATTCTATAGGATCCTGTGTTTTGCTGGTGTTCTGTGTGTGTGCTCTCCTACCTTCTCTGCAGGGGCGTGGGTGATTGGTGACAGGTGCAGCTCGTTTAGGCTCATCATCTCCGGCTTCAAAGGAGGGACAGAGGCTGCAAGCTGACGCCAGACTGTTCTCGCTTCTATCGTGGTAAACGGCCAACCTCCGTTCCAGAAAGTTGCGCCTTCGAATACCTCTGTGCGTTTACGCTTCCTGGTTTCCTCACAGATCCTGATCCAGACTCCTTTGTCCTCCGAAGTTGGTTTCCTCCTCTGATCTCCGTTCCATCCGTGATACTTCCTGGAAACAATTTACCGACTACTCTGGATTCCCTCCTGGTCAGCTTCTGCGCCGTTACCTCCGCTGATCTGCCTGTTCTCCATCCGTCTGCCCGCTCCACCTGCAAACACACACAGCCTTGCACGACATCAGCCTCCACTTACCTCCGGTACTGGATCCAACTTACCTTCCCCAAGAGCAAAAGTCACGATCATCCTGTAACCATTCACTTTCTGCCTCACAATCCTGTCACATCGTCTCATACCCACTTTCTGCTGCTAGTCCTCCGCCTGCCATCGTGGACCCGTTTCCCGGCGATCTACCAGACTTTCACATTTATTTACATAATAAACATCTTTTATCATATCCAAATTTACTGTCTGGTGATCTGAGTTTGTTGCTGCCTTTGAGTCATAAAGCCTTGCAAACATGACATATTCCTCCTGTGACATCAACAGGGGCGTTATTGTGTACCCAACTGCCAGTCACCGGATATCTTCAGACCAATTCTCAGAAAACCCAAGAGATTGTTGTCTTCTTGTGGAACAGGGGTACCGAATAAAAAGGCTGAAGAGTGTCTGTTTAAAAAAATATTTGCTCATTAAAATAAGTTTCCTAATCAAGTCAATGTGGAGTTTTGTGTGGAGTCTGACAGTATATAGCCTACTGTAATATTCTATATTAATATGCTTTGAAATATATTAGCATCTATTTAAACCATCCAAAGTAAAGGAAATTTTCCATAATATGGTGTTACCATATTTAGGGAAATATAAGTCTTGAGATATTCTTGGGGGATATACCATGGGAAGGGGAAAAATTGATTGGCATTTAGAGAACTTGATATTCATGTCCCACCAATAAGATGACCTTTTATATTGAGTCCAGCTTCCATTTCTGAATATCTAAGCAGCAGGCTATATTTCCTAAAAGCAGAGGTTGATGTACACCACAGGTGGGTTTGCTTCAGGCAAGGTGATCAGTTACAGAACAACGTAATATGGAGGAAACACAAACAAAATCAAATTACATTTTTATTAAATTACTTGATAAATACAACATTTTGCCTCAGAAATAAATACAGAAGATGCTGGGGTTCAGATGAATCAATTTCTTGTTGTGCAATATGCTGTGTTAATTTTTTTTAATGTATTTTGTTCTAGTAGAACAAAGTAATGTTTTTGGAGCAAATATGGGTAGAAATAAATATCTAAATGACATAAAGTCCTAAAGCACCATAACTCACCACAGAATAAAAAATAAGTAGGAAATAAGCTCATATTTAATTTTTTTTAAGTGTCCTAAAGTCATTTGTATGTTGCATCTGCTCTACAGGAAACACCTTATTAATGTTGCATCTAAAGCACCAGGATTACGCAGTAATCTCATCATAGGACTTGGTGAATTCTATGGGAACAGTGGAAAAATGATGTTTGTCTCCAACAACAAAACCATTGATTTATCTTTGATTTTTTAATTGTATAAATTCTTATTTTTCTGCAAGAGGTCACTACATACAAAGCATAAGACAGCTAGACTATAAAGGGCGACCACGGCTCAGGAGATAGGAGTTCGTCCTATAACCAGAGTGGTATGAACCCCTGCTCTGTCCATCTCGGTCATTATGTCCTTGGGCAAACAGTTCACCTGCCTCGCCTACTGGTGGTGGGGTCAGAGGGCTCGGTATGGCAGCCTCGCTTCTGTGAGTGTTCCCCAGGGCAGGTGAGGCTACAATGTAGCTTACCATCACCAGTGTGTGAATGAGTGAATGACTAATTGTGGTGTGAAGCACTTTGGGGTCCTCAGGACTAGATAAAGCGCTATACAAGTGGAGGCCATTTACACTTTAGTTAGAAAAAACAATCTAAGTCATTGCAACATTGTCTCTGGGAATTACAGACACAATCTAAGTACAGAAAAAATCTGAATCTAAACCTGCCACATCAGGCCAATTTGGGAGATAATGAAGTTTTTGAACAGCCTTCTAACATCGATAAAAACATCATTTTAATAAAAGCATGTAAGGCTTATAATTTAACACTGTACTGGTTTAAATGTATTAAAATCAATCTCATTTATAAAGGTGGCAGGTCAACCCTGGGCAGGTCTCTCCTCTTCTTCTTGATAGTGTTTTCTGACACACAGCCCTTGTAGAAAATGGTCATGTCATTGTCAACGTCTGTTTGGCTCCTAAGGAAAGACTCCAGTTTCTTTAAAGGCACCTCAACCACATTGTTGCCAGTCTGTTCATTCAGAGCATAGCCTCCATGACTAGGGAACATGAACCTCACCTCATAAGGTGAGTTACGGTCAAACCTTGGGCAGCAGTATCCCATCCATATGTGTTTCGGTATTGAAAGACGGTCCCTGTTGCCACGCTTGACAGTGGCCCCTGAAACAGTTACTCCAGTCACGATGTAGGATTTACCATGGCAGAAGTTGTTAAGGCGTCGGCGGATGGTATCTAAGTAAGGGTTCCAAGAGGTCTCCAGGAAGTCTGTGATCATAGGAACAACGTTGGTGAGGGTGTAAGTAGAGGATTTGTCATCTGGATCTGCTTGGTGCTGGTCAGGATTCAGTGTTCCCCGTCTGTATTCTACAGCATCTATGTAGTCGTCTAAAACAGTCTGGCTGTCCTCAATGAGAGGTGATATGTCCTCAGTCATGGGAAGCAACTTCATGTTACTGCTCTCAACTTCAGACACCAGCTGTAGGTTAGAGAAAGAAAACAACGGAATATTTTTAGAGTGTATGCATTTGCTCAGATTCTTCGCCTTCACAATTCTGAGAAATATACTTAGTTGGTCTCTTTCTACCAGAGATGAAATGTCTTTATACTTAGTGATTAACTTGAGCTAACAAGCTTGAACATAGGTTTTGTTAATCATTTGTCTGGCTGGAAATTACACGCTTTCTTGAAAGTCTGGTATCTGCAAATAAAATTGCATCCAACCCTTATAGTTGGACAGAGCCTCCATAACGTGACCCGTAGGTTTCTGAAGAGCTGAATTGAAACCCAATAAGCCATCTTGGCTTCGTCACGCGTCTCACGCCCAGAAAATACATAAAATGGGCAAAGAGGTGGAGCTGAGAGTGGGGCTGTGAGGGTGAGGGTGGGTGATTGACACTCTGAGCCGATGACTAGCTAACTGAGCTAACCCTGCGACTCTGGGAGGAACCAGAGAGAACCAATGCATTCATGGAAACAACCATGCAGGCCAGGATTTAAACACAGTGCCTTCTTCCTTTGTGCTAACAACTGACTGTCCTGACTAAACATGTGTCAATAAAAATGTATTCCTCTTCAACATGCATTCAAACTTTGAAGAAATGTTGTTTTTACTATCTCAGCGTTACTATGTTTCTAGGAGCAGCCTTCTTGGATGCTGGGTTCACAGTTTGCGGGAAACTTTTCAATTGTAACTTTGGGGGCATTTAGTTACTTCCCATGACTTAGAACTTGGAAACTTTTACCACTACGCCAAATGTACCATTAACTAAGGTACCAAGCTGAATAAGGGCCTGGCGAAGTGCAGCAACAGCTGGCAAAATCTTGCTTGCTCTGTCCTAGATGGAGGTGGCATATTTGTGCAATTCTGGTCAGGGAATTCCTGATTTAAAAAGACACTGGTCCATGTTCTTTCACTGTCTCAAATGAATCAAACTTATCATACTTGGAACATTTTATTTGGTTATATATTAATGAAAAAAGATGCTGTGCTTAGAGTCTGCTAGCACCAGCTTCACATAGCTATACAACCCCTTGCACGTATATAGGTGGCATCATGCTTTCAGACCAGTGATTTCCAAACATTTCAAAACAGCCATGGAGGAGACCCATGACCTCAACTGTTGATTGAGTATACAAGCAATTCTAATAAGAATGAAAACCCAAAATGAACTGGCACACAATCTTTGCTTATATCCTAATAAACTACTGTTTTTTCATCATTCATAATATAAACACCATTCAATTTTATTACTTGTATTGATAACAAATTATGAAGAGGGTCTCAAGATCCACACTTGTGATTCACAACCACAATCAGGGTCCTTTCCCCAACATTGTGAACCACTGTTTTAGACCATCTTCTTGCAAAAAATGTTTGTCATCTTTTATTTCCAAGAATCAAATTTCACTTTTACATAAGTGCATGTAGGAGTTAATTTTCAGTAACTGATATTTGCCCATCACATAGTCATTTAGCTAAAGGAAACATATAGTTTAAGATTGTAAACATTTTTCAACAAAACAGTTAATTTGAACACTGCACTGTCGGATTTCATGCAATAAAACATTGACTAATCTTTGCAGCAATTTCATCCAAATCCAACTTCTCAGATTTTTTACCAACCTTTTCAAATAAATCACACATTGTTCTGCTTTCTCTACCTGAGGTTCGTACATCCACGGTGTGTCTGCCCTCCTCTTCCCATCAGACTTCTTAAAAATGTAAGCAGAATACAGTGGGAGATGGCGACTGCTCTCGTACAATGTGGCGTAGCGCAGTTTGTCAGCATACCTCTGGCAGATCTTCTTCAGGCTTGTTCCTCTGATCCCTGCGGGTGGTGTTTGCATGTAGAAAAAATGGCTGCAGTCTCTGAAACTGTTGAACACGGTGGCACTTACCATCAAGACGGAGCAGGACAGGATGTAAGCACAAAATAAATGCATCCTCACACCAATGTAGAAAACTGAAAAATGAACAAGCTGGGCATATGTCTTACAAAAAAAAAATCCACCATGACAGTTACTCATTTCAATAACAGATCCTGTGTTTAGTGCTGTTCTCAGTGAAGTGGACTGTAGTGGAAGTCAGATACAGACAAAGTATGCAAATCACCAGAGGCTTAGAGCAGATCTATTGGTTGGTTACAACTTATCTGGTCCAACAATTGCAGAGCAGCCAAGCATTACTGAACTCAAAACCTATGCACTCATAGACATTCTTTATACATCTTTATACTCTTAACCTGAAGTGCCTTGTAAAATTATTTTTAACCCCAAATCTGAAATTTCCACCTATTTCATTGCGGTCTTATATGATTGACAAAAAATTCAGTTCAACCAATTTCCTTCAGAATTCTCATCTGAACATTCAGTGGAGGCCTCAGTTTTCTTTTGAGAAATATTACTAATTATTTAATTTTTGTCTTGATTGGCTATATGATTGTTTTATTGTTTTTATACAGGGTATGGTATGGTATGGTGCGGTAGGGTACAGTATGGTGCAGTACCATAAGGTAGGGTAGGGTAGTGTAGTGTAGTGTAGGGTAGGATAGGGTAGGTTAGGGTAGGGTAGGGTAGGGTAGGGTAGGGTAGGGTAGGGTAGGGTAGGGTAGAGTAGGGTGCGATGTATTGTATGGTATAGTATGGTTATGTCAGGTATGGTAAAGTAAGGGAGTGGTTCCAAACCTTTTTTCCTTGAGGACTCCCTCCCAAGACAAGCCTGGACCCCCCAACCCCAACTCCTACGCGCATTAAAAGTGATTAATTGCAAACTTTTATTAGCAAAAAAAACCCCAGAAAATGTAGGTTTTTGTTCTTTAGGATTTTATAATGGTAGTATTTACAAATATAATTTTGGCAACCTCACAGCATCAGCACAGACGAAATTGTGTGGACCCCCTGCAATTTCTAGGGACTGCCATGGGGTATGGTATGGTATGGAATAGTTTGTTATGATATGGTATGGTAAGAAGTTCTGCAAAAAAGCAGAGCTGATCACACCTTTAGCATGCACTCAAAAATCACGTCTCGTAGTGTAGTGGTTAATGTGGGCACCCCATGTACAGAGGCCTCAATCCTCAACACGGTCGTCCCGGGTTCAAGTCTTCTCCTGTTGGACCTTTTCCGCATATCTTCCCCACTACTATCCCCCGTCAAATAAAGGCCACTGTGGCCACAAAAACCTTCAAATAAATAAAAAAATCACTTAAAATCTCACCTGACAGTTGCTTTTATTACGATGCCTGAGCTTCATAATAATCTCCCCAGTGGGCTTCTTCTGACAAATAAACTATGATCAAATATCTCCTCTGCTGAAGATGATGGTTCTCTTTAGGTTCGCATATCTAGTCAGGAAGTCGTGGTCTTCTTCTGCATCCGGCGAGCAAATCATTTACTGTGAGAATAAATTCTACAAAAACTTGAGCTGCTCACACCTTTAGCATGAATTGTTTGATGCCTGAGCTCCATAATTTCCTCACCATTCGGCTTCTTCTTTCAGACAAGCTGTGATCAGATGGTTGATGTGCTGTTGAAGATGTTGGTTTTCTTTAGGTTGACACATCCAATCAGATAATAAAAAAACGTCCTGTTTTTGCAAAAAGTATAGTGTGTACATGGTTGGCATGTGATGTACACATCAAGTAACAGGCATAATACCATATTAGGATAATATTATAATCTCTCCGTCCACTTTGATGATCATCAGAGGGACTTTATGTGCTCTCCAGCTAGAAAGCCTTGTGACACCTTCCAGTTGTCTTATAACAAAGCTCAGAATAAGGACGGATATGTCAGTTAAGTCACTGAATCAACTAATGCTGCAAAATAAATGTTTTCAATTAGATTTTCACAACTTTTGTAGTGAATCTTTATATAGTTTCATATCAATACTAGATTATTGTTGCTCTAGCATGTGATTGATTTAGCTTTTGTTTGTTGACTTTTCAAATATTAAATAAAGTTTTATTTCTCTCAAAGACTATTAGTTAGACGGAAATTAGAAAATATATATATAAAAACAGTAAAAACTGTTTGGTTTATTTGCAAGCAGCTGAGCCACATATGGTGTTTATTCTGATTGCTTATAACCTAAACCTTAAATTAACTATCCTAATATAAGGAGGAAAAAAAGGCTTATATGGTAAAATTAGTTTACCTAAAAGAATTTAAATTAATCACGCCTAGCTCTGGTGAAAGGTGAATCATCAAACTTATTATTTGGGAAAGAAATCAGTCTATTTATTGTATATATTATTTTTTATATATTGAACGTAGTTCACATACTGTGGGGGTTTCCAAAGTGGGGTTCGGGGGCCATTTGTGGCCAGTAGAATAATTCTTTGTGGCCCTCGACTACAGTTCAAGAAAATCTGGCCCTCCACCAAGTGATGCACACGGACAATTTCGTAATTTTTTTAGGAGTAGATCTTTGATGATAAATTTATATCTTCTTAAATAGATATTGTTACAACACAACATATTTTTCTTTAATTAGCCATATAATTTAGCATTTATTTAAATAACATAGTGAAAAGTAAAAGTACATAAAAATGTATTTATATAGTCCTTTTCATAGACAAGGGTCACAAAGCGCTTCACAACATCAAAACAAAAGCAAATAAGTTACCAAGAGACAATTATAAAGATATACAGAATGTTAAAAAAACAAAGAAGTAAGTAGAGCCACAAACATCTTGCAGCTTTTTACAGACTTGGTCACACCCATTTATTAAATGTGGCTAAATACAGCAAGGTTTTTGTGACCCTTGCTATATTTGAGCACAAAACCTACAGTGGCGTACACTAAGATTTTCTCATGATTTCATTTAAAAATATGATTGCAAGACTGATTCTTGTCTTTGAATCCAACAGATGAAGCTGCATAATTTGCACTATAGTTACAATATTCAATCAAGTCATTGTTTCCTTTATTTCCAGCATCTCAGTCAGTGCTGTTTGCAGGCTGGCTGCTTTTGCTGCCTGCCTCCCACTCGGCTCAGCTCTCCTGCATCCCAGCCCAAGCTGACCAATGCAAAGCTGCACAAACAGCCCCTGGGACCATGCTAGCAGGACATGGCTTCAATGTGGTCACCCTGCAGAGTAAGCAGGCCTATGTCATCGATGTGAACACCTGGCAGAGGCGAAAGGATCCTGCACTCTGTGCAAAAACACAGAGTGCAGATGAAGGGGAAACTGCAGAGGCTGCCCACAGCTGTGGAAAACTGGAGGTGTCTGAAACTAAACAGTACATGATCAGCAAGCCTCTGTGAATCCAACAAAGCCTTCATCCTGGAGAGCCTTACAGATGTGGTGCCCAGCTGGAACCAAGGCTAAGGTCGGAATGACACCACGCTGATAGCGAGGGGGATGGAGTCTGATAAGTTCAGCTTTGTTAAACAACAACTGTGGACATCCTAGTACAGGTGAGAAATAAAAACCAAACAAAAACGTTTTTTTTTTTTTACTCAGTAAAATATGATACATTTTAGCATTAAACATATTAAAATACTAAAAGGACTGAAATAATCTGCTGTGAATAAAAAAACAGTATTAAATTTGAAACGTAAATCTTTTTAATGTAAGTTTAAAGTTTATCGAAATGCCTTTTAAACTTCAAGTTGTGCAGTAACAGGATTACATTTTATTCTAGCTTCAGGGTACAAATTAACTAGCTGCTTATTTGACTTATTAAATTTGTTCTGTTTGGTGGAATAAAGAGCGTGGAGAAACTGTACTTTAACAAGTGTATCCGAGGCTCCACATCAAGGTCCCACGATCCGTCTACATGCACATGGAGTCCCAGCAGCCACGTCAGCAGCAAGTACAGCCAACTGTAGGGAAGCCTGGCCCACCTCACCATTACGGTCAAATCTGCCAGCTGCCTCTGGGGAGATGTGCTCACAAAAACCGACACCTTCATGAAGGTTTTTGTGGGCAACCAGAGGTTCTAAACCTCAGTGATCTACAACAACAACGTCCACAGTGGAACGAGGAGTTTACCTAGGAACAGTGGAGCTGTTGCAGAAGCAGGAGGTGAAGTTTGAGGTGAGGGACAAAGACAACCACTGATTCAACCGACAGTGACAGACATAGACCCTCTTGGGGTCCTGCACCACCTCAGTCAAGGTGGTGCCGGTTACCTTCATGTGTTCCATGAATAATGGTAACTTGTACTTCTCCTATAGAGCTGAGGGTACTCCAGGGCTGAAAGGAACCACGTGATCCAAGTACAGCCACCTGTAAAGAACGAAGCAAGGCAACAATTGTAGTGTAGGCAATACGCAGTAGATAACATTCTTAGTGTCTTTATTTAATATTATTAAAGATTAGCTGGTCACAGAGGATAAAGCTAATAGCCAGTTAATGTCTCGAAACAATTGCAATGTCAAAAGCATCACGGCAACTGAGGCAAACTATTTTATGAACCTTTAGACTGTCACCCAGTTTGCACTGGGTGACAGCACTGGTGAAGGTTACTAATGATATTCTCATGGCCTCAGATAATGGACTGGTGTCTGTTCTGGTTTTGTTAGATCTCAGTGCTGCTTTTGACACAGTCGATCATAATATTCTCTTAGAAAGGCTTGAACATGTTGCAGGGATCAAAGGAACAGCACTAGGCTGGTTTAAATCATATTTGTCTGATAGATTCCAGTTTGTTCATCTAAATGATCAATCTTCTTCACTCTCAAGGGTTACTTGTGAAGTTCCACAGGGTTCTGTGCTTGGACCAATTCTGTTCACCATATATATGCTCCCAATTGGTAGAATCATTAGACAGCATGGGATAAATTTCCACAGCTATGCCGATGATACACAACTTTATTTATCCATAAATCCTGATGAACCCAGTCAGTGAGGTAGATTACAGGCATGTCTGGAAGACATAAAAACATGGATGAATCTAAACTTTTTGCTTTTAAATTCTGACAAGACAGAAGTTGCTGTCTTTGGACCAGAAGTTCTAAAACAGAAACTGATTAGTCAATCACTTCATCTGGATGGCATTAAATTAGCCCCCAGTAAAAACGTAAAGAACCTCGGCGTTATTTTTGACCAAGACTTGACATTTAAATCCCATATTAAACAGGTTTCTAGCATTTCTTTCTTTCACCTCCGGAATATTGCTAAAATTAGAAATATCCTGTCCAGGAGTGATGCTGAAAAACTAGTCCATGCAGTTGTTACCTCAAGGCTGGACTACTGTAATTCTTTACTATCAGGTAGTCCACAAAAAGCCATTAAAAGCCTTCAGTTGATCCAAAATGCAGCAGCAAGAGTTCTGATGAATATTAAAAAGAAAGATCACATTTCTCCTGTTTTAGCTTCCCTTCATTGGCTCCCTGTTAAATCCAGAATAGAATTTAAGATCCTTCTTCTTACATACAAAGCCCTTAATAATCAAGCTCCATCATACATCAGAGATCTAATTGTTTCATGTGTTCCCAACAGAGCACTTCGCTCTCAGACTGCAGGTTTACTTGTAGTTCCTAGGATTTCTAAAAGTAGAATAGGAGGCAGATCTTTTAGTTATCAGGCTCCTCTCCTGTGGAACCAGCTCCCAGCTTTAGTCAGTGAGGCAGACACTCTGTTTGCTTTTAAGGCCAGGCTTAAAACTTTCCTTTTTGATAAAGCTTATAGTTAGAGTGGCTTAGGTCATCCTGAGCTATCTCTGTAGTTATGCTGCTATAGGCTTAGACTGCTGGAGGACAGACTTACCAATTTTCTTCACTCTGCTACTTCCTTTTCTCCTACGACTCTCCAGTTGTATTACAGTACATTCTGTTATTTCGACTGTTAACTTTGTTTTCTCTCAGTGTTTTTCTCTCCATAGAAGATATACCTGATCTGGTATCCTGCTTGGCTGCAATGCCCTGTTGGACGGGGGACATCGACTGGGATGATGCTCCCAGTAACTGAACATCCACTGTGTCCTGTTATCAACTTTTTACTTTCTGTAACATAAAAATTACTCTTATACCAGATCTTCTGTTCCTTCTGTGTTTCTGCTCTGTCTTCTCAAACCCCCAGACGGTCGTGGCAAATGGCCGCTCCTACTGAGCCTGGTTCTGTTGGAGGTTTCTTCCTGTTAAAGGGGAGTTTTTCCTCTCCACCGTCGCTACATGGTTGCTCAGTATGAGGGATTGCTGAAGGATTGCTGTGGTTGGAAAGTCTGCCCAACCTCACGCCAATGACTGACGCAATCTGCTGGGATTCCTTAAATAGGAAACTTTTTAACTGATTGGAATGTTTGTATAAATGTATTGAAATGACTTCTTGTAAAGTGCCTTTAGATGACATCTGTTGTGAATTGGCGCTATATAAATAAACTGAATTGAATTGAATTAAAAGCAGAACATGCAATATGTTTCTGGTGAGAGTCACAACCCAATTGTAAAGTAGAGCTGTGTAAAGATCATTAAAATGGAGTCCACCAAAATTTCCATTATATTTTTTCATTTTCAAGGCAGATTTAACATTACATCACACAGTTACTCTGAATGACAAAACTTGACAAGTTCCAGTCTCGGTGGATGTTTAACACAGGAAGAGCATTGGTGGTGAACCTCCTCCTACCTTTGTTTTTTCCTGTATAATTAAGCAGATTTTTTAAAAATAACTTCCAAATGCAAACGTACTGACAGTTTTGGGATTCATAAAATAGTATCCACTGCATAATATTTTTGAGACCAGATTTGTTTCAAGAAGGTGGAAGGCTAGCGGCCTTCTTGGCCAACCATTAGCTCAAATCTGATCTTCAGTCTCAGAGACCAATTTAGTTGGCCCTGAAGGCTGAAGATCAGATGCAGGTCAGATATTACCTGTTTATAACCTTTCACCAGAGCATCACCTCAAGATGCTTTCATCTTATTTGCTTAATAAGATTATAAATGGACTAAAAGGGTGTAGTGCAGGGGTAGAGAAAGTGCCCTGTGTACAGAAGCTTTAGTCCTCAATGTAGCCATCCTGGGTTTAGTTCCTGACATTAAATCATTTACTGCATGTCTTCCCCTCTTCTCTTTCTGCCAGTTTTCCTGTCTGGCATCTATCAATAAAGGCCACTAGTGCAAAAAAAATCTTGAATAAATCTTAAATAAATAAATGGACAAAAATATTTCAGATAAAATTTTCTACCGATGAAAATTCTTCAATCCAAATATGTTTTTCTGCTGCAACTAAGGCTTTGAAAAAGCACATTAAAGAATGCAATAAAGCTTTACATTTTAAATATGCATAAATGACCTCGAATTGTTGCTAAAAACTGAATAAAATAAGGGGAAAAATTAATGGATCTACTTTTAAAAGAGCTTAGTTCTTGGGGAGTAACAGGAGAAGGGGTATCTCCATCAGCCATTGGGAGAGAGGTGGTACATCCTGGACATATCCTCTCCATCGGCGGTCATGACATCAAGGCCCGATTTACAGCACATTTCCCAAATTCTTACTGTTACAGGGGCAACTGTGGCTCAGGAGTGAGGAGTTCGTCTTGAGGGTTGCCGGTTCAAGCCCCCGCTTCGTTGTATCCTTGGACACTTCACCCTTCTGCTTACTGGTGGTGGTCAGAGGGTCCGGTGGGTTTGGCAGCCTCGCTTCTGGCTACATTGTGGCTAAAAAGTAGCTTGCCATCCCCAGTGTGTGAATGCCTGTGTTAATGTAATGTGCTATACAAGTACAGGCCATTTACCATTCTAAAGTGCTGAACAAAAGGCAGGAAATAAACCCAAACTGCCCCCCCCGCCCCCCAAAAAAACAAAACACAGGACAAGGTTTCATTAACTGGACCAACATATGGAGAAAGAAAAATGTAATCCATCTTAAACAAGCCATGGTTTTGAATGTCTTACCTGTCATACGCAGACGATGTAAAATGTTAGGGTGCATTGGAAGTGTAAATGCAAAGGAATGTAATCAAAAGATTAAAACAGAAGCCATATGTTTGATCAAATTATAATAATAATAAAAAAGCAATCTGATTGGAAGCAGGATTACTATTAAATTATGTTAATTTAGCAGAGAAGCTTGCAGTCACAACAATTACCATGTTATTGAACTGTTTTATTTTCAGATAAACATTTCCACCAGATGGGATGAATACATGGTTAAATGACTTTGGTGGAGGTTGAAACTGATTTGTTGAAACCATTTATAACATTTTGTTTCTCTTTTTTTCTTTGCCCCATCCAGTAGGCCTTTGTCTGGACTTCGGCTATAGAAACAAATGCGTCATGTTGGAAGCAATTTAAACAACACAGGACTGAAAGGGATGCCTTTAGCTAGAAACCTCTTTAAAACTGAGCTGTTACATTTGAGCAATCCACAAATCAACAAGATTTTAGGGGAGAATGGCAGTTAGCCATGTAAGTAGAGCATCTCATTACTGGAAATTGAAATGTCATGTTGAAACGTTAAAATGTCAAGGATAATTTTAGCATTTTTCTTTTTACAATTTTTCTTTTAAGCTTTTAAGCATGTATTGCAACTGTTATGTCTTTCAGTTTTATTTAAATGAGCTGCACTAATGAACCTTTTTTCAAAGAGCTGTGTGTTTGTCTCAATGATAACAGTTTCATGCTTGTTCCTGCAGTCCTTCTCCATACTGAACCATAGACAAACATGCTCTGTGCCATTTTGAATCTTTTAGGTATGTGGAAGATTTAGCAAGGCCATTATACACATCACTGAATATCCTTGGACTACTCAAACACGCAACAGTAAAATTGCATATGAAAACCAGTAAAAATTCACCGAGTTTGCAAGAGGTTTCCCTCCTTCAATAACAAACAACACAGTTAAGCATATTTTATTAATAGAATAGTCACAGCATAAACCAGTGGCCTCCACTGCTGCTCAAAGATGACCTCAATGAAATGAAATGGATTTATTTTAAAAAGCTAGTTTTTCTCATAATGGTATGGTGATTAAAATCATAGTCATAAAAACATGAAAGAGCTGTAAGTGTAGTTGAGGCTGTTTGTGCTGTTATTATTTTTATTTTAATATTATTATTAAATTAGAACCAGTTAGTTTTTTCCTTATGTTATTTAGCTGGATGAAGGGAAAAATCAGTTAAAAAAAAAAATCCAACTGTGTTCATTTTGTATTTAGGCTGCATAGTGGTAGCACTGTTGCCATGCAGGTTTGAATCCCAGCCTAGGGTATTTCTGCATTGAGTTTGCATGTTCTCCCTGTGCATGCGTGGGTTCCCTCCGGGTACTTTGGCTTCTTCCCACAATCCAAAAACATGACTGTTAGGTTATTTGGTCTCCCTTAGGTATGAGAGTGTGTGCGCGGGTGTGTGTGTGAGTGCATGGTTGTTTGTCCTGTATGTCTCTGTGTTGCCCTGGACTGGCAACCTGGAGGTAGGCACCAGCCCCCCCCCAACCCTGCAAATGGATGGCTGGATGGATGGATAGTAGTTTAAGAGCGCCCTCTAGTATGCACTGTGCACATGCTCAGTGTTAGTCTATATAAAAGTGCTGCCAGTTACCAACATTTTCAAACATGTTCAGATACATCTCATGACATTAAAATAGTATTAAAAGTCAGTTGAAAAGGTGAAATCAGACATTATATACAGTCAGTCCTGACTGAGAGAGTTCAGAGGAGAGACAATGATTATAGATTGGTAGAAAGATGCTGAGGTTGGAGCCAAAAAGACTAAAAAGGAGATTTATGGATGTGGTGAAAGAGGACATGAGGTTAGTCGGTGTGAGGGTAGAGGATGCAGAGGATAGGACTAGATGGAGAGAGATTATTAGCTGTGGCAACCACTGAATGGAAAAGCTAAAAAAGACCAAAAAAATGTATTTTAATACTGAAATATTATGGTATGGCCAATACAATGGTTTAATGACTTGACAGCTGTCCTGAGGTCAATTACACTCTCAACAATCAAGGTAAGCCACAAACAGTTACTGCTAAAGAAGCTGGTTGTTCACAAAGTGCTGCATACAATCATGATGGAAAGTTTCGTAAAAGGAAAAAGTCTGGTCGAAAAACTTTTATAGGATTTGAGTAACTTTTTGGAAAGAATGTAATTTAAGAGTAGTTTTACTACACTATACTTTTTACTTTTACTTAAGTAATATTGTTATGAATTATCACTACTCTTGAGTACAATTTTTAGATGCTCTACCCACTGTAAGTAACTTCACTGAATGAAGAACAAACAAATTACACCAGTCACATAGAGTTTATTAAAGGAGACCACCTGTTTCAACAAAGAATGCTTTCAGAAATGAAAGTGTTAATCATTTATTTTCATCAACAAACAAAAAGCAGTGAATTTACAAAAGAGAAATGTAAATCAAATTAATATTTGGTGTGACAACTCTTTGCCTTCAAAATGGCATCAATTCTTCCAGGTACACTTGCACACAGGAACTCGGCTGGTAGGTTATTCCAAACATCTTGGACAACTAACCACAGTTCTTCTGTGGATGTAGGCTTCTCCACAACCTTCTGTCTGTTCATATAATCCCAGACACCCTCAATGATGTTAAGATCAGGGCTCTGTGGGGGCCACACAATCACTTCCTGGACTTGTTGTTCTTTACGCTGCAGATAGTTATTAATGACTTTGACTGTATATTTGGGGTTGTTGTCCTACTGCAGAATAAATTTGGGGCCAATCATACGCCTCCCTGATGGTATTTCTCAGCATTGAGAACACCACTAATCCAGACCAAATCTCCAACTCCATTCGCAGAAATGCAGTCCCAAATGTTCAAGGTACCTCCACAATGCTTTACTGTTGCCTGCAGACACTCATTATTGTAAAAGCTCGGTTTAGATGTGCGTGTAAATGTATTGACTGTCTTTCAACCAATGTGGGAGATTGGTGATCATCACCACCTATTTGGTATAGTTGGTTGATCATAACCCTGACTACAGTCCTACAAAATCCCAGACTTTGTGCAAGTGTACCTATAGGAATTGATGTGGGTTTAAAAGCAAAAGGTAGTAACACCAAATATTGATTTGATTTAGATTTTTCTTTTGTTTGCTCACTTTTCATTTTGTAAATTGACAAAAATAAATAACCATGATTTATATTTCTGAAAGCATTCTTTGTTTACAGCTTTTGTTCACACCTGCCTACAACCTTTGCATTGTACTATATATATATATATATATATATATATATATATATGACCTCCTAGTATTGTTATTATATTGAAAGAAATTACTCTGGAAAGTGCTTCTTCTGCTTAATTTTTGGCTTAATATTTGTTATTTTGAAATAATGTGATGTAATTGTATAAGCCTTTTACTTATTTTAGTCTTTAAAATACCAGAATTTGCTCATAACTTTAGGTTTTTGTCCGTCCAATGACATTGATTTAAATATATTAAATCAGATGTTACTCAGTACTCAAGTAGCATTAGTACCAAATATTATTTTTTTACTCTTGAGTAATTTTTTGGATGGCTACTTCTTAATTTTACTTGAGTAAAAATATGCTGAAGTAGTGCTACTCTTAGTTGAGTAAAAGTTAAGAGTACTCCACCTACCTCTGCCAAAGTGGGGTTCCGGGGTTTGTGTCAAGGGTTTGTCTATTTGTGCTTAACGGCGCCCTCTAGTGTTCACTTTCCACACATGCAGCCATTCGTAGCCTCTAAACTTACAATAGTACTAATTACAAAGAAATATCCCCGTAATTACGCCTATAAATCACTCCCCTGATGTAATAATGTAGCTTTGTGGGAAAAACTTTCTATTCCTCCTCGTGTTGAAACACGCTTCTACCTCGCGAACCGGAGGTCCATCGCCTGGTTTTCATATGCAACACGCATAAACTGGACGCTCTGTAATGTTTACTGGAAAATTAAATCAAATTCCGTACAAAAAAACCCCAACAACTAAAAGAAGCCGATTAGTTTAGAGACTCCACACCAGTTAGTGTCCTGGCTGGTAAACAGGGGTGTGTTTGCGTTGCGCCGACATTGGCTCCCCGCTTGTCAATGCGCGGTCACGTGGTGTCACACGGACGGCCATGTTTTTTTGAAACACAAACAACAAGAGAAAAGCAGCAGCAGCAGCAGCGACTCGGAGCCAGCAGACACACACACTGAGCGACCGTTGGAGGAGAGGGAAAGGAAAAAGAAAAAAAAAGAAAAACCCAACAACAGATTAATTAATAAAACACGGAGCGCGATTTTTCTTTTCCTCAGAGTACTATTCTGTCGAATGAATACGTTTACAGTCTTTAAAAAGACCAATGCATACGATATATTGGCTATAGAAGCGCCGTGCAGAGCAGCAGTCTGAAGGTAAGCCAGCCGCTTGTTCGTTCCTCTTTGCAGCTAACAGGAGCTAACGTCTCTCTGCTCGATGCCTCTGCCATGAGGCCTGCGTTTTCACCAATGTTTTTTTTACAGCTTTCAAATTGTAGCTTTGCTTTTTTGGCTTACTGCAAAAGCTACATCGATATTGCAGTGGAGAAGTGGCCGTCGGCCCCTCGGCGGAGCAGGCCGGGGAGTCAGATTCCCATCAGTCCGCCCCCTCCGCCATCATATCTGGTGTCATTTGAACCTACACGCCAAGGCCTTTACGATCCACCGCATACCTTAGCTAGTTTAGGTAGCGAGCGGAATCTGTTGCGCTGCCGAAATTGGATATTTTATGACATTCATTGCTTGAAACCATTATTATTATTATTATTATTGTTGTTGTTTTTAAACTTTTGCTGTGTTTAAATCTACCCTAACTAGCTTATTATAGGTTGGACGTAAACGTTAACGTTGCTCGATGGCTAATGTCAACACGAGTTCTTTCGACGCTAGCCGTCGTTAGGAAGCGTTTTGACGCCACTGTTTTTGTTTTTAAAACCGTCTCCACTGAAGAATATTTGTAATTTATATTCATGGAGTCCATTACCCGATTATATTAGAGACATTCAAATCATACTTTTCAACTAACGACTCTTGATTCAGTGACCTTGCTTTAGCTTTATTATTTAAAACTTTATCTATGTAGATTACGAGCTAACCTCGCTGTGTAGTCACAAATGTAAATGTTTATAGTTTTGTTTTTTGCTTGCTTTTGAATGGGGAGGACAGAAATAACAATGCCTAAAAAATAGTATTACTTGGGCTTCATAGGATAATGAAGTTACTCAACATCTAAGTGGATGGTATCAATTGAAAGGGCAGTGATACCTGCCTCATCCGGATTGCAGAAAAACAAAAGTTATGCAGCATTTAATGCTTTCTCTCTCTGTGTGTAAAATGTTCAATTTGTGAACAATTTTGAGACTGTTGTTTTTCTTCATAGGTAGCTTACAATGCATTCTTTGTGTACTTTGGGAGTAACTTTTCCGAGTTTCCAATTTAAATCACATCAAGAGTGTCCCATTGGGTTTGAGATCTGTAATCATGCCTCGTTTCCACTGAGCGCGGCACGGGTTGGTGTGGTTTGGTATGATTCTTTATGGTTCGGCGTACTCAGGAGAGCATTTTCACTGCCAGTTGGATTGCAGGCGGGCTTAAACCCAAACACCTAACATTGCGTCATATGAGTGCGACGACAAACGTGACCACCCCACCATTGTCCTATGGACCTATAAAGGGCGGCCCAGGAATGGTGTTGGCTGAATGGGCCGCCTTTACAATACAAACAGACAAAATAGGGTACCGAACTGCACCCACTTGTGCCCTACCACTTAGTGGAAACAAGGCAAAAACTGCACTGACTCACAGGGATAGAAATCTGCATATTTGTTTGTTGTTTTGTTCGTAGAGCACATCTAAAATGTTCTAAAGAAAATGCAGCTTGGGAAGCTGAAATAAATACGATGCTACTTGGCACGCTATTGCCTGGCGTATGTTAGGCAGCCAGTCCAGGAGCGGCATTCATTTTCCTATGCTCGGATTTGCTGTACCCCCCCTTTCTGGGGTATTTCCACTGCGCATTATTTCCATATGAAGATATCTTTGGTGTTTGAACTAATTTAAATAGGCAGTTATAAGCATTTTTAATGAGGCTCTCAAGTATTCTCAGATTTCAGATATTTGCAGGTGGCTGTGGTCCCTAACCCATGTGGCATATGTAGTACTTTACATGTTACTTTAGCATTAGAACTGATAAAATGGAGAAAACGTCTTTTTGGCTTGTATTAACTAATGGTAGTTAGCACGCTTACAATGGGCAAATGCCAGTGGTTTTTCAACTAACAACCTGCAACGAGCATTGCTCAAATACACAGTGTGATATTTACATGCAGTTAATAAAAAGTGCCGGCCATTTTGTCCATTGGTCTGGAACATTTTTTGCCAACAATTACTTGCGAACATTGGTTATACGTCTTCAGGTATCTGTAAGTACTGGGAAGAGGTTGGTCACAGATATTTGGGTTTGATCAGAGGTCATAGTTTTTGTGTCAACTTGTACGAATGCGTATAAAAACTATAATCAGTTAAAGATGAGTTCCCCCCCCCCCAATTTTTATGACAATTTGGGTCCTCCACAAATGATTATATCCTAAATATTTACTAGCTGTGGAGAGCAAAAAAAAACACTTAATGGTTTCGTACATAAAAAAAAAACGGTTGCAAACAAAAGCAAAGATTGGAAAAGGAGCAAACTGACCCAGAGCCAAGAGTTGTTTTTTTTTAAAATCAGACACTTGGGAGTAAAGTCATGTGATGCTTTCAGCCAGCCAAGCCATCTTTATATTAATACAGTTAAAGCTGGCGGACTACTAAAAAGGGAGAGAAAAACACTGCCAACTTTGTAAAATCTTTATTTTGAGTCGTGTCTCTGAATCCTTTCTGTCTGATCAGGTCAAAGATGCGATTGATGCCAGGAATAAAAAGTAAAACATTCAGTTGATTCCCCACGAAGTTAATTGAAAAATGTGTCAATCTCCAAAGACATTTAAAACATTCTGATATTAAGAGAATTAAAAAAAATTGGTTAAAAGCTCAAATTGCATCATAATTTTGATTTACATTACATTTAAAAGCATTTTAGCTGTTTTAAACTCACTTAATTGCAGTTGGGTTTTTCAAGGTAGTAGGTCCGTTCATTCATCCCCACGCCTCTCTTTCTCTGTGTGTATTATTTGAGATTAGTGTACAGTTTTCTCTTCGTTTTGAAATTAAAGTCAGTTGTTCCGTAGTCAGTAAAACAAGTTTTTTTTTTTTATGTAAAAGCCACGTTTGCGAGATTTGCACATTTAATTTATACTAGTTAATGACCTGTTTCAGTTGTTTGTGGTTTAACCACATTGATCGATTGCAGTCCTTGTTTTAAGGTTACTATCACATGCAAACCCACCTGTTTAAACTTTGACATCTAATAAACATTTATACTAAAATTAACGAATACACTGCTAGTTCTTTAGTAGTAGTAGTTTCTAATTGCAAGATTCCCTCATTTGTGTCAAAGCATATGTCTCCAACCTTAATCAGATTTTTTTTAGATTTTTTTTTTTTTAAATGTATTAAAGCTAAAGTGTCATCACCATTGAAGCAGTTGAAGACTAATTTATTCAGACTGACCTAACTGATTTTATGGCATATAATCTTGCATGTAGTCTGTTTTTATTAACGTGTTATGTTATCTTCTGTGTTTTTAATGTTTGCTATTATTGCACAGCACGTTGTGGTTTTCAGACTTGTGAAAGGTGGTATTTAAATTAAATGTACACACTTACGACTTTTTACTTACCTTCTAATGATCACTCAGAGCAGATCAAGGGAACGTTGGCCGATTTTGATCATCACTGGCAGGTATATTAATGTATTAAAATACCTGACTGGTGGGGGGTAGCTTTTCAAGAAAATTAAAGTACATTTTACTGCCCAGTGGTTTGGATTGGAAGGTTCGTTTTCAGTGTTTGAAGCTCCACCCCATCTAAAAAAAAAAGCGTTGTCGATGGGTTGTATTATTAATCCAAGTAGAAACTTAGATTTTCTCTGACACACGCAGGTTTACAGACTTGCTTTTTGTTGATTCATTCTCCTTTTATAGAATTAATGCTTATTTAAGCCAAATTTCTATTTGGTATCTGAACATTTTTACTTTTTTTAAATTTTTGGTGGGGGAGATTGGGAACAACCACTCTCATCCCATAATTTAGTTACACTTTCAGTCACAGAGATCTGCTGAAATGTAATCTGGAACCATCGGTATCAACATTTTCTATCAATTTTATTTTAGGTTCACTAAATTAGTTCTTTATGACCCAAAAAGTTTGCTTAACCCACTTCTGCAATCATACTTTTATGAACTTACTGAAATAAGTGTTACCCAACTTTTCTTATGAGGCACTGCAAATTGCACAAGACCTAACAGCAGTCGATGGGGGAGAAATAGCACAAAATACTGCCAGCAGTTTGAATGTGTGATTTATGTTTGTTTTGCTTTATTTTATAGGTAATTTAACGACTTTCCAAGGAGTGAAAACATAAGTGTCTGACTTTGTCTGTTACCACCACATTGTTTGAATGTGTGAGCAATGCTAGAAGTTTAATTCTTCTTTTTTTTAATCGATTACTGATTGAACAATGTTACCGCTTTCCCAGCGTCGTGAAAGTTCAGCTTTCCGTTTATTAATCCAGATAACACATTTGGTTTGAATATAATTCTATTTCTATTTTTAATATGAGTTGTTACTGTTAGCTGTGCACCCAAACCCTGACCCTTGTCACAGGGTGGCTAGTTCTTATTAAAAACATTTAGCGCAAACAGCTGGATTTTACCAATCAGTGGTCAAAAGAGACAATTTTTCCTTAATGAGCACTGAGTGGTGAACAACAGGTCAAGTCTTGAAGGAAAATAAAACATGAAATTAATCAAAACTGAATAAAAAGCCCCAGTTTCTTCACTTTGCTTCGAGTTGTAGGTTTTGGGCGTGTGCTTTGACAAAAAATAAGGTTAATCTTGTAATCTCTTGACTATCTGTTTGTCAAGAGACTACTCTTTTTTTTTTTTTTATCAAGGACCTGCAGCATTGTTTTATGGTTGTTACGTTTAATTATTGAATTAAGATAATCTTTTCACAAATGAGATTAAATGTGTCACAGCCTTCAAAAAGAGTCTGAATCAGAGAAAACAGATGCCTTGCCGTTTTGTCCCAACCTACCTCTTATTGCATACCACTGAACAATTGTTTTTGCTTATGTACTTAGCTGTTGCGTACTAGTTTATTTTTCTTGGTAGGTCAACATTTTTCAGAACTTTTAGAAATACTCAAAGCTCATAGGTTAGTTTTTCATTAGTTTCCTAATCTCTGCTTGGCACTGTCGATACTTAAAATATGAAATATTGAGGCTTGAAATGACCAAGACTATAAAAGAATGAAATGCCAAAGAAAATCACAAAGCCTTTTTTCACAGTTGGTGAACTACAGAGCTTCCTCAGTGACAGTGCTGCATCTTAGTTGCACATAGGAGCGTTATCGCAGATCTTTCCTCCCAGCAGTTGTTAAGGCTAGTCTATACTTCTCTGTCTGCGGACGTCCGGAGACACGCTGCACCATTATCCTTCGAAGCACGGGATCTCTGTCTCTCGCGCAATGACGCATGGAATGGAGCCCGATTTATTTTTTTTTTTAACTATCCGTCAAATGCAAAGGAGAGCACACGTCTGTGATTAGTCAGCCCAACATCAGCCTCAGATAATTTCACCAGAACGGTGCTCTATAGTTGATTTAGTCAATGCAGCTTTTGGGTACCAGATGTTTTATATTGCAAGGGCCAGTTTATCTAATATGGTCTTTTGGCGATTTTGAACACCAGGAGGTGTAGAGAACAACAAAATAGACCGCTGTGTTTGTTTACACGCGTTTTTAGAGTATTCTATGAGCTGCATCTCTTGTAAAAAGCTTTCCAGCTCAATCAAAACTCGCTCTCTGTTGGCCAATGCTCCTTGAGAGGATCTGCATTTACAAGCTGAAGTAAATAAACTGTCGTCGACCAGAGACGTCACTGCAGTGGTAGGCAGACCCACCAGAAAAGGTCTACACCCCCAGCTCTCCTAGTGGGGAATTACTTTGTTACACTGACACCAACGGAGAAGTATAAAAGGAAAGCATTTCCGTCAATACGTGTTCGTGTGATGGCAAAATTACTGACGGAGAAGCATAAGCTAGGCTTTAGACTTTATAACCATCCGTTTCCAACAAACTCAATGAGTGTTTACATCCCTGCTGTAATTTGCACTTTTTTTCTTACATTACTAGTAAATAGTCTTTCTACTTTCTATGCACAAATATACAAATCGTTAAATTTTTTTAAAAGAAGTTACAAACTAGTCAATAAGCAAAACTAAAACTAATCCGCTAAAATTTGCGAATACTTGAGACCGGGTCTAAAACTACCAACAACTCCCTATAAATAGTTTAACCACAAAATATACCTTAAAGGGGGTATTATGCTTCTTCCAGGCACATATTAACCTTCTATAGCACACTCCAATAAAATTGTCACCTTAAGTCTTTTAAAAGTCCGTCATATATCCAAATCCACCTTAAAGAAATGTACTTTCGTATTGGATGCCTTGATTTTCGCCTGTGCCTCTCTCAGACCCTCCTACTCTTTCTGACACTCCCCCTTCAGTTCGTCACATACCATGCATCATCGCAGCATGCACGGAGTCGGAAAAAAATCCCACATAAGACTCGCAGCTGCAGCTGGTGTGTTATAATTACTGCACCTGGGACTCAGCCAGAGTTGTGTGAGGTGGGGAGGGGTAGGGGAGCTCTGCAGGGGCGAGGCTCTCTGCTGAGTAAGTAAGGTCGGAGGAGGAGATGGGTGGAAAAGGCGGGGATAGGTGGGAGCAGGCCTTTCAGCAATCCCGAGAACTACCAGCAGAGACCGGCAGAGACTCAAAGATTACTCTAACATGAGTGAATGGGTCAGAGCAACACTTCAGTTATGTTTTTAATGAGGGAAAGGCAGGTTCTCAGGATATTAAGCTTCAGAAAGTCAATTTTGCATAATACCCCCCCTTTAATATGTAACGGGGTTAGTACAGTCATGAAAAACCTGGAACGGTCATAGAATTTGAAAATCAGGTTTCCAGGCCATGTAACTTTATAGGTCCTGGAAAAGTTTAGGATTGTTCCAATATGTTAAATCTTTAAAAGATAAGACAAAATTAACTAGAAAAGAGCGCAGACCTCCACCATTAATTCACTGTGCATATGCTCCAACCATAGCGGAGCTGCTGCGTAAGGGGAGCTGCTTGTGAGCTCTCTGAAACGGGAGAGGAGTGGGGGTTAGCACTGCTGGTCGGTGGGTGAATATGCGCTTCATGTCGTATCAACCCCAAAATTTAATCAGTTGTACCTGGTCCCATTGTGGACATTTCCAGAATATTTCATAGAAATCCGTCCATACGTTTTTGAGTTATGTTGCCAAGAGACAGACTGGCACAAAAACATTACCTCCTGGCGAAAGATACGGATCAATAAATAGTCGGGGACTCGTGCATTTTTAGTCAGGCAGGGGACATGCCTCCCTCCGAGGCCCTTAAATGTAGCTCTCAGCTAAAGTACTTTGGCGCATGCAAGCTAAAATGAAGAGTTCAAAATGACTTCTTAAGTGCCTTGAGATGACATCTGTTGTGAATCGGCGCTATATAAATAAAAAACAAAATAAATAGAAATTGTAAATGCCAGGGAAATGCAATTTCAACAATGCGTGGCTTTTTATGGACAAATATTGAAGCTGGCTGCAAAAAGGATGCAGGCTGAAGACACGCTAAGTGTAAGCTATGTAGGAAAACTTTCAATGTTTCAAATATGGGTGAGGAGAAGTCTGTTCTGATACATTAGGTGGCTTACATGCAGCTCCCTCTGCTGGCAAAAGTGGGAATGACTTAAGTAAAAAAAAAAAAAACTTTACCTTTCAGTAAACGAGTGTTTAGCAACTTAATTGGGCTGCGGTTGTCACTTTGATAGGCGGACTTTAAGTCAAAAAATATTTACCAGGATGTTTTTGACAAGAGAACAGCATATCCTTTAAAACTCAAATGGGTATTGCATGATGTGTCTCCTTTTAAAGATTATTGTGTTTAAGTTAAATCTGCAAAATGCTTGTAAACAGACTCAAAATCAACCACTAAATGCGGATAACACTTTAAATTGATGCACAAAGGTGTTCTTTTTAGTCATGAAAAATTGGTTAAAGGTCATGTAAAAACTTGAACTGAAAAGCTGAATGAACCCCGATGTAATAATACGCACAGTGGAAACCATTTTAGCAATACCGCTTCAGGTGGTGGGGGTGCAGCCAATCGGCACCAAGGAAAATGAACACAGCTCCTGAAATGCCAGCCATTAGCATCTCAGGTAGCTTCCCAAGCTGCATTTCCTTTTGAGTATTTTAGATATGATCTACAAAAAAAAATCCACCTATAGGCAGGGGTCCGCTGTATTTATTTTATGTCTATTAGTTCATTAGGTAGCAACATATTAGTGTTTTCCTCTTAATTCCTATGGTAGGGAATTGTGGGCTAAAATTTTTGTTAATGTAAAAGTTGCTGACTGCTTCCTCAGGAAATGGGATTCACCTTTAGTGACCAAAGAGCAGCTAACCTCCACCATTTCACATCAGCTGTGCTGTAATACATTTAGTTTTATTTAATGGTAACTTTGTAGGCAAAGAAAGGGAATGCATAACCACTGCTATTAAACATACATGTATTAGTCATAACTGGCTACAAATGCTGTGATTGGGTAAGAAATTCTCAAAAGGGCTTTATGAAACAAGGAAGTGTGTTGGTGTGTGCGCTGCAGTAAAGATGCAGGCATCATGACCACAATCGCTGGGCCAAAATGTTTCGATCAAAAAAAATGAAGGAAAAGAATGGCGTCATCGAGTCCTACCTACGTTGGAAATTTGGGTGCCGAAGCGTTAAGAAGCAACAGTGTTGGTAGTGTACCCAGCAACGGAAAATAATAAGACATGTCCACACTTTCTTTTTAGCAAGAGAAATTAGGAACTAAAAACGCAGCTGGGAGTCACGCTGAAATTCATGAAAGTCCAAGTATGTGGTTTGTTTGTTCCACCGCTGAGATGCTGCTATTATCTTGACCGTAAACCGGATTTGAAATGAAGGAAGGAGCAAACCGAATAGTTTAACCATGAGGATGTAATGCTCAGATCCAGTGGCGTGGTTTCTTGAAAATAAGTTGCCTAGATGTTTTTTGTTTCCATGACATTTTCAGGAATTATCCCCCAGCCAGCTGCCTGGCTTACGCAGCAGCTGGCTCACAGCATTACTGAAATAGACCCGTCTGCATTTCTGCATGGAAAATGTCCTTTGAACGTGAAAAACGCAGAGTTTTCACTGCGTGGTAGACAAATGTAGTTTTTAATTTGTTATGTGAAGAAATGCCACGGTGCCGTCCTCTCTGCTCGTCGCTGATTGATGGAGCTACGTTGGTAATGATAGCATGTCGAGGTTTTTGGCGTGGAAGAAACTAATTATAGCAGTTTTCCTCTCCATATGAAGCCATGCTGGTATAAATAACATCTAAGTGTACATTTATATCATCCGATTTCTTTTTATATTTCTCTGATTCCCGTCTCTAAATCGTTCTCCCCCCCCCCCCCCAGGCGTGCAAAGAGAGGAGGACAGGAAATTAAGGAGATACCGTGAAGGTCTCCGTCAATCCACATTTCAGCTGGAGCGAGAGAAGAGGCGCAGAGGAGGAGAGAAGGGAGACGAGGAGCGCGAGTCGTGCCTGCTTTTGGCAGCTGTTCCAGCAGCCGCTTGTGTTGTTTTCGGCTCTTCGTTTTTCTCCCCCCTTTTTTTTTTTTTTTTTTTTTTTTTTTTTTTGGATGAACTGGTTCATATTTTTAACTTTAATGTGAGATGCAACTGCTGTAAAACAAAAAGAACGGAAACATTATATCTTCAAGAGTTTTATTTTTGTTCCATTGTTGATTTCCGAGGTTCTTTTTGTTTTTTATGTTTTATAACTTTGTTCAGCTGTGAGTAGCAGGAGGTTCCATTCTCCAAACTATCATCCAAAAAGAAGCCCTTCCTTACTTAGTTAGGACCTGATAACCTGGTATTCCTCAAGCACCTGAAACTGGCAGCTATTCTCTTCGTCTTTGTGTGTTTGGGGAGTTGTTCTGTGACCACAGCTTAAGCACCACTCAGCCTTCTAGTCACCTAAGCCTAACTAAATCCAGCCAGCTCTAGCCTGGTCCAGCCCAGTCCAGCCTGCTCCGATTATTTGGACAGGGTAAGGAAACTGGAAGAACTTTATCATCACTGTATTATATTTATTTATCCTAGATATGTCTTAAAATGTATATATTTTCTCCCCTTAGATACTCAGTTCTGTGTGGACGTGAGGAATATGACTGCTGAGACTCTAAACTTCGGCCCAGAATGGTAACTAATTCACCGTGTGTTGCATTATGGAGCTTCTAAATAAGGGTGGGTTAAGAATGATAATGCCAAAAGAGGGAGGTTGTCTGTAGGGTCTATTCTGTTCTTGCAGATATGCCTCAATATTTAAAATTTCTCCTTTTTTTTTAAGTCGTCTAGATTTTCTGCAGCAAGAGTGTTCTTGAGCCAAGCGTCGTCTTTTTGCTTTTAAAGTGAAATATTTTTGCTTGGGACCAGCAGAACATTCTGAGACCAAATTCACTTCAAGACTTAAAATATTTTAATAGTGTTGGACACAAATAAAGAAAAGTTGCAGAAGGTGGTTTAAAAAAGCTTGAAAAATAGTCGTTTTTTTTCTTTCTTTTTTCAAAGTATTTTTTTGTAAGAGCTATATTTTTGGATAAGGAAATCGTGCTCAAATATAGATTGTGAGTTTACTGCAAAAAAAGATTTTTATTTGACCATATCTTTCAGGTGCCCCTACTTCTAAATACAACCCCAAACCTAAAAACAGTTGACCACATTTACGTTTCATAATTTCTTACTGAATGAAAAGTTTGACTTTTAACAAAACCGGAACAGAAATACTAGAAAGGCTTGTGTTTTCTTGTTGTCGTCTCTTCAGCTGCTCAGCATCTATTCTACCTTTTCTGCTGATGTTTGGAGCACAGCCTTATAGAGCGCTATCCCCCACATCTATCATCACTCAGCTTTTAAGTTCTTTTATACTTTGGACCAACTCAGCCATAGAGAAACACTCAAATTTAAATCATAGCTATTTGATAGTTAATCAGTATTTATGTATTTGAGCTTGCAGCTTTATTCAGTTGCTGTCAGCATGTGGCAGCATTATCTGGTATGTTATTATCAGCTCTGTATATGAAGGAGATAGATTTTGGTTTGAAACCCTTACATTTATTTCTGAGACTCTTATTTTGAAGTTAGAATTAAAGTACATCCTGCTTTGACAGAGTCTGCTTACAGTGAGCATATTTCTGACGGACACACTCCTAACAAAATGCCCCGAAGAAGCCTCCACCAAATTTAAATCTGTTATCTAGCAGCATGCTGGGTTCTCAGTAAAAAGAAAAGAAACTGTGATGGAGCGACAGACCAGTCTGATGATACATGGACCCTCTGCAGTTTAAAATTCCCAGTTTGATGTAAACCGTGGACTGGCTATTTCTCCACTGAACAGAAAATCTTTGTAACAGAAGCTCAACATCTTAGTTCAAACCTGGACTGAATGATTGGACACTGATAAGAGTCTTTAAAACATTATTGTGAAACCTGTACCCTTTTTATCAAATAAAAACAAATTTTTTCACAAAGAATACTGTTACATGTAGGTTTCCTATGTTTTCTGGAAAAGTAGGGAAATGTTTACCTCTGCCAAGGAGGTTATGTTTTGTTTTTGTCTGTTTTGTCTGTTAACATAACTCAAATAGTTATAGACGGAGTTTGGTGAAATTTTAAGGGAAATGTCCAAAGTGGGACCAGGAACAAGTGATTATATTTTGGGGCCGTATTGGTCTGGGGGTTGGGTTGGACTGAGCTGCCTTGGCGGAGGTCTGCGCTCTCTTTTCTAGTTGCATGTAAAATGTGTCGAAAGCGTCTTGCTGCTGTTGTAAACAGACAGACTGTGGATGATCAGTTCTCCCTTTTTGATGGTAATGGCCAGTTCTTCAGTGGAATTGCATATGTAATTCAGTTGATGTTGTAATTTGAAGGAACAACTGCATATTGAGTTTAAGGTTTTTGTCACGCTGGCTCTTCTTCCTCTGCTTGTTTACGTAGCCTTTATAAGAGGGTCGGATGAGGGTAACGTCCAGCCTGGTAGCCCTCCGTCTCCGTCGGCGTGTGCCATTGTTGATTCGCCGCCAGCCTCGCCGAATATTTCCCTCCTCAGACATCTGCAGCAGCTCTCCCCTCCGCCCTCTTTTTAATCCAGCTGCAGAGCGAGCTCGCCGCAAACAGCTGCCCGACCTGAATGCTTACAAGCCTTTTTATGCCTGTTGGCTTTACAAAACTATTCGGATCGTTTGAAGTTTTGTTGGCAGCGGATTGGGCGATATGTTGCTCACTGTGGTAGTAATCAAAGTGAAAACAATCAGCCTGTGAGGATTTAAGTTTTACTGGAACAGCTATTAGAAAGATTATGATGTTTAGATTAGAATGTGTGGAAAGCATTCCAGTCGTTTTCCCTTTTTAATAGAGTAAATACAAGTGAAATGCCTGAAGTCACCTGAAAGCTTTTCTTTGGAACGCCTCCAGGCTTCCTATGCAGTCTTAGGAAAGACAGGAAGAGTCTGGAATTTGGTTTATTTCCAGGTCTCGATAAGCATGGATAGAGTCAAAGAGGAGCATGGAAAGATATTTGTTTCTACAGACTTGATTATATTTATCTTTCCTATTGTCAATGCCTTCCTTCCTTCCTTCCTTCCTTCCTTCCTTCCTTCCTTCCTTCCTTCCTTCCTTCCTTCCTTCCTTCCTTCCTTCCTTCCTTCCTTCCTTCCTTCCTTCCTTCCTTCCTTCCTTCCTTCCTTCCTTCCTTCCTTCCTTCCTTCCTTCCTTCCTTCCTTCCTTCCTTCCTTCCTAACTTAACATGAACAAAAATAGCTTAGGAAAAGTCTGGAGTTTTCATATGAGCATTGTTTAGGAATGTTGCCCCTCCCGCTGCTGTTTCTTCAGCTCTCCCCTCATCATGCCAGTGACTTGCTGCCTTATTTCTCTCCTCCATCTCTGATATGCTGAATCCCTCCAACCAGCCTTTCTGGATGCTTTCACTCACCTTTTCCTTTCCTCTCCCACCTCAACATCTCTGCGCTGCGTCTGGGTTTGATGAGTCTGCTAATCAATGCCAGTCTCTGTTGAGGCTGTGAATAGAGCCATTGTTGAGCAGCGAGCCTTGGAAGCCGGCCCACTTGTAATGGCTTATTAAAATGAAATCTTCAGGTTGGAAAGCTACTATATCATCAGTGGTGAGCCGAATGTGTCCCTAGAAGAAAGATGAAGTTACTACAAATTAGTACAGAAAGTATGGGGTTGGATTTCCTTTCCCGAAAAAAAGGTTAAAATGAATGGGAAAAGAACTCAACTTGTTTTTCTAACTTTGTACAAAGCCTAATCCAAATTATTTCTCTAGTTTTCATCAGAAATCTTCTAAGGCACTAAATTCCCCAACATGTCTGTGTTTTTCTGTATTCAGGCTTCGTGCACTGTCCAGTGGGGGGAGTGTGACGTCTCCCCCTCCCTCCCCCGCCATGCCAAAGTACAAGCTGGCCGAGTATCGCTACGGCCGAGAGGAGATGTTAGCACTTTATATCAAAGACAACAAGGTCCGAATGCTGTTTATTTAACTTATTATAGATCTCTGTCTTTTTGCTCTGCATTTCCTTGCAGAAAAAAAATGTAAACCCTATCTTGGAGACTGTCTAAGTCTTGGAAGGCAGTTTTGTCCTCCTTAAGCATTGTCTGTTTGTTTCCCCAGGTCCCAGAGGACATGCAGGATAAGGAGTTTGCTGCTATTTTGCAAGATGAGCCCATGCAGCCCCTGGCACTGGTGCCTCTCACTGAGGAGGAGCAGGTCTGCCTCCACACACACACACACACACACACACACACACACACAACCTTACTGAATATCTGACTGCTGTAAATGTTGGCACGCTCCAAACTTATTTTACCCAGAAGAGCCTCTAATCTTAAATGGGAGCTCACATTTCTCACATTCTTTCGCCTTTCTCCTTCCGCTCTCTCTGCAGAGGAACTTCTCCATGTCCGTGAACAGTGCAGCAGTGCTGAGGCTCATGGGAAAGGGAGTGAGCGGGGCTGCACCTGCGGGAGTTGTCCGTGGACGGGGGGCCACTCGAGGTGGTCGAGGTGAGGTCAAACCCTTAGGAGAGGATTTCTGTGGACTCTTAAATCTAATAATCTTAATTTTAGGCCTTTACCGTCTTCCATATATAACCTATGAAACTCCACAGGGCCGGGTCTGTTTCTACTTAAATCCACCGATCTTATAAACATACTTCTATGAACATATGCATATTTTATATCATTGGAAAGCTAAGAGTTTTGTGAATCCAATTATGGATGCCATTCAAGGATACAATCATAACAGACACTGCAAGCACTTTTGGCAACCACCCACCCCCCTCCCTTCCCGAAGTAAATAAAATGTGTGACTCACTGCTTTTTTTTGTCCATTATATGTAACAAAACCAATTCATCTCGACCAAAAACAGTCTTTGTACATCCACAAGGATCCGATTAAAATCCTCCATCAAAGTGGTTGGTCCACGACAAGAATAAAGGCCAAAAAAAGCAAATAAACAGCGAAAATGCACCCCGAAAAAATTTTATCCTATTTCTGGGCTCTTTTCCTGTATCTTGTTTCCTATGTCCCAATCAGGGCGCAGAATTCGGATGATTGACTCATCAAATGGCCAATGGAAAGCTGAAAACGATGATACCTCGCATGACTGGGTGGGCTTTATCGCTGCCAGCATAAATAGCATATCCAAACAGACATGAGATAATTGCGCACCAGTAATATACCCTTTCAGCAACACATCAAAACACAACTTTAAAATAAAATATAACACAGAGGAAGCTGTGGAGCTTTGTTTTAAGAAGAAACAGTGATGATTCTGACAATGTTTTTTTGTTTTTTTAATTATAGGGGAACAGTGAAGTCAACCCGCGGAGGGCACACTTTTGGGAATAAATGAATGGAGCTAATTAAACCCTGTTTGAGGTTGACTTGAGACCAGCAGAAGGATCCCAAACATACAGCCAGAGCTACAATAAAATAATTTAAATTGAAGCATATTTATGTGTTAGAATGGCCTAGTCAAAGTTCAGAGGTCTAATTGAGAATCTGACGAGCCTTGACGCTAATCTTCAGATGCTTTACGTCCTGTTTGTCTGAAATTTGGACCATTTCGCAAAGAAGAATAAGCAGAAATTTCAGCCTTTGGATGCAAAGCTGGTTAAGATGTACCCAAAAATTTGCAACTGTAATTGCTAAGGGCGTGCTATCCAGGTTGCCTCACAATTTCGATTCGATTATAAAACTTTTTTTTTTTTGTTTTTTTCTTCATTCCTTCCATGGCGAATTTCTACTCTTAAATCCATTCAGTTTCCATGAATTGAAGTACTGGTATCAAAACCAAATGATGACCTGTCTTTTTTTTGTTCATGTCAATCCACAAATAAACCAACATAATGTTTCATAATCATATCCAGGTCATAGGGGTGTGTATTGGCAAAAATCTGACGATACGATATTTATCGCGATACAGGGGAGACGATACAATATATCGTGATATATCACGATATTATGAGTAAGACGATATTTTGTGATTTTTAAAACTCAATTTAACCGTAGGAAAACTATCACAGCATTCTAAATGCTCCAACCTGTTTCATACTTTTACACATCCAGTTTTATTAGTAGCTCTAGGTGATCCACTGGAATGGAGAAGGTGACAACCACCGCAAACTACTAGACACGCTTTTAATTTTACTACAAAAATTACTGTCATTAATGGTTCCATTCAAATACTTAAAAAAATATATATATATTATTTTGAACTTTAACTTTTCACATGATTTCATAGTTTGACCAATGGGATGTTTGCCAGCTGTCATACACAGAAACTAATCTGCCAGCTATGAGTACAGTACTCTCTGCCACACATTAGCCGTGACCAGGATGGATTCCAGGAAACTTTCTTCGTGTTTCATGCTTAAAGCGTTGGTAAACATGAGCTGTGCTTGGGGAGGACACCCCGGACAGCACCAAAAAAGTGGACATGTCCGGGGAAAAGAAGATGTTTCTGCTAACATGATACACAACAACAAAGATGCTTCTGTCACAACTAAAGTGCAAAACATTTGCTGTATTGTGTAAATTTTGCAATGCATGGCTGAAACACTAGCTGCAGCCATACTGTTTTACCGGTCCGTCATCCTTGACCGTACTAAAACCTGCAGAAGCCCTGAAATTAAAAAACCTCCAAACTGGTTTGGCTTAAGCGCACTCATGATAAATCGGCCAAGCATCCAACATAAACAGCCTGACTGGAATTACAATAGCTATTATTTGAGTAAAGTAATGCAGTTATTCAAGGCAGCAACTGAAGTGTTTGTTTCCTCTTTCATCCACCATCTTCAGGCTGCACACTTCCTCTTTGCATGTCTAAATAAACCTCCTTTTGTCTCGACACACCTGCGTAAAACCTCTGAGCTTCTCCACGTGCGGCCCGTAACGTGCCAGTGCAAACACCCGGCCTCTGCTTCAGTGCTGTGGGGAGATTATCTGCTGGTTTAACTGCAAACAACCTTCTTAAGGCCAAACTGATATCAAATATTAGCTTGGCTGAGTTTGTTTTTTCATAGAATATTTTATGATCCACCCATCGGATTAGAAAAAAAGCTTCTCTCAGACGACCATAAATTATTTATGCTAACCAAGCGAGCTGAACTGAGTTTGTTTAAACCGATCCAAACCATTTAGATTTGAAATAGCAAAGTCACACTGTTTATATAATGGAATATTTGTGGCTGTGCAGCTACAGGCAAAATACTAAAACTATGTGAGGAACAGGAACTCTGAGGTCTTCTCCAGTTTTTAGGCATGCAGAAATAAAAAAGTTCTACTTCCACAGCTACTTGATGTAAGACACTCAGTTGTCCTGCATGTTCATTTTAAAATTACTTAAAAAAAGGTATGGGGGTTCAAAATGCGGTTTGGGAGCCGTCTGCGGCCACTGGATTACGACGATGTAGCATATTTCTCCCGTCTTAATATATACAATTATTGGAAAAATACAGTGTTCATCTATTAATAAGCATGGGTTTCACTTTCTTTTTTGTTTCATTGCAAATAGGACCACAGCGATCCACCTGGGTACAGCCACATCTGCACTGAATTTCTTTATTCAATTTGGCAAAATATAGCAAAGGTTTTTCAAGAAAGAATGAGTCAAACCCTGTTCTTGTTGCTGAGAATAGACAAACAAAAATCTCTTGACCCCTCCAATGATTTATAGATTTGATTTTGATATTTTTTAATCAAACAAATTTTTGTGGCCCTCAAACACTTTCACTTTGATTTCGATTCAAGGAAACTTCTTTCTGAACCTATCCACAATGATCTGTACTGAGGCTGCTCGCTACATTTAATACATGTTGCTATGGTATTTTAATAAAGTCATGTGGAGATGAGATGCAAATAAGCCACTTTTTTATCACTTTAGTCTCCACCACTCTGAGAGCTTTAAGATCTGTCACTAAAATGTTGGCAAACTGGTTGTAAAGAGGAACAAGATGTCCATCCGACCGGATAAACGTATTGTTTGTTTCCAGAGCAGGGATTCATGGTACAGTGGGCCGCCGGTATTAACAGGGGTTAAGGACCACAGCTAAAATCAGTGAATGCCTAAGACCTCTTCTAAAAACAAATATAGCAGCCTTTTTTAATAGTTTCAACACCAAATATACCTTAACATGCATTAATACGAACAGCGGAAACAATCTTAGGACTATCTGAGACACTAACAGTCTTCCTCATCTCCGCTCCTGGATTGGCTGCTCTGCAGACGCCAGCCAATAGTGTCGAGTAGCATCGCAACTAGTTATTGTGCTTAAAATATGAAAAGTATCAAATATTGGATCCAAAGCTTTTTGTGATTGCAGCATTGCATATAGAACTTTAATCATAACTTGTTCCAGTGCAGACTGTTTTCCATATGTTCTTTTCCTGTCTGGCCCTTAACCTTACTCATCCTATTTGTGGTTAAATGCAGGCCGAGGCCGTGGTGAAGGGGGATTCTACCAAAGAAGTATTGAGGACGCTGAAGTGGGTTTCGGTCGCAATGTCCGAGAGATCCACCGCAGCCAGAGCTGGGATGACCGGTAAGAGGAGAAATAGCTGCAAAATCCTTGAGTTTAAAGAGATGCTCTCATAAATATTAGCCAAGTCACGACTTTTTAGTGCTAAAAAAAAATCTATAATCTGCTTTATTCAATTGGAAAGTTTTGGCTCACATTTGCATCCACCTTTGCTGAAATTATACATTTCTTTATTCATGAGTATAAATGAATCAATCCGGTACTTTGATCCAAGCCTCCAGCATAAAAACCGGACTCTTTATCTTCTGTTTATTCCGTAACCGGTGCAATTTTTTTAACACCCACTTCCCACCTTTCCTCAGGGGCGAGCGCCGATTTGAGAAGCCACTGCGGCGGGAGGCAGTTCGTCCCACTTTTGAAGAAAGCACCGCTCCCGTGGGCCCTGTGAGGAAGGAGTACACAAGGGCTGACAGCGATAACTGGCGCACCCTCCGCGAGGAGCAGGAGGAGGACGAGGGGGAGCCGGGAACCAACTGGAGACTCTCTGGACTCCGCAGGGACGGTATGGAAAAATCTGACCCGTTTGTCTTTTAGTGAAATCTCAACATATTAAGAGAAATCAAACCAGAAAGGGGAAAACAAGAACTGGAGTTTTTGCTTTCAGATAGAAATAAAATAAACTTCTTTAAGAGTAACATACTTCAGCTACAGTTAATTGATATGGCAAACAAAAGATAATGCACTCGATTTGTTTAATCTGTTTATTATCATAATCACTTAATGCAATGGTTCCCACCAGGGGGTCCCCAGAATTCTCTGTGCTGAGATTAGCAAAATTATTTTTGTAAATATTACATTTATACAATCCAAAAGACAAAAATAAAATAGTTTATATAGCCTAGAGTGTAAAACAGGAAGAATAAGAACAAAAATCTACAATTGCTGTTTATTATTAGCAAATAAAAGTTTGTAATTAATCACTTTTGATGCGGTTAGGAGGGTTTGGAGGTTCAGACTGTCTTGCACAAAGGCTGGGAACCACTGACCTAATTCATACACATTAGTAAACTCTTAATCAACACTGGTGTTAGGAGAAACCTGATAAACAACTAACTTGTTTAATTTTCTCATATTACGGTGCCTATAGTGACCCCTAGAGGCAGTAAAGAGATTTTTACAAGGCAATTTGAAAAGGGTTATATTCAGGATTCCTGCTAAATCTTCGAATTTAAACCTCTAAGATAATTTCACTGTTTTCAAGGTCTGAATCAACATCCAAAAAGATAATCAAGAATATGGAATAATCTTTATAGTTGAAGTTTTGGTTTCTAGAAGATACAAATCAGAATCCCCTACCTCCAATGGAAAAATAGCCAAGCCAAAGTAGTAGTGGGCAATATAAGGTAGAAATTATATAAATTTAGTCAAAGGTAGAGATTCTGACTATGCCGGCCTTGTTTGCTGTTTTCCATTTAACAGAAAAGAATCCTGTTGAACTTCAAGCATATTTAATTCAAATATGTGCAGGCTTATTTTTGTGCGACGTTAAATACACAAACAACAAATAATTCCTGTATTGAGATACATATTTTATCACCAGATTCTTCCCAATACACGTCCCTCCTAGCTGCTGTAAATTTGTAATAAACTTTGAGATAAATGCATTTGAACTGGACCAAAAGTTGTTAGACATCTGAAGTGGTATCAGACCAGTGGATCTTTTCTGACATGTTTTTACTCTAAGCTGGACCTGTTGGACACAAAAAGTTCCGACATTTAGTACAAGTCCCCAAAATTAACGAAGCTTCCATTTATCATGAAATAGTCAGTCTTTATAGGAACTAAATATTTCTAATTACCACATCAGATCATTGTACAGTTTAAAAAAAAGTTTTTTTGTACTGTTTTCATTTCTCAGAGGGTGGTCCTCGCTCAGCTGGCTGGCGGGAACACAGTGGTCCGGGTGAAGGTCGTCGGAGGAAGTTTGATTTCGACTTCCGGGACTCTGAGGGTCACGGCGCTGGCCGCCGTCGCGCAGGGAGCGAGGGGTTGGAGGATGACAGGGACGGCCTGCCTGAGTGGTGCACGGATGAGGAGGATGGAGAGATGGGCACGTTTGACTCTTCCGGGGCGTTCATGCCCATGAAGGTTAGTAGGGAAAAAGAAAATATTTTAAGGTTAGATCCAAATATTTAGATTTTTCATTTGGGTGCTCTTTTTTTTTTTTTTTCTTAAAATAAATTATAGCTCATTATGACATTTTATGATTTATTCAGAATATCTTAAGATCCACTGAGGCAAAAGTTAAGAAGTGTCTCTTCAATTGAAATCCATCTACCTTAGATCTGTAAAAATACAAATGCTGTCCTCACATAAGATGTATACATTGTTAGCTAAGTCTCATTGTTAGCTAGGTGTTACAAACTCAAATTTTTCAAACTAATGTTGTGTTTGACCAGTTGAACAGTCCCATGTCAGCAGACGCTCACAAACGGTAAAGGTAACAGAGTGAAAGAACAATACATGAGAAAGGGAGGAAAGAGGCAAAAATCACAACTGTTATATGGGTAAAATTTGGGTTTCTCCCTTTAATTTCTTTCTTCTTTACAATGTTCTTGACTTCCTGTCTGTCATGTGACCGGTGCTTTGCCCAGACAGCTTTAGGTGAAGGAGCTAGCTGTAGCAGAGAGCAGCCGAAAAGCAAGCCATTCAAATCTATGATGTCCAAAGCGAACCTCTTAAGTTCATGAAACACTTCTGCTTGCACACAGTTGACCAGTGGCTCAGTCCCGGTAAGCCCCACCCTCCTTAGTTACTGTTGCTAACTCGGACAAGCCGTGTTTACAATGAGAGCTGTCGACACCGAAACGATTCCTCATCAAATTCTTGACAACTTTTGGAGACAACAACAGTTAAAGGAGTCATAACCTAGTATTATCTCTATCATAGTCTTTCAGGCCCTTCTAAAAAAGAAAAGTGGAAAATAAGTGGAAAAAAAATAAACACAGCTCTCCTCTGACCCTTATTTCTGAAGGCATTATTATCTCGCGAGATCTGATGCGATAGTTTGGCTGTCGTGGACGGTCATTGTAATAATGCAAATGAGGGGCGCGTTGATTGGTGGCAGGAAGGAGGAGGGTTGACACCGCAGGTAACGCTTAACCCATATCTACTACTCCCGCTAGCATACAATAGCCACATTAGCAGTTAGCTGCTGTTTGTTACACACAGCAGAGCAATAAAAACACAGCCTTACTGTTTCAATTGCAGGCAAGTCTCTGATTGTTGGAATGGCCCTTTTTTCCAAACGGAGCTTTGATGCCAACTTCGCCTGATATTGTCCCAAATTCGTAAAGGATTCCGCCGTAAAAAAATAGAAAAAATATTTCTATGTTGATTCTGGCAGTCAACAACAGAGCAACTCACGTGTGCACTACGTTTCTGGCAGAAATGGTTTTAGCTGATTAAAATAAAAGGTTGACACGACATATGTCTTCTTCATGCGTCATTGCGTGAAGAAACTTTCAGCATCTTTCACGGTGGAGTTCGTACTTCGAATCGGTGATGTGTCGGTCGCGAACGAACCGGATCTAAGAGCTGACTCTTTGAAGTGAACGATAGGAGTTGGCTCGTCATTGGGAGCCGTTTTTTTTTTTTTCATTCACCCGCTTGTTTTGGTACATTTGGTAGACATTGTTTTGCATTAATTTTGGTAATAAATACACTTTAAGCAACAGAAAATCTGAGGAGCATAAAGAGCCAGCTCTTTATGTTGAGTCAAGCCAAAAGAACTGGCTCTCCAAAAAGAGCTGGAATTCCCATCACTAGAATACAGTAATGGCGGCGCTCGACTGAATATGAGGAGGAGAGGAGCGAGGGGGAGAGGAGCAGGGCGGGCTTCCTGCAGCATAGGTAGGTCTGCGATGTCTATATATGGTATATTCTGCGCCGACTTGACGTCAAGTCAGCCAGAATTAAAACCACGTATTTGAGTGCATGTGGGCTGGTTGACGAACCCAGGGGTAAACAAACGCTTCACTTTTAAATATCGGCTTCCCGGGCAGTGTATAATCATTGGGCAATCATAACATACATTTTTTCTCATGGAAAAGTGAAAATTACAGGTCATGACTCCCTTAATGTCTTTGAGGAATCTTCAGAAAGGTCAGCATTAAGCCACCGAGGGCTATGGATAAGATTTCAAACTGGAATTATGTAGGGCAAAAATGAAAATTAGAGGCACATATCTTCAAGTCTCAAAGCATTGTTTTAAAAAAAAAAAGACAATGCCACTACTTTGCCACAAAGTGAGACGGCATCAGGGAGCCTTTGGCCATTCATAAGTGGTCAAGTCCAGTGTTTTGGTAATTTAACTACCAAGCTTGGCGGCACGAATAGCGCAATATTCTCGCCTCACCACGGCACATTCACAGAACACGCCGTGGCGGCAGGATTACCCTGATTAATATTGAAAACCAGCATTGTTCATGTACAGCTTTAACTTAGCACTCCAGCAAACTTGACAAAGTTTCTGATGCTAAGGAGTTTATTGAGATGTAATGATAATGAAATGTCGTGATTTTACTGCACTTTAACACTGCTGTGATGTTTATTGTATTGATCTGGAAGTCTTTCAGCAAGTAGGCTTTTCAGATTGGTATGGGGGTTAAAAGACCTGGATCGGGTCATCCCTAATTTAGGGAAATACTTTTCTTTTAAAGTGTTTATTATTTTGTGGGTCAAGCTCAGCGTGAGATTTGTTATAGGAGTTCTTTTTATCTAATTTTATTTTTCTTTTTGTGGCATTAGAAGGGCGGGAAGGAGACAATCCTGGAGGAAGATTTGGACTTTAAGGGCATAGAGGATGATGAAGATGATGAGAGCTTTCCTGATGCAGAGAGGAATAACAGAGAAGGCGATAAAGACAAGGGTGAGGAGAAATTAAACGATTCTTTATGAACTTAGAATGTCTCCTAACCATCTTATCAATTTGCCCAAAGACAAATGAATGACCAACAATCCTCATTTACACTCTTAATTCCTTCCTTTTTCACCTGCTTGTTTAGAGAGTACAGACTTCCTCCCTGCTGCAGGGGAAGACAAGACGAAGCCAGCAACGCCCTCCTCCTCCTCTTCACCCCCAGCCCACTGTGCCCCACCGTCACTGGAGCTCCAACCTGGAGGCGCTGGTCAAGTGATGGACAATAATTCTCAGTTGAACAACAGCAACTCTGTCAAGGCCAGCAGCGCCCCCAGTGATGGTATGTTTCTACCACTAAACATTCAGTTGGTTGTAAAGACAGAACCAGCTGCACTGTTTTAGTTTGGCCACCCAGTCAGGGGTTTTTCTTCATTCTTAGTTTGTGTCAGTAACATCATAAGTAACTTTTTTTATTTTTTATTTAAATTGATGCAAGTTCTTTATATTTAGAACTAGAGCTGGGTGATGTGGCCTCAAATCTATATTGCGATATAATCTGAAGCATGTGCGGTAACGATATATTCCTTTCTTCTGTTCATGTATGTCAAAATGACATACATGAAAATTTTTTGAACATTCTCAGATTCCAGATAGATTGCAACAAAACAACAAATTCATAAAAGTATAGAATGCCATTTAAAGAACATTTGTTGTGCAAAACGCATTAAAAAAATTCCCATAACATAAATAAAGATGAATATATTTTAAAATAAATTGAAAGGTAAATGTTATGAAAACAAAAAGTGCAAAATGTACTGCTTTCCTGATTACTTATTTATAAATGTATAAATCACACAAAAATAAACCTGCACATATTTGAATTAAAAATGCTTCAAGTTCAACAGGTTTCTTTTCCGTTAAATAGAAAACACATTTTAAACTTGCAATGTCTAGTGTAAATACGAACACTGGTCATTAGTATTTATCCTCCTTGTGTACCTGGTACAAAGTACGTTTGCACAGCTTGATGACTTCATCGAAATGCACAATCGCAGTAGGCCGGTATGTTCAAAATCTCTACCACTGGCTAAATTTATATCATTTCTACCTTATAGCGTTTATATCGCCCCTACTATTTAGAGCAGAGTTTAGAAACGAAGGGCAGATTCTGATTTGTAGCCTCACGGCTCTGATCCAACATGTTATTCTTGTTGGGCTCGTTTAGGATTATGTTTTGTTTTGATAGAGGATTTTTTTATCCCCAGTCATTTAATACCTTGTTTACTGCTTTTGCTCGATGAGACACAGAGCCACCAGGTGGCTCTGCTGCTCACATCAATTATAACCTCTCCTGTGAACAGAGACGCTGAAAATAGCCCCCATTGTTTACGTCTTTGTTTTTTCTTCTTATTTCCGTGTCAGACTTGGCCTCCGTCGGGGGCTCCAAGGCCCTGCTCAGCCCCAGCGTCGCCACCAACACCTCCACCTCCTCTTCCAGCCTACCTCCCCCACCCTCTTCTTCTTCTTCTGCTGCTGCTCCGCTCCTCCCTCCTTCTGGAGGAGACCCCGAGGACGATGAAGGCCTGAAACACTTGCAACAGGTTTGAATACAAGCTGCACTTTTAACTGTGGGGTCTGAAAAGCAGGATGTTTATGTAAACAACAGGGTCCTCCTACTGTATCTGTTTTGCTGCTTTCAACTTCAGTGATCTGGGTACACAGTTTGCAAAACAGAACAGCAGCGCAGGGAATATACTTCCTAGAATCATTCCTTTTTCTGATCTCCTTCCTTGCCTCCTTGCGTCATACCGTAATGCTAATGTAATATTTACAGCATCAATTGGAGCTGCCCACATACAGTTTTGTTGTTGGATGTTGTCCTGATATCTTGTAGCTTTCTTTTAGTCCTGAGATACAAATGAAAACAAACAAACAAAAAAACCCCAAAGGTTTGTGGTTCATTACCCAGTTTTAGATTTGGGGGAGAAAGCACGTCTGAGGGTTCATGATGGTGCAATGTAAAGCTGGCTTTAATTATTTAAAACTTGTTACAGTCTTCCTTTTTATAAAAATTATTTTGATTCTGTTTGCGACTAAACCTGCTGTGAAATAATCTCAAGTTTAGTCTTTATTACACACATTTTTATTGAGTTTGCAGTGACTTTACTTAAGTAAAGCGTAATTGCTGTGACAGTTATTTGTTATGGTTTTACCAAAAATCAAAGCTTTTCTTTCCTGCATTCCTCATTGCTCGTCTCCAAAAAAAACAAGCTGTCTGAATCGGCTCACGTTTTAAAATTAGCTTAAAGTAAATTGCACATTTATTCGAAGTTTGAAGTGACTTATACTTTTAACTTTTAACCACGATGACACAGTCTGAGATTATTGCTTCTTTTGTTTGTTTTTGAATCCCGTTCTGAACACTTCTGCGGTGGGCGGTGATTCTTCTCTTTAGATTACAGCAGCAATAACAAAGTCTGAAAGCTCTTTACGAATATATAATATTCCCTTAATGCAGCTGAATTTTAACAGATTAACTGTAACCGTAGTCTTCCTTTGGGTTTAATGTTTCCAAAGCGGCAACATTTCTGCAGTAACAGATCTAATTTGCATGAAAAGTGATTATTTTTAAAAAATTTTGTTCCCCATTTCTATGAGCTGCTAGCTAGGGTCAAACAGTTGAACAGTGAAAACACACCTGAAATATTGACCGTTATAAATGTGTGCAGGAGGCAGAGAAGATGGTCGCTTCGCTGCAGGACACTTCTTTGGAGGAGGAGTGTTTCACCCATTCTCTGCAGCAGCAGCAGCAGGAGAGCAGGAACACGGCGGCTGCTCTGCCATTATCTCACGACGCTGCCATGAAGTGGTTCTACAAAGACCCACAGGGGGAGATCCAGGGTACACTTTTAGCACGCTATGAAATGTGAATGCTACTAATCTATTGTTAAAGTTTCAAAAGGCCTAACCTGCAAGATCTCTGTGCACCCCGTGCTCCGCAGGTCCGTTCACCACGGTGGAGATGTGCGAGTGGTTCCAAGCCGGCTACTTCACCATGACGCTGCTGGTGAAGAGGGGTTGCGACGAGGGCTTTCAGCCCCTGGGGGACGTCATCAAGATGTGGGGCCGCGTGCCCTTTGCCCCCGGACCCTCCCCGCCGCCTCTGCTGGTGAGACAGCATCCGCCAACGCAGCGCTCGCAGACCAACCGGGGGCCCACCGGGGCGGTGAGTCCTGATGTTTCACAGTTAAAACAGGGTGTCCGCGGAGTTGTATGAAAAGTATTTAAAGTTGATAAATTGATTAAAGAAAAATTAGGACCCTTAAAAAGTCTTACATTGATTTTGTAAAGTCTTAAATTTGGTTACTCTTGTCATGCTTTTAAAATAAGTTTGACTAACAAAAATAGTAACCTGATTAAAATATCCGTACCACGTGACTTTACGTTACAGCGCTACAGACATGCCGATATGACGTATCCCTTTAGCGATGCAGTACTATCGAAAATTGTGTAGATCCGCTGATTCTTGGCTAGAAGTTAAGTATATTAAACAGTGGCTGAGGTCTGTGGCAGAAAATAGTGAGGCTCACTTGTGATAAATCAGAATTTAATTTTAGAAAGTCTTAAAAAAGCCTTGAAAAGGTATTCAATTTTATTTTGAGATTTTTGCATATACACTGTAAACTTAAGGAGCTTTTATGGCGTTGGTTGTTTTTATTTTTTGTGTGATAAAGCTGAAAACACTTCGTCATGACAGGAGAGTTTTCATGTTGCATCTTTCAGGGGAACCTTGACCAGGAGCGGCTAAAAAAGCAGCAGGAGCTCGCGACGGCAGCTCTTTATCAGCAGCTCCAGCAGCAGCAGCTATTCCAGCTCATTAACAGGTGCAGAAATGGATTCCACCTCATGTTTTTCTCTTTATTTCCCCTTTGAATGAAATGAAGCATTTTAAAATGAGTGTACCTGCCATCGCTTATGGACCTCTGTCTTTGTGTCCCAGGTGCAGTGAGCAGGGTATGATGCCTTCGATGAACAGGTCGATGTCAGTGCCAGATACGGGCCCCATGTGGGACATGCATACCTCAGCTTCACAGTCGTCAGGTACGGTTGGGGCTGACTTGCTTTATGATGCGAACAGGATGATTAAAATTGAGACCAATTGTTTTTCTTTCCACTTAGGCGGTGAAGCCAGTCTTTGGGACTTAACAATGAATCCTAATACTCAGGGTCCAACTCTTGAACAGCTTCAGAAGGTCAGTTCAACTCAATTAAACTTTGTGGCAAAAATATCATGCCGCATTTTTTCATTTTTTTCTGGTAAAATCAAGATTTCCTCACACTCTTTGTGTGTAAAACAAAGCCCTTAAAGAAAAACATTTTAAACACATCTCTGTACATTTTTGCTGTAATGTCTCTGTTTGCTGGGCTTTAATGGATGAGGCCAACACCAACAGCAGAATAGACTTGTGCTGTGCCAAGGTTTCCTTTATGAAGCTAAAAGAAAAGTAGATAAATGAGTGTGATGCATTTGCATAGAACTGCAACTAACAGAACAGCCTTATACTTGTATGTTTGTCACATTCAGGGTTTCCCCCAGAAAACTTGCTAAGCCCGGTGGTAGAGAAGCCAACAACCGCCCACAGTGTTTTTGAAAAGAATAAAATAAAATCAGCAAGTTAAAAATTATGACTAATATGTGGTGTTATAAGCCATTTATTGATGATACTCATTTGTCTTACAAAAAGGCACAATCTTGAAATATGATTTTACCAAACACAAAAAAAACTATTAAAATAATGTTTTCGCTTAAATTAAATCCTATTAATCTCAAAACACGCCATAGCTGGTCACATTTAAAAGTAACATAAACAAAAAAGTGCAAACATGGCCAATGGGTAAAACCCATGACTTCGTCTGGTTGCAGATGCTAATCGTCGCTTTACAAGCATTTGTTGCGATACAGCAGCAAAAGGCATCGCTATTGCAGTTACTGTCGACAAGGCAACGTCCTCCTGCGACCACTGCTGCTTAGTTTTGATGCTGTTTACAACAACAACAAAAAAAACATTCCCAGCAGTCTGGATTTAAATATGGCGGTCCTCTATTGTGTAGGCTGTAAATCCCTCCCCCTTCCCCCATGACGTAGTGAGGATCCTTGCGTTTCCTGCTGGCGGTGTTTACGACAAACCCGGCAAAACATACCTAAGAACGTCAGAAGAAGCCCAGCTATATAATGAAGCGCATCTAATGCTGAATTGAATAGAAAATTTGCTGAACCAACATGAATTAGCGGCCATAATACTGTTAATAATAAATACAAGACATGCTTACCGTACTGTCTTGTAGACCCATCCGCTAAATTTAGGGTCAGCTAACCATTTTGGAAAAAATACGCTGGTTCGATGTTTAGCATCGCTGCTCAGGCCTTCAAGTGGCTGCTCCAACGACGTGCCAACAGCTGTGGTAACTCGCAATGGCTCTGCTTCATCATCAAGCCGCGGCTCTGTCTGCTCCACGCATTCTCCTTGGCCTGATGACTGGACTCATCGTCGCCTCCAGTGCTCCTCCGACTTCGGAAGAAAAAAGTGTCAGTTTTTTTACCCTTTCTCCGTGACATGTCACGTTGCCTAAAAGTTGTTAGTGTCGACATGTAGAGGTTTTGATCATTCAGATAATAGAAAATACGCCTGAATTCTCACCCTGTTCATGTATCGATCGTAGGATGTCGCTATTGCGCTCTCAACCGTATCACCAGATGCAGTTAAAGTCAGACTTGCAGGTTAAAGACTCTTTTTTTATTACAACATTTCAAATGTTAATTTGGTGCATTAAAAACTATTCAAAATAAATAAGTGATGCTTAGCCTGGTGGTTGGCCAAGAAAAGCCTGGTGGTCCGCCAGGCCTATAAAGCACTGGGGGAAACCCTGCATATTATAAATCTCTTAATCCACATTTATTTTTTCATACTTTGACTTAAAAAGCATCTAATCAAACGGTTAACCCTCTGGAATCCATTCTCTTTGTTCTCCACATGTGTCCTTTGTACAAAAAAATGCTCTTTTAAAGATTGCTGTAAATTTATCATGTTAACATGTTTATTCAGTTCTCAGCATAACAAATATTCATGAATATACTGACCTTTCTACCACCTAATGCCAGTTGTAGTGCTGACTATATTTGCAAACGCCATTTTTTTTAATGTTCCACCTGAGTCCCTTTGACACAAAGAAATTCTTCAAGAGATTGTCATCATTTTATTTATTTGTTTTTTACACGCAGTTGCCATTACCTTATCATTTATTACAAATATTCATTAATTTTCATAGTTTCTAAGTTCCTAAATGTCAGTTAAATGATAATTGGGACAGTATTATCTGAGCCAGGTATTGTCAGAAATGAGCCGCAACCCTGATTCGGATTAACTGTAAAGTTATTTCCTCGGCCTACAGTAACAAAATCTCCATCTTGTGGAAAATTGTCATAGGAAAAAAAATTGGTGTTTGCGGATACAGAAAAATGAAAAGCAGAAATTGGAATGGTGATCTGTTGGGAAAATGCATTTTAAATTTGAGTCGATGGCAGAAAAAAAATGCAGAAGGTGCAACGTTTAGATTTAGTCAAAAAGGCATCATAAGTACAAACATATAAAACATGAAAAAATTTAAATACCTTGCAAAACACACAACTTGGTTCAGTTTTTTATAGATTTTGCACCAACACAATCAAATTTATTCAAAAATAAATGTAAAAAAAAAAAAAAAAGACCCAGGAGGGTACAGTACAGTTCATTAGTAAAATGAACCAAATTTATAATTAATTTTTATAGGCAAGTGTTTTTATTACCCAGTTGGCTGAAGTGCTAGCCTGATGTTGCTTGCTTTGGTTTGGATGCAACTCGGTGATAATTTGGCACAGAACACATTTCCTTGCAGTTTCAGCTAACCTGAGTGTTAACTCCACTCATAGAAATAGTTGTTTTATTGCTTCATAAACTTTAGCATAAGCTGCATTTATCCTCGTAATTCCTGATGTTCAGTGTTAAAAAGCCCAGTGCACCGCTGCTTTCTGCGTTTCTCTGAAGGCGCGCTGAGCCATGGCTGAGTGGGTTAAATCACACACACTAAGCTGCAGATGGACTTGTTAGGTTCGCTAATTACAAAATTCTACAATATTCTATGTTTCGCTGCGGATTCTGTTCTTTTTCCTGTCCTAAATAAGCTATTGTCGTCGTATCGACCGCCCCTAGTTTACATTCAAACCCATAAACGTCTCTGCTCTTTGATTTGATGCACCCCCATCAGCTCCAGGAGAGGCGAGACGCCGAACTCAGGGCGAAGCGCGAGGAGGAGGAGCAGCAGCGCAAGAGGAGGGAGGAGAAGAGGAGGCAACAGGAGGAGCAGAAAAGGAGGGAGGAGGAGGAGCTCTACAGACGCAAGCAGGTGAGATGAAGGAACTTGTTTGCTTTAACAATCAAAGTAACTGCTTGTAGTTTTTATTTGACGTTAGAAATCACATTAAAACAATTAATTCTGTTTTCTGTCTTTTATTTGTTTATTCCTCCTTTCTCGCCTTTGTTTTCAATAAGGCGGTTTCTGCTGAAATGGGTTTAGCGTATGTTCAGGTAGAAAATGCATATTTCACACGTTTTTGGCAGTTTGCTCAAACTAACCATAAGTATCTGTTGGGAAGCATATTGTTGGCTCAGGTTTAAAACATTGGACTTTCATGCCGGAGTTGTGAAATGTCAACACAAAATCGCACACTTACAATTGTGACTTTAAGCAAACTTATCATAATCAATGTAGGTATTACATTTGGTCCGTCTTTAAAAATCTTAAAACTTTCCGAAACCCTGATTATGTTCAACTGTATCTGTAAGTACAAAAAAAACAAACAATGAGGATGATGTTCTTTGTGTGATTTCTCCCCGCAGCGTCAGCAGCAGGAACTGCTCATGAAGCTGCTACAGCAGCAGTCCCCCCAGCAGCAGGGACCTGGAGTGGGATGCTCAGGTTGGAGCAGTGCTCCCTCATCTGGGCTTTCGAAGGCAGGCAAGTCTCTGACCATGCTGGAGATGCAGGAGGCAGAGAGAATCCTGAAGCAGCAGCAGAGAGCGCAGCAGCAACGCGTGAGTTTCTCTCATGGGATGATGGTGGGATGCTGCTGGAAACCTAACACAAACGTTACCCTTTCATCTATTCACCCTGCAGCATTCTGGCCTGTCTATGGGGAGCTCCTCCATGGGCGGTCAGTGGGCCGATGGCGTCGGCATGTGGGGCGCTTTGGAGGGGAAAGGTGGAAGCGGAGGCTCGTCCAGCAGCATGGGCATGTGGGACGAGGCGGTGAAGAGCCAGGCTGGCCTGCGTGGGAACACCACCAACAACAACTTGGGCTTGAAGAACAGCCGCAGCAGCCCCTCACTGACGTATGTAATGATTTAGATGTTTGGTTCAGTAAGAAATATAAATCCCATTTATCCGGTTATTCATGGTAGACCTCCTTCTTTCACAGTGATCAGTACATGATGCGTCGTAAGAGAACAGAGGACGAGGAGAAGCTGCTGAAGCTGCTGCAGGGCATGAAGCCTCAGGATGGCTTCACCACCTGGTGTGAACAGATGCTGCACGCTCTCAACACCTCTGCCAACAACTCCTCTTCCTCTCTTGATGGTACGAAGCCCAGTTTTTAACCGTTAAGCTTCGCCAAGGGGCGTGCAGAGTTCAACCTAAATTTAGTTGAGCGCATTCAAGACTCATCATGATCATCTACACTGTTGGTGCTTTCGATTGCAGCCTCTTATCAAACATTTTGGGTTATTTTCTCACTCCAGCACTGACAGTTTTGTGGACACATTGTCTTCTACCAAGCATGAGCAATGTCAAAGTATAAAAGTTTGAAAGAAACTCAGCACACGGCATATTTTCATAAAAATTTGAGTCATTTTGTCCAGGGTGGAGGAGAAGCTTGGAGACTTAACAACCCGGCACTCTACTCCGTTTTATACCGACAGACTTGCGTCGTCAGAGAGTGAATGTCTGTGTGTAGTTGACTGCAGAATAGAAACATCATGCTGCCTTTATTAACTGGGTTAACTTTGTGTCTCCATAAAGTTGCCACCATTGTGGCATACCTGAAGGAGGTGGAGTCGCCCTATGCAGTGCTGGATTTCATCCGGTCCTACCTTGGGGACACAGTGGAAGCCAAAGAGTTCGCCAAACAGTTTCTCGAGCGACGTGCCAAACAGAAAGCCAACCAACAGAGACAGCAGCAACAGGTACGCGTCAGCACGGAACAGCCGGAAACGATGCATTTCAGAAATATGGCACACAGTAGATCAGTGTATCACCGTGTTGTTTTTCCTGAATATTTGTATGTATTTATGTAATCTGTTTGAGTCTAAGTTGAAGGATAATTTTATCATTTTAGGAAGGCACTCAACTAGGGCTGTACAATATATCGCAAGTTTATAATCCTTGCAGTTTTTTGTGCATATCATGAAGAACACAATGTTGGCTAATTGCTTAGCTACCATCTTGACATTAGATATTGAATTTATAGCACTGATTTTTATTTCTTTTTTATCCTGTGCATTTATGTATATGATTATTTTCTGTTTGTTTTTTTTACTTTAAATTTACCAGCAAAAGTTTTATGAGATTTCTAGGAGCTTGATTTGATTGGCTCAAAGCTGCTCGACTCAATCTAAAGCTGATTGCTTTGGCTTGGGTAACCAGAAGGTCACCACATTTGCAGGTTTTGCTGGTGAATTTAAAATAATAAAAAAAAATCATACACAATTGCACAGGATAAACATTCTGTTTTATAAATTTAATGTCCAAAAAAATGTATGATTCGAAGGAGATTATCTTTCTTCTATAGACAGACTTCTCATTATCTGAGCTCTTTATTAACCTAATCGGGAATGCAGTAACACTTTTTGTTTATCACAAGTCATGTCATTATTGCAACTGTCATCAATAATGTTTTCCTAATATCATACAGCCCTGCATACAACAATAATTTGATTCATCTCCAACAGAAATTTTGATATATTGAGGGAACACTAAAAAAACACATCCTAGATCTGAATGAATGAAATATTCAGTAGTGTGTGTGGTCTCCACGTGCCTGTATGACCTCCCTACAACGCCTGGGCATGCTCCTGATGAAGTGTCCTCCCAAACCTGGAAGCATCCGCCAACTCCTGGACAGTCTGTGGTGCAACGTGTGGCGTTGGTGGATGGCGCGAGACATGATGTCCCAGTCCATAGCATCAATATCTTCCACTTGCAGGAATTGCTGACACACTCCAGCCACATAAGGTCTAGCATTGTCTTGATTTGAAGGAAGCCAGGGCCAACCGCACCAGCATTTGGTCTCACAAAGGGTCTGAGGATCTCATCTCAGTACCTAATGGCAGTCAGAAAGCATAGGAACTGAGAAGTGGTCTGTGGTCACCACCTCCAGAACCACTCCTTTATTGGGGGTGTCTTGCTAATTGCCTATAATTTTCACCTATTGTCTATTCCATTGTCTGTGTATAGAAGCATGTGAAATTGATTGCTAATCAGTTTTGCTTCCTAAGTGGACAGTTTGATTTCACAGGAGTGTGACCAACTTGGAGTTACATTGTGGTGTTCAAGTATTTCCTTTATTTTTTGAGCAGTATATGTAGGGATGAAGTCAGGGTTACAAGATCTATTACAAACATTCACTAGGTGACAGTAGTTATCATGTTATTGTGTTGAATCTGTCTCGTTAAACCTTGTATTTAAATATTCTAAAAAGTGTTATCTTCTGTTTGTTGTTTTTTGTTTCAGCTAACAAAAGAAGTGAGTGGGTTGAACATGAACTTCCCTCTGCAGGTAAATATAATACTTTAAGTTTCTTTAATCTTAAATGGAAACAGTAACAGAATATCTACAACTGATACGTTGGTAATGTCTCAGTGGTTTGAAGGGATATTTTATCTCCCAGTTTTAATGAAGCTGCTGAAGATTTAGCCTCAACGAGGCCACCAAACGTGTAAATCTGTGATTCCACTCATCTGAACTAAAAGCAATAGTTCAGATGAACACAATGCAAAAAAAAAAAATCAACGTGGTACTTTAGTTTTTAAAACCATATTAACACATGAAGGCTATTGGAAAAGAGTAAAATTGTTCCTTTAGAAATATGTCATTTATATACAATTTAAATGACATATTTCTAGAGTGGCTTGAAGTAATCAAGGAAAAGTCATGTGTGTAACTTCAGTTTTTTTTTTTGATTTCTCAGGACTCGATGCGAGGTATGAATCCAAGCACTCTGCAGTCAATGTTTCAGGCCAACCACATGGGCAAAGCTGGTCTCTATGACAACCAGGGAGGAAAGATGAAGAAGAAACCAACCATGATGCATGATCCCAGTATCTTAGGTATGGGGCCCTCACTGACACCGGCCAATCATTTAAGATCACAAATTACATGATTTAAAGACATTCAGTCCAGGTCAGGATTTTATAACAAACAAACTCTTTGAGAGTTTGTGTGTAGACTAAATTGGCCATGGACTGTGTATTAAACAAAATGCATCACTGTTTCATTGTATTGACTACTTAAAATTGTCCTTGAATTAAACTTGCCCTAAATATACAGTTAAAAACAGATGCATTGTAGGATATGTCGGAACAGAACTGTTTTTACTTTACTGAATAATTAAGTAACAGAATATTTTTAATTAAAGCATTTCAAAGTTGATTCTTGCCCCAAAGACTGCGCACAAGTGGCTTGACTGGATTGTTTATTTTATACACCCACACACACTTGTGTTTTCTCTCTCTGCAACACTGGAAGCATTGACACAAAGGCCAGCAGGCTGTTAGAAAAATATGATGGGATTTTGTAACAGATGTAAACACATGCTATATAAGCTTGAAAGTGTTACACAAAAGGCTGCATTTTTATTTTATTTTTTTGTATAATGTACTTCCACCCTCTCCCAGTAGTAGGGTTGGGCGGTTTTCTTTTGACACTGACTTGACTTGACTTTTACTTTCTTGATCCCTTTTGCATAACTAATTCAATTCAAGTTCAATTTCCAGCTGATTAAAGGATTCAGAAATCCCACAAAAAGAGATTTAAAGCAGCAAACAAGTGCTTGCAAACAGACATAGACTCTGGTTGCTGATAACAGCATGTAGAGGATGTGTAGCATCGTCCATAATATCAAGCCGTTTGTCCAGTGTCTTCATCTCTACCACCGTACCCAACACAACTGTGAAAGCCCTTTAAGAAATACTATGATATATGGTATTACCATCTCCCTAGTGAAGGCTCTAGGAAGGCAATCCAGTTGATTTTTGCTGCTTAGGTTTAACCAGAAAGGACCAAGCAACAGAAAAATAGGAGGATTACTCCAATGTTCTCAATATCTCCCCTACAGGATGTTTTTGTTAGAAATCAGCGTAACAACAATACATTCCAGTCGATGACAAACTGCCATTATTGTCAGAATTTTTACTATCCATCCCCCCCTCTTTTGGTTCCATGAGAACATGAATAAATATCAATAAATTCAAATAAATCTGATTAGTGCATTTACTTTGTTCAGTTTCATGATAGAAATCATAGTTCTTTATGCAACTGTTGTCTGTATTTGGGTTTTTGGGGCTTTAACTGCGGTGACGTGCAGTCAGAGCTGTACATTTGCCTTTAAAAAAGACAGCGAATAAGTTGAAAATGTTTTTTATTATTATGACCGTAAATATCACAAAATATCTTAATAAAATCCAGAATCCATATTGCTAACCCCTAGCTAAATTCAATGTTGCAGCTCTTTTTTTTTTTTTTTTCATGGCTGAACAGTTCAGTTTTCTGTTTTTGGGTACTGGAGTATAGTTTTTTTGTTTTACTCTATTACCTCCCAAAACCCAGTGTAGAACCGTGTCCGTCAGCAGCAAAAAAAAGGCAGCATATTGATAAACGAATAAACCTGAAATGAAAAAAAAATGAACCAATCTAGGATTAGGATTTGAATGGAAATACGACAGCAAATGTTTTCTTCATCTTAAACTTACCAATGAGTACAGAGTTCATTCTCCTCCGGACTAACGTTACCTTCTCTCTGTCCCCTGCAGGCTACTCATTCCACAACACGGGCGAATGTCTGAGCATGAATGAGATGGAGATGGTGGAGGATTACTGATGTGACGCAGCGCAGCAGCAATAGCTACCTGAGGCCTTTTCTGTCTTTTAATCAGACAAACCTGATGACGAATGTGCACTGCTGGGGGAACCGGGGCGGGGGAGGGGAATCGGCTTGGGTTGGGTTTTGGATGGAAAGGGAGCAAGCATGAGACAAGGCGAAGGGTTAATCCCTTTAACTCCCACTGGTTATTAAAAAAAGGGCTCCCTGCTCTACCAGTTGATCACTAGAGCAGGGGAGAAGGGGGTGAGCCGGGGTGAGGTTAGGATGGGTATCCTCTGGCACTCAAAAATTTTAAGCACCTTATTCTGAACTAATGCACTTTATTGAGATGGGATTTGAGTAGTTGTTTTATTTCATCTGTAGATTTGTGTTTGGAATCAGTGCACGCACAGCGGTGCGTGTTCGAACGCATCATCGGCGTGCATCTGAACTGGAAGCAGGCGGGTGGCGAACGAGTTGGCGGGGCGATGTTAGGTTTATAAAAGTCAGGGGGACCTTTTAGTTTGAACCGTATCAGAAAGCAAATCCTTTCTCAAAAGACAAACACTGTTGATATTTCTCTTGTTGAGCATTTTTTTTTACATTTATATAAAAAGTAAAGCTATTGAAAAAAAGATGGAGTATAAAAAAAAACTTGAAGATTTGCACTTGCCTAAAAAAAGAAATGACAAAAACGACAAAAAAATCCAACAAATGGGGTTAGTTTATAGAAGTGAATATTTTTGTGAATGTGTGCGAGCGTGTGTGATACAGTCTGCACAATGTATTTTTTATTTTTTTTTCCTGTTGCTTACCGAGATGTATGAAACATAAAGAGGCCATTTTTTTTTCTTATTTTTGTTCAGTAATTTCTCCTCATGTTCAGAGTGTTTGAGAGTGTCCCTTCTTCACCCACCCCCAAACGGGGAATTTCATCTGTTCGTTCCGAGAGTGTGACTGAACCAGAGAGAGAGGGCAAACTGCACAAACATCCTTTCTCTCACCAGCTCTTCATCTTCAGATAGATAAAAAAGAAAAAGAAAAAAAGATGCATACATTTTTGTAAATGTTAGCTTTGTTCTCATGACACGATGGCTCGCCGCCGGCTTATTTCCCTCTGCTTCTCTGCGGCTCTGAAAGGGCCGGCAGATGTTGCGGATCATGAGGGGAGAGAGTTGGCGTGTGCATCCGAGTGAGATTTTGTAAGTATGTATGAGAGTGTGTGTGTTTTGAGGATGTGTTCATTTACTGTTCATAGAAGTGAGTTAAGACTACAGGTACTCATTTTGTATGTGCTTTTTTTCTATGTGTATGAATGCACATTTGTGCCTAAGAACTTTGATATAGGGTGCATGGCCATTGAGACATTAACTCTTTTCGAGAGCGGATGTGACGTGTGTCGGTGCTCAGCACATTGTATGTAAAGTTTGTAAGTTTATATCATAAAGATTTCTAGTTGGGGGGGTGGTTGGGTTTTTTTGGGGGGTGGTGATCCATCAGAAAGGTTAGTCCAGTTTTTTTTTTCTGGGGTGTGATCACGTTGCCTTTTGTCAGCTCTCGATCTTGTGAATGAAAGGTGTCGAGTTTCTGACTCTGGAAAAAAAAATACAGCATCTTTAATGTGCGACTGCACAGAAACGGTGCGAGAAATGTTAGCATATTGTGTTACTTATTCGTTGTTGCAATTTGATAATGACGAGTTTTTCTCTTTTTTTTATAAAAATATATATGGAATATATACATTATATACAAAGTTTAAAAAGTATTTGGACTAAGATGATGAGCACTTGGGGCTGCTATTTTTGTTGTGTGTATTTTTTTTATTTTGTTTCCCTAATTTTTTGTTTCATTGCCATGTGAAGTGTATTATTTTTTTGTTTTTTTTCTTAAAACATTGAATGTATTCCAAAAAAATTACAAACCGTGCTGATAACAGATTTCTTTTCCTCAGAAGATTTCAAAAAATGGAAACAAAACAGAAAAAAATAGCTTCAAAGAGGTTTTCATTTACACAGTGCAGAAGAAGAAGAAATTGAAAATAAAAACTCTGGATGGATACAGTTGAACACACTGCCTCTACAATCCTGGTCGTAGTGACTCAGAATTAAAAAGAAATGACTTTTTTCTATTCCATACTGGAGCTTTGGTTGTTTACAAGCCACATGGATAACTGTGGGTGCAGTTTTGTTTATTTTTTATTACTTTTTTTTCTTGTCTTAGTTTTTGTTCCCACATGAGAAGGGTGGGGTTTGCAAGTGCGCTTCTGCCATATGGACAATGAGTGATGTTGGGGATTTTTTTTTCTTCTTGCTTGAGGACGAGTGGCATGAATCTGAACCGCATAGACGAGCTCCTCTAAGCCGGCCTTGTTTATGGAAGAAAAAAATTTGAGGATGGAGTTTGTTTTCTGGAGTGCAGGGCTGAATGAGCCTTGAGGGAACTGAGAGGCCAAAAAAAAGAGGACACCTGGTTTGTGCGCTCGTCTTCACCTCAACCCTCCTACGCACTCGCACCCTGCCCTCACCTACTCACCTATGCACTTTTGTTCATTCAAGCTGTGAGGTACAATTCTGGGGACGGGAGCACAATTTACAACAGGAGGATTGCTAAGACTGATTAAAAGTCACCGAAAAACAATATTCCCAAACTTAAAATGAGAGACTTGAGAAGCCCTGTTTTCTCCCACCTCCTGTAAATAATCATATTTTTGTATTACCTTTCAGAGTAGAAAGGGGGAAAAAACATGCAAATGGATGAAGGAAAAATTCACGAGACGTTGGACTGAATGTTCCTCATTGAAAAGAAACCAATCCTTTTCAACAGATTCACGTGGACTCACTGCGAGTTTCCCTTTATATGCCACTAACCTTGAAATAATTGGGTGACGGAAGGGAAACGAGCATGGACTGAGGCGTCGGATATGCGAACTGGTGGTTGCTTATCAAAACGGAGGCTGGAGTGGCCACGAGAGTTCGATCAACTCGCACAGTCGAGAGGCAGACGCCGTTCTGAAGAGCCGTCCCCAAGGATGCTTCCACTTTGTTTTCCCAACCTGACGACTGCCTTCAGAGCTGTGAAGTGCCTGCAGGAGGAGAGCTGCATGGTAAGCGGTCCCTGTTCTTTATTTCTTTCCTTTCCTTATCCTTTGTTTTAGGTTGAACACCCTTTTCCTGATGTTAACCATTTTGACTCATGAATGGTGAAAATGTTCCACTTTGAAAGCAGACACTCCATCAGGAAGCCAATATTACATTGTTTTCAGTTCGTCTATAAACGGATGCAACCAGCATTTAATTGATGTTTCAATAAGCCAGGTATCTGGCAAACATGGCTGTAATCTATAGTGGATCTATGCATACCCGCTTTTTTTTAATCTCAGATAAGAGACCACTATGAATCAATTCGGAATCTTTCTCATCTTTTTTTGTTGAGGTATATCCTTTATGACTTCAGTTTTGGCTTCTCTACTGGTTTTTATTTTACTTAAGGTAAATGCTGTCAACCTTTAAATAAATCTCTTATGATTTATATGGAGATGATATTCAGGTGTGCGCCTCGGTTCACCCAGAATCTCTAAACTCCACAGTTGAAGCGCTTCGACTCTGTTAAACAGTGGACGGCCATTCATTTTCTTTAATTAAACCTAAATCTGCAATATTTTTCTTTGCAACATAAAAACGCCTGTCTATGAAAGAGCAAACTCTTGATGCTAGGCATCTGCATCAGCTACACTGGGTCTGGTTTACATTAGAGTGCAAATTAAGATTATTTTACTAATTTGGTGAGCTCTCCAAGGATATGCTCATGGTTATTTCCGAGGACCTGAAAACTTTATATATCCCTGGCAGGCCTCTGAGGTCCTGTGACCTGGATATGCTATTGGTGCCCCATGCGAAGGTTAAAATGGACTCTGGAAGATTCTTCATTTGGACTTGAGATTGGTGGACACTTGAAAGCCAATTGAATATCTTTTTTAAATCCTTTAAATTTTTTTATGTATACTTTGCTTTTAGGTTGTTGTATCTGTTTATTGTGAAACACTTGACAAATGTTTAGGAAAAATGTTTAAAGTCCGACAACCCAACAACTAAAAGTTTGTTGAAGCATAGGTTAAAAAAAGTATTAAATGGAGAAACTAGTAATGAGACCCTACCTAAAACCTTAACTCTATTTTAGTCATGGTCACATTTACAGGCAGTCATTGTGATGCAAATAAACTAACTCCTTTTCGTCCTAGACAATATGAAATTCAAAATCTTCATTAGTTTATAAACTTAAGCATTTTCTTTGTTGCATATTGTCACTACTATAAGCTATTCTTGTTTTGTACTTTTGAGTTTTTCTTGGTTTAAAATGCTTTCACAGTTGCCATTGAAAGGCCAAGTTTGATTTATTCTGTTTTTCTTTATCTAACTTTTTTCTAAACACACAAAAATAGTGTTTTTTTAAATTCAGTCTACATATAATTGCCGTCAGAAGTTTAAACCCACTCCATCGTGGACATTATTTTTTTTTTAATGATTTATTTGAACTATTCGGTTTTTAGGGTGGTGGTAATGTACATTTCTTACACGCTCACATTTTTCTTATCCATGCAATGACTAAATTATACAAACAGGCCCAAATAATCGGTCACTTAAGCTACAGAGAGACCACAAACTTAGGTAGTCATCAACAAGCTTCTGGATTCTGAAAGTACTTGACCACTTTTCTGCCAGCAACGGCAAAACCACACCACAGGAGGATGCTACCACCACCGTACTTTACAGTTTGTACGGTTTTCTTCTCTCCCCTTAAACCTCTCTAAACTTATTTATTGTAATTGTTGCCAAACAGCTCCGTCTATCCCTTTTTATGACCTTAAAACTCATCTCCTAAAGATTTTTTTTCTCATCCATGTGGTCAGCTACAAATTTCAGGTGAACTTAAAGGTGTTATTTTTGAAGCAGGGACCCACTTTGTGCATGAAAGCGTACCACTTGCTTTAATGTGGACAGTGATGGCAGGCTTGATCCTTGGCGTTGCTTGGGTTGTTCCTAAACATCCAAACCATGTTTAACTTTAATTTAAGGGTGACAGATTGGTTCTTCATGCAGACCATGGCAAACCGATGATGATTCTGGTGAGCATGGGTTGTAAATGGCTCCAAAATACATTCCCTGGGTTCTTAGATCTTGAGATTTTTTGGCCTTTCAGTTGCTCTGTGTATTTGTCAATGCAATAGGAAGTGAGACAGAATCAGTTGTGATCATAGACCTTAATGCATTCAAGAAAAGGTTCATATAAATGTATGTATATATTTGAGCCGGTATGTATAATTTTGACTCTGAAATAGAGAAAATCCAGAAAGTCTGTTTTTCTTGGAGCATTTTATCCTAAAAAAAGAGAAGTTTTAAGTGCATCATTAAGTCATATATTCTAACATTGATGCTAATTAAGTGTGTGTAAACCTCTGATGGTAACATTATATGTTGTTAAAGTGCATATTTATGACGCTAAGACTACATTGAGAGAATCTATGAGAGTTGATGATTAATTGGCTTCTTAAAGGGGTGTGTTAAGTCGTTTAACCTCGACCCTTTTCAAAGTAAGGACCAAGAAGTACCCTCAACTTTAATCTAATTTGTGACTATAACCTCAATCTCAATATTTTCTCTTTTTCTGTCTTTCCTCTTCACAGGAGATTGGCTTTGCTTTATTTGCTGCCCTCTGTGACGAGGATCTAATGTGCAGCCAGCCCATGAATTGGCTCACCTAAACCTGCTCTTTCGAACTCTTACCCTAAGACACTTGCCTTGTCCTCGGACTGGGCGGGCCATCGGCATTATCAGTCGGACAGTTCATCAACCACTGGCTCGGGGTTCGATCAGACGCTCTCTGGTGAGGAATTGGGGTGCGATGGTCTCGGTCCACCGCAGTCTGAAACCTCTGAGAGATGGTTGCGTTGAAGTCTTCTAACCAGTGAGATGTAGAACCAGCCCCCTCCTGTGTTGAGAAGTCACAGACGAGAAAACGCAGAGAGATGTCTGAAATCCCTGCTGCCATGGAACTGGATAGACTTGTACATAACAAACACAAAAAAGACTCTAAAACACGACGAAATACACAAACATGTCGCAGAAATTCTCAAGTCAAAAGGAGTGGCAAACATACACTACATGCACATTTCCAGCAGGAGTTACACATAATGGGGATCCATAAATATCAACTCAAAAGAGACACAAACGCATCAGTGCTCATCAAGTTCAAACGATGCGCTTTGTAAATAATGTAAAAGTTGGTTCGGATTACGTTTATGTTTCCCTCTCATAGTGTATATTTTTGCTTTATTTCTTTGTTCGACATGCCTTAAATTGTATAGTCGAGTCTTGGACGACTAACTGAAAACGTTCTCAATGATAAACGTAGTTGGAAACCACCTTGTTAACTGTATTCAGGTTTAAGAAGGTTTTCAACAGCGCTTTTGTTCTGTTGGCTATAGACCTCAAACATGTACATCCAATCACCTTTAAAGTAACTAGCTAACTACAGAGTAGACAGCAAGTCTTTAATGCTTTAATGTTTTTTTCTTTATCTGGTGGTTGGAATTTTGTTGCTCTTTTGTTTTCATGAAAACGCAGAGTGAATTTGTTTTCAGAATTTTTTTTTTCTCTCTTTCTGAAGGTCTGTACTCTTGGGAGCTGAGCTGATCGGGTTGCATTTAAATAACCAACCTCTCGTTGTGCTGCATTTGAACAGTGGTCCAATATGCAGTTTGGGTAAATTTAGTCATCGTTAAATTTCAGATACAAATGTATTAATTCTAACTTTATTCTTTTTTTACACTGCAAGAGACTTGCATGATTTTTAGAAAAATATATGTACTATTCTGCAGGTTTGAGAGAATCTCTCAGGCTTGTATATATTATAAGGTGAAGCTTTATAATTGGAAGGTCAGTTGAAAAAGGTTTTCCTGATTAGTTATTTTTTTCATGTTCCAATTTCTATTTTTTCCTCTAAAGACTTTCACAGTAATGGGGAAAAAACATTTGCTGCAGGTTACTTTATAGAGGTGTTAATTTTGAATATGAAGGAATTGCAAGATCGCTATTGATGCGTTAAACCCAGCAGTCGTTTATACATCACATCGCCCCTTGACCCCACATTTAACCCAACACAATCCCGATGAACACTACTCTAGAAACAAAACCCGGGAGCATTTTATTTAACTTATCAAAAACATTAAGATCTAAAGTAGTTATCTGTTTAGTACCATTCTTGTGCTTTAGAAAAAAATATTTTATTCATTTCCCAAATTACCTGGATTTTAAACTAGTGATCAAATTTGGCTCAGATTGTTTAAAAATGCCTAGCCCTTTAATTTCGTACCGACCTTTGCAGCTGCAGATCAGAGACCAACTAGAGCGTTGGTAGCCAGGTGCAGCGAACACCAGGGGACACTGCTACTTATTGACTGGACCTGCAATTAAGCTAACAAAAGTTGTTAAGGATGCAACTGTGCAGCTTACATGCTTTTGTCTTTTTCAGTGCCAATGTTTCTCCCCCCAACTTACCCCTGGACATGCCGCCCTGGGTGGAGAGCCCATGTAAAGAAACGCCACTGATTCAAGCATGTGTCTAACATTTCTATGATTTTCATTAAACAAAATTAGAAAAACATTCAAAATCAGTGCTGTTAGTTGATGTTAAAAATTGTGGGAGTTCGTGCACAGGAATGAAAAGTAACTTGATCTGCCAATCAGAGCCGCTCGAAGGAGAAAGTGACCCGACTCCAATCTCTAGACGTTCGACTTGTGCATCTCTGTTAGACGTCTGTTAGGTTTGATGGTGAAGCTTCATCTCTCAGCACCTGATGGCACTGAATCCATAAAGATTAGTTCAGAGGTGGCCAAGTCCAGACCTCGAGAACTACCATGCTGCAACTTTGAGATGCAACACGTGTCTCCAACACGCCTAAATTCCCTCACAAAGCATGTCATTTAGCTCTGCATATGCTTAGTAACCAGCTATTCATTGGATTCAGCTGTGTTGAAAAGGGATGCATCTATAAGTAAAATGATTTCAAGCATAAGGGTGTTTTTAGTCAGTTTGTTTAATTTTGTATCCTTGCTCACTACAGAATAAGCCGTTTTTAACCAAGGCAGCTGGCGATGATCGCCAACTTATGTCTAATTATCTTCCATAGCTATCATTGAAAAGCTGCAGAAGACTTCATTAGACAAGAACTCGTAGATTCCGACTAAATGTTTGAATTTAACAGATGCATTTGCCAAAACAGAATGGATTATAGAAAATGTACATTAGGCAGCTGTAGTGTATTTTTAAGATGACATTCAGTAGTTTTACTGCACTGAAAAAGGCTTTTATGACATAAACTGCAGTAACTTTGTCCAAAAAAAGGAAGACGAAAAAGGATGATTGGTTGCAGACTTATAACATTGATCATGTAATTGTGTGGCAGCAAATTTAAATCCGATTCTGATTTTGCAGTAAATGCACCGCAGTCAGCTCAGCTCCCTTTGCTTCGAGTCTTTTGAATGTTGTTAAAATAACAGCAAACTGTACATTTAATGAAACTGTTTCAGAAAACGTGTAAATAGTTTGGCTCCTGTTTGAAGAACAAAATAAATACAAAATAAATAGCATTTTTCTGTCACTGTTTTTTTTCTTTTGCAGATGCGTTTCAAAATATAATTTAAGTTAATTCTGAGTTATTTAATTTGAAAGGTTTTAAAAATATAGATTCATTATGATGCATTTAAGAAAACATTTCTGTGAATTTTGATTAATATGGCTATTGCAAAATAAAAAATAGGAATTTTACCACAGGAATATCAGCTTACTGAAAAGTAGGTCATTGTATTTTGCATGAATTATTGGATCAGTGCTGAGTGGCATGAAGACAATCAGCCTTCCCTGCTGGGGTGAAACGGAGACCAAAATGTCCTGGTGAACGCCACCACTGACCTTTTGATTTGAAGCACAGCAGACAGACACCACCAGATGACGTGAATCCTCTCAGACTCTGGAAACTTAAAACTTTATCTTACCAGACCTGGTTTCTGTGTCTCTCCACATTTCAAAAGTCCAAAGAGGACTTTGGACCACTGAGCAGTTTAACCTTTTTTTTTTTTTTTTTACCTATCCAGGTAAGTCACTAATGATGTCATTTCTGGTTTAGAATGGTCTTTGCTTCACATCCTTCCAAAGCTGTCAATCCATGCTGCTTGTTCCATTTTTCTTTTATCCTTGAGTTTTTTTCCTTCCTCTTAATTTTTCCTTTAATGTACTTGAATGCTAGACAGCTATCAAATCAGCAGTCTTTCCCATGATTGCGGAGGGCGTTCTTTAACAGACTAAAAAATGAAGTGACATCTCATTTTCTAACTTAATTTTAAGTTTTGATTAGTTTTTGGCATTAATCGTGTGTAATAAAAGCAAAAATTCGTGTAATTTAGGTATGTATATATTGAATTTAATCTTTCCAAACGAATAATTTTTTTAAGATGCGCCTGCAAATTATTTTAACAAAATCCTATAGTATTCGAGAGGGAATGAGAAAAGAAGGGGACAAACTCTCAAACCCGTTGTGTGCCAACTTCTCGCGATGGTTCCAAACACATGGCTGCCTACTTGTGTTTACAACTTCTCGACGAGCTGGTGAACAACACAGAAGTTCCCTGCAAGGAGACGTCGACTGGTTTTGTGAGTTTCTTGTCCTCTTGGTGAGTGTGCAAACTTGTGAAGCCACAGGGGGGGAAAGGACACGAAGCTCCGCGTCAACCGTGAGAAGAGCTACAGCAGGTACGTAGCTCCGGACTGTTAGCACAAGCTAATGCTAACTGAAGCTAAACGAAGCTTGGTGGCTGTTTTCTTTGTTAAACGGACATTATAAATAAAACTACACGTTATTTGCGTTCTCTATCGGCTTGATTACTGTGGTGTAAAAGAAAAAAAGCTCAAGTGGAGCGAAATCTGTTTGAATATCTTTTTCAGTTGATTTAAAAGCACGACCGAGCGTCTGAAGTATCTGACATGTCACGACTAGCCACAGGTGTTTGGAGGAGCTGTTTTTTTAATGTTATTTAAAAATGCGCTTCTGTACTTTTTTCGCTGGTAATGCCAAGTTTTTTTTAAGCTGCAGATTTGTTAACGTCGCACGGACGGTGTGAATTTGTCAAGTTTGTTGTCAGAAGAAACCTCCCAGCATCACTAGTTTAAGGAAATAAAATGTCCATCGCAACATATTCAATTAAATTCAAAAACACCTTTTGTCCCAGTGGAAAATTAAATGCTGTAACTCATATTGTCCAAGCTTCTATTGAGATCTTTTTAGGTACTAATGGCTGTGGACAAGGATGATCTGTAGCAGTCTGTTTTGCTGCAAATCTGAATAAGTCTCTGACTGAAGACACTGTTGTATAACAGTCTGTAGAAGAGGATGCTCAGGGTTGTCTGTAATGATGTATATATTTTTAAGAATCCACCTTTGTGCCACTAATTTCCAAAGGCTCCACAGCATCCAGCTTGTTAGCCAACAGTCTTAGTTGTTTGAACTTCCTCCTTCTCTCTCTTCTTTGCTCCTGTTCTGAATCCATGGTACCTTCTTTTCAACTTGTCTGGGATTTGCAGTTGAGGTATTATTTCACCAATGCAGCTCTTGGTTTTCCATAGTTGAAAGTAGGGATGTGTATTGGCAAGAATCTGGTGGTACAATAAGTATCACAATACGGGGGGGAGACGATGCGATATAAAGCAGTACTATGAGTGAGACTATGTATTGTGATTTTGAAAATTTAATTTAACTGTAGAAAAACTCTCAGCATTCTAAACACTCCAACCATGTTCATATTTAACAAATCTAGTTTTATTACTAGATCTAGTTGATTCACTGGAACGAAGAAGGTGAAAACGGCCACCAACTACCAGTCACACATTTTATTTTACTAGAGAAATTACTGCTATTTCTTTCCATTCAAATTCTGAAAAAGAAAAACGATAGATTGCTTCTGAATATCGATACAATATTGCAATAAATCAGAATATCAATATTTTTTTACAGTCCTAGTTGAAAGTGATGTCATCCCGCCCAAGCCTTCCATTTTGTTTTACAGCGTGTATTTATTTGGATTTTGTAATCAGGTGAACTCTAATAAGGATGACTGAAATATGAAATTTGAAAGTAAATCTTTAAATCAAGTGACATTTTGATATCTTCAAATAGTACCAGGAAATGTTTAATATTGACAAAAATAGGGATTTGTTTTGTATCGTGGTATATATCGACTGATGTACAAAATATTATTGTGAATGTTTTTTTTTTTCCATATCACCCATTCCTTCATTTATATCAAATCAAACTTTATTTATAAAGCGCTTTTCATACAAGAATTGAATCACAAAGTGCTTTACAGATTAAAATGACCCTACATAAAACCACATTCCCATCCCTCCCCCATGGATTTAAACACATGGTCAGTTATACTCCCCCCAACCCAACTCCCATGCACACACGCAGTTAAAAGCAGCAGTAAAAAAGGACATTGGGCCGAGTGCAGATGAACCATGCAAGGAAACGCCATCAGAGGAGCCATCTGCACCGGCAGCAGTACATCAACAGCAGCAGCCGAGGCACCGACACAGGGCACCCAGTGGAGGCAAGGCCAAGACCTCCACCCCAGGCAGCTACAGCCGTCCACCGCTCCCAGGGCAGGGGGCTCCCACAGAGGAAACACTGGAACGGGGATTAAGATTAACAAATGAAAATATACAAATAAGTAGTAAATAAATGTGATAAGATTAAATAGTAAAACTGATAAAAATATAATCATATAAAACATGCAGAGCAATTAAACAGACCATCATAAATAATAATCAGTTAAAAGCTAAGCTAAAAAGGTGAGTCTTGAGCCTGCTCTTAAAAGCATGAACGTTCTCTGTGGCCCTGAGGTCCTCTGGAAGCCTGTTCCAGAGGTGAGCGGCGTTGTACTGGAAAGATGCCTCACCATGAGGGTGTGTCCTGACTTTTGGGGTGACAAGGAGACGGCTGCCATAGGAGCGCAGAGACAGCGAAGATTCATAAGGTAAAAGCAGTTCTGAAAGATAAGAAGGCCCAAGACCATGAAGACACTTAAAAACGAATAAAATAACCTTAAATTCGATCCTAAAACATATAGGGCCAATGCAATGAATTTAAGATGGGTGTAATGTGTTCCCACCTCCTTAAATTTTAGACAGATGGGGGCACATTTGTTAACAGTCCTAAATACAAATGATAAGCCTTGAAATGTACCAAATTGTTATTGCATTAGTTTAGTTTTACTCTAAAAAAACTAGGAAAAATCTACCTTTTATTTTGATATGTATTCAGTGGGGTTAGTAGGTTTAAAAAAAAAAAAAAATTTGCCAGTAACACAAATATTGGTTCCCATGTTGGTAACACTTTGGCAATCAGAGCGCTTAATTTTCTTTGATACAATTTGATAAGGTTGAAGAAGACTGAGGGATATTTGACTATTCCTCTGGGCACATAAGTCTTGATCCGTCGTGTCTAACTCAAATCAGAGGGGGGCACAAGGTTAAAACTCTTAAGTCAGTGGCTTCCAAACTATATCTACTGGGCCCCCTTTTGGTTTATAAGAAAATGTTCAATGTATGGAAGTTTAAACTTGTTACAGTAAAATTTGTGGGAGCGATCTCTGCACTCTTCCTTCACAAAGATGCGGATATCATCTCTCAGTTCAAAGACTCTGGACAGCAGCTTCCCACCTGGCAGTCATCAGGACTCGCGGCGACACAGAACAGCTGTCTGGTCGGAGTGCTGATTCAGCCTCCAGAACATCTAAACCCCAATGAGAAGTCATCTGTCCGAGGCAAAAATCCAATACCTCATGACAAAAACTTCTGCAGCAATCTGAGACATATAATTAAGCACAAGTGTACATTTCACTTCCATGCAGACCAGGAGGAGGATGTGAAAATGTACGCTCAAGTTTAATTTCAAGCTGAACTGAGAACTATTATATGTAGTTCTCAGTTCAGCTTGCTCAGACTGAATATTTAAAATGAGAAAAATATATACTATTAAATGTTATTTTTAAGACGTACTTGTAAACTTGGATGTAAAAAAATAAATAAGGATAACAAAGGATTTATTTACTTTTACGCCTCAAATATCTTGCATACCTCTGGTTTCACTGGACAGAGGAATAACTGGTAGTGTGTACTGTATTAAATCTTCTGTGTGAGGCTCTTTACACTGTCACTTGGTTGGAAACATTTTTTTGAGCTCAGTTGAACATTTGCAGGTGTTTGGTGAAACAAAACCAAAGGCAAGATATGCTGAGTCATATTTTCTACTCTTTGACTTGGAAGGAAGTTCGTTGAGATCAATGTTTGATGATCTGCTTTGCGTTTATGTAGGAGCCTCTTAAAAAAACCTGTCCATTGTGTTAGCAGTGTCCAAGGATTTATTTTATCCATTTGTACCGGAATCACTGCTATAAGTCAAAGTCCATCATATTATTTATTCTTAAAAGGGGGGTATTATGCAAAATGGACTTTCTGAAGCTTAATATCCTGAGAACCTGCCTTTCCCTCATTAAAAACATAACTGAAGTGTTGCTCTGACCCATTCACTCATGTTAGAGTAATCTTTGAGTCTCTGCTGGTAGTTCTCGGGGTTGCTGAAACGCCTGCTCCCACCTATCCCGGCCTTTTCCAGCCATCTCCTCCTCCGACCTTACGTAATCAGCCGAGAGCCTCGCCCCTGCAGAGCTCCCCACCTCACACAACTCTGGCTGAGTCCCAGGTGCAGTAATTATAACACACCAGCTGCAGCTGCGCGTCTTTTGTGGGATTTATTTTCAGACTCCGTGCATGCTGTGATGATGCACGGTATGTGACGAACTGAAGGGGGAGTGTCAGAAAGAGTAGGAGGGTCTTAGAGAGGCACAGGCGAAAAGCAAGGCGTCCAATACGGAATTAAATTTCTTTAAGGTGGATTTGGATATATGACGGACTTTTAAAAGACTTAAGGTGACAATTTTATTGGAGTGTGCTATAGAAGGGTAATATGTGGCTGGAAGAAGCATAATACCCCCCTTTAAAAAGACATGCTAAATTGATTCACACAGACCTACCACCAACTAAAGCAAATAAAAAAAAAAGGTGAATAATAATCTTTACTTAAACTCTTCTGAAAAAAACATGATGCAACCCTGACTGCAGAATGCAGGAATCACTGGAGCTGCTCGTGAACTGTTCAGTCTGCAGCGTAGATGTTGGTGTCTGAATGCACATACGGGACATTTCTTCTGTTTTCACATTTTAAGCGCCAAAGATGAATTTACCTCTGTTTTCTATTTGTATGACTGAAGGAGATCGACTTTGCAACAAAGGGAATGGTCTTTAATGGTTGTTGAAACCAGCATTAAAAAAGTTACTCTCAGCGTTCCCTGAAAACTGAGCTTTCATCTTTACCCACTTCACGTTTCCTCCAGGTGGGTGATGTCCTCAAACCCCGACAGACTCAGCCGTCCACACTGCAGGAGGAAGCACTATCCCAGTAGCACTTACCTCACCCACGTCTGACAGCCACCTGCAGGACTCGGGGCCTTAAAACACCAGGAGGAGGACTGATAACGCCATGTCCGATTCAGCCGGAGGCGGAGAGAGCGGAGGTGTGGCGGCTGCAGGGCAGGACTCTGAAGCAGACGGCGAGCCCCCTCAACAGGCCCCGCCTTTACTTTGTCAGTCTGAGCAGGTAGAACAGGAGACCTCGGAGGACGGGCTTCCACCGTCTGCCAAGCGGTCCAGGATGAGTGAGGAGGAGGAGCAAGGACTTCATGAAGTCCATGAAGGAATAACCACAGAGACTTACTTAGCACAGGAAAACGCCACCACATGTGCGCAAAGTGAAGCACTTCTCTTAACAGTTGCATACATTAAAAAATTGAAAGTGTGGCAGAAATATTATGCTTACACATTATTGCATTGACTGCTTTTGTTGAACCAGGTGAGCTCCAACAACCTGTGGAAGGAGAACAGAGAGATGAGGCGGTAACGGTCGGTGAAGATGTGGCAGGATGCCGCCAGAATGGAGATGGAGGACCTGATGCTGCAGAAGAAGAGACGACACAAGAGGAGCGAGGTGGTGACGAAGCTGCAGACAGCCCCACAGCAGGACAGCAGTCAGTTAAAGAATTTTTCTCCTGATTTATGTTTAGTTTTCTAGCTTTTATTTAAAATGTCTGAGAAGACGCAGCAGACAGAAATAACACAGTAAGAAGGAGCTGCTTGTGCACAAAAAAGTTTTACATCACAAGTTGTTTATTTTATTTGCCGTCATGAGGTCAATGTGTAGTTTAGGCAAAGATGTTCTTAACCCATACAGTTGTAGTGCCCCCATCAGGCCAAAGACGAGATCTTCCCTCTGTTTGTTTTTCTCCAATGAAAACTTTTTTTATCTGTTTTTTTTTTTCAAATGCTCAGCAGATGTCAATCAATTTGGACAAAATGGCAACTGCAAAAAACTCCATTGTTATATTTGAGATTCCATTCATTCGATCTAGATGCCATTAATATATATTTGACCAGTTGCAGGGGGAGAGATGGGGGACATGATTGAAAAGAGAGAGGAGAAAGAAACATGTGGATTAATCACATCTTTATTGCTGTTGAACCGTATCAGAATATCTTCCAGTGGCGATAATATCTCTGTATATTTTGTTGACGAGATCTCTTATGTATAATTATGATCTGTTTCATGTTTGGGCGTCTACTGTGGGGGGCCTGAATATTAGACCGACATTCAGAGTGAACACTTGGCTGGAATATTTTAAAACAATTATTGCATTCTGAGCTGTTCTTTGCAATAATAATATTGCACACTGATATTGCCGTGTCGATAATTTACCATATTCAAAAATATTGCTTTTACACATTTTCCTAATATGATGCAGCCCTAGACTACATCAGTTATTATGACCGCAAGATTAGGAGAAAAAACTGACAACCTGTTAATGAGTGGAATTTGATTAAATAAAATAATTCTTTATAATGAAAATGAAATAGATTTATGTATGTTTATTTCTATTTTAAGCATTGTGATAAGTCAATTGTACATTTGAAATTCATCTGATTTGAAATATCTTAGTTGAATCTGTACAATGTTTCTTTATGCTTTTCCCCCCCAACATCTCTATATTTTCTGATCAACAACCCAATGTGGTGTTTAAACTTCAGTGGTTATGGATGAAGTTCTGAGTGTGACCCTCAGTTGTTCCTCTCTCTTCTCTCACTCTCTGCTTGATGGTGTCTCTTCCAGCCTCGACTTGGATTTCACCCAGAACCCGTCAATGCTGACTGGTTCCTGGACCGAGTATTCCAGCTTTCCAGAGAATTACCTGAAAGGCTGCAAATGGTAATCCTGATTCTGTATAAATGTGTTTTTCTGAGAAACTTGTATATTTTACTCATCTTTGGTCTAGTCACTCATAAGTGTGTTTGTATTTAAAGGTGTATTTGTGATAAAGGAGAATCTTGAAATTATCTATATAGATAGACAAGTGATCTTAATCTTTTAGTGGAGGCATGATTACTGACTGCTGATTCAACATGAAACAAGCTCTGCTTATATTGCCCTCAATTAACCATCTTCCATTAACCCAGGGCTCCCGATGGTTCCTGCATCCTGACCAACAGCGCAGACAACATCCTCCGCGTCTACAACCTCCCTCCAGAGATTTATAGCTACAACTGGGACTCGATCCCTGAAATGGTGAGTTTACTGTCTGGGGGGATTTTAGGAATGGGGGAGAAAATCTGCAGATGTTCTGTTTTGAAAATAATAATCGGCACCACTATTAAAGCTGCTCTGCGGAATTTGATGAGAGTGATGCCACCATTTGGCTGTTAGAGAAACTAGAGTCAGCAAAATGCACGTTCTCATTAGTCCGAGCTTTGCAGCGGTCAGAGGCCAGTTTTGTTGCAATGTACAAAATTATTCTCTTCTTTGACTTGTGTGGAATATTTGTGGCTAGCTTAGGTTATCTAGCGGCTAACTGATGGAGAACACCGCATCCTCGTGAACGCGCATACATGGGTACGTACGGGTGTCAATATGTCACGGCACGCACTCTCTCAAGCACCCCTGGCTGTTTTTATTCTGACACGAATCACCTCAAAATAAATAAAATTGCAACCCCTACAAGCCATCTTGATAAAAAGTACAACAGTTAATCGTATCATCAGGACATGAAAAAGCTGACTATAGATTACAAAAAGTGTTTTATTTTAACAAATATATTACATAATGCAGCTTTGATGATTCAAATGATAGTTTTTAAATATTTTTTGCAGAATCAGCCAGTGTTTTATTTTTATTTTCCACTTTCATGATCAACTCCAAACTAAAGTGGACATTAGCTTATTTCACCCATTTCTACCCATAGGTACCAACATGTACACTTTATGGGCGCAACGTGTTGCTTCCTATTGGCCCTTTTCCACTAGCACATCTACAGCTAAACATAACACAGTTTAGGTGGTTTTCCATTACAAGTGAGTATGAGTTCTGGGGTGGTGAGGTCGTCATACCGTGGGGCTGACTCAGAGTTTGAAAAGTAGCGAAGCGTCATCTGTATGCGACGAAAGCACAGCAATGGAGAACATGGAAGCTATGTTGAACATTCTGCTTTGTCTGTGACTTTTTGTCCGACTCAGCGACTGTTGAGAGTTTTTACAAATGGCGGGTTGGATTATTGTAAGGGAGTGTGTCTTGTGACGCAACCAGTCCTCTGACATCGCATTTTCAGCCCGACTCGGCACGCTTGGAACCCCAGCGAAGTAGGTTCTAAAAAAAGGGGACCGGTACCAAATAGCTGTTACTAGTGATAAACCCTCTTAACCGCGTAGAGTCGAGCCGTGCTGATGGTGATTCCAGTCTCCAGTGTGGCAGCATAGCGTGGATTCAGCCTCTATAACAGCATCAAAAACAGCCATTAGAAGTCGTCTGTTTGAGGCAGAACTCCAAAACCTCATGACAATTGCCCATACAGCAATCCCTCCTGAGATATTTGATAATGTACGAGTGGGTGCGCAATCAGGCTCATGCGGACAAGGAGGAAGTTGTTTAATTTTGTTTATTGGGACCACGGTCAGTGGTTTTTGTCACTGCGGAGAGAAAGTTACATGTATGCATGTGCTTGATGTGATTGCATGATGTGGATTCTCTGTTCTGCTTGTTTGGATTGAATATTAAACTAAATGAAAAATAAATGCAGTTGATTATGTTTTACTCGTCATTTAAAAAATTGATGAGTAAAAATAGATTATGATAGGATTTTTTTGACCCCGTCAGTCAAACCCCGGTTTGGTGTATATATTATCCTTTATTATTTATTTGTATTTATTTCTTTATTTCACTTATTTAAGTTCTGTACTGGAGAGAAAAGTTGTCGGAGTCAAATTCCTTGTATGTGTCATACTTGGCCATTAAAGTTGATTCTGATTCTGAAAATGATAGACCACTAAAAAGTCTAGCACAACCCCTAAACCAGTGGTCCCCGAACTTTTTTCGCCACAGACCGGTTTAATATCAAACAATATTCACACGGACCGGTGGATAAATGCAACAAAATGAAAAGAAACTGGCATTAAAATGTTGGTTATTTTTAAATATAATAAATGTAAATCGAATGTGTGCTCGTAACTTTATTAGCGGGGCCCCCGTGTAATTGCCCCAACAACATAACATAAGTAACGTCCTCTCCGCCCCGTAACGCTCTCAGGTCGCCATGGTAATGTTTAAACATGCCTTTTTGAAAATAAGATTTACCACAAAAACAAATATTAAGTGCATGAAAATTACAACTCACCACAACGCTGAATCGGTGGGGGAGCCCTGTGGATGTTTCAATGTAACAAGACAGTCTGGGGCAGTGTTAAAGGTTTCTTTGCTTCATTAGAAAGGGCCGATGTATTCAGTATGACCTCTGGTAGTGTCTGTTAAATGTAGCTGTCTTTTTCTTGTCTCTTCACTGTTAAGAGACCTTTTGTTTTTACTCATGCAAGCTTGTGGGTTTGTTTTTAGCTGTGACGTATCACATGACCGACGCAAGGCTCTCAACATGTGTACAGAGTAAGTTATAGCCAGATGTAACAGAGAGAATCCAGTCACTATATAAAAATAAAACATTGTTTCGACTTGGATGATTAATACAATGGAAATACTCTTAAGTTGCCTTTTTTGTGTGGCCCGCGGCTGGGTACCAAGTGACCCACAGCCCGGTACCGGTCCAAAGCCCGGGGGTTGGGGACCTCTGCCCTAAACCACTCATTCACCCAACTATTTAACCAAACCAATTATCCGCTCATTGGCCCAAATACATCTGCCTGCTCACCCCTTCATACATCCTCTCACCCAATCCAACTGACCGTCCATCCAACCCACATTTTGAGTCGAACGAAATGTATCTCTGAGGATTTACCAGGTTGGAGAAAATGATTGTCGTGTCTTTTTAAGATTTGAGAAAATATCGAGTGCAGAGCCAATCTCTCTTTTTCTACTACAGGCTGGCAGATCAGGATCACTGAACAAAAATAATGGAAATGTAATCCATTTTCCTTCACAAAGATCTCCCAGCCTTTTTCACGAGAGCAGAAAATTGAGCCTGATTTCTTTATTTCTCCAAGGCAGCCATCGGCCTTTGAATTTTACTGCGAGTTATAGCCTGTTTTATTGCCTTTAATCCCATACAGTGGTACTTGAAATTTATGAACGTTTCGGGACCCCCCCCCCCCCCCCCCTCCTTCCATTATAATTTTTTTTATTTTACAATTTTTTCTCTAGCGAAGAGGTGATATAAAAGCGTCAGATTTTCCAGCCCGACAAATGAGAGAAAACGTCTCAGCTGGTGATTATATGAGGAAAAGGCCAAAAACCTGTGAGGCTCATTACTTCATAAAAAACAGTTTAAAGCTCTGGAATACTGATGGCTCTCCACATCATTTACATTATTGTTATAAGAACTCAGGCCTTGCTATTTTTAACCCTTTAACTTTCTTTTGCTTTAGCCATATGAGTTCTTAACACAATGTATGTTTGAAGTCAATTTACATGAATTGATCTTGGAGCAGCTTTTGCTGTTGATTCACTTTTTGCACTGGAAACAAACCTCTCTTAAACATCTTTTTTTTTTTTTTGTCTAAGGATGATGAAGCTTTTTCTCTAAATATCTAAGAGCTGTGGCTTAATCATAAGATATGAAACCATCTTCATCCTTACATTGTAGGCTGGATTCTGGGAATCATATTACTTCAAGCTTTCTTCATTTTAGGTTGCTCACTCCATGTTCTGATAAATGTTCATATGATGTACAGTGGGGTAAAGAAGCACGTAGTCAGCCACCAATTGTGCAAGTTCTCAGTGGCTTGTAATTTTCAATATGGGTATACCTCAACTACGAGAGACAAAATGAGAGAAAAAAATCCAGAAAAATCATTTAAAGAATTTATTTGCAGATTATGGTGGAAAATAGGTATTTGGCTCACCTACAATCAAGCAAGCTTTCTGTCTCTCACTGACCTGTAACTTCTTCTGTAAGAGGCTCCTCTGTCCTCCACTCGTTACCCGTATTAATGGCACCTGTTTGAACTTGTTATCAGTATAAAAGACACCTGTCACACAGACACAACCTCAAACAGTCACACTCCTAACTCCACTATGGCCAAGACCAAAGAGCTGTCAAAGGACACCAGAAACAAAATTGCAGACATGCACCAGGCTGGGAAGACTGAATCTGTAATAGATAAGCAGCTTGGTGTGAAGAAATCTGTGGGAGCAATTATTAGAAAATGGAAGACATACAAGACCACTGATAATCTCCCTCCACCTGGGGCTCCATGCAAGATCTCCCTCCGTGGGTTCAAAATCACAAGAACGGTAAGCAGAAATCCCAGAATCACACAGGGGGACCTAGTGAATGACCTGCAGAGAGCTGGGACCAAAGTAACAAATACTACCATCAGTAACACACTACGCCGCCAGGGACTTAAATCCTGCAGTGCCAGACGTGTTCCCTTGCTTAAGCCAGTAGATGTCCAGGCCCATCTGTAGTTTGCTAGAGAGCATTTGGATGATGCAGAAAAGGATTGGGAGAATGTCAAATGGTCAGATGAAACCAAAATGGAACTTTTTGGTTAAAAACTCTACTTGTCGTGTTGGAGGAGAAAGAATGCTGAGGGGCATCCAAAGAACACCATATCTACTGTGAAGCATGGGAGTGGAAACCTCATGCTTTGGGGCTGTTTTTCTACAAAGGGACCCGGTTGACTGATCTGTGTAAAGGAAAGAATGAATGGGGGCATGTATTGTGAGATTTTGAGTGAAAACCTCCTACCTTGAGCAAGGACATTGAAGATGAAACGTGGCTGGGTCTTTCAGCATGACAATGATCACAAACACACAGCCCGGTTAAAAAAGGAGTGGCTCCATAAGAAGCATTTCAAGATCCTGGAGTGGCCTAGCCAGTCTCCAGATCTCAACCCCATAGAACATTTTTGGAGGGAGTTGAAAGTCCATGTTGCCCAGCGACAGCCCCAAAACATCCTAGCTAGGGCTGGGCGATAAATCGATTTTATCGATTAATTCGAATTTGCCTTTTAAGAAGATTTAGTTTTGGGAAAATCAAGATTTTCCCAAAAATCTTCTCTTCACCTGAGAAGATGCTCTCTTGGGCTTCTGTAGTTTGGAGCAAGGTCAGCCAGTCCTTCTCTCGCAACGTGTAGACGTCAAAATGGCAACTAGCAAAGAGGAGCTTGTTCCCCATAAAGGGACAGTTCCTTCAATTATATGGAACTGGTTCGGTTTTGCGACTTCAGACTTGGAGCAACAAACAATATGCTGCAAAATCTGTTTGAAGGCTGTTGCTACCAAAGGTGGGAGTACGACGAATTTGTTTCAACACCTGAAAAAGAGGCACTCCGTCGAGTGGGAGAAGTGCTGCTCTCTACGAGATGCTCAAGCAGCAGTTCACAAAACATCGCCAAATGACAAGCCACAATAGGGGATCATTTTCACACTGTGTCCCTTTATGATAAGACGGGTGTCCAGTGGAAAGCAATCACAGATGCCATCACAATTTTTATTGCCAAAGATATGATGCCTGTTTATACAGTGGAAAAGCTCTGCTTTATTTACCTACTGAAAACTTTGGACGCCAAGTATGTGCTACCAACTTTGCACACAACTTTGAATTCAGGTAGACTCCCAAATGAGATATTAAAATAAGAGTAAAAAAAATTGATTGTCATTTGTTATTTCTGTTTAAGAAAGTAAAGGGAGAAAGAAAGAAATTTAAAATCGGAAATCGGATCTGGTGTGAAAAAATCGGAGATTTTATTTTTAGGCCATATCGCCCAGGCCTAATCCTAGCTCTAGAGGAGATCTGCATGGAGGAATACCAGCAACAGTGCGTGAAAACATTGTAAAGACTTACAGAAACATTTGACTTCTGTCATTACCAACAAAGGTAAAAGTATTGAGATAAACTTTTCTTATTGACCAAATATTTATTTTCCACCATAATTTGCAAATAAATTCTTTAAAAATCAGACCATGTGATTTTCTGGATTTTTTTTTTCTTTCTTTTGTCTCTCACAGTTGAGGTATACCTATGATGAAAATGACAGGCCTCTCTCATCTTTTTAAGTGGGAGAACTTGCACAATTGGTGGCTGACTACATAGTTTTTTTACCCCACTGTATATGTGGGTCATACTAGCTTTGTCATCTTGTGTTCCTGAATACCTTCAGCTTACAGACAGTTCCTTTTTGCCCCCCATTAAACACTCTTTTAAACTCAGAAGGAAAATTTATTAGAGCTCTTTTCCTGAGGTCCTTGTAAATCTCATTTCATGCCTTGAAACACTTTACTGGGAGGACTAGAATCTGATATGTTGCTGTTCATCTACACCTGACTGTCATTAATTTAACACTCCTGACTCTACATTTATCTTCAAGTTAACTTTCTATTATACAGGAGCATGTGTTATGATAATCATGTCTTTGTTTGGATACTTGTCTTTAATAAATTAAAATTAGTAAAGTTTATTTCTTGTGTTTTCCTAAAACACAAGAAAATAAGAAAAAAAGGCTATTTCCTAAAATATCAGCAAAAGGCCTATGAGCTCTAGTTTTATTCACTGAATTGTATGAAGGTGTTTTTGAATAAAAGATGACCCCAAATCTGCAGCATGAAGTGGTGTGCAATATGCTACAAATTCATGTTTATTTGTGTTGTGTTCTTTTTGATCCAGAGTCCCGTGCTCAGGATGGCTGAAGGAGACACCGTGTACGACTACTGCTGGTTCCCGAAGATGAGCTCGCTGGAGCCAGACACATGTTTGTGAGTTGAAGTTGATATTTTCCAGCCAGTCTTGAACCATAAGCTCCCAGTAGTTGGATAAAAGACCAAGAATAACACTGTAATTTTTGGACTATTGTGCGCATTTGAATATAAGCTGCACGTTTTCATGTTGTAACATGAGATATTTACACAGAAAGACGGTACACAGAAGATTTTTTTTATTACCTCCGCAAGGAGGTAATGTTTTCGTACCCATCTGTCTGTTGGCAACATAACTCAAAGTTATGGAGGGATTTTGATGACATTTTCAGGAAATGTCTGCAATGGGACCATTAACAACTGATTAAATTTTGGGGTTGGTCTGACATGAAGTGCGTATCCACCCACCGACCAGCGTCTCTAACCTCCAGCCTTCTCCCCTGTCTGAGAGCTCACAAGTGGCTCCCCTCCTGCAGGAGCCCCAAATCACCGCTCTCCACTGGAAGAGCACCACCATACGTCTCATTAACAGACATTTTCTTGGAAAAGTACCGAAAGTTAGAATTGGATAAAAACATGAGGATGGGGGGGTGAGTGGCGGAGGTCTGAGTGCTTTTCTTGTTTTAATTTAAGACGTGCTTTTCTTTCAAACTCTGCCTGAAAATCGGCAGTAGGGCGCCAACACAACACGACAGTAACATGTCTGGTTAGAAAATAAAACGTACTTTAGCCTACCAAAAAAGTGATTGGTCGCCATCTTCATCATCCTCCTCCTCATTTAGAACCACCGAATTTGTCTTTACCATTGTCATTAGACGCGTTTCCACTGTCGGAACTTAAGAGTAATTTAACCGGATCTTTTTCTGACTGGGATATCCATAGGGCCGCTCCTCTCAGCGCCCTTGTCTCCATGCAAAGTTTTTCATCTGCTATGCCTGCCACATCAGGAACTAGTTATCGACCACATCCTTTTCCCTAAAAATGGAATAAAATAATTAAGTACGCTGATTTTTCTTCTACTTCTAACTCAACATGTTAGTAACTGGACTAAAATCTCACAGAATTTGCTCAAAACTTTAGCTTTTCTCTCAACCAATCCATCCTAATCCCGTCCTCACATATTTGCAAACTTGGAGAATCTTTGTCTGCCACGTCATAATCGAGAACCTCGTTAGCCAGATCTCCAGAACTGCCCTCTAGCATCTGTCTGCCTCTGCCTTTTGCTCTCTTTCATCGCCTCCCGGCTCAGTCACTGCAGCAGCGTTCCCTGGTTCACCCTGCTGACTTCTTGATAGACTACAGTCAGTAGTCGAGTTGAGGGGGAGTTGAGGGGGAGTGGAGGGGGACGCCGCTCCCCTTAGAAAGAAATCCGAAATATAACGTTCCTCCAGTAAAGGTCCCATCCTCCATCTCCATCCCTTCCATTTTACAGTAAATCTTGTATGGAAATATAAATCATAAATAGGCTTAGCTTATGTGAAATAATTTCATCATCAGAAAATGTTAGGTCTCCGCATGTTGAGTGAAAATAAACAGTCTAATAAAATCTAGGGGACAGGGGCACAAAACGCAATGATGCAACATTGTTTTTGCCTGAGAGTAGGCCAGGTGAACCCAGTTTTCGTTTCATTTCGTTCTGACCTCTGGCATCTACAAAAACCGTTTACTTCATAAAATATAAGTTGAGTTCAAAAGTAAAAGTTCTCCTTCTGTAATAGCGCAGTTTTTTTATGATCGACGCTATAATTCGGGACTAGTTTGTTTTCACCGTAGTGAGAAAGGAGTGACACGGCTGCTGCTACGTACCCGTTTTAGACCAAGAGATGGATTTAACATGATATCCATCTCCTGTTCATGTTTCATGGACAATGCATGTAACATATTTTACATAGCGCTCCATGCTTTTACTCTGTTTTGTAAAAGTTTTAAAGAAGTTTTCATCATGACCTTAGCTGTCTCCATATCCGCATAAGTCATCACGTCGGTTAAACTCTGCCACCGCATTGGTCTAAAATGGGTACGTAGCAGTCGTATCACTTCTTTCTCACTACGGCGAAAACAAACTAGTCCCGAATTAAAACATCGATCATAAAAAAACTGCGCTATTACAGAAGGAGAACTTTTACTTTTGAACTAAGTGCGAACGTATTTATTTTATGAAGTAAACAGTTTGTAGAGTTTGCCAGAGGTTGGAATGAGATTCATTTTATGCAGACATTTTTGGGGTTCACCTTCTGGCCTAGAGAGCGGCAAAAGCTGCTTTACAGAAGTGCAAACATGCCCAAACGAGCAGCTGGTCAGCGGGATGTCTGGGATTTTTTTTAAAGAAAACCATTACAGGTTAGCTATTAATTTTAATAATTAAGCTAGCCTGCTTTTTATTATCTAAACACCAACCGACTCGCCACAGGTGTACGCACAGATCCCAGGATGCTACCCTCCAAACTAGCTAAGATGAACGGGCGACCCCCCCACATCTCTCTTGTTAATTAACTTGCTAAAATACATGACTTGTCATTTAGTCAAGACACGCATGCGGCTTGCTGAATTTGCACTAGATGTCGACTCTTTTTACACATCCAGCCATAATCGGCCTAGGAAAAATGATCACCTTGTCAGAGCTCATCTGACAGTACCAACATTTAGCCATAATCAGCACGAATGTGAACAAGAGCAAGAACTGTAGAAAAAAAACATGATTTCGAAAGTGTTTGGAAACTGCTATGAGCATGTGGATTAAGTGAGGGTTGTAATGAATAAAATAGAAAATACTCATTTTGTTTGGTCTTTCATGTTAAAGTAATCCAATACTTTGTTGTGTTTAGGCCTAGTTTGCACGAAAAAACTTCTTCTGCACTGCGATTAAATTAAAAGGCTTCTTTGCAAGGTGCTGGTATCGGCTTTGCTTCACAGATATATAAAGCCTCCATTTCACCCGATCTTGTTTATTTCTAATGCAGGCTATTCAGTTGTAGTCCCCTAACATTTCGGCCAATTCAGCGATACAAAATACTCTATAAATACTACCATTTTTAAATTAAAATCCAGATTGTTTTAATAGGCGAAAAAAATGACCATCCCCCCTGAATTTTTTTTACAACTCGACAACTGACTACAGTTAAGAACTATGTGAAGTAGGCTTAAAGTTCTCAAAGCAACACAAAGAAATTGAAACAGTTTTGAAGCAGTCCCTGACATCTTTCAGTCTGGAAAGAATCACATAGGAATTTCTAAGACTTTGGGACTCCGGTGAACCACAGCGAGAGCCATTATCAAGACATGGACCTTTTCTGGAGTGGACGGCTGACCAGAATTACTCTAAAAGTGTATTGATGGCTTATTCAGGAGGTCAGAAAAAAGAACCAAGAATAACACAAAGCTCTGCAGGCCTCACTGTCCTCAGTTAAGGTCACAGTTCATGATTTAACAATAAAAAACAGGCTAGGCTAAAATAACATCAGCAAGAAAGTAGTCAAAATGTCTGCTGACCTGAAAGAACACACAGAACCATATCAGGTTTGCCAAAAAAATATATACATGGAGAATTTCAGTCAAACACGGTAGTGGTGGTATGGTGGTCTGGGCTTCAGGACCTGGACCACTTGCCATGACACTTGTCATGTCCAGCCATCAGTTTATGACAACAATGAACTGATCCACACCATCCCGCTACGGAACCGCTCCAAGAAAACAAAGATTTTGGATTGGCCTAGTCAAAGTTGAGACTTAAATCTGATTGAGATGCTGTGGCTTGACTTTAAACAGACTATTGGGGGCAAAATGGAAGATTTCTGCAATGAAAAGTCACAAGTGCTTGATGACATCAACCTGCTTATCAGCCTTAGGAAGGAATTACTTTTTCACAATGGACCAGGTTGATTTGGATTATATTATCATCCTCTAAAGCAGATTGCTGTATTTATTTGACGTTAAAATTGTTTTAATTATCTGAAACATTTAATAGTGAAAGTGAAAATGGCAGGCAGTGCCTTGCAAATTGGGATTAAGATCGAGTGTGTTTCAATCTGTCTGTAGTTAAACCAAACTATCTGAAAGATCCTCTTTGATCTCCAGGATGTTTGCTCTCGTTATGGGAGACCGTTGTGATGTCAGGAAATAAAAGCTGTGAAAGCGTTCTGATGTCGCTCATCATGACTTAAAGTGCCGGCCCTTTTCCTCGCTCCTTTAACGACGAGTTTCAACTCGGTCAGGGCTCATGAAAAGCACTCCAGAGCCCGTATGACACCTCGAGACGAAGATCCCTTTTTCATCTTCCTCTTCTCGTGATCGTGACATCACTGCATGCCAGCATGAGCGGCACCCAGCCTTCCTCTTCAGAAACGGTGCCGGGGCCGAGCTAACGAGCTGGGGTTAAGCTCCTGGCGGCTCTCCCCGTGTCTCCTCCTCCTCCCTGTCCCTCAGCTCGCATCGTCTCTCGGTAACGAGCCTCCACCCTGCGGCTGCTCCCTCTGATCAGACCCCGGCGCTGACACCGCTCCATGATGGCTGCCCTAACTCGGAGAGGGGAGGAGGGCTGGAGCACAGAGATGCAGAGATGAAGGTTGTGTAAATGGGAGGATGATCAACAAACGTCTCAAGCGGACCGGGAATCACCAGAGAGCTTTGTGTGTTTATGCCAGGAGGGAGCAGACAGCAGATCACCTCCTCCTTTGCTTCAGATGAATGATTATTATAGAAAAACAAAATCTAAATCCTTGACCCGAGCTCTGCGTGTTTTAGATGCCCCCCTCCTGCAGGGAGGGAATAAGGGCCGTTGTTATGGCTCCATAAAGCAGCGCTTGCTTCCAGGCATCGCTCCAAGCTAGCAGCGGTCTAGCATTATAATTGGGCATTTCCCAGCTCCGGAATAAAGCGACAGCTCACAGGGGCCATAACGGAGCAACGCAGCAGAAGCCGGGGCTAATTTCCTTTTGTCTGTCCGAGCCGCCGCAGTGGTGTTTCAGCATTTATTCAGGGCTTGATAATTAGACTTAAAAAGACTCTGCTCAGGCTGACTCCGGCCCTGATTTTGAATTTGTGCGACCTGTCTCTATAATGAGGCAAAGCGAGGGTGCTGAGTGTTTTTCATGCATTGATACGCTCAGGCAGGTGTGCAGCAGCTGACGTTAGGAACGACAGGTTGTTTGGTTTGCATCTGTTTAATATTTTTACACACTAAGCATTTTTCCAAACATAAAAACTTATTTTTTGGTTTGTTCTGCAAATTTTCATTTTTCATTGGTGTCGTTCCAGAAAAATGCCTTCAGCTGCGGTTAAGATTTATTATTGGGAGTCGTTGGTCTTTTAAAAAATGTCCTCCTAATAAACTTTTCGCTTTTATCTCAGTATAGCCATGGCCAAAAGTTTTGAAAGTGACACAAAGGTTGTGATTTATTTCTTCATTTTTATGTTCCAAAGAAAACCATTTTTAGGGTTTTAATAAATTAAGAAAATTCAACAGATTAATGCATAGAAAATATTTCCAGTGTTGACCATTCTGCTTTATAACTTCTATACTTCTGTTCATATGCTGGATATAAGTTTCTAGGACAAAATCCGGTCTATTATTAAAGATTTAATTTTTTTAATTGCCATTAATTTATTTTTTGTGCAATGCACCCTTTTGGTTTAGGGCAGAGGTTTCAAACTCATTTCCATTTAGGGCCACATCACGATTATGAATGTCCTTTAAAGGGCCGGTTGTGGCAGAAAGTATTGAGAAAACTATCTTTAATAAAATGTTAAAATAATAAATATCTCTGCATTCGACAAGTACTTCTTAAAATCAAATACTCAACATCTTTTCACATCGATGGGATTTAGGACTATTCAGATAAACACTGATTTGATTTGACGGATAAAATAGTATTTAGGTGCTCATAAATAGAACTTAAAAGTTCTATTTATATGGTCTTCTAGAGTTTAGAGGGCCACATAAATGGCTATGGCAGGCCGTATTTGGCTCCCGGGCCTTGAGTTTGACACATGTGGCTTAGGGAATACCATCTCGTTTTATAGCTTGTATCTAGCTAGACTTTAAATTCAGGTCAACTCAGAGAAGCAATACCATAGTAGAGTCAGGTGCTACAATTCAATTATATTATATAACGATTATTTTTGTTGGATATTTTTTCCCCAATTAGGATTTTTTTCTTCATTCCTTCCATGGCTACTTTGACCCTATTTTGATTTCCATAAAAGAGGAAACTTGATCCAATCCTTCAACACATCAATCATATTGTTTACTTAAAGAATACTTTTGATCCTAACATTTTTAAAGATTTGATTGATTTTTTATTATTTTGTCATGCATTAACATGCCCACCCCAACAAGGGCTTACAAGACACCATTATAACAAAACATAGGCAGACCAGAAACCAAAAGTATATGCTTAACAATATTAACATCTAACTATATAAACCATCCTGACGTTTCATCCAGGCTTTGGTAACAAAAGAGGCTAGCTTATATACATTAGAAGTAAACAAACACTCCATCCTGACATCGTCATTACTCCAAAATATTTCAGGGTTTTGGGCAAACGGTTCATTTACACTCAATACTCTTAGTTCATCGTAGAAAGGACAATATAAAAGAAAATGAGATTCATTCTTCACTTCTTGTAAATCGCAAAGTTCAGAGTCTCTGTTCCTCTGAGATATTTTTAAATCTGCCAACCTCAAGTGCCAGGGGAAGGATTCCCATTCTTAATTGGGCAATTAAGGATCTTTGATTTCTTGGTAAATTTGCTTTAACAAATGATTCTATTCCATAATTATGCTTGATTTGGACATATGTCCGTAATTTCGGTTTTGACATTATATCACTTAACCATTTTTCATTGAACTCGACAAGTAGCTTTTCTCTAATTTTGTTTATACTGCATGATAAATTATTTCTGTAGATATATTGAAAATCGACTCAAAAATAGCTTGAATCTCTGCGGCCCATGGAGAGCTCTGAACTTTACTCCAGAGAAAAACTTTCTTATTGATCCTGTCATCAGACAAATTAATAAAACGATTCCACAGTCTAACCATATCACACTTTCTCCTTATTATACCAGGGATCCAGCCCATATCACCCTGTGCCGCCAAAGAGGGAGCATATTTATGAATACCCAGGAAACAGCGTATGGCTCTGTTTTGTACTACATCTGAGATCTTTCTTTCTTTAAATCCCCATACCCCAGCAGCATAATTCTCAATGGGAGAAACACATGCATCATACAATTGAGAATAAGTAGAATAACCAAGGTCTTTACATATTTTTAACTTGTTAACAACGGAACCCAAAGCTCTACCAGCAGAATCAGCCAGGAGTTTAGTACCATTTTCATAATTCATAAATTCGTCAAGTTGAAATCCTGAATATTTATAAACAAATATATTTTCTAGTGGCATATCAGAAAAGGTAAAGATTTTCTCACTTCTTGGCACACCTTTTTTTCTAAAATGAATTATCTGTGTTTTACTCTGATTTATAGATCGCCTCCATCTGTAACACCAGATCTGTACTAAATTTAACATATTCTGTAAATCATCCTCCGATTCAGCCAACAGAACAATGTCATCCGCATACAACAAAATATCCACAGTTAAATCATTCAAATGTATACCTAAATTAGCATTCTTGATTTTAAAACCCAAGTCATTTATATACATAGAAAACAAAGTGGGGGATAACACATTCAAATTCAAAAATACTTTATTGATCCCAGAGGGAAATTAATTGTTGGTATAGCTCATATAATTAATTCTTTAAGGAGTTGTTGTAGATGATGATGGCTGTGGGCAGGAAGGATTTCCTGTAGCGGTCTGTATTGCAGCGAAACTGAAGAAGCCTCCGACTGAAGACGCTCTGTTGTTGTATGACTGTCTCATGAAGAGGATGCTCAGGGTTGTCCATAATTTTTTTGATTTGATTTTAATTTATTTTAATTTTAACACATCACCCTGTTTAACACCGAAGGGTTTTTTAAACCAGTCACTTCGGAAATTATTTAATTATTTACCTGAACACATGCAACTGAAGAACTATACAGTGACTGTAGAGCTTGATAGAATTTACCATCCACACCTCCTTTTAGACGTTTTAAGGCAAGTAGATCTCTCTTTACCCAATCAAAAGCCTTTTGGAAGTCCACAAAACATACAAAGGTTGATTTATTTTCTGCAATTCTTGTCCTGACAATTGTTGAAATTGTATGAATATGATCAATGCAGGCTCGACTTCTTCTGAACCCATTCTGTTCATCAACTAGATATTCCTCTATTTCCAGGTATTCAGTCAGTCTAGCATTCAAAATACTACTATACAATTTATACACTGTGCTAAGAAGGCTGATTCCCCTATAGTTGAGTGGTATCCTAGGGTCATTCTTAGATGACTTTGGAATGGGTTTAATAGTAGACTTATGCCACACGGAAGGAACGATACTGTGTTTAAAACAATAACTAAACAAACAGAAAAGCGTGTTTAAAAGCGGAGGTGACTTTAACACTTCATTTGGAATTTCTTCCACACCTACTGCTTTTTTCAGCTTACACTTGTTTATAGCAGCTTTCCCTTCTAAAGTAATATCACAATTCAAAAATAAATGTAGTGAATAAATTTCTCAGCTCATATTTCTCTCTAAACTGTCCTTTAATTTACATGCATCTTCAAGAAAAGCATCTTCAAAAATTGGTGGAATACAACTTCCTGAAAATAAATCAGCAGAATCGGTCTCCCACTTTTTAATTACAAATTCTTTCCTGCATTTCAGAACATCACTATATAGGATAACTTCCATAGGTATTTTCTGTATTCTTCTTGGGCCTAATTTATTAACTCCAAATTTTTTGTGGGTTATTGGTTTGTAGATAATCAAATCTCAAGGACTGCCCTCTATTAAACTTCCTTTAGTAGAACCTTAATAGAACTGCGCTTGCCTATAATTTTCTCTCAATTGTTGTTTCCTCACTTTATCATTACAACGAAGAAAGTGCTTTTCAGTTATTTTTCGTTCATTCCACAATTTTTGGAGGTCAGAATTCCAGAAAGATTTAGAGCGCCTTACCAACTGCTTACATTTGTAATTATTTAAATGTTTAGGTTGACATCTATCCATTTCTAAACTCATCATATCACAAAACTCATTGTACCACCGATCAACATAATTTTGTGTACTTTGACATAATTCGAGTTTATTTCTTAACTCTAATAATGCAGAGCGACACATATCAGAGGACAAAAAGTTTTCAGGAAAAATTCTGCATCTCTTTTTGGATTGTGAGAATAATTCATTTTCTTCCGTTATTTGAACTCCAACTTTAAATGTTACCAATAAATGTGAGTGATCTGGTAAATGACATCTTTCTCCAATAAGGTTCATACAGGTTGCAGCATTTTGATCTATAAGGTCTGTAGCAGTAATTACTTTAAAAGCAAGACAAGACTCAAGTCAATTATGAGGCGTGACTATATAATCGACCACCGCTTTTCCTCTTACTGATAAGGAAGTAAAATTATCATCACTTAGATTTTTCCTGCCATTTAAAACACAGCATTTAGAGTCCCTTAAAAATTCAAGGAAGGATTCACCGTGGCTATTTACCGATAGGTCCAAGGCCACTCTCGGTGGAACATTGTCTAAATCCCCAATACAGTCCTCCTTGTCCGAAATACGATTATTAAAGTCGCCACAAATATAAATTGCATCTGTATCCAAAGAATAAACTTGGGTTAATAGACAACTAAAAAACAAATTGTAATCTCTTCCACTTACAGATCCTTATGGGGACAAATAACAGGAGAAAATCACAAAACTATACTGCAGTTCTCGATGTTCAAACCGTACTCCAATTATACCATCCACAGATTTATCCATAACATTTATTTTAAAGCATTCAAAAAGTTCATTTTTAGCTAATAGTCCAACTCCTCCTGAACCCTTTGGGACACGTATATGTCTGTTTCAGTTGTTTCCAAACCACGTGTGGTCGGTTAATTCAATAACATCATCTGCAGATAAGTGTGTCTCATTAAGGGAAATTATATCTGGATTTTGCGATAGTAATAATAAACGTCGAAGCTCACAGTTTGTAGCGGTTCATCAATTTACATTCCAGTGCACGAGAGACAAACAGGATAAGTCATTTCTTACGGGTTGGGGAACAGCTCCTTAGCGTCTCCATGCCCCGGTACTCTGCTGGCCTGTTGCAGGTGTTGATTTCAGGTTTTGTTTCCCACAGAGCACTGCCACCTTTTCTCTCACCGAAGCAAAAGCCACTTTTAACACACCAGGGCCCAGACCTCTGGCTCGCAATCTCTGTATTGCCACTGGCGTCAGGATTTGCTCACAAACACATCAATCTTTCAACACTTCCTTTACTTTTTTAGCTAAATCTTCATCTTCATTATATGGTAAACCCATAATAACAATCGTCACATCATGATCGTATTTGTTTAGAGCGCTGGAATTGTTTGACTTAATTTTCTCCTCCAACTGATCCAAGCGCGACTTAAGTGCACCAATTTCCAAATCAATGTTGTCTTGTATTTCTTTAAAACATTTCTGAAGTTCAGCTTTCAAAATCTTCTCCAGTGACACATAGAGCCCATCTACCTTACTGTTTAGCTGTTTTTCAATATTATCCACTTTCACCTGGATCACTTTCATCTCTTTTAGGAGCAGGTTAGTCTCCTCCTGGTCCTTGTCTTGCGCTCGACTGCGTGTTTGTTTAACCTTTTCAGCCATCTCAGTTACAGTTTTAGGTGTTATCTTCCTTACATGGTAAAGTGTAATGTATCTCAAATAAATCACTGGTTCGTTTTACAAAATACTTAGTTTTTAGCGAAAAAAGCCTTGAATAAACAGAAAATGTTTGTCAGAGACACATGCATCACGACTGGCCGGATTTCAATTTAAAGTACCATACCATTTTATTTATAATGCGCTTTACAAATGACAGAAGTTAACCAAAGCGCAGAACACAGGCTAGAAACATAAGGAAATAAAACAGAATATAAAACACAGTAAAAACAGATAAATAGCAGAAAATCAGAATAAAAAATAAAAAAGCTGATACAAGTGCTAGAGAACACATGACAGGTCAACGCTCTAAGCTAATGGTGACAGTAGGGCTAATTAAAAGCTAAACTAAAATAATACATTTTCAATCGAGATTTAAAAACATGAAGCGAAGTAGACTGGCGTATCTCAAGAGGGAGCTCATTCCACAATTTCGGAGCACACACAGAAAAAGCTCTCTCCCCACGACATTTTAGACGCACTGACGGGACTCGCAGAAGAAGGTGGTCAGCAGACCTAAGAGCACGGGAAGGCTGATATGGGCAAAGAAGCTCTACCAAATATGGAGGGGCCAGTCCATTCAGTGATTTAAAAACAAATAAAAGCAGTTTAAACCGTATTCTAAAACGAACAGGCAACCAGTGCAAAGACCTCAGAACAGGGGTGATATGTTGCCTCCTATCAGTCCTAGACAGAAATCTAGCTGCCGCATTCTGAACGAGTTGCAGACGGGATAGAGAAGCTTTATTTATACCAGCCAAGGAGGAATTACAATAGTCAAGGCGAGAAGTAACAAAGGCATGTAGTACAGTTTCCAGATGCTTCGTTGTTAGTATAGACTTCAATCTCGTAATTCGCCTTAGTTGATAAAAACATGCTCTAACTAAGCTATTAACTTGTGCATCCATCGTCAGCTTGGAATCTATTTTTATTCCTAGAGAGTATTCAATTTAATTCTATTCAGTTTATTTATATAGCGCCAATTCCCAACAGATGACATCTCAAGGCACATAACAAGAAGTCATTTCAATACATTTATACAAACATTTCAATCAGTTAAAAAGTTTCCTATTTAAGGAATCCCAGCAGATTGCATCGGTCATTGGCGTGAGGTTGGGCAGACTTTCCAACCACAGCAATCCTTCAGCAATCCCTCATACTGAGCAAGCATGTAGCGATGGTGGAGAGGAAAAACTCCCATTTAACAGAAAGAAACCTCCAACAGAACCAGGCTCAGTAGGAGCGGCCATCTGCCACGACCGTCTGGGGGTTTGCTCTATGTGGTTAAAAAGAAAAATTAAATAAACTTCAGATCAGCTTTTACAAGTCAACCATTACAGAAAGGACTTAAAAATCTAAAAAGAAATAATTCATCTTCTTTATTAGAAAATAAACCTGCAACAATAATGGCTCCCTTTTTAAGTCATACAGGACATAAATTACACAAAAATCTGAAATTATATTCTGAGAAAATTATTATTTTCTATTCTAAGTAAAATAAAATAAAAAGCAGCATTGTTTTTGCTGTCAGTTTAATACAGAACTCTAACTTTCATCGTTTTTGCATCAGTTTGACCAATGGGACGTTTAACATCTGTCATACACAGAAACTAATTTCTCAGCTATGAGTACGGTGCACTCTGCTACACATTAGTCGTGACCGGGATTGAATGAAGGAAATTTCCTTTGTGTTTTGTGCTTAAAGCTAGAATTGGGCTGACGTCTGGTAAACATGAGCTGCCCTGCACTGCGCTTGGGGAGGACGCCCCAGACAGCACCGAAAAATATCCAGGGAAAATATGTTGCTGCTAACATGATACACAACAAACATGATGCTTCGGTCACAACTAAAGCGGAAAATATTTGCTGTATTTTGTGGATTTTGCGCTGCATAGTTGAAACACTAGCTGCAGCCATGATGTTTCTGCCATTTCGTCTGCTAAAAATGTCCAAGCGTCTCGCCATACTTTTGTTTTTCTCATTTAATTGTTATGAAAAACTTGCGATTTTTGAACGGCTTTGAATCGCTATCAATTTTTCACGTTTCACACAGCAATTAATCAATCTATGGTGAATCGGCACACCCCTACTGAAAGGTGCCGGAAATGCTACAGATGTACGGAAAAAGTCAGTCAGAAAGATAGTCACAGCTCCCAGTAAGCTACTCTCCCAAGTATGAAGAGCATTGACAAGGAGAGACTGGTGAAAAAGGCAAATTACATAATCGGTGACTCAACAAACTGGCTTCTACATTCAAACTCCTGCCATTGAGCTGTCATTTCTGTCGCACTGTTTTTAGTATTTAAAGAAAACTGTTTTTTTTTTTTTTTATCCTTCAATCAGTTAAAGCTTTAAATTATTTGGGGTGAGGCAGTCATGCAGCTGGCCTGGTCAAAGCCAGTAGGTAATGTGCTTGTGTGGGTAGGAAGAAGGTTCTTTGTTGTCTGTCGCTGTCTGTCATGTTTTCGGTGTTTGACTTGCTGCAAATACAATTGCCCCATTGTGATGAAGTTTTCTACTACTACTTACAGGAGAACTGCAGAAAACATATCAAGAACTTTAGTTTTAATCGCAGCGGACAACTGTGAACCAAGAACCAGTTCTGGCGGCAACGTTGTTACCCTTGAAGTCAGAATGGACCTGGAAGTAATGACTTCAAACTCAATTCCACCAGTCCATCCTTGTTTCTTTTGGACTAAAGTGCTGTCGTTGCTGCCTTTGGTCTTGTAGAATCTACACCCACCTGCTGCCAGCGTTAAGCAAGCTTTGCACCGGTGGGAACACGAGTCTGTGGCGCCTTCCTCGGGTAGAGAATGTTCCTGGAGCTTTTTGACCATTTAGGACTTTCTTGATGATCTGGAAAACGTATTGCACTAGGAATATTCTTAGCATCAAGTTGTTTTTCATATGAAATCATTAATTTTCATTGCGAACATAAAACAGTGGATTTAATTACATCTGGCCCTCTCTGATGGAAAGCAGTCTTTAAGCTAGCATGATGGTGTGATTTCAGAGGCTGCTGTTTTGGGTGCTGGATATTAGAAAAACCTGAAATGGTAATATTATATTAGGATGTCATGATTTAAAGGAAATTTTCATCATTCTTTCTTTTCCATCACCAAACTCTCTACCTAAGCTGTAGTAGCTTGGTCACTAAGATGGACGTCAGGCGTTGGTATAAAGCTGAGTCGAAGTCCAATTATGTGGCCTAATTATAATTAACAAGCAGTTTTAATCCATCAAACCTGAAACTACATTTCAGTTTAATTTTATTTTTGTTCCTCACAATTTATTTTTTTTGTTCCTGACCCCAACTATCGTCGTATTTCTTCATCCCCTTCCTCAGTCTGGCCAGCAGCAGCCGCGACAACCCCGTGCACATGTGGGACGCCTTTTACGGCCAGGTGCGAGCCAGCTTCCGACCCTACAACCACCTGGACGAGCTGACAGCGGCCCACTCGCTCTGCTTCTCGCCCGACGGAGAGCATCTGTACTGCGGCTTTGAGAAAATGGTCCGAGTCTTTTGCACAGAGCGTCCGGGCCGAGACTGCGAGGAACGCCCAACTGTGGGTCAGTCTTACTGATTTTCACATCAAACCAAACTTCAGTTAAACCAGTAACTTTAATTTACTCTATTAAAAATTTTATTTTTTGCTTTAATGTCAAAATTACCTAAAATGCTAATGTTAGCTAAAAGGCTATCTGTAGCATGTTGGCAGTTACTGACATTTTGACTTAATGTAAAGTTGGATAAGTTGGGATTCCAATATGGCGACGCCTATGCAGCCATTGTTGGTAAAACCCGTTATAAACATCGTTATAAACTCTACTTTCCATATGCAAACACCACTTTTATTTTGTTAAGTTTAGAGTTGCAGGCTCCACATGTAACAATACCTTTAGATGCACTCTTATTAGTTTGTCTTGTAAAATAAACATGTTTCCTCCACAACTTAATGTTATTGACGCAATGAGTGGCCATATTGAAAGTCAAACTTGGAGCAAAAAAAATCTTACACTTTCCGAGTGGGAAGTTTGACTTCGGGGGGCGTTCCAGTTGATTTTTTTCCCAGCCGGAAGTTGGAATTTCCAAGTTCCGACTACAAATGGAATGCACCACTGCATCAGCTTACTCCATTCAGTATGCTGACTTTAGGTTTTATGTCACAATCAGCTGAAATGCAGGTATAAGCTAAAAAAGCTAACTTTAGCATTTGGCTATCGCGAGGATGTTGAGTTATCTCAATATACTCCATTTATGCTGCTAATAGCAGGGTACAAGCTAAAAGTGTCTAAAATGTTATATTAGCAAATGTGCTAAATGTTGCATGTTGGCTAACACTGTTTTGTTGGCTAACATTAACCTAATCAATTTAGTTTGGTATTGTATTGGTTTTATACTCTCTCTACTGAGAATGAAAAGTAACTAAACATTTTTTTTTATCTTTGACCATTTCCACTCCCATTAAAGCTAATTATTATAATAATTATTGATTATAGTGTGAAGACTCTGCTGTTTAAAAGACATGTTAAGCCGTTCTAATAAAGAAAAGTCGACTGAAATGACATTGCAATATTCATACCCTTATTCACGGAAAACAAAACCCTCACAGAAGCCCTAAGTGATGGGATCTTCATAAAAACCTTAGTCTGAAGTCATTTGTCTGCTGTTTTCAATAAGCTGCAGCAGTCTGACAGCTCGCTGTCACATCGCTCAGGCTGAAGTCTGCTTCAGCGAACCAACAAGCAGAGGTTTTTATGTTCTTCAAACAACAACTAAAGAGAGCGAGATGTTTACTGTGATGAATTCCTCGTTTCTGTCACGCTCTTCAAACAGCTTCTGTTTGTTTAGATGTGCTGACATTAACAGTCGGTTTATATGGATGGAGATTTTTCTTTGTACTTAATGGAATGAGGAATCCAGGACCAGAATATCCACTTTTGAAAATGTCAGTAAATGTTTTCTATTTTTTTCAAGTCAAAGGTTGCTTTTATTTCTCTCCCGAACTCGTTTCTTACTGTTTATCACGTAAAGTGCCAAAACATACAGGAAGTCGGATGACTTTTTGTTTAATGTTTTAGTAGAAAGGAGGTCATGTAGAGGTCAAATCTGTCATTCAAAAGCAAAGAAAATGCACACTCCTTCAGTATCAAGGTTTTAACTTATCAGGACATAATATCTTTACCAGGTTCTGAAATTAGTTTAATTTAACCACAAGTGAACAGAGGAAATATCTTAATTATTTATGAAACACAAATGAAGCCAAATGAAAAAGCTGTGTGGAAAACTTAAGTGCTGCTTTTATGCGATTTTAAGAGCAAATGAGCAGCCAAATTCAAATTCACTTGATCGGTGCATCCTCTGCAAGTTTGACCACCTCTGTAAAAGCAGGATCCATGCTTTAGGTAACACGACGCCAAGGCAGAAAGACAACAGCAGTGACCTTAGGAAAGCAATGGTCACTGCCCATCGTTCTGGGAAGGGTTAAAAGGTCCCCTCTAAACATTTTCAAGTCCATTCTATGGGGACAAAGATGATTCAAAAGTGGAGAAATTTTAAACCAAATCTTCCCAGAGAAACTCCAAAAACTACTGAATGTTAAAGTTTCCGACTGGACTTGTTTAAGCCGGGTTCACACTGAGAGATTATCGACTGTTGGAGAAGAGATATTTTTTCGAGCAAGAATAATGAAGCAATATATGTTAATAAGCCTAAACATGAGGCCATTTAGAATGACGGGCACGTCGACCACCAATTTTTAGTGCTTTCATGAGCAGAGGTGGGAAGAGTAGCCAAAAATTGTTCTCGAGTCAGAGTAGAACTACTTCAACATATTTTTTACTCAAGTAAAAGGGAAAAAAGAAGCTGTTCAAGAAAATACTAACGGAGAACCAACATTTTTCTAAAAAGGCTGCATAAGTACCTGATCATAGCATCTGATTTTATATTTTAAAATGTCATCAGAAAGAGAGAAAAAAAAGAAAGTTATATGCAAATTCTGGAATTTCAAAGGCTAAAATGAAGAAAAGTAATACAAACAAATAACATTAAAAAAATACAAACCCAAGCAGAAGAAACAATTTTCCAAGTAAATGTTTGTAGTAATATGCAATATATGAGAACAGGTTAAAGTACTTCCACTGACAATACATGTGCTTTTTTTAAAGGTTTTCTTGGCACCAGTGGTTTTTATTTGCAACAGCTCAGATAGGAAATGGGCAGAACTGGGTAGTAACTAGTTACATTTACTCAGTTACATTTACTTGAGTAACAATTTGGAAAAAATTGCCATACTTTGGCCATAATTATATCAGACACAGACACACCTACCGTTTTTAATGAAAGGCGACCACCTGTTTCTACACAAGCTTTGGTTTTCTAATGTAATTTTCTATCTGTTGAACTTGTTGCATTTTGAGTTAAAGAGAGGTCTCACTTCAACATAAACTGTAGGTGTGTCTCTCTGGTGCAGTTCTGATTGAAACATGTTTGTTCTTCATTCAGTAAAGTTACTCACAATGTGTAGAGTATTCAGAAATTGTACTCAAGAGTAGTGATTCTTCACAATAATATTACTCAAGTAAAACGTTGGTGCAATAAAAAAATACTTCATACAATACATTTTCTCGAAAAGTTACTACAGTAAATGTAAGTAGTGACTAAAACGAAGGATATCAGAAACTTTCTGGGAGAATTAAAGCTGTAAGGCGGCTGCTTTAACTGTTAGGTAATCAGAGGCCTTTTTGTGATCTCTACGGTTGGCTAAATTTATATAATTTCTAATTACCCACTACTTGGGTCGAGTATTTCTGCACAGTTAGTTAGCTTTAGAACCCGATAAAAGGAATACGTTTTTTATGAGAACTGAAAGAGGGGTGCACTATTAACCGAGACTGTATGATGTGTCCCAGATGAATCCATCTGATCAGAAATTGTCTTTTAAGGTGTAAAAGGTTTATCACTCTAAGTGTCTCTCTCCTTTTCTCTCTCTCTCTCTCTCTATCGCTCTCTCTGTCTCTCTGTCTCTGTCTCTCTTTGTCTGTCAGTGAAGAAACAAGGCCAGAGCGGCATCATCTCCTGCTTCGCCTTCAGCCCGTGCCAGTCTGTTTACGCCTGCGGCTCGTACTCCCGCTGCGCCGGCCTCTACTCCTGTCAGGACGGCACCCTGCTGGCCCTGCTGCCCACCCGCCACCACGGAGGCCTCACCCATCTGCTCTTCTCCCCCGATGGCAACTACCTGTACACCGGCGGCCGCAAGGTCGGCGCACACACACAGAGAGAAAAGCGTCTAAAAGAGGCTTCTCATGCAGTCATGTTGCTTCTCTTCCCAATTAGGAATTAGGACATGGGTGCGTTTCACAAAGTGTCACAAAACCTTAAAGCTGCATAATGAATCTCATGTTTGAGTTTTTGTTTTTGCTTTAGTCTTCGTCATCTTCGGCTGTAAGCAGATAATTATTTCTCCAGATATAATAACTTGTCTTGAAATTTGGCAGCTTTATCCACACAGAAAGCAAAATAACATTGTTCTGTGACAATGAGGTCACGATTAAAGTCGTTGCACAAACATTTTTTTTCATGTGTGGGAGGAGGAGGAGGAATCTGACTGGTCTATATTATGACAGTATGTTCAAACATATTAGTAAACACCACGATTGAGTCAGACAATTAAGGGGTAAATTATGGTGACTTTCTGCAAACATATTGCCATTTCTGGCATATAGATGAGGTTGAGGGGTTGTTAGTTATTCTTTTATCGAGTCATCAGGCATCTTCTGGAAACTAAATGCCAAAGATGGAAGAGGTAACAGTAAAGGAGCTACAAGCTTCAATGTGGTTAATTTTCGTTTTATCTGATAAATTGACCCAAAGAATTGTTCCCATTACGTTGATACCCCCAAAGTGTAATTTATTGCAACCACCTGCCTTTAAAAATGCGCCTTATTAGTAACCAGAGGTTTGTTAGAAAAAACATTAGTGAAGAAGCTGCGTCCTTGAGACCATGGAACACGATGTGGAGAAATTTCAACTTAGATTAGGTTACAAAGTAATATCTCAATCTTCAAAACCTCAAACAATACCTGAATTGGCAGAAACATTATGGCTGAATATAGTGTTTTAGCCATGCAGCGTGAAATTTTGAAAATACTGAAAATATTTAGCACTTTAATTGTGACACAATCTTTGTTGTTGTGTATCATGTTAGCAGCAACATCTTCTTTTCCCCGGACATGTCCACTTTTTTTAGTGCTGTCTGGGGCGTCCTCCCCAAGCGCAGCGCAGCTCATGTTTACCAGGACCAGGCTATCTCCAGCAGTCACTTCCATGCAGAAAGACCCCAGGCCGGGATTCGAACCCAGGCCTTCTTGCTGCAAGGCAACAGTGCTACCAACTGCTCCACTGTGCAGCCCTTGGTCACCCTATATTATATAAAATATGACCGTGATATGATTATGAAACATATTTTGGACATGTGTTGGACTGAATGGATTTAAGGGTAGAAAGTAGCCATGGAAGGTATGAAGAAAAAAACCCTAAATGGGGGAAAAATATGCAACAAAAAATTGTTTTATAATTGAATCGTAGCGCCTGAATCGTAATTGAATCAAAATTGTGAGGCACCCAAGATGGAACACTCCTACTGCAGATACTTGAGAGGATATGAGTTAGAACATTTTATTTCCCTTTGGGAAAGGATTTTTGAATTGAACATCTCACAAAGCTTTTCAATCCATCATTTGAATGTACAGTATGACACAACTACAAACCTACCAGGATGTGGTCAACATTTAAAACATGGAGGTTGGAGAAGGAGAAAGTGAATGGGAAGAGCAGCAAAGGGGCCCAGCAGCCTGCGGTGGGGATGCTTTTCTTCAGCTGGGATGGTGAAGCTGGTCAGAGTTGATAGGAAGATGCATGAAGCTTCTTAATAAACAAAGATCCTGTATGAAAACCTGTTAGAGACTGCAGATGATTTGACACTGAGGCACAGATCCACCAAATCCAATCGAGAAACTTTGTCTAGACTTTAACATTAACGTTCCCCGTCGCTCTCCACCTGACCTGACCAAGCTTGAGCTGTTTTGCAAAGTTGAATATGAGAAAGTTATGGATTATAGAGATGATTTATTTTCTCTAATGTAAAGAAAGCTTTGGAATTTGTCTAGAGGGGCCGTGGGTGGGGTAGGGGTAGAGTGGTCGCTACAAATGCAGAGGCTATTCGTCTTCAACGCAGCTGTCCAGGGTTCGATTCCCGTCTCTGGGACCTTTGCTGCATGTCTTCCCCCACTTCTCTCTGTACCCTTTTCCTGACTAATCTGCTGCAATTAAAGGCCACTAGTGCCAGAAAAGCCTTTTTTTAAAATTGCATCTAGAAAAGCGTTGAACACTGTACAAAGATACACCACACTTTTCAGATTTCTATTAATTAAATATTTTTACAAATTTTTTTTCCATCTTTTTCTTCCTCTTCACTGCTGGGCATTAGTTGAAAAATTGAAAAAAGGTCAATATGAGGTCATAGTGAGGTATTGGCAGTGGTGCTTACTGTGCCTGACTTGTGTCGTCAGGGGGACTTCTGTAAGTTAAAAACATTCAGTATAAATGTCTGCTCTGTTGTAGGATCCAGAAATCTTGTGCTGGGACCTGAGAGACCCTGGAAAAGTATTATTTTCTCTCAAGAGGAATGTGGCCACTAACCAGCGCATCTACTTCGACCTGGACCAGTAAGTTGATCCCCTCTGACCAGAACCCTGCGTAGCTGCATGTTTTCTCTTTTATTGATTGTTGCATCGCAACCCGTCGCCAGGGAGTGATCTATTCTTTCCGTGCTTCCAGATCCGGCAGATCCCTGCTGAGCGGAGACACGGAGGGAGTCGTGTCTGTCTGGGACACTCAGATAGCGCCTCCCGGTGGAAACAAAGACCTCCTGCAGCCACAGATCAGGTTCCAGGCCCACTGGGACTGCACCAACGGCATCAGGTATAATCCTTTCACTGACTGATGAAACACAAGACTTCTGACGCAAACCGTTCTTTCAGTCTAGAGAAGATGCAGTAACCCACTTCCCCCCCAGAACCTTTTCCTGACTGGTATTAATTTAGTTTGTCCTAGTTACCAACCACAGAGACAAAGAGATGATCTCCACAGTAAAAAAATAAATGATTTAAGATCACATTTAAACTTTTTGGTCTTAAGAAGCACGAGCGACAGAAATGCACTTCTACAAATTAACAGCAGAACAAAAACAGCAATGATTACATGAAATAAACGGTACTGCCAAAATTGGATAATTTACTTTCATTCAATGACTTTCGCTGTTTTAATGGCTGATTGTCCTGCTGTGTTTTACTGTTTGAAGCTCCCAATTATCTTTCACCAAAACAAAAGGCATACCAGGATCTTCCAGTGAGATCAGCGTCTAATTTTACTGCAGGTCGTTTCTTAAGTTTCAGAGCCGTCCACAAATATCACTGTTGCTAAGTAGAAATTCACCGGTTGGTCCTCTAAAAGAGGAAGATGATGAATGTTAGGCTATAGAAGAAATCCAGTGATGCTCTAGCAACTGTGACATTACTGTGATACTTTAAAAACATTAGATATGAATGATTGTTAAAAAAATATGTATGAAAATTAGCATTTAGCTATGGTTTGTGAATATTGAGCAAATATTAGGTTTTTCTTTAGTGAATCAATGGCTCACTTAAAGTAAAAGAGATGCACCGACTACAAATATCTGGACTAATTTAGATTTCTGGTTTTTGCAAAGCTTTGATCCACCAGTTTTGGGTCATCTGTCACTTAAACCCATGATTTGACACCATAAGATTATTTATGTGTAATTTCAGAAAAAAAAATGCTGACATTACCTCACTTAAAAAAATCAATATTTTTCCTTAAAAATTGTCCCTATTACAGTACCTGTTTCACCTAACCTAACGTTATTTTTTAAATACTTAACGACCTTCCAGTTATATTCCTTCCAGTCTTTTTATTTAACCCCTTAGCGTTTTTACATCCCATTTGTGTGGTACCTTACATACTTCCGGGTCCGATTAGCCTTTTTTTGTAACACCCTATATCATGTACATATTATGTATCATTGGAAAGCAAAGATTATTTTGATTCCACTGATGTATGCCAATTAAGTATACAATCATAACCGTAGATACAGTACGCGCTTTTGTCAAACCACTCCGAAAGAAAGATAATGTGCAACTCACCGCTCGAAGCCACACATTGACAGAACAGAGCCATCTCAAAACAAAAACTGTCTTTTTACATCCACTAAATGTCCAATAAATGTACTCCAATAAAATAACTAGTCCACAACAAGTCTTACGTCCACAATCCCACATAATTTGCTACTCAAAACCTTGGTAATTCCCTTCATGTGTGTTTCTCAGCCTTCATCATAGCTACCGTTAGCATGCTCATGTTACCCTAAAAATAACACAGCGCCCTTCTACTTCTTCTTCTTTGTGATATTTATTGGTGGCTGGCAAACAACAAATTGGTGTGAATTACCGCCACAGACTGGTTTGGAGTGTGGACCATAATGTCCCTCAAGGTTGCACTCTGCCTCTCTAAGAGGGGTGATGTTTGAGCATCATCCCTGCTTGTGCTAGGTTTGCTCTAGTTTTTAAGCCAAGCTTTAATGTTCATTTTGGCATACAACTGTTTCAAAGTATGTTCTTTACTGCCTCCAAAAGTCCCAAAATAATAATCTACAGCTCCCTCTGCTGGTTGTCTTAGGTCAATACATTGCATGGTTGCAATTTAACTTCCACAGGCATTTTAATCTAACTTGGGGGCCCCCGATACCTGTATGAAGGGGCCCGGCCCCCTAGGCCCGCCCATTGGCCTGCTTGCTTTATTTTAGTTTATTTTAAATAACTCAGTTATACTCAAAATTTGTCATTTTTAATCGTCTTCACTCAGTAAGAGCAGTCACACTGAAGCGTGGTGGTGTTACTGTGATCTGGTAGCTCTAAGGTATGGTGCATTCACTGACTGGAAGAAAAAAACAGATATTTGAGTTTAGAACTGACAAGTTACCAGTCAAGCAATTGGTGTAAATTCTGTCATTGAAGATGTTTATTTTCTAAACTGCCTGTCGATGATGCATTCAAGGACTGACGGGACAAGACAGACAAAGTGCTGAACCTGACGGTCGAGTCAATCTAATTATTGTCCCTAATAATGTGGCTGTGGCTAGTCTGTCAGCTGATATTGATGATGATACATCCGTTCTTGTTGATGATTAAATATGTTCTGTGATAACGTCCCGCTTCCTCTCCTCAGCGTTCATCCCTTCATGCCGATTCTGGCCACCTCCAGCGGTCAGCGGCAGTTCCCCTGGCCCACGGACAGCGAGGGCGACTCTGCCTCCGACACCGAAGGAGCAGCGGCAGGAGTGACGCTGCAGCAGGAGATCCGGCAAGACAACGCACTGACGCTGTGGTGGGCCGGACCGGTGAGCCCAGCTGCTGAGGAGAGCCAGGACCGACCCGCTGCAGCCGCAGAACCTTCAAGTGTCCCGTTGGTTTAACTAGAGCACACAAACAGTGCTACACCTTTGATATCTTTCATTTGTTCTTAAAGGAATACCTGTTTTTTTTTTTTTGCAAACATGAATATCAGTTAGTCAGTGATTTAGTTTTGCTGTTGAGCACAAGATAATTTTCTTGCTGCCTGTTTACAGGGCAAATAAACGGAGCTCCATGTTTTTTCAAAACATTTTATTTTAATAGTATTTACAGACTGATTTAGTGAAAAAACAGCGTTCCTACACAGATGGGTGGTTTTCCATCCTTTTTTCATATCTGGAAAACCTAAATAAATTCCAGTTTTTCCAGACTGCTCTGGAACCCTGAATCCAACATATCAAGCTCAGTTTGGAGGTTCCAGAAATGACTCCAAACCCTTCGTAGTTTAGATGCGGAGTTGTATCAGGTTGGATCCGAACCCAGTTTGTCACAATAATTATTTCCAGATCAAATGAAGTTTAAATGAAAATCTGTTAACTTTTTTTTGTGGTCATTTTAAATCAGAAATCTGCTGCTGGAGTTGCGTGAATCTTCAGTGAAACCTCGCGTCGGTGTCTGGTGTGTATCCGCTGACCGGAGCTGTAACCGTGGGAGTGTTTGTTTGTCTGTGTTTGGCTCCGACGCTGCCCTGGAGATTCCTCCCTGCCACAGTAACAATAAGTGCCATTTGTTTCCACCGACCTTTTGCTTTTATAAACCGAGAGTCTCCTGTTTTTCTTACCGCGTCCTTTGTAAAGCAGCCAGCGTACAGAGCTGTGTCGCAGTGCATGCCCACAGATGTATATTTTTGTAACGCCGTGCTGATTCTCTGAATGTCCCACCTGTGAGCGGCCAGCTTTACTCTGTTACGCTCTGTGAATGTCTTTAACAAGTGGGTGCAGCTGCTAAATGAGTACTTGTTGTTTTTTTCTACTATTTGTATGTGTATGTGTGGTGACTTGAGAAACACAAAACTCATGTTTAAAGAAGTGATTTTTTTTTTTCTCCGTTTCTGTTGCCAGTGTGAGGGTTTGTGTTGCTGCAGGGCATCTGTGCAGGTTTATCTAGCCAACATATGCCTTTTTATTATTATACACTTAAGAATTAATCCATTTTTAACGCCTCTGCACTTCTTTAAACTCGTACCTGTTGCCAAGCATTATTGTTTCCACTTAGTGATGATGCTACACCAATTTACTCTCTACTAAGGATAATTTAGAAACATATGAAGCTTGAAGATGCCACACAAGTCTCTGGATAGATGTCCCTGTGGCTATCTGATGCTTTAATCCAAGCTGCTGTGAATTAAACTCATATCTTCTCAAACATGATTCACCGCCTCATTTTTCTCTGTCAGATCTCTTTAAGAGATCTTGTGAATACAAGATGATGTTCCGAGCCTCAAAGGACTCAAAGGGGGGGGGGGTTTACAAGCCCAACCCCCCCCCCCCCCCCCCAAACGGACACACACACTCATGTATCTGTTCACCTGGATCAGCGGGCGACATGCCGAGCGGAGCTTCAGGCCTGCATTTTTGTTGTGTTGTGCAGGTTGCTTAGTGATCATCTCCGCCTCAGGAAGAAAGAGACGAGATGATGTAGGAATATTGGGCGGTGGTGGGGGGGCAGAAAAAAGTAGGCGTAAGGATTGCAACTCATTCCTCAAAAAATCAATAACTGGCTGATCAGGATGTGCACCTGAAAGTTCTCATCTAATCTAGGTTTAGTAACATTTAGTTGTTTAAACCTTTTCTGCCTCTTGTTTCTGAGCTCGTCAGATGCTTTTCTGCATAAGCAACAAGATGTAATAATGTAAAGAGAGAGGTGTGTTAAAGCTGTTTTTAAAGTAGCTGAATGGCTTTTAAAACCCAAAGTATTTAATCCATTAAAAACTTTAGACGTTCTATCTTTATATCTAGTTATTTTTTATAAGGGCATCACCTCCACAAAACTAAAACAGCTGTTCATTATCAGCTGCCGTCACTGATGAAAAGTTGTTGCTTAAAATGAGTGTTTATCTGTTTTAAAAGACTTCTCCTAAGGTTCTCATCACAAAATAAGTAGCACCTTAAATCGAATGCAAGATGACTCAATTTCTAGTCTTTGATCTGGTTTATGACACCTGGACTTAAAAAAAAACGGACAACTCCGACACAGAGAAACCTCTGAACCCAGAACTGCCGCTTCTGCTAAAAGTAAACAACAGAGGTTTCAGCCAAAAACAAGAGATATTTCTCCACCTGGAATCCCGCTGAAAAACAGATTCGCAGCCTCGAGTTCCCCGAAAGATGACGCAACCCCCAGGACCAGTCAAAGCCACCAGGAGAAACCCAGCCGCATCAAACGGACACATTACAAAGTAAGAGCCCCTCCAGCAAAGACTGTTATCATACAAGATGGATCAATTAATGGAATTGAGGCTTTTTGTAGCAAGAACACCAGAGTTTATAGCTGCTACAAAAATACAGTGAGAGAAATATCAGAAAAAAATCCCTAAAATCTTGGACCAACATCCTGCTTTGGAAAAGCTTGTCATTCACGCTGGATCAGCAGATATCGTGATGAGACAATCAGAGATTCTGAAGAGAGACTTTTCTGATCTCCTACAGAGACTTGATGGACTTAACGTAAACATCCTCATCAGCTGACCAGTCCCTGAAGGGAATGATGAAAGATTTAGCAGACTCCGCATGCTCCATAAATGGTTGAAGAAACAATCAGCTGAGAAGTCGTTCACATTAATTAATAATTTCAAAGTATTTGAAAGTGCGAATCATCTGTTCAAAGCAGGAATGCGCTATTTGAACAGGTCCGGAGTAAGGCTTTTAGCAGCAAACATTTTTTCTTGTCAACATCTGAAAGCAAAACACTTGCTCCCAAAAGCTGACCTTGAGGCGCCCATGGATATCAGAGAACAAAAACAGCAAGTCATGATGACACCACAGGACCGAACAGATAAACAACCATCAGAGATTAAGTCTTCATCTTCCTGTGACTCAGCCACATCAAATGAGTCTCCATTTAGAAACTTTACAGACGGACTGAATGAGCAAATCAAATTTGGGACACAATTAACACCTAAACTTAGACTACACCAAACGCCTGGGACTAGTGTCAATAAGCCTTGGAGCTTCCCCCCACTGATTATTACAGATATTTGATATTTGAGGGAACCGGGCAATAAATCCACCCCTACCGTCTCCCAGAATTCACCCGGCACCCCTGAGGCTATATCAGTGATTATCAGCAGCAGGAAACATAAACCGTTAACCACACGCTCTCATATTAAACAAAATCTCAAATTGATAACCTGTCAGAAGGTTCAGCTGCCCATCATCACAATACTTAAGTTAGCTTTATTAAACATTAGATCTCTATCCGGGAAGTCTTTTCTTATCAATGACTTCATCACTGAGCATAATTTACACACCCTTTTTTTATCAGAAACTTGGCAAGATGAAAATAACGAAACAACTTCATTAATAGAATCCAGTCCTCCAAATTATAATTTCTTAAGCGAGAACAGAAAACACAAACGAGGCAGAGGTGTAGCCACCATCTTTCACAACTCAATGAACTGTAAAAAGGTAACTCTGGGCACGTTTGATTCTTTTGAATATCTAGCCACCCAGATAAATGAGCCTAACAAAGCGTTATTTCTAAGTTTATATAAACCACCAAAACTTAACTCTAACTTCTTTAATGATTTCAATTACCTTCTTCCTGTAATATGTATCGACTATGACCAACTAATCATCGTGGGGGATTTTAACATCCATACAGACAACCCCCAAGATAGACAAGCAAAAACGTTAGATGATACTCTCCACAACTTCGGACTGATCCAGCATGTCAAACAACCAACACACAGTAAAGGACACACTCTGGACTTAATTATCAGCAAAGGTTTAAATATTTCTGACATCTCTGTAATTAATATCGCATTATCTGACCATTTCTGTATTTTCTTTCAAAGTACCATCTCTGCTAAATTATCCAGCCACAGTAAGACCACTATAAAAAAGCGTTTTCTAGGGGACAGTTCAGTAGAAACCTTTAAACGTATTTATCCTTCCACCACATCCCCCTCATCTCCCAACTCAAACTCAGTAAATAAGTTGGTAGATAATTTCCTTGCGAAAATCTCAGACATCATGGATTCCATTGCTCCAACTAAAGTGAAAGTAGTCTCCGTGGACAAGTAATCCACTGGTACGTAGTGAAAAAAGAGAGTGTCGACGAGCCGAGAGAAAATGGCGGAAAACTCGACTCCAGGTTCACTGTGAGATCTACAAAGAGAGACTGAATAGATATCAGCTAACTATAAAAGATGCTAAGGAATCGTTCTTTTCTGAAATCATCAACAGAAACATTAATAACGCACGGACTCTATTTGCAACAGTGGAAAGACTAACTAATCCTTTAGTGACAGTAGCCCCTGAACTAAACTCTACCAGGGCCTGCAATGAATTTGCCAGCTTTTTTCACTGAAAAGATTTTAACAATTAGACGGTCAATCTGTACCTCAATATCGAACCCACAACCAGTGCCATCCCCAATCAACAACAATGTAGAGAAAATGTCTGAATTCCACGAATTAAACCAGAACAGCCTTGAAAAAATCATTATCCAATTAAGCTCCTCCTCCTGCTGTCTTGATATCCTACGCACAGCTTTTCTAAAGAAGGTTCTTCCTGTTATTGGTTCTGATCTTGTTCAAATAGTAAACTCATCACTGCTATCAGGTGTCTTCCCGCAGGCTTTAAAAACAGCAGTTATTAAACCACTGCTAAAGAAGAAAAATCTGGACAACACGTTAATGCAGAACTACAGGCCAATCTCTAATCTCCCATTCATCAGTAAGATTATTGAAAAAGCTGTGTTTCAGCAGTTAAATGGCTTCATAACAACGACAAACCGTTTTGATGCTTTTCAGTCTGGTTTCCGCACTCACCACAGCACCGAGACTGTCCTCGTCAAAGTATTTAATGACATCCGCATAAATACAGACTGTGGAAGAACCACAGTGCTGGTTCTGTTGGACCTCAGTGCAGCATTTGACACTGTTGATCATGATATTTTATTGTAACGACTGGAGAGCTGGGTCGGACTCTCTGGTACAGTACTTGGCTGGTTCGAGTCTTACCTAAAGAACAGGGACTTCTATGTTTCAATAGGAAATTTTTCATCAGAACGAACAGAAATCACATGTGGGGTGCCCCAGCGCTCCATCCTGGGGCCCCTCTTATTTAATATCTACATGCTCCCACTAGGCAAGATTATAGCGACCAATAACATTAGCTACCATAACTACGCAGATGACACTCAGCTCTACATTACAATGTCACCAGGTGACTCTGAACCCATTCAAACCCTAAATCAATGCATTGACCAAATAAATGGATGGATGTGCCATAACTTTCTCCAGCTGAATAGAAACAAAACTGAAGTGATTATTTTTGGACCCAAGGAGGAACGATCAAGAGTCAGCACACAGCTTCAATTAATACAGCTAGAAACTACTGATCAGGTTCGTAACCTAGGTGTAGTAATGGACTCAGACCTGAACCTCCAGGGTCACATAAAGGCAATAACAAGGTCAGCGTTCTATCACCTGAAGAACATCTCTAGGATTAAAGGACTGATTTTGCAACACGACCTAGAAAAACTCATTCATGCCTTTATCTTTAGTCGGATTGATTACTGCAACAGCATCTTCACAGGTCTGCCTAAAAAGTCAATCAGACAGCTCCAGCTGATCCAGAACGCTGCCGCTCGCGTCCTCACTAGAACCAGGAAAGTAGAGCACATCACCCCAGTTCTAAAGTCCTTACACTGGCTCCCTGTAGCTCAGAGAATAGACTTCAAAATACTTTTACTAGTTTATAAATCATTACATGGCTTAGCACCAAAATATGTTAAAGACCTGTTGTCATGGTACCAACCACCAAGACCACTCAGGTCCTCCAACTCTAGCCTACTAAACATCCCTAGACTCAGAACTAAACATGGAGAAGCAGCTTTCAGTTTTATGCTCCCCTTATCTGGAACGGACTTCCTGACGAGTGTAGAGCTGCTGAAACTCTGAACTGCTTTAAATCGAGACTAAAAACCCATCTGTTTAGAATTGCCTTTGAGTAAATGCTTGATGTTATATGTATGAAATAAGTTCATGCGCTCTTGCTTTTTTTATTTTTCTCTTGCTTTATTGTGTATCATGTGTAATGTGTGTTTCTTTTATGTGTTTCTTTTAAATCACCAAATCATGTAAAGCACCTTGAATTACCCTGCTGTTGAAAGTGTGCTATACAAATAAAATTGCCTTGCCTTGCCTTGCCTTGCCTTGCCTTGCCTTGCCTTGCCTTGCCTTGCCTAAGTGGGGAAAATTACCCTCATTCATTTCCTATGGAAGATTATGTTCAACAGCAGGATCTGATACATGCAAGTATTCAACTTTTTACCTCATAGTTCTGTGTGTTTGTACTGTGTGAAAGTTAGTGAAAGATTAGCACTAGCTAGCTAACTAAGCTAGCTAATTTTATTCATCAGTTTAACTGTTCACCATCTACCTTTCCTTTTGTCTATTCCATATGTTAATACAACTAGTTAGCTAACATTACCCGATATAAAGTGTGTGTCTCATTCATGACTGTGTGAGAGAATGTCTTATTAGTTATCTATCATTAAATCAGTTTATTTTAATAGTTTTCTAAACTAACTAGCTGCCATTATTATGTATTGTGCTGGTGTTTCTGTGTTTTAGTTTTGAATGTGTGCATGCATATTGATAATTTTGCTTATTATTCGAACATTTCTTCAACTTTTGTTTCCCCATCCAAGGTGTCAGCTGCAAAGTTTACTGCTGAAATGGTCCTACAGATGTTGGCTGAAGAGATACTCCTGCATTAACATACTCTTACACAAACAGACACATGAAATAGATATTAACATTCTGTTGCTGCTGTGCAAATTTCTAAATATTTTAACTCCTTTAAAATATAAAAAAATATATATATTTTAAGTCTTTAAAATATATAAAAGAAGTTAAATTATTTTAACCTTGAAATCACATTGATTCTAATTTGAGTCATTTTTAACACACTTGTGGAAGAGTATAGGTTCCTGTCACTCATGCATCTAAGGGTTAAAGGTCCTCAGTGTTTCAGCCATTCTGCAGTTTTATGGAACTTTGCTCCAGATTAAAACTGAATGCTGTTCTCCATGTTTGGTTCTGACTCTGCGCATGCATATTTGGTGTTTGAACTATGAACATTGGCAGTTAAATGCAGGATTTCTCTGATTTTAGCGGTTCCTAACCCCAACCAATATCAGGGGTCCCCTGTAAACGGTTCGAGAACTACTGGTTAAAATCAAAGCTTATAATGGCCCAGTCAAAGTCTAGACCTACATCCAATTGGGAATTAGAGGCGAGACAGAAACTCTCTTCAACCAATCAGACTAAATTTGAGCTTTTTTGAAAATAATGGTCAAAACAATTAGGAGATACACACCTTGCAGCTTTAATTGCAACAAGAGATTAATGGTGCGTTGCATTTGTAGTCGGATCTCGGAGCTGAGTGGGGAAAATCAACTTGAACACCCCCTGAAGTCGGACTTCCCTTCTGGAAAGTTGGAGATTTTTTTCCACTCCAACTTTGACTTTCAATATGGCCGCTCATAGCGTCAAAAACAAGTTGTGTGGAAACGTTCCTTTTACAAAACACACTTGTAAGAGTGCATCTAAAATCAATATTACTTGTAGAGCCTGCAACTCCAAACTTAACAAAATAAAAGTGGTGTTTACATTTGGAAAGTACAGCTTGTAACAATGTTTATAAAAGGTGCTATGAGCAATGGCTACCTGTTTACTTGGGTCTGATGTCAAACCCAGTTCCAAGCTCTGATTTCAGAGGTAAATGGAACGCACCATAACCTGTGAAAGCTGAATACAAATACACACCACACTTTTCACTTTACAGTTGTGGATTGCAGTCCCAGCTGAAGAAATGCATCTCATCATGATGCCACCACCACTGTGTTTGACCTATGGTATCATGAAATTACACGCAAGCAGACTATTTACTGATTAGGTGACTGAGGACAGGTGGTTGCACTGGATTTTATTTAGGGGGATGAATGGAATGCATGTCATAATTTTGGGGGAATTTTCATTTGTTGAACGTCTTTTCTGTACCTCACAAATATGCAGTTTATGTTCAACATGATAAAATGTCCCACAAAATACATTATAGTTTGGGGTTCTAACATGAATGTGAAAACTCTCAATGTGCATGACTACTTTTGGCAAGGCACTGGTTCTACTTACCGTTTTGGCTCATTTCGTGTTGCTCTCTTCCTGCCCCTGAATTCCTGCCTATGTTAAGAGCCCAGCACAACCCAGCTGGCGATATATTTACCATGTTATGTTTGTACTGTCACGTTCTCGCTGGGTTTACTGCTTTTACACTGATTAAGTGAAACGTTTTGACACGGGGAGTGGTGTGGATAAATGGCAAAAGTGAATGCACAAGTAAATAAAATCAATAAGGTGGTCGTTGTAGACGAGCCATGTTCTCGGATTAAAAATCTGGGCTTTCACTGAGCCCGATCTGCACAGCTGTAATATAGTAGGCCTACTTGCCATATTTATGACCAGCTATAAACCTGATTAATGTTCTTATTTTTGTATTCCTCAGTTTTTCCCCCCACTCCACAGTTGCACATTATATCCCTCTGCGTCCCTTTAACCTCTCCTCTGCTGATTTTTATCCTCAACCAAACACTTAATAAATGGACTGTTGTTGAATGGTAAACAGTTTTCTTCTCTTCGGGGCCATATCCACCAGCTGCATGAGTGAAATGCTGATTATAACATTAAATGCAGTTTTCAGTAATTAAGTTTCAGTGCTAAACTGACACTCTGAAGCTCAGCCATCTAAGGGAGAATAAAACACTCCAGAAAAGCCTGAAGAATGCTCGTCTTTAATTAGAGTCTGAATCCATGTTTGGGAAACACATCTCTCCAGTCAAAGTTTGCAGCGCTGCCATCTTCCTCCCAAAGGTGCATGCGGACTATTCTTTCCACTTGTGCAGCTAATGAGCCAATCCACGTCAAGTGTTTTCTGTGTTCCTGTGCTGCCATTTCCATGGCCGTGCATAAAGCGTCTCCCATTAGGGCAACTGCTCACACAAACTGAGCAGCCGCAGCTCTCTCCACCGGGAGGGAGGGGGGGGTGGAGAGGGGGGCGCAGAATGGAGAGTAATGGGATCTTGATATTAAGGAAGACATTTGAAAACAATTATTCAAATGTCTGGCTGCCTGTTGAATCTCCTGATCCCACGGTGAAGCACTCAAGGAAACACTCAGGAGCATGACCCCCTCCTCTCTCTCAGTGCTACAGCTGAATTAACAGGGAGGAGGAGGAGAGGACATGGAGACAGCTCTGAGGCCTAAAAATGTTCACGCTGTTCTCTGGTTCGTTGCTGTCGCGCTTGCCTTTGAGAGGGAAAAATGCTCTTTAGAACATGAAATGCGGGGAACAGGCTTCTTGTAGCTTTTAGAGCTTGTCAAACATGGCATTTCTCAAAATGCCAAAGGGGGAGGCGCCTTTAGCTCTGCCAGACTTTGAATGGCTTTGGCAGGCGCTTAGCACAAGGCTTCGCTCCGACCCGGCTCTGACACGCCAGACGAGCCGAGTTGTTACATCCACTTTTCCTCAGAGTTAATAGATAATGTGCAGCACATCCCGGGCTGCCACTTTGTTCGGTGCGCTGCTCAGTCTGCGGCTCAGAGTGAAGCGTTCAGAGGCTCATCAGTCCGAGTCTGAGCTGTGGAAGAGTCAGTGAACGAATCAGCCGAGAAATCTGATTCAGAGTGATGAGACCTGCAGAGGCAGACCTACTCCCTGCATATTTACAGCACACTGCATTAAACTTTACTGTGTTTTATTGGTTTATTGTGTGACAAAGTTGTGTGCAGTTGTGACATGGAAGCAAAAGGAAGTTTGAAAAAGTGTGACCTGCATTTTTGTTCAGCCCCCTTTACTATGATACTACTAAGTTTTATCAAGCGTAATCAATTTAAAGCTCCACTAGTACATGAATCTGAAAATAAAGCTGTGGCAGCAACATACTGTGGGGTCACTTTTCTGGGAGGAGAATAGAAGGTGAAAGGAAGGTAGGTGGAGCTAAATACAGGACAATTCTGGTTTAAAATCTGTTGCCGACTGCAGAAGACTTGAGGCTGGGTCTGAGACTCATCTTTCAGAAGGACTACAATGGAACATTTTAGATAAGGGTTCCAATTCCCCCCCATCTCCAGAGGTCATTGGGTGAGAGGCGGGGTACACACATACACACTCACACCTAAGCACAATTTAAAGGGAGAAATTAACCCAACAGTCATCTCTTTGAACTGTAAGGAGGAAGCCGGAGTACCCGGAGAGAACCCACTCATAAATAGGAAGAATATGCTATCTCCATGCAGAAATTGTGCATTCCATTCGTGGTCTGGACTCAAAATTCCGACTTCCAAGTGGGGAAAATTAACTGAAGCACCCCACAAAATCAAACTTCCCACCCGGAAAGTCAGAGATTTTTTTATTCTGCTCCGACTTTGACTTTCAATATGGCCGCTCGTTGCGTCAACAACAGTAAGTTGTGGTGAAAGCATGTTAATTTTACAAAACACACTTGTAAGAATGCGTCTAAAATCAATGTTACATGTAGAGCCTGTAACTCTAAACCTAACAAAATAAAAGGGGTGTTTGCATATGGAAAGTAAAGCTTAAAACAATGTAAGAGGTCCTTTGGTGGAAGACTAACATTAGATTTCTGCAACATAATGACTAAAAGTACCAGTGAAATTTATTAAGATCTATTTTTCTTGAGTGTGGAAAGTATGTGCTTTTTGTCCATACATTACATCACACAGAAGAAAATGTATCCGTCCTCTTTGTAAAAAAAAGTTTTCTTTATTTTAAAAGCTAAAAATAGAAAGGAAACTGGGGTTGTAGAAAAATGACACCAAAAATCATTTTAAGTTGCCTTTTTTTAAAACATTTACAGCTACAAACGAGTTTTAAGGATTGAGGGCTAAAGTGGCTCTGTTGCTGAGCCGTGGTTTAGATCAAAGCTTATTCATGTTAAAATGGCCTAGTCAAAGTCCTGACCTGACTCCAAGTGTGAATTTGTAGCAGGACCTGAAGATTTATGTTCAGAGTCGCTCTCCATCCAATCTGAGTGAGCATTAAAGTCTGCAAATGCAATGTGACAAAATGTAAAAAAAGATTTAAATGTTATGAATATTATAGCAGGCCAGTTTATAATTTAAGTCATCATAGACTTCATTTTAAGGGTTTGATAAGAAGTTATTCATTATTTCCTGGTTTGACAATGAAGCAGTATGCACCGCTTCAAAATCCCTCCTGTAGAGGAATGCAACCATATTAATCTTCCCTGGATTTCCTGCTTTGACACATGAAAATATCTGCTGTGAAAAAGATCTATAGGCAATCCAGCACAATCTCCAGGGGCTTACCTCACTTATCTAATTTGTTTCTCCCCTCTCCTCAGTCCCCCTGCCTCTGACCTGAAAAATCTGTCTCAACGAGACGTTTTGAAGGATGTCTCAATTGCTAAACTGCAGCCAGAGGACAGAGCAGGCTCGCCGGGGAGAGCTATGAGCAATTCTTATCGACATCTGCAAAGGCTGAACAGGGTTGACATGTTAATCCCACAGTGTAACTGAAGTAAGGCTGACTATATAAATATATATAAAGAAACTAGCATATCCACTGTTCATAGTGGTAGAATGCAATAAAACAGGGTGGTTTGATCATGATTAAATAATGTTGGCAATAAATCCTTGTGTCCATCAAACAAAGGCTCATTTTCTCTATAATCTTTCTGCCTTCCTCTCGCGTCTCTAAACTCATGGATTTTACACCCAGCAGAAAAATAGGAGACAGCCTCATTGTCTATAAACTTATAGACTTGGCTCATCACAATGTTGAGTTTTGGGAGTGTATAAACACCTCTTTCAGCAGCAGCAGCATCACCAAGGCATGTCTATTATTTTTAATTAGATAACTTAATTAGGTCATTCCCTGCATTCATCAATAAAGAATTTCCCCCGAGTCTTTTATTTTATTTAGGTTCTAATGTGTAACATTTAGGGCATTTACAGTTAAAAAGCTAAAAAGGAGACAACTGGGAAACACTTTAAAATGAGGGCTAAAAATCTGCTTTGTTACACATAAACTAACGGTAACTGACTGCTAAATTACCAATCATGAAATGATACATTGCTCATATTACTGCATAACTATTAAGCAATGGACATTTCTTGAGCAAGGATTTATGGACAATTTGTTAACCATTAGTTATGATATATAATTTTGGTATGTAACCATAAATTAGGTGATGTATAATTAGTTATCTGTCTTGAAGTCAGCAGCTTATGAACTATTTGGTCACAGATATTATTAACCATAATTAGTGATGCATTCCTTATATTAAATATGACTTTAATACTTGTTGACTTTTTAACATACGGCGCAAGTGTCGCCAATAATGTACAGACTATTTTATGTTTGACTATGACTTCCTGACACATTGTTCATGTTTTGTTACATAACTAGATTAGCTAATGGTTAATTAGGGAACAGTTGCATATCAAGTAAACAACCAACTATCTAATAAATAAGTAACCAATACCTCTTGATGCATTGCTCATATTTTGCAGAATAACTATAATACATTATTTTTGGTCTATGTATGAAGTCATCAAGCAAGAATGTACTAATCATTTACAAATTAACCATTATTTAATGATCCATTGTTCAAATTGACTGTATATATGTACACTCATGGCTAATTAGTGATATTTTACATGTGATGTCATCAATTATCAATTTATCAACCATTTGCAAATTTCCCAATGTTTAATGATACACTGTTCATGTTTTGTTGCATAAGCTATGATTAAAAGGTCAATAGTAATTTGCATAATTGTGCCATGATTTGAAGAGAGGATTATCTAATATTAGATAGGAGTTACAGTGGATCCCAGCTATTGCACAGGTTAGGAACCGCAACCACCTGTGAATACTTGAAATCTGCAAATTACAAACCACTTTAAAAATGCTGATAACTAATTTTAATAGTTCAAACACCAAATATACTATGCATTAATACACAGAGTGGAAACCGTTATGGCACTACGGCAGAAGCTAGCATCCATCTTCCTTATCTCCCGTCTTGGGGGGTACAGCCAATCAGCATCTAGGAAAATGAACCAAATGGTTTGTTTAGATTTTATTTTTGTTTTTTTCATTTACTTAAGCAATATAGTTTCACACTAATAATACAAACTTCCTTTAGCTGGTATCATTTCTTATTCCTTACAGTCATACAGATGGGGCAGTGCTGTGAGCATTATTAATGTAAGCATAAAATGTAACTATTAATAAATAAATAAATATATATATATAAAAGAGAGGTACTATTTTATATATAGAAGCCTAAAGTCCTGCTTTTCAAACTTCATGTAACAGTAAACTGTACCACAATGTTCTTCAATATCGCTTGTGTAAAAATGACTGTGAATGTTTTCTTTAGCCATGGCTTCCTGACTTCTGCAAATTAACATGAGTTTAGGTCTTGTGACGGCTAATATTGTCAGTTTGTTTTGATGACTCTGAGGAGTTTTGAGAAATAAGTCGAGATTCTAAGGATTTGTCGATTTGCTTTCGATAAATTGCTTGTCTAATTATGATGACAGCTTTGCGTGTCCTCATTCCTTGTATTACCTCATTTAAAAGTTGCCACCATACAGATGATCAATGACTTCTTCTGTTGGGAACTGTTGGGAGAGAAGCTAAATCTAAAAATAATAAACGCCTTTATGAGCCCAGCTCCAAACCTGAAACACCTCATTGTTCACAGTATGTAACAGAATATCATTTTCACCTCACCTCGCCACCATTGCTGCTCATTACAGATGGACCAATCTGAAGTTCAAATGGCTTGAGGTTTTTCTTTTAGGGGCCCGAATCTGCGGGGATATTATTTAAAAAAAGTCCCAACCAACCTATTTCATCGGCCGCCAAAGAAATAGCTGCGTTCCAATGAATTTGTCCCCATTTCCATTCCAAAAGGCTGCAGCTGTGATTGACGCGTCCTTGTTCTCTGGTTTACATTAGATGTGAAAATAATTGGCACCTGCACTCCCGCACATGCTCTGAAGCCAGGAAAAAGCACAGCAGCTGAGGTTTTCATTTCACCCCAGAGTCTGATCTCCCTCTATTCAATCCAGATGTGAAGGCGCACTCATGGATATCCGTCTGAAATAGCTCGGGGAGATTAATGCAGACTGGAGATGTGTCACATCATCGAACTCTTCGGCTGCAGACAAGTACAGACGAGTGGCTCCGCATTGATATTTCTCTCACGCATAAACAAGCCCTCATGCATACAGAGTATCAACTTGAGTGTGTGTGCCTCTGTGTCCCCTTGCCTTCACCTCATCCTCTTCTTATCTTCTCATCCTCCCTCAATATCCTCTTCCTGCTCTACACACTTTCCCTCTGGCGATCTCTGCAGCTAGTTATCCTCGGAGAGAGCCTTTTCAAGTACATTAAGAAGCCAGTCTCCCAGCCGGCCTCGGCAGATTGGATGTGATCTTGACGGTTTTAGAGGATGTTCGGCGCCCAGGGAGCGTAATTGCGTGTGTAATTGCACACTGGGGAAAGGTAGAGCTGTATAAGGTCTGAATTCATCCTTCTTCCTGCCCTCGGGCAGCATGGACAAGTCTCATCCCAGCATGGATCCATTCTGAAAACCACTGGCCTTCTCTCAATCCCCTCTCTGCTGTGGCTAGGGGTTCTTTTAGGAGTCAGCCATAAAGAGGCCTGAAGGGGGGACAGGTTGAGCAGTGGGTTAGGCCAGATGAGCTCTGCAAAGGTCCTGAGGAGACAGATGGAGTAGGAGATTAGGAAGTGTCCTGCTGATAACCTGAGAAAAGGAGACCAGATGTTAAGTGAGGAAATATGTAGTGTATATTCGTACAACTGAAGTCCTTACTAAACCAGAATCCATAAGTACTGAGAAGTATGTGAGACTCACCAAAATAATCATCTCAAAAATTGTTGCCACATGGTAGGATCCCTTGAATTTTGAAGCAGTGTCTCATGGGAGTTTTAAGCTGCTATTTCTCTAGCTTCCAGTAGCAGCTATCTGAGCAGCAGTCCTAATGCTAGTTTGTATGTAAACATTTATGTCAAATGGAGGTTTGCTGATTTTATTTTTCATTGTTTTGAATAACTATAATTATAAAGCAATAAAAACATAACATATCAACTTTTCAAATCTTTAAACTGCTGTTTCTAACTTTCTCAAGCACCTATAGTTCTAATTTCAAGATGCGTGCTTGTACATGGACAGTAGAAACATGGAGATTTAGTTTAAGCTGAGTTGTTTCCTTTGTGTCCCTTAATTATAATATTGAATGAATCATAAACAACACCACAACTCTACAAGGCTGAAAAAAGTATCAAACAATTTTTCTAACTTCCTGGAGGAGCTAGCTGTACTACAGCAGAAACACTGGCTTTTTAAAAACAGAAACAAGTGGAAGTTGGCTAAACTTATTTTTCTTATCTTTTCTATTATTGAAAAAAAAATCAATAGTAATAATAAATGGGTCATAATATCTGATGAATTTTAAAGTAATGGCTCTAATTTCCTGTGTTGGCTAGATAGAATCTTAACGCTAGCTTGTCCATAAAACAAAATAAAGTGGAGAATATGTTTTAGCTGGATTATATTCCATTTTTCTCCTCCTTTAAAGAAATTATGATAGATACCAAAACCTTTTAAAGCTAATGTTTTAAAAAAACTTTTTTATTCTAATGCTCTACTGTCCTGTAGCAGCTTGCTGAGCTACAGTATTATTTTGGCTAACTAAAAATCTATGACAGAATACATAGTTTGTATCAGGAGCAACAAGTAAAGAATCAGTCTTAGCTGTGTTGTGTTTAATATCTTCCTCTGGGTAAAAATTTAAGTTAAATATAACAAAGAAATTTAAGAAAAAATTACAAATACACTAATAAAGCAAAGGTTACAAAAAGTTTCTAATTGCTATTCTAGTGACTTACTATAGTAGCTAGCTGTCTTGCAGCTGTTACTTTTATACACTTTTCTATTTAAAACAAAACAAGACAAACCAAAAAAAAAAGCAAAATAATGGCCAACTGTTAAAGCAATAACTCTTGGGTGCTTTAAAGTGCTACTTTTCTAACTTGCTTTAGCAGCTAGTTGTGCTAGCGTCCTAACAATATACATGAACAGGAATAGGCTAATAGACAAACAAAAACAGTTTAAATATTTTTATTTCTAACTTCCTGTTACCTGGGTTGCTGATGCTAGCTTGTATGTAATAGGGTTCCAATTTAGCTGACAATTTCGTATTTTCTGTCCTCCTCTATTCCAATGCCCCGACACATCCTTTTGGTGGCATCTCTGCCTAATTTTTTATAGCTTATTTATCATTATGATGTTATTTAATTAGCTTAAAAGCAATGTGGACAGTTCAGGTTTCACAGGTCTCTGCAGTAGGTTACACCCTGAAAAACTTGGGGCCCTGCTTATTCTGCGCTTAAGCGAAACTGGGGATATACTTTTCTATCCAGACAGGATTGTATGGCAGGTGAACTAATAATATAAATAACTGTCTTCTTTTTAAAATCCAATTAAAAGTTTAATGTTTTTTAAACAAATAACCAAGCAGGATTATTATTTTTTGCCTATCCCAGCAAAACCATGAGTCATAGTTGTTAGAAAGGGAATATAAATCTGAGCATTCTTCTGACAAGTCAAAACAGGCATCCACCTCCACATAGCTCCAGTACTTGGGGTGAAAGTGTCTAACTATGTGCAGAGAGGATACGACTTAATTTTACCTCACTGAATGGGAGCCTTAAAGGCAAACCTTCACTTATCTCTGAAGGTGGCCAGCACCTCCCGTCAAATTTTCACAGAGTATCTTGAAATGACCAAACCAGACCAAACTTATAATGAATTCAGACATGAAATAAAAAATTTTTAAAGTTAGGAAACTCATCTGTAACTATGAAAAATGCCAAGGTGGTCAAATAACATTTGGTCCTAATCAGAAGCTATGGGTTAACATTTGTCAATAAGTAGTTTTGAAAATACACACACATTTGATGTTCTGTATGTAGAAGTCAACAAGACTTATTTGAGAAGGAGCTGTGTGGCTCACCAATGTTTTTAAAACAGTAATATAAGATCTCAGGAAACTACTATACCACGCTTCAGCAACATTACCTCACTCTAAAACAAACAGCCGAAATCCAGAAAATAAAACCTGAGGTGCAATAACCTTAAAACAGCTCATAAATATGTCTCGGATAAAAAAGACCAATGTGGGCTCAGAGCGTATCTCTTGCTTTGTAGGGGTCTTTGCAACTGAAGGTTTGTTATGCAGGATATGAAATGGAAGACATTGGTCTTCACACAAACCATGGACTCCCATGGATACGCCTCAAAGAGAATTGCTGAAACCTCTATGAAAATAACAAACTTAAACTTTTAATCAAACCAGTGTACTTTAAGTGTATGCTTTAGCAAATCTTTTCAAAGTAATGTTGATGTTTGCGTTGCATTTGTGCTATTTGTACATTTGTAGGCTACGTAATTTTGTATGTACAATAGAACCATCTGTAACAACAGAGTGGGGACATGATTGACATTCTATGCAAAGGTTTCAAACCACCCCTAACTTCTTTATACTTTGCTTCCAAGAAGTCAGACTTGCTTGTAATCTTTTAAAGTGGTCTTGATCAACAGTCCTTCAAGTGCTTTGGACTTAGGTGTGTTTATCACTATTGGCTGTTTAGTCCATTCACCACATGGAATGGAAGGTAGACAAACGGAGGACAAAAGGAACCATCAGGTATTAAAACAACTATATTAAATAGTTAAATGTAAATGAGAAAGAAGGGTTGATGTTGCAAGATTCAGATTATTTTGGTGAGTTCAATTTCTACATGGGGGGGAGCGCAGATTTTCATGCTTAATATACAGTGGATGCAGGCGCCACAACAGCCTGAGTATAGCTAAAATCCGTGAGACACCCTCTAAAAACGCTTATAACTGCCTATTTTCATCTTTCGAATATCAAATATACCTTCATATGCAATAATAGTGGAGAAGTGTTGATCAAGACCATTTTAAAAGATTACATAAAAGTTTAGCTGTTTGGAAACAAGATACAAAGGAATTAGTGATGATTTGGGAGTTTTGTGTCATGCAATTGGTGCTTTTTTCCCTCAACAGGCATCCAACAACCTATATGATAAAACATGGTATTTACAAACAATAAAACCAGCTTCTTGTTTATGTCTGCTTCATAGAAGGTTGCCGGGTGAGCAGTTAAAATGCTTGGAGATGACAGGTTTGTTGTGCATTGTGATGATGAGTTTATGAACTTTTAGGAAAGAGCATAAATTCCAAAAAGAAACCGCATTTTTGTTCTCTCCGAGCCTTTCAGCTTTATATTTTGTCTGCAGCCCCCTGTGGTTAGAACTGATCAGGCATCAGAGAGATGTGACGTTTGTTATCACCTGGCTGCAGCACAGACTTCCTGGTCCTGTGATGGCAGGCAGTCATGCACGCCTCTGTTCAGGGGCGGTCTCAGGTGTCCAACGCGAACGGGCGCTTTTATTTTTGGCCAGTCATCCAGGAGCTCCAGGCCGGCGCTGAGGGATGTCAGGGTGAGCCTGAAGAGCTGTCACTTCCAATCGGCCTTCACTCACACTGAGTCCAGAGACACTTTATCTGGGTTTCGTGTCCAGCGTCACTCCAACTCTTAGTTTAGTCTTTAATGTTATGAGTCACAAAACAAGTACTGTACACAGAGATAACTTTACCCTTTAAAGCCTGGTCGACATAGTAGTCAGAAAATGTGAAATTATTCTGTTTATCACATGTTGTTGACAGAATATCTACCTAAGGATTAATGTTGGTATATCTTTGCATTGACAAATTATATATTCACTGTCTACTTCATTATGTACACCTGTGGTGCCTAATGTAAGTCCTTAAGAAGCAGCGTTAATCCTGTTTTTAGATGTTTGCTGACTGGTTCCTTTCCAATCCGCCCATTCTCCTCTGATTTCTGACATCAGCAAGACATTTTCCTCCACCTATCTGGCACTCACTGGATATTTTCGCTTTTTTTGGACCATTCTCTGTGAATCTGAGAGATATTTCTGTATGAAATCCCATCTTTAAAATGATTGTTCTTTGCTGTTCTAATGCTCAGTTTTAACTTCAGCAAGTCATCTTCACTACATCTAGATGCTGAAATGCATTGAGTTGTTGCCATTTGATTAGATGTTTTGTGTGAATAAGCAATTGAATAGGAGTACTGAAAAGGTCACTGAACGTGACAGGAAATATAAATGTCAAATTTGATTGAAAATGATATTTTGCTTCACCAACTTGAAGCGAAATAAATCGACTAATTGGGTTTCCACCACAGTTTTTGTGTAAAAAAATATCTTTAAGGTATTGTATTAGAATATAATTTGTTTTGTGACTCAATTAAATACAAAATTTTATAAGCAATCATTTCTTTTCACATTTTAGTTTCTGTTAACCTTTCCAAAATATTACCTTTTCACATTGTGGGAATCTCTGCGTCTTAGACACTAAACACAGCCAAGATGGGCTTTTGAATTAAACCTGTAGAACTTAAACCATTCAACCAGGAGGCAAATACAGGCAAGTACAGGTATAGCTCTATGAATCTGAATGTTATCAAAAAGTTAATTTTGTTTTAGTAATTTAAGTCAAAAAGTGAAATATTCCAAGCATTTTCTCTTAATTTTTATAATCATGGCTTACTGCTAATGAAAACCCAGCTTTTGGTATCACAGTTCTTTCTTCCACACGACACAAGCCAGCAACGAACCATTATGTATTAACCTCTCCCCTGTTTGAGTCCATGATGATATATAGGCCATAATAGGATTCCAGTGTCAAATTTCTATATCTAAAACCTGCTATTTTTGGTTTTGAATAACAAAACTTTTTTTTGGTCCTACATAATACTGTAATTTTTTGTGCAACAATTAAATCCTAATGATGTTCTAATTTATTGAGATGCATTGGTACAGGAATTGAAACGGGAGCTTATTTCAAGAAATCAACTTTTTAAAAAGCAGATTGTGGTATCAGAAATTATGCATATCAAAAATGACACATTAGGTATGCAAATGGAGGTAAGTGTGTGAGCATGGTCAGGGGTAAGGTAAAAAATGTTTACTGATATAGAATCCGTGATCCATTCAGTGTGTTCCATCCATTTGATCTGCACATCACATGTTGGACAGACTTCCCCCTGGCCTTATTTAATCCTCCCGCTGCCCCCGTTGCTCTGTGTCACAGGAAAGCACCAGGAGGTGTGTGTGTGTTCAGGCAGCAGAGGGGTGTTTTAATGCTGCAGTTAGTGTGTTTGTGTGTGTTTTTAGAGTGAGGAAAAAGAAGGAAGCTCACGAGGATCGACAGATGCTGAAGGATAAAGACTTGCAGCTGAGATCTATCAGCTGCGAGGGGAGCGGGGGCTGTCATGCCCTGACAACGACCCACATCTGCACGTAGAAACTTGCACCACCCTCGGTGTGAATTTCATCCCCACCAGGGTGCATGTTTTCCTGTCTCTGGGCTTTGTGTCGGTCTGGATGTGTTTGTGTGCACGCCTTTAACCTTAATTCTTACAATGCCTGCTTCATATCAGCCATGCTCTTACCTTAATTGGTTTTAAGCTACACATGCCGGTTGTGTAAATGTGTTCGTGCGTGTCCATGTGTGTGTGGTGAAGCCTGGCAGCTGGAGCAGACTGCAGCCAGAGTCATCAGGGACGGGGAGAGAAAGAGAGAAGGGATGCGGTTATGAAAAAGAGTTGAAGGTCAGTGCAGTGAATGAGGTCAGCCTGAATAAATGAGCCCTAATAAAACGCCCAACATACCAGCAGTGTGTGAGCATCATCCTTGTCTCACACATCAACCCGTTCAGGTACAACCAGCAAGCCTGCAAGACACACGGGGTCAGCCGGTTTTCCCACACAGTCAGATTCCCAGACAGAGCGGGAGGTTTGTTTTTCATGCCAGCTCCACCTCTGAACCGCTGTTGTCTCTAAACCGGTCTATCTTCCTCTGCTACATTTAGCTCTGTCAGCAGCCCTGCCAAGGTTTTCCAGAGGGCAGCGATACACAAACAGTTACACGTCTGCTCTATTTTACTCCCCTGCCTTTCTCTGCTTTCTAAAACTTCCTCACCATGTTTGTTTCTTGTTTCTCTAAGCAGGCAATTACATTCTGTTCTGCTGTCTGCAGTGATCCTTCAGCCTGCAGAGTCTGCTTTGTGATCACTCATTGGCAGCTGTGCCCTTGAGCACGACAGCTTCAGGTGTACCTTTCTTTTATACACACACATCTGCGATAATTCTTCACTTTTATTTCCCTGGCTTTGCAGAAGCAGCAGGAGGTGTTGATGGTGAGACGCTCTCTCCCCCCTTTTTCAGCTAATGTAAAGGGAATATTTTTCAGTGACAAATATGAAGAGGCTTTTCCTCTGCTTGTTTCCCCCCTCAGCATGTAACTGGAGTTGTGTTGCGCTGAGCTGTGGCTCGGGGATCCGATGGATCATGCGACTGATGTAGTGCTTGTGGGAGTGGGAATAAGCCTTCCAAAAATCAAATTCAAGAACTTTTCAAGCACTTTTTACAATGTTATTGCAACCAATTATTGGGAAAAATGGCAGGTTATTAAAATGTTATACAGTCAAGATTTCGGCAAATAAAATCAGACGTCTTTCTTTAAAGTGGTGGTCGGCTAAGAACAGCTGCCACATGCCAAATCCCAGACAAGCCCCCAAATTGTTACATTCCCTGATAATGTCACGGCGATGAAGTGGTGTAAATTATGTATTAGTTTAGCTTTTCTGTCATCCAAAATTGATTTGATGTACATTTAAGTTAGTGATTGCAGCATCACAAAATGTGAAAAGGTTTAGTGGGTAGTGGTTCTCATTTTTAGGTGCAAGAAGTCTGGGTTTCTAATTCCAGCTGAGCCCCCAAATGATAACATTCCCTGATGTTGTCTTGGAGATGAATGGATATAAAGTTACATTCCTTGATAACCTGGAGAAACAGGGATGTAAAGAATCCTTCAGTTTGGCTTTGATCTATCACATAAAATCAGATGTTTTGCTTTAGAGTAGTGGTTGCCAAAGAGAAGGTCAGGTCACATTGGTCCATAGATGTGATTCCCATTTTTGGGTGAGCCCTGGGTTTAATATGGCATGAAAATTGTTGGATTCACTGACATGTCTTAGAAGATGAAGGTGCATAGAGACAGTTAATGTGACTAATTAAACTGTTTTTTGATAAATCAAGAGACAAGTCAAAGAACAAATGTGAAAACCAAAATGTTATTAAATCAACACATAACTTTAGAAGTTTTGCCTCTAAGCACTGGATGAGTTCCCAAATTGTAATAGAAAGGGAAAATAATGTGACAGTTTTATTGATAAATACAAACCCTTTCCAAAAAGATTTTTTTAATAGCATGGAAAAGTCTATTTATTTCCATAATTCCATTCAAAACGTTTAACTTCCATCGATTATAGATTCAGGACCCACAACTTAAAACGATTTCAAGAATTTAGTTTTTTATTTGTACATAATTTGGGCTTCAGCTCATAAAACCCACAAAAACAGCAATTCAAAATATTAGCATACTGTGAAGAAATCACCATTTTCTCCTCAGTTTTTGCAGAAAAGAAGAAAGAAATTAGGTTTTGAATGGAGTTATGGAGATAAATAAACTTTTCAATGCTATTCTAATTTTTTTGGAAAGGGTCTGTAAATCAACTCAAAATCTGAAAATCAATTTATGGTTAATTTGATCAACAAAAACCAAAGTGAAACAGGAACCAGAACCAAGTTATACACTAAAATAAATGATAACATAGATAACCTTTACCTTCCTCCTGGCAACAACCTCACCACCAACAGGAGTAGCAGCACCAGATCAGCGTTCATAAAGAAGACAACCTAAACCAACAAACACGCACAGTCCACACATTGCCAACTGGCCGAGGAATCAGCCCTTTTCCCAGCATGCTGCTCTGCGTCTGAACATCAGTGGGGAACCAGCTGTGCCAACCTACTTGCAGGAGCTGCAGGAGACCTGGTACTGAGACTAAATCACACTCACATTGACTATTCATTAATTAGGTTTCACTGGATTTTGTTTAGGACTATCTAAGTAAAGGGGGCGGAATACATATGCAAGACCTTCTGATTATTTGTAAAAAGAAAAAAGTTAAAACCATGTATGGTTTTCCTTTTACTTCACAATCATGCACTACTTTCTGTTGCTGTGTGACTTAAAATCCCAATAAATTATACTGATATTTGTGACTTTACTGGGACAAAATCATATTTAAAAAAGGCCCAAGGGTTTATACTTTTCATTTAAGGTTTTAGCACATAAAATCAGGGGATTTGCTTCAAAGTAGGGCTTGGTAAACATAAAGTCAAAGCCCTACTCACACTGGTGTGTAGATTTGATGTTTACTTTGGGTATAAAAGGTTCTGGGTTCAAACCCCGGACAAGCCCCCAAAGGATTACATTCCCTGATGCAGCATACAGGACAAAATGGTGTAACAACAAATAACCACCAAAACTGCAGATATAATCATGTCAAATTAAATCATTTTATTGATAAACCAAAATTTGAAAATTATTCTGATTAGCTCAACTAACAAAAAAGGCCAAGAGGAAACAAATGAGATCCAGAGCTATGCAGCACTACTGCTGCTCTATTTCAAAGAGAGATTTTTCCTTTAATTTATTTTCAAAATTAAAGGCAAATTCTGAAAGTTTTCAAAATAAAACCATCAGTGCTCATATGACAGTGATTTTTCATACCAAAAGCTTCAAAAAAGCAAGTCAGTAAATCGCAGCATCCACATTTAGTTTCGCACTAAAGGCTGGGGAGGCCGTTTTTTAAAAGGAATAGTTTATTCCACAGGTTTAAACCAAAATACCGAAATCAATCCAAACAGAAGCATACTTCAAATAAAACATCTCTGTTCATGCACACTAACTACCACATGGGGGCAGCGCAGCCACAGCTTTGAGAGTCCTTTCTAACGTGTGTGTAAAATGGCATTAGCGGTGAGACAGAGGGGCTCAGAGTAAACAGAGGTGTGTGCGTGTGTGCGTGTGCGTGTGTGTGTGTGTGTGTGTGTGTGTGTGTGTGTGTGTGTGTGTGGTCCTCGGCAGATGCTGTCACCCAGCTCATCACCTTGCTGCTGCTGCAGGATGGGAAGGCTCCCCTGCATCCTGAAACATGCAGTTTCTCTCTGTTTAAACTGGACTACATTTCGATTGTAGTTTTGCTCCTGCAATTAACTTAAATCCATCCAGAAGTAGCGCCACTGCTTTCCGGTAACTGGTCCACTTGGAATGCAGTTCTTTGAACCACATTTAGAGCTCATTTAGGATGTTATTTTGCCATAGTATCCTTCTGAAACTGCATCTGGATTCATCTTGCCCAATGAAGCCCTCCATGTGATGCTCTGCAAGTGCACTGAGGGCGCTCTTACTCTTCAGTCAGGTTGCTCAGCAGATTGGTGAGCCTCTAAAAGAGGTATGCGCGCGTACTACGGAGGGGGGGGGGGGGTTCTTTAGTGTCTGAAACAAGGCAGAATACAGCGCCTGTGAGTCCAGAGGTCCGAGTCTGGGGGGGGGGGGGGGGGGTCCTCCTGAAACTACAAAGGAGGAGGAGAGAAGGAGGTCCGCTCTCCTCCCCTCTCCGCGGAAAGCCTGGAAGAATTGCGCTCCGTCAGTGCGCCCTGCCTGCCAGTCGGAGGATGGGGATTTTTTTTCCCATTCATCCACGTCCCCTTTTCCCCTCCTCCTCCTCCGCCTCCTCTCAAACAAGCCAGTCGCTCTGTCAGTGCGCTGCGAGCATTAGGGCGAGTCAAACCGGTGGGATTTTGAGGCGCACAGACGGATGAGAGAACGCACGGAGCGCGCTCCTCGGGCAGTTTCGTTTCTGCTCTCCAAGCGACCCGCTCCGTCAGAAAGACATCCGCTTCCAGGCGGGACTGATGCCCACCGAGTCGCATCTTTATTTCTCCCCCCCCCACCACTTAACAAGTTTCACGCCAGCCTGTGTGTGGCATCGTTAGAATTGACTCGCTTTTCTAGCTCTTTGGTTTGTTCGTATCAGTTTTATCCTCTGATTTTGATCTCGGATTAATTTTCGAGCTGGATCTTGATTTTCTTTTCCTCTAACACGAAAAATATTTTTGTGGATTTACAGCCTCTGTATTTTCTAGCAAAAAAAGACAGGATTGTACTGGACTCCCAGAGCATCAACACGTCTTTTTTTATGAGGATGGAGCTGTGGATACAAGTGGCATCTTTCTTATTTTAAGCATTTTCCCAGCTGTTTTTTTAATTATTAGTTTTGGCTTCATCTCTGAAACAAACTGACTATATTGATATTCAGCTGAGCCAGGTATGCTCGGAGGTGAGATAACAAGGTAATGGGAGAGAAATCAGACACAGAGAGCCAAAGAGAACAAGGGAACGTTGTTCAGCGAGGAAAACACAGAATTAGGGCGCACAGAAAACGCTTCAGAATCTGCTTTCTGGAGGCGATAATCTGTTTAAATATCTGATTCAGTGGAGATCTGCTTGAACCCCAATGTTTTTTTTGAATAAACTGTTTCTGATCAGAAATTAATGGGAAAGTCGTGGGAATGGCTCTGAAATAGTGCGCAGAAGAACCTGTCGATTTGGAGATCAGGACGCACGGAATTGAGCAAGTTTCTCCGGCAAATTCAAGCTTTTAATCTTCCTTATTTCCAACACTTCGGATCCATCTGGTCGTGCTTGGTTGGCTTTCTAAACCCACTTTAACTCTTTCTACCTTTCATCCCGATCGGTTGATCCATTGTTTTAAAGCGTCTAGTTGCAAAAAGGAAAAGCAGCTCTGCGAGCCCCTCTGGCGAATATTACTGCTTTCTTTTTAGATGGGGCTGCACATGCTGGGTGTCAGGGTTGAGATGGAGTGTCGAAGGAGCGCGAATGGATTGTGGATCCTGCTGGTATTCCTACTGGATTTACTGGGAACGACCGCCAGCAACATGGAGCCCATCTACTGGAATTCCCTGAACGAAAGGTAAGACCGTAGCAGACTAAACAGCAGGTTTGAGCTCAAAGTTTTAATTAGGAAAAAAGTTAATTCCTTCAAAAATCATGCTGGAATTTATCCAACTCGACTGCGATGGGGGGGATCTAAGAAACTCCTGAGGAGATTTTTAATGCAACATGACATGCGTGATAAAGTTAGAGCAGGCCCTCCCCAAACACAGCCTATGTTATAACCCTGGCTTACTGCGCAGTACCTTCATTATCAACAAACCATAAGTACCAGTTTGTATTTTATTCTAAACTTCAAACATCAGTCTGATCCGCTCACATCCATCACTGGGAATCGGATGCAGGTTCTTCTTAGCAGAGGCGGCTCTAGAAAGTTGTCAACGGAGTGGGCACACCAAAACGACCATGATCGGATTTTTTTTTTTTTTTTACTGAACATTTTCAAATTTAAATACTGCTGCTAGAATAATTCAATATTCATTTGTTCCAATGTTACCTATAATTTTTTTTAAAATTTTGATACAAAGGTCAGAGCAAAAAAGTAGAACATTAAATTAAGCAGGTGCTTTTTTTTGCCAAATAATAATTATTTAATAGTTTTCTGTCGTTATGCTCTTTGCGATGTTTTCTGTTTGTACTCTGAAGTCGGATTTTTCAAGTTCCCAGGTGTAAATCGGACAATAACTACCTTTGTAAAGTCGTAATTCTGACTGAAAAAGTTGGAATTCAGCCCCGGGTTCAGTATCCAATATGGCTGCCATGCACATTAAATGGAAGTGAAAGCTGCAGGTGTAAGAAGTTTATGAGCACGTTGAAATCCGATCAAATCGGGTGTGATGTCACCCCCAGAGCTCTGACTTCCAAGATGAATTAAGCGTGTATTTATAGAGTAAAATGAGTACAACAAGCTGAGATTAGCTTATTTATTAGTCGGGCTATCAGATAGCTCTGACAGCCAGCCTGTAGTCTGCTGCTTCGGGATACACTGCTTGTAGCTATTTAACCAGTTCTGAGCACAGGATTACGTTAATAATAAAACATTTTTGGACCTTTTTTGTTAATACCATGACTGCCAGAATTTTTTCCAAACAGCCAAATTTGACATTTTTTGGTAAGCGCGGGGTAAGGTTTAGTAGCCTTTTTTCATTCAGCTGTGCTGATAGCAAATAGCAACAGGTGTGGGAGGGGTGCGTTAATCTTTGAACTATGGAAGGAAACTCCGGTCAGTCTGGCACTTTCTGGATTTTAAACTGGAAGAGCGGTTAGATGAAGAAAAAGGGTTTAATGAGTTTTATGATGCTTTTTTGCCAGAGTGAAGCGATGCGAAGAAAATAAAGCTAAATAAGCATCAAAATAGCACCAACTTTATTAACTTAGTATACATATCCCCAAAAAAGTGGGGCGAAGTCAAAAAGGAGAGTAAATAAAAATATAAAAGGGTCTGATATTGGGAGGGTTGGATCCACCCTCCTGAAATCTCTGGGAGTTGTGGATATAAAGACTCTTATATAATGCTGTAATTGCTGCTGCTGGCTGACCTTGATTGAGGCCCAGGTTGACCGCGTTGCCCACTTGGCCACTCTCGTTTGCATACTTCATTTGTGCCACCCCCTTATGTACTCTGGTGGAGGTGTTAGGCATTATAGACTGAGGAAATGCCATTTTAAACACCTCTCCTCTGTCCAGTCTTAACGGCCGACACCACTTTCCTCACAGCTCTGCCAATTTGTCTGAGTGGTGGCTGGGCCTGGAAGGAGGAGGTGAAGGAGGAGGTGGTGGTGGTGGGTGCTGCTCAGCTTGTGTGGAGGTAAAATTGAGAATAAATTAGAGTACAGATATTTTCCAGCTTGATGAAAAACTGCCAGCATGGAACGCTGGTCTTGAATAGCTCGTGTTCCTGGTGAATGTGCCTACATTACACACCTCATTGTGGAAAGACAGCGATGGCAAACCCCCAAAACCATCCTCAGCTCACACCCATGCCAGAGGCTTTTTTTTTCTTCAGGGGGGACTAACAGGTTTTCATGTGCTGTAGGCCACAGCCTGCCCCGAGCTCCACCACCTCCTCTCCTCGCAGAGGCGACCGTGCGTGGGCCCCCGCTGGGGAGTAAGGCACGAAGCCCTTAATGAGGGCTTTTTGTCAGCAGTGGGTGGATTCGCCCAACAGGGGAGTGTAAGAGCTGGACACGGGAGGGTAATTTCCACTGAGGAAGCAAAGAGCTTTGGCTTTTTGAGGCCTTACAGGTGATTCTACGCCATTGTCTCCTAATGGAGTTTAGCGTTGGGTGGATGTCAGGGCTCAGCGGACGGGCCCGGCTGGCAATTAGACGCCAGACTTCACAGTCATTCCTGCAGATTTACTCACTCATATATTCAAAGTACAAAGCCTATTGTATACTATGAGGCTTATTCATGGAGCTTACTATTCATAGTTAATCAGCTTAGTCATTCCGTGAGTTTATTTTCTTGGTGCTTTTACATACTTTCATCTGCTTGTTTCTCGTTGCTGCCTACTTGACAAGAGCCGTACTTTAGTTTCGGCTAACCCTGGGGCGAAATAGCTTTTTGCTCAGGGCTGAAATATGTTGAGAGCCGCTGCTTGTTTAAATAGTGTGCATCTTCCAGCGATAAGTTCCCGGAGCCCACACACACACATCTGTGTTTTTTTTAGCCCTGAGATGAGGTAAGGAGCAAGCAGGAGCAGTAGCCTGTAGCAATCAGGTGCCTGAGTGAGTGTGTGCATGGTTCACATGTTGCCTTGCAAAGCAAATGGACTGTCATTGTTAACCTCCGGACCTTTTCTCAATACACAGCTTTGAAGTGCAGACCGTCCACCTGCAGCCTGCCTCCACCTTATCTTCCATCTTTTTATCACCTCAAACCGCCTCCTGTTTTGCCGTTATGCCTCCCTGTCTTTTTCCCCTCATTCTGTCAGTTTCCGTCTGTCTCTGTCTTTTCTTCGCTCCGTCACTCCCTCCCTTCAGTGCAATGACCAGACGTAGCAAATTGGAAACATGTGTCACATCCAGATACTAATTATGGCGCTGCAGCAGTCAATGATGCAAACCAAAAATGTGTTGGGGACGAGTGAGGTGATGTAGGAAAGGAAGCCATCTGTGGGTGTAATACCTTTATATTGCAATGTATGATGAATAAATATTCATATAAGCAATTAAAACAGCTCTGGGTCAATTTACCGCTTTGCCATTTCTTTTGAACCCACTTCCATTTAATATCTGTACACTTAACCATTGGATATACGTTTATTTCTATTCTTACTCAGATATTTAGATTAATTTTAGAGATTAATAATCAGAAACATTGTAAAATATCACATATAATTTAGTTGAATTGCTTTTCCTAAGATGTTGTATTGCATCTAATTTCCAGAAAGTTTGTTTCTGACCTCCATTTGAACCAGTTCGTTCTATAGAAATCTAACAGATTATGACTTTTGATCACACCAAACTAAGTCTGATTGATGTTGCACTGCTGTGTAATATTCATAGAGTCACATAATAAATATATCCTTACAGCCGACTATGACTACACAATAGAGAGTTACTTTAAATGGTTGGTTGGTAATGTGGGTGCAAAACATCCCTACGTTGGGTATGAATTGAAGCCTTTTCAATACAAAACGTTGCGTAGTGAGCAGCACTGTTTCATACCTGAAGAGTTAAGTAAACTGATCACTAAAGTGAGATGATTCTTACTTATTTGTTTTGACCTAAAGGGGATGTAGGAGAAATATTTTGGAGTTACTCTTTCTGTCATTGTATTCCAAACCAGTAGGTGTCACTGCTGAGAAATTTTGATACACCTACACAGCTGAAATGAAATCAGTAGAAGTTGGAAGAAAACACATACAGTAGTCTATAGTCTATAAAAGCTTTTCGACACAGTTTCACATTACCTGCATGACCAGTAAAATATGATATATCTCTACAAAAAGGTGTTTAATGATATCTAAAAATGGCTAAAAATTATACTAATATTCACAGACTCACATAACATTTCCTTAAAGTAGACTACGAGGTACCGATGCTGTTAAAGCGGGTTCAGAAAATTTCTAAATATGGTACAAATTAGTCAGTATGAAACATTTGGCAGATGGCTCCCTTTCACACTGCTGTTACGAAATGGCAAAAACTGCAAAAGTATGAAATAGGGAAATAGTGAAGTGAAATACTAGCCTATATGTCACGGCCTGAAGGAGCTATGATGTCGACATTGCAAAGTTTCGCTTTAATGTCACTGCTACTCTTTGTGTAACTCTACTCCTAAACTGTAGGAGTCAGTATTGAGAAAGAATGACACCTCTACACATCAGTAATAAGACCTTGGGAGGGAGACAGACTTGCTTTACTTTGAAGTGGTTTTTGAATTCTTCATAAACAATACTGTAGCTTTTTGGACTTTGCTACGGTGTAATAATCAAAACTGCTGTTCTTTAGTTGAAATTGATCAATTTCACAGTTTACAAGACAGACATCTCAAAATCACTGCACTTTTAGGTGTTTATTTGCAGTCTACGTGGCATTTAAACAAAACCTAATTAGGTTTTGTTTACTCACACAAACCTACAAGCAACTCTTTTTGTTGAATAGATTACCACTTTGTTGGCGTACAAGACACAAGAGTCAAAAAAACTCCTTGACATATAAAGTCTTAGTAACATTTCCAATTAGTGTAGCCTCTTAGGGTTTATTCCATTCTCAGTACTTCATGTTTAGTACCCATCTATCACAAACGTTGAGATTTCTTCCAAATCACACAATGCCTTGAAGTAAAGCTTAGTTAAAATGACATAAAAACAATAAGAAAATGTCTTTGAAAAGTGAAAAGCCAGCAACGCAAAAGAAAAGTGGTTTGAGTTGATCAAATGAGCTAACCAAGCCTGACTTTCGTTGTCTTTGTTTAGGCTTAAATTGGACAAGAAAAAAGTTCATAAAAATGTCCAAACATAATTTTTTAGCTAGATAAGACAGAGATGTGAAATTGCGATAAAAAAGAAAGATGTTCAAGGACATCCAGTGTTTGAGGGAATGTATCCGTGCAATGGATACCATGACATCAGCTTTAGCGAACGACATCATCCGCGAGGTCGATAGCGTCAGCTCTAAACTTTAGATTAGGGTCATAGTGCTTCATCCACCCTTTTATTGACCTCCACTGAAATTACTGCAGCCTGACTGAAAGTAAAAGAGACAGAGGTGTTTAGGGAGGAACATAAACAGAGAAAAGGGAAAACAGAAGACAGAGCAGAGAGGAGGTAGAGACAGTCATAACCCTAAGTAAATCAATAGCAGTTAAGTCTCAAGTGCCAATACAGTTTCTGCTCGTGGAAGAGGGAACTGAACCGGAACGATCACCTTGGGAAGACCCTCCTCTCCCCCTCTCCAACACCTGGAGCTCGGACATACATTATCCTTATCTCAGCATCTCCCATTATTGGTCTTACACGGCTGCCCTAATGAAAGATCGAATCTTACATTACAGCTCGGGAGTTTGGGCAGGGTGTAGTGGTGGTGTAATGATGGAGCGGTCGCTGGGGTGGAAGGTGACCCCCCCACAAACCCAAAGCTACGCACGGGGAATGACTAAAATTCAAGGGGATTTTGGCTTTCTCTGATCACAGCATATGGAGTTTTGTCGTTTTTGGCCTTTTTTGCCAGTTTAATTTCAGCATCTGCTTTCTCTTTCTTTTTTTCCCCCCCTCTCTCTTCGTACTTTAGTAAATGGCTGTGGATTATTGTAAACTGTTGCCGAGGGTGGGCGTCTCCTTGCTCCGTGCTTGCGGTGACTTGTAATACAACTATTCCCCTTAAGATCCACATTAAATTTTAATCCCCCCCCCACATCCACTCACTTGCTTCTTAATAATTCATTAATCAGCAACTAATTGGCGCCGTATTAAAGGCTAGCTATAACTAGGCTAAGCGTTTCAACTAAAAAGAGGAATAAAATAAGGAGATAAAACGAAGCAGGAAAATATCTTGATGTTGAGGGCATTTTGGGACCGAACACTGTTGGAAGACGCATTAGTAGGTCAAATAGGATGTCAGGTCCGTGGTGTGGCTTTCTAACACCCGAAACTCCACGCCCGTTCTCACTCGTGTGGAATCCACCCATCTTTGAATTATGTATTCATCATCAATGTAACTAACTAAGAAGAAGTGCTTGCAGCTTATTTCCTTAGGCGATTTAATTAAACAACATCTCTTTGGTTGTTCTTGTTTTTTTTTTAAGGGAGAAAGTTGGAGAAAGAAGGGGACTAAAATAATAAGAACCACATTGCACAGGCTGCCTGTTAACCCAGACTCCTTCTCCCCCAACCTCTCTTTTCCCTTTTGGTGAAAAAGAGGAGTGTGCATGAGTTTACGAGCTGAGAGCAACAGGAGCTGTGAAAAGAAGTTTCAGCTGATGTGGCAGGATAGAAAGGCCAGGGGAAGAAGGAGGAAAAGGAGAGCAGCCAAGTCAAGCCAGAGGCTGAAATCCTTTTTTTTCCTCCCAGTTTCTTCATTCTTTGGGTGTTGCGGGGCAGGCAGGACGGACAGGTATGTAACTTGTCGGGTGAAAATATATGTGAAAGACAGACATGTTATAGTTGCACATACTGTGTCTTATATGCAATGAACTTAACATTTTGTTGCATTAAAACCACAAACTAAAATGCTTTATTTGGCTTTTATGTTATAAACCAACATAAAGTAATCCACAATTGTGCATGCTTCTTTGCAAAACAGTTAAAGATCAGATTGAATAGAGATTATCTCAAGTCTTGCCACTGATTCTTGATTGGATTTAGGTCTGGACTTTGACTGGGCCACCCTAACACATGATATGCTTTCATCTAAAGCATTCCAGCTCTTCTGGGACTGCCCTAAATTGAACTTTATATCTCTTCTCAACAACTCAGACCAGATTCCCAAGTAGCTACTTAAAAAAGCATCCCCAATGCATGATGCTGCCATCAACCTGTTAAGCCTGTTTCACGTGGTAAGATTTTTAAGCTGATTTCAGACCCGATTCTCCCCTTCTGGCAATCTTAAGGACACCCGATTATCGTAATGGCTCTAAATATAATCTTTTTAGATATTCCAGCCGTGTGTGGTGTGTTATGAGGACAAACGAGCATGCAGCCTGTTAAATGTGACGTGTAGCCAATCTGACAGCAAGGTGACGGGCTGCGATACGCCTCGGAAGCGTCTAGCCTGCCTTCCCCCTCGTCCGCCGTGTTTATTTACTCCCAAGTCACGTTTGATTCTGTGAATTTTTGCGAGATATCCTGTCTAACCGGAGAATGTTTGTGAGTGAAATTTGTTTGTGTGTGGTGTATCGTTATGTCTGTGTGGCCGCACACTACACTGTAAAACCAAAACTGTTATATCTGTGATTTTATTATTGCCATTTGTGCAATGATAAAAAATTATCTGCTTGATCTACTTAAAACAATTCTTGCAGCTTTTTGCATCATATTATTGCAAAGTTTGAGCAAGACTTGTCTTTGTATGATCTACTTCCCATAAGAAATACATTTCCCAAGTAAAGTCAACTTGATTTTAACATTTCTCTAGTGTTATCTTTTTTTTGTTAGACCAACAAATTTTTAAAAACTTCAAGCATCTGTTCTAAAGTAAGTACAACCTAAGTTTTCAATTTCCCCAATACTACTATATAACTATGGCCGACTCATAAACCGCTGTATTTCTTTTTACGTTGCATTTATTCAAAACCCTACTCAAAAAACTTTAACTCAAAGTATTCATTAGGAAAATTAGGTCCACATCTTCAGGAAGTATTAAATTGCCAGAGTCAAGGGCAAAACATAGACATGGTCTGCTGATTTCTCTCCGGGCAACAGCAGGTGTTATGTCAAGATGTGTTCCACCTCTGAAACATTTTTTCTTGTTGTTTGCTCTTCCCACAATGCAAAATCAGAGCTGAGTCAATGGAACAAAGTTTTTGTTTGTTGTGAGCTTTTACCTAAAATAGTTCTCTGGCATTACTAGAAAAATCTTATTGAGAAATGAATGTGCAGTATCATGTGGATTAAACATAGCATATTGTATTAGAAACTAAATACATTCTTGTAAAACAACAAACTAACATTTCTGTTGTTTAAAATTAGAGATCTTATCTTGTTCCATTTACATCTTCACAAATTATTTTTCATCAGTGTGTTGTCTCTCAAGGTTTGGAAATCATACAACCATTTTAAAATCTTGTCATGTGAACCAGACCTTAGTTTATTCATTTTCTACCACACATAGCACTTTGCATGCAGTCTAAAAACGTCAATTTTGGTTTCATATGACCAGAGCATCTATTTCCACATTTTTGCTGTGTCCTCCGCATAGGTTGTAGTAAACTGTGGACACGGCTTCTGGAGATTCTCTTCTAACAATGACTTTTTCTTGGTACTCTTTCATGAAGGCCAAATAAACACATCTTTCCACCTGAGCTGTGGATCCCTTCAGATTTGCTTATTAGATAGTTTCTAAAGCAAGTTCACTGCACTAGTTTTCATTTTGGGGTGTCAGAGTAAAAGGGGTTGGATTAAAAATATGCACACCATGCTTATTATTCTCCTCCAACATCTAAATAATGCATTGCTTTTTACTTGTTTATTTACAAGTTGTCAAATAAAAGCTCCAGAAGCTACACTGAACTCTATGACGATTTGCATGGGGCTCAACCTCTGCTCCTGCCTCTGTTGGACACATGTAAAAAGTGTGTGGTCTTTTTTAGCTGCATCCGCAAGCATGCATTAAATGCATTTGGGCAAGATACTGAACAAGGTAAGGCTGAGGTGAACACACACACACACACACACACACACACACACACACACACACACACACACACACACACACACACACACACACACACACACACACACACACACACACACAGCCGAGGTGAACTTATTGACACCCGTCACGGATTGTTGTTCCAGGAGGAATTCATTCATTATTTTATCGCTCGATTATAAGTTTATTTGGCCGGGGCGGCTCACATTCATCAACATCATAACAGCTATAAAGCGCTCTTGTAAATATGCTGGAGTTAGCTGGAGAACTAATTTACTCCCATGCCTCCCCCTGTGAGCTTCAGAAATGACTTTGGGATTTTTGTAATTGTTAAAACTGCTGATGTTTAGGATGAAGCAGATTAAAAGAGCACGGCTGGCTGAGCTCGTTCAAAATGTTGAACCCCGTGCAGGAACAAGCAACTTGTTTTTTTCTCTCCTTTTCCCCCCTAGAAAGGCGGCACAGAAACACCCGGGCTTTACACAGGGTGGTGGTGGTGGTAACAGTAATCCGGGCCATAGGTCTGATGGGGGTCACATGTGTCCCAGCATCACTGGGCAGATTGCCCTGAGTCTCTGAATTTGGATCCCCTCGTTCACACAGGCCTCACATTAGCTTGCTTCACAGCACGCTCTGCCTAAGCAGGATCATCCAATCCTCCTGGCCATGGGCAGATCCACTGGGGTGGCATAGGGTGGCAGTTGCCACCCTAAAAGAAAGCCTTGCCACCCCTGCTGCCACCCTAGCAGCTATGAATTCAAACCCGTTAACGTTCTGTAGGCCCGCGGGCGGGCCCAGCCCATTTTCTAGTTTAAATCCACCGATTTTCTGACTTCTAACTTCTATGAACCTATACATATTTTATATCATTGGAACGCTAAGAGTCTTGTGATTCCAATTATGGCTGGCGATCAAGGATACAATCATAACTGTAGACACAGTGAGCGCTTTTTCCAACACAAACGTTCTCCTGACGGACTTATAAAAATATGGAACTCACCATTTTGTAGTCCAATAAACGTGACAAAACCTATCCATTTCGAACAAAAATTGTCTTTTTACATCAATAAGGGTCCGATTAAAGTCCTCCAATAAAGTGATTAGTCCAGGACAACAGTAAAACTGATTTAAAAAAAAGGAAAATAAACAGTGAAAATGCGCTCCCCAAATGTCTCTACGGCTTTGTTTCCGATTCCTTCGTTTACGCTTACGCCTACAAAGGTCACTGAGCATGCCCAGAAGAAAAAAAAAAAATTCATGCGGTTTATTCCTTACGATCTGGCGCATGGATGAAAAGTCACGTTATGGTAAGTAACTCGAACCAATCGCGGTCCAGAACTCTGATGATTGACGCATCGAATAGCCAAAGTAATGCTTTAAACACAGATATATAACTTGACCGGGCGAACTTAGTCGCTGCCATTGTATATGACGTGCGTAAAATGTCTTATTCATGAAGAGATTGCGCACAGTGCGTACCAGTAACATACTGTTTCAGCACCGTGTCCAAACACCCTTTATAATCAAAATACAACATTGAAAGAAGCCGTGGAGCTTTATATGAGAAGATGCAGTTATGATTCTCACGATATTTTTAATTCAGTGAGGACTACGGCATTTACCCAGGAGATGGCGCATATGGCACACTTTTGACCACCTTTGACCTGTAGCTAGACAAATGTGTGCAGAATACTCATTTTTTGGTTTGGTGATACTTTAGGCTTTAGACGCACAGTGTGTTTTAGGTCCCAACCTATTTGTAAAGCCATTTTTACAGCATGTATTTATATAAAATGAATAATTGGACATATATAAAATTATTTTTCAGTGTATTAAAATTCATATTGCTTGGTAACAATAGTACTCAGAGATATTAACACAGTTCTGGGATACATTTTAGAATGTTTGCTTTCCAAAGAGACCCAACCAATGTCTGTACTCAAAATGGTTCAAGAACAGCTTTAAGTTAATTTTGGGTATGCGTTTTAAAAAAATGTAGGGCAAAAATTGCAGGAATGTTAAGGGGGTAAAATTGGACATTAGGAGCTTGAAGCTCATGAAAATCGTTGCATTATTTTCTCTTTGGTGAACCTTTAAAGCTGCTAGTTTGCTGAAAGTGCTGCAGAGAGTGCACCATGTGGCCGTTAGACAAACTGCAATCAGCAAAATGCGCACTCCCATGACTTTCAGGCGTGTGCTCATTATTCCGAGCTCTGCGACGGTCAGAGGCCAATTTTGCTCTCTTTGTAATGCTGGATAAAATTCTTTTCTTCTTTGACTTACGGGGAGCTTGTGTAGGTGTCGTGGCTGGCTAGCTACACTTATCTAAGCTAGCTTAGACCGCGTACATGGGTACGTACGTGCATCATTACGTCACGCTGCGCTCTCACAAGCCCACACAACCACCTCAAAATAAATGGAATTGCTGCCTCTACATGCAACGGCGGCGGTAGAATCAAACTACAGCAAACTACAGCACTTGATTCAATTATATCGTCAGGAGATGAAAAAACTGACTATAGCTAAAAAATTTTTTTTTTATTTTAATAAATATTGCACAATGCAGCTTTAATGTGCTTAAATAACCTGAAGCCAAACAAATACATGAATGTATCTATCATATATGTAAATACTGGGGAGTGAAGAGGTGAAGCATGTGTTTGACTGATCTATAAAACCAATATATATATAAATTCTGGCATATGGTGCTGCCACCCCTGAAAAATTCTTGCCCCTTTCCTGCCACCCCATAAATATTTTTCTAGAGCCGCCACTGCTCCTGGCAGCATTTTGACTGGGCCAGGCACATTGAATCCGACTGGTGGACTTGGAGAGCTCGTAGAAACGTGTATATTTAGGACAGAGGGCCAACCAGCTTCTGTTACATTCTTCATTTTCTCCTCCTCTCCTAATCTTTTTAACCTCTACCTCCATCCATGTGCTCTCTCCTTGTTTGTGCCTCAGCTCAGTTTGTTGCTTTGCACATCTTCCCCTGTGTTGGATCTGGCTCATGTTACAGCAGTGTCTCTGGCATCAGTCCAAATAAACAGCATCTCAGCGGAAGGACATTTATTGTTAATTAGTGCTTCTGGATTCTCATGTGCCGGCAGGTGCTTGTTTGCACGGGAAATGCTAACCCGGGTGTTAAGATTTTACAAGCTCCAAGATGTTTCGAGTGAGACGCACGCAATCGCCTTATCTAGTGGTTTACACTGTCATTAAGTGCTGGAGTCTTGTTTTGCTTGCGTTGGAAGATCAGTTCAACCTTTTTCCGCTTGTTTCCTGAAGTGTCTAACAACAGAAGCTTGCAAAGGTCTTGTGTCATTCTGTTTTATGCTCATAACAGACTACTTAGCAGATTTCTTATTTTAAACTGGATATTTAGGCACTTGAGCAATTTTTTCCCACTGCTTGGGTTCAGATCTATTAAAAAACCAATGATACTTCACTTTGATGCACAAAAAATAGTCATTTAGCGACCATAAGGTGATTCTCAAGGACCTATTTACTGAAAGCTTGGGATATACTACATGATCAACTGAAGGATTATGCGCCTCCCAGATTTGATGTCAAGTCTGAACCTTTTCCTTTCTATTAAATGGGGCCTGGTATGTTATTTTGTCTAGTTACCATGGTCAGGTGTAAGAAATGGACTGTCCAGAGAAAGATAAAGGCATTAAGAGGGATTTATGTGTTGGCACAGTTGTATTGCAACAAGGTCTTCTTTTGTATAGTTTTTGTTGTCATTTGCATAGGTTCTTTCCCTTCTGTAAATTTGAGTTTTGTTTACAAGTGATGGATATGACGATATTAAAGAAGAAAGAGATTGGGGCCTCTTCTTCTGTAATGCAATCATTACTTTATGGGTCTGTTTGTGTTCCAACCTTCACATTTGGTCTTTATATATAAAACTTGTCCATAAAAAAGGGATTCCTGATTCAATGGAGTGAAATGTGCTTCCTCCTTATGTTGGCAGGACTCAGCTGTAAGAGCTTTGTAAGAAAGAAAAGCTGCTCTTCCACGTTTAAAGTAAGTGGTTCTGACATCAGATCAATCTAAAGGGTGCCTCCTTTGGTAGGTATTTCTCTTCATCTCATAGAAAGAGACCCTAATGCAGACCCAGAATACACTAGAGGAACTACATTTCCCTTCTGACCTAGTAACACCTTGGGATCCCCACAGTAAGATGGAAAGTGTTGTTGGGGAGAGGGATGTCTAGGTTTTTCATCATGATCCAGTTAGATAGGTGGAAAACGATGGATGGATGGATGGATGGATGGATGGATGGATGGATGGATGGATGGATGGATGGATGGATGGATGGATGGATGGATGGATGGATGGATGGATGGATGGATGGATGGATGGATGGATGGATAGATAGATAGATAGATAGATAGATAGATAGATAGATAGATAGATAGATAGATAGATAGATAGATAGATAGATAGATAGATAGATAGATAGATAGATAGATAGATAGATAGATAGATAGATAGATAGATGGGTTCTCTCCATGTTCTCTGGGACACTCCTGTATCTGTAGCATACATTGCATACTGCACATGATTGCCTTTGACTCATTGTTGTTTTGTGATGGGATTCAGAGATTTTGACCACTGACCACTGGGTATAGGCACCAAACCCCCAGCCCACCACCACTCTAGATGAAGTGGATATAGAAGATTGACAGATGGTGTGCTTGAAATGTTTTGTACACTACTTTATGCAGTAATCTCAATGCATTCAACACCTACTGCTAAAGTATTAAAAAATGTGTTGACAACAAGTTGAGGCACTCCTATCATAATACAAGTTTGCACCATTGTAATCCCTGAATTGACTCATTAAAATAATACGCTTGAAAGTGCTTTTTTACCTGTTTTTCCCCTCAGGCAACATCCCGCTTGAGTCCTTATTTGCATAGCCCAAGATCCAGTTATGTGTAAATTGTAAAATGCAAAGCAAGATACAACTGTTTTGTGTTCTTATCAACCAGTTGGTTCCTTGTTCCTGCCAGAACTCATCTCTATTGTCGGTCTTTACATCCCGTCAATTTCATCAGCAGCAGAACTCCATCAGTCCCTTCTCTCCATCTGCCAACGGACGTCAACGCATAGCGGCGATTGGACAGTGGCCCGAAATGCTTTTCCTAGCTGAATGTTAAGGAGGGAGCATGTGTGTGTGTCTGCACAAGAGAGACAAATGAGTCTGTTTACTGGTGGACAGCTGTGCCGTGTCACAGTTGAAGTTTTGGCAAACATCTTTGACCAAAATGAGCAGAAGGGCAAAAATGGAGGGAGCGGGGGGCTGTCGTGGCGAGATGAGGCAACGATAGAAGATTGCAAGAGAGCTGACAGGCTCAGAGGAGGGAACCAAAAAGCAGAATCGAAAAGCAAGGGAGGGTGACTGAGAAGAGAGATTGATGGTTTAGGAGGCCATCCGAGTTTGACAAAGCTACTGGCTGAGGGGACAGGGCTCGGACAGGGAGAGTGACTGATGGCCGGTAGGTCACCACCATGACTAGCTGCTTCCTGCTCAAATATAACCGAGCTTGCCTCTCATTCCTCCTTACTGACAAGCTCCAAAATATTTAGCCCCTGTAAGATCCAGCATGAAACCGAGTAAGCTTTAAAGGACGTTATTGACTTTTAGGGCAGAAAGAGCTCTTTGATCACCTTACCAAAAAGCGACTGTGGTTAGTCTTTCCCCTCAGTCTATATTTAATCAAATTCATATGAAAAGATGATGCACTGCAAACACATACTGCTTTAACAACAATCAGGACACAGTTTGCAATAGACAGGCCTACATGATGGCTGTTGCCTCGTAGTAGAACAATGAGTTGATAGACTTCATTAGCCTAAAGCCAAATCAATCCCTTTCACAGGAAACCTGCTCTTCCACTCTATAATCAATTTTTGGAGTTCACTTTAGTTCAGGATGAAGCCTTGTAATTTGCATTCCCTTCCTGTTATGCTGCAGTTTATAGACAGATGCATTTCAACCATCACAGAAAGACTGAAACACAGAGAAAACATTTTTCTGAGCAATTTTAAAACTTTGGCTGGGATTTTATTCCGCTTTGGTTAGATTTAATTCTATCCTATTGTTGTAGATTCTTAAAGCTTTCCATCTTTTGTATTCTCTGTTCTGACACTACAAAACTATAAGTTTACCAGCATATTTTCCATTTTTTCATAGCTTAAATTGATCAGTCTGACAAAGTAATTCCAGGGATGGCAAAAACACAAAGTAAAACAAACGCAAGGCACCCAGCAGATAGTTGCATTTGGATGTGATGAAGTGGTTACAGGTGGAGCCTGCTTTAAATAACCTGATTTGAATTTATATTTTTGGCATGAGAAGCTGTTATCCTGAGATTTGCAGAAACACAAAGAGCCACAAAAAGTAAGCATACATGAATCACCCTGCCTTTGAGCAGTGTGTTAACAAAGCAGAAAAAACTCCTCACTGCTTGGCTACTAAACACTACTCAGATTATATGTGTATGTATGTTCACGGGGTCCTTTGGCTGCATAGTACCTATCTGGTCTCTTGTGAGAGACCTATTACTCCCAGGACTCCCAAGCACCTTAGCTTTAACATAATCTTTACCATTGACTCACAATAGGTCAGAGATGATCCTCATGCTAAGAGGCTTTGGTGTGAAATGCTGTCTTGGTCTGGTCTGCCCTTCGTTAATAACAACCAGTCATGTTGAAACTTGGCTTTCTAATAAAGGAACACATTTATTAGCACTTATAAGCAAAAGCTTAGGTCTCTACTTCAGATCTTTTGCAATATTCTCCATGCCACTCTCCCAGCACTCTGATTATTTTTCCAGGCTTCACACTTTCTTTTCCTCAGTTGCTTGATTGTGCACACATATGCATCGTTCTAATTAGGAGTTAAAAGACCGTACAGTGAGCGTAAAGCATCTGGCTTCGGCATTAGCCCATCATTGTTATAGCCTTTGGAGAGACTGACCTTGGCATGTTTTAAGGGGGAAAATTCATGCCTCGTTTTCTGGTTTCTGTGTAAGGCCTAATTTAAGTGGATCTGACATAAAAATGCAGGTTCGTGATGGAAGTTTAAGTTAGTAAATTACCCTTTTTTTTTTAGATTAAGATTTTGCTCTTCATTTGAGAGATTTTTAGCCACCACTGAGAGTTGTTTATATCTCTAAGCTTGTAGAAATTCTATACTGAGATTTAAGATAGATTTACTATGTTTATCTGAAAAACACGTGATGCATTTTTATCCAAGTTATTGAGAAGAAAATAGTTTAAAAAATGAGGAAAAAGTTAGGAAACACATGTAGCCTACATGGCCATCCTCATTGTGGCTATGCAAGGTCAGCCAGTCATTGTTCTCATTTAGCCCACAAGATATTTAAAAAGATTAGATTTCTTTGGATCTGGAAACATTTACTTTGAGGACATTGCAAACAGCCGACGAACTAGTTGGAGTGGCAAGCGTGAAATATCTCCACACAGCCGACCGTCTGGCTCGCTCCATGTTGCCTCTAGCATGTGACACGCGTAAAGCTGACGCATGAAATACATTCCGCTCCGACGAAAAAAAAAAAGAAAAACTGTATCGGCCAGTGGATCTGTTCATTTTTCCGATCCCCGATCAAGCTATTTTGTCAGTATCGCGGCCGATATCCGATCCTAATATCGGAGCGGTGCACCCCTAGTAGACAGTCGCCTGTGTTGTGTCCTGGAGAAACAGCAATCCCATTTACTGAGCAAGCATGTAGCGACAGTGGAGATGCAAAACTCCTCTTTAAACGGGGGAAAACTCCAGCAGAACCTGGTTCTGAAACATGGTTGTAAGTATCGCCATCCATTAATAATTTATTTTCATTAATTTCTGTGATATGCCTTATAATCTTTAGCTTGATGCTATAAAGTTATCTTAGCTCCTTTTAAGCTTGCCGGTTTAGATTGTAATAATTTATAACTGACATAATTTACCACTGAAATTCCTTCAACCTTCCACATTTTGTTGATTTGAATCTACTAATACAATTCAAATGTTTCATAAGATGACTTGTTGGCCACTATGTAGCAAAAACATTTGGCTACCCAATGCTAAAATTTCACAGCAAAGAAAAGAAGTAGAGATGAAATACCGAACTATAGCTTGCTAGTATTTAGGATTAAGACAGAGTAGCTCCAGACTATAATAATTTTCAAACTGTAAAATACCCATAAGATTACATTTAACTTGAACATTATGTGATTTAAACATATCAAAGCATTTTCCTTGAAATACTGTTTTGCAACCTATACCACAAAGTAACAAAACGTGGTGAGAAAATGCTAAAATGTAGTGAAATTAAATTAAACAGCTAAAGCATAGATAATAAATTATGAAAAACATGCTATGGCTAACTTGCAGTTAGCTGATGAGCTTATTTAGCCACAGTTAAGACAGCAAAATGATGTGTAGATGATTTATACATACAATTTACCACTAAAATCACTTTGAACTTGAACATTTATGTTGATATAAACATATGAATTCTTTTTTTCTTTAAAATAGTGGCTTGGGTGCCACAAAGCAGTAAAACAGTAGTTAGAAAATACTAAATTAGAGCACATAAAGTGACAGAAGCAGAAGCAGGTTCAACGCTAGCTTCTTAGTCACTGGTTAAATAAGACTTAAAGTATTTTTTGTTTTCAAATAGTGATTTGTTGGCCCGGCTCGGAAATGATGCAATAAAGCAGCCAAGTGAGAAGCAGAGGAAATCGATTAGTTTCTTAGTTCCTGGTTAAATAAGATAGCAGCTGTATCTCCTTATAAATTGGGTTGTTTATTCAGCTTTGGGGTTTGTGTGATGAAAACATTTTTTCCTTTGTTTTTCCTTAAAGTTAAACAGTCCGGAGAGCCTCATTGTTTTCTTAGACTGGGAAAGTTATGTTCAGCCGTGGGTTCCAGACTTGCTATGGATAATCTCAAGAATGTGCAGTTGTCACACTAAAACAACTAAAACAAAATGGTTGTCTAACTAAAACAACTTCCCACTGCCTGAACAGCAGACGTTTTCCAGTTATATGTGTTTCCAACTGGAAGAATGATTTAAGAGCCCGTACTAAAGTAAACTAACCAACTGCCTCCAAATGGCATCCTTCTCCAGTATAAGGCCTCCACTTTTGTGCTTTGTTGTTGTGGACAAGTAACTCTAATAAGATCCATCTTGTACAGAGAGCCATGCTGAAATGGATTGTTGTTGATGTTTCCAAGTCCCATCATCTGATACCCCAGCTCTGGATATAATATGCGACTGTGCGCGCTTGAAATGACAGAGCAGCTTTCAAGCGGTTCTGGTCTCCTCTACTCTGTCTCTCTTTCGCCTTTGTCTTCAAGTCTCCCAGTGAATGTTAACACACACCAGCATTCATAATATGCACTGACTTACACACTCACAGGTCATGCATGCACACAGCGGAGGGGCCTGCATATTCACACACGCATACTCATGCATGCACTGATGAAAAATGTTATTGCTTCCAGTGCTGGAGAAAGTCCAAGTGGAGGGTTTGAATTTCCTCTGAGGTACACTACTCCTCCTCCTCTCTCTTTTCATCAGCAGCATACCCCTCACTCCCTTCTTCCTCTCCTCCATCTCCCCTCTCTCCCTCTCTCTGTTGCTCCCCATGAACAAAAGAGCTCCCTTCCTCGAGCTTCCACTGAAAGCCCTCACACACACTCGACTCTCTGGCTTCACACTCTCCCACACGCACTCTTATTCCTCTCGTCGTCTGCAAAACCCAGTCCACTTCTCTGCGCTAATCCCCCTTTCAATTCCTTTGTCTTTTCGTTTGCCGCTCTCTCTCATTGCCTGACTCACTCACCAGTGTAAGTTTCCTTCCCCGCATATCCAAGCCGTTATCATGTTACACCCGGTTGGCAGACAGTAAAATTTATTCCTTTTTTTTTTTTTTTTTCATAAATTGCTCTCATCTCCTCCTCTTCTTCTGTTTCCTTTTTTTCCACCCAACAGCTTCTTTTGTTACGCTTCTTCTTTGTGGGTGGTTCTTGATCTGAAGTCTCTGTTTCTCCTCATTTACTCATCACTGTCCAGCAGTAAATGGGACCTCAGGAGAGGAGGCAGAATGAATGATCGTGATTGCCTATCACTGTGGTGTCAAAGTAATTTGGGAGTGACTGTCGGCACATGCAAGCACAGCAGTGCAACCCTTCCTTTTGAATATTCTGCAAATCAGGAAGCCTTTCCCTCATTAGCTGACCTCCCTTTACTGAAGGTTTTCCTCTTCTGCATCAGTTTTCCTCCCTTTTGTAGGTCCTAACCACAGGAGCGGGAGGAAAACAGATGGAGTGCCCTCTTTTCTTCCTATCAGTCTTTCCCTTCATCAAAGAAGGCTAATCGAGTAAAGTACTTATGGTAAAAAAAAATACCTGTGACTAAAGTCATGTTCTTTGGCTTTCAGTTAAAGAATGAGCAACTGCGTGTGTTAAAAACAGGTTTTTGTGACATCAAAAATAAAACCATAACCAAAGCTTTTTACATATTTGTTTTGATATATGTTCTTTACAGTTCAACTGGAAAAATAAGCAAATTAGTTTGGGTAAAAAAAGTGTCAATACCATGCAGTTGGGTTGATTTTCTTAAAGCGAAATTGGGAAGCTACCTTTTAGTCAAGGTAGAAGGAATTATGTACAGTTGTGTTTTAGCTTAAAACTTTAGGCTGTCTTCTTGAAAGCAGACGATGAAGCGGCACTTCAGGGCTATGATCACAGCAGACATTGAAATCTACACAGAAAAAGTTTCAACGGCGGGGAAATTAAAGGCCAGAGTCCAGAACTACTAAATTTGACAGAAAATCTGTGGTGTCTCTTAAGAGAGTTATGGACAAGAGTCCTCATATTCTGATGGATATATAAGAGTTTTGTAGTATACAAAGGACTAAAGATGTGTAATGCTTCTTACTAAACAAGACTGAACGCTGAAACTGATTCAAGACTTGCGTATACATAGCAACTTTGTTCTTTTGTATTTGATTTTCATTTGAATGGTGCAGCATAGATATAATACTATTGGTGGAAAAAGTTTTGCAATTATTTATGGTTCTAATGGTTATTTGCAAAAACCCGCTGTCTTATCAGGGATGTGTACACTTTCAGGATCTACTCTTTGTGTTTGCTTCCTCATGTGTTTGAGATGCTTATCTACGCTGGCGGCACCGACACCTCTTCGACTGTCTTGGCTGCCGCTCAGTTGCGTGTCTGTGTTTGTTGTGCCCACTTTGCATGCTTCCGTAAAGCCGCTGGTTTCAGTTAGGCCCGGCCCATCTGGAGCCCGAGTGGCTGGGTGGCCGTTGCATGTATGCACGTGCTCTCTGTTTGAATACACAGCTGAACGCTGCAGCGTGTCCAGTCTCCGAGGTGTGCTCTGGCACATTATCTGATTTTTCGAAAGCTTTAATGCAGCTGTTGTAGAGCAGCCAAAAAAACAAACGAAATTAAAAATGATAAAAACAAAGGAACGGCTGCTATTATCTGTAAGTGCTGCAATTCAACTGTGCTTTTAATACTATCTCCTTTATAATCTACACCTCAGCTTCTTACTTATGTTTTAACTTAAATTTAATCTTTTTTTTGTGACCCAATTACGACTTTACTTATTGAACAAAAGAATACACTCAAGGACTTGTTTAAGCGCCTGTTCATGGTGCCGTGTTGAATAGAGGGAGTTTAATGTGCCTGTTTGTGAGCCGCTGTGTGGATGTCAGGCATGCGTCATGCGTGGGCGCGTGCGCTTGTGTACATGCCCTGCGTAGGATTGTGTACACCCCTCCCCTGCTGCTTACCTACCCCCCCCCCCCCTCAGCATCAGCGCATTGAAACAACACAATCTTAGAGGACAAAGCAAGGTTTCTTTTAAAAGGGAGAGTGGAAACAAAAAAAAAGAAAAACTGGCCTGTTGTACCACTTGACCCTGTTGAGAGGGAGGTGATGAGGTGGTGATGATTGGGTGATGGTGGTGGGCGCAAACTGCGGGAGAGATAATCCTTCCAGTCATGGTGGCCCCCCCTCCCCATGTGCTCTGGCTCTAACGTGGCGCACTCGGCCATCAATCACTCAACAAAGCTGTCTGTAAGGGGATTATGAACCCCGTGGACGCTCCCTCCTCTTCCTCACCCATCTTTTTTTCCTCCCACGCCTACTACCACAGCACATGTCCTGCCCCTGTTTTCTGCCTTTAAACTTGTCCGCCCTCGTCCACTGTCCTCTCTCGAGGAACGGTGTCTGGTGCTGATTTTTTCTCCTCGGTTTATCTCCGGCTTTCCATTCGTCCCCTCTGTGTCCGCTCTTTCGAAAGCCCTACCTGCTCTTTCTTTATCTCTTCTTCCCACCTGGGCATTATTTCTCACCTTGACAAGTGACAGGTGTTTGTTTTGCAGGTGACAGGTGTCTCATGCTTGTGACTGTAGAATGTAGATCTGCAATGCCACTTTAAGCACAAACAATAAAAAATAATAAGCATATTTTAAGATGGAACTCTGCATAACAAAGATTGAGCAGAACTACACTTTAAAAACTGCAGGGATAAAAATGACTCTTTTTTTTTTTTTTACCCACTCATGGTTTAAATATAGAACGATTTATTCCTGGGTTAACTGAACCCAACAGAGTTAGGCAGAGTCATCAGCTTATGATAAAGTGACATCAACAGCTCACTACCAACGCCATTAAATATTTCTGCTAAAGGATAGCTCTGAACTTTGTTCTTCTGTTTTTTTTATACTTTGAAATTTGTTTCTATATTGTCAGAAACTTTAAAATAGAGTTTCTTTTTATAGATTTGTTGTGTTATGTTTAACTTTGTTTCTTATAAGATAACACACTTTTTCATTTTATTTTTAAATAAAGCATAGGATGACGGAGCACCCCACCTTATTTTTATAGTATGAACAAAGTTGCGTTCTTATCTGACTGATTCCTTATTTAAAAAGACAGAATCTAAAGGGCAACATACCACAACTAGTTCATGTTTTTTTCATTCAAAAGGGTGCAAATGAGGAAAAAAATGTAGAACTAGCAAGTATATTGTACATTTTGTTAAAAAAGCACAATTTACTAGCTAGTTCTATCCCCAGCTAGCGTGTACTAGCTGTTACTTCTAAATGAGCTAACCTTCTCTATGCTCCTAAACAAACAAAAACAACGCCTAACTTATTTCTTTAACCAAATGTTGGGGCAGAAATCAGGTAGTTTTAACTAAACTCTGCAGTATGTGAATATTTTCTACAGCATAAAATAATGAAAATATGCTCAAATTATGTGGTATATTAATGTACATTTCTCGACATCTGCACACAGATACTAAAGTTATTTACCCAGATGTGTTGTGCAAATTTTTTAGTTCACATAAGAGAACAAATTTGTTCACGTAAGACATCTTTTTTTGACTTGCAAAGTAGCTAGTGTAATTAATGCTAGCTAACCAAAGTCAGTATCTTATTTGTAGGTTCTGTTTTATACAGTGTTACATATTAAAAATTAATATTGTTCTTCAAATTTCATTGTTTTGTTGGTACACCTCTTCTAAGACATGATAGATTGCTGTCTTTATTTAATTTTTTACTCTGATCATTCTAAATTCACCATTAAGTAAAATAAAAGTTATTAAGTTAAGTCCAAATGTTATTTGTTTAGTAGTCCAGATTATTATTTTAATTCATTTCAGTTCATCTCTTGGGTTATTAAACTGACCCAAACATGTAACCCAGTCCAGTTTTTTTAATTCAACTCAGGGCTGGTCCATACTGAGTGAGTGAAATAATATTATTTTTTTTTAACCTTTTTGCAATTTCCCATTTATTCGTTGGAAGAGGTTCACTTTGATCAGGTTCATGTCTAGTTCAAGAAAACCGCACAATTTTTGCTTTATCCTGCCCCACCTCTGTGCTAACAGCATAAAGAAAGCATGTGGGGAATTTTATGTCTGTTGCAACAAAAAAAACTAAGGTTAGTTATGTAAAACAATCAATGCACACACCATTACAGAAGTATAACATAAAATATTCATCATTCACTCTTGCACAAGTTTTTTTTTTGTCCTTTTCGTGGCCTTTGCACTGTTACAGAGCAGAGATGTCAACCTGTCGCCTGGCTAAATGTCACCTTTCCTATAAATGTGATGAATAGCTCGCAGTTCTATCTTATCGCGCTGTCTTTAACCGTGCCGTTTAAAAGCCAAGCACTGCCTCCCCGGGCTCCTGCAGGTGGTGACAGAAGCCTCTCCTCCTGCAGTCACCCTCGATTAATTCACAGCTCCTCCACGCGGACTATCTCTCCATCGATGTGTCTGTTAAATGTCTGTTTGGTTTAAGCCTCTGTCAGCGCTCGATCGAGCTTTCAGTCTTCGTCCCCTTTAACCGGTAGGCCCACCTTTTAGTCCTGTTTTATCACCTGCTGTCTGTCTGCTTGTGTTTTTTAAAATTGACTTTCTATTCCGGCTGCTCAATCCCCAGGTTCCTCCCGCTTCCCTTCTTTTCTGCACATAATCACTCCAGTTTGCTGAAGGACTGTTAACCGGTTAATCTGCCTCAAACCCATGAATAATCCCGCCTCTTAAATCCAAGAATGGGTGGTATAGGAGAGGCGACAGTTTGTTTGTCCTAGCTGTGAAAAGGGGATTGAAAGGTCAAACCTTGTACAGTGTCACAGCAGTGTTTAATTAAAGGGAACTTGTTTTAATTCAAGACTCTTACAGTTAAAAATTGTGTCTCTGAGAAAAAAAAAAGTTAAATACCCCCAGTCTTTGCAGTCCTTGCAGTAAAGTATTGATATTTTTGGTAGCTCCTGATTCATTGTGCCATAATCTTAAATCTCATTTCAATGTATCCACTTGAAATGGCCAGATTCAGACTTCTTGTTAACAATAATCACCCCAAGGAAACTATGAGCCAAAGCGCCTTCAATTTAACAAAAACACAGCTGAAGAGATGGAAAGATTTAACAACCATTCATTTCGCCATTAAGCGACCAAGATTAGACAGCGGCGACGAGTAAAGACGTGCGAAGAAAGAGAATAAAAAATGCAGGGAGCAAGAGGCAGAGACTTAATGTGGGTGACAGGGTTGTTATCAAGCAGGCAGCTGACGCTTTTAACAGCTGTGTTATCTTGTGCATCTTGTATTGGATTTAACTTCATTCTCTTACATGTGTTGTTCTCTGATTGACGCCCTGATTAAAGACATCCTCTGGCAGAGAGATGCCGAAACAAAGCGGGGGGAGACAAAGAAAGGAGAGGAAGTGCAGGAAAAGAGGCCAAAGCGCTGATCCAGAAGACTGACACAAAGGATAATGACTTATTAGTCAATATTGTTCATTTTTAATCTTGTTGCATGTTTCCACATCACATCATGGCACTGCAAAAACACTGTTTAATTTGCTGCTCAGATTGTAAAACAGTTAACTGCTAGATTTCCGTGCATTGTTTTGGTTTTATTTAGGTATAGTGAAAAGTTAGGGCAAAGTTGAAGCATTTTGCAATACTTTTAGTGTCTTTATTGTTTTCTTTCCTCTTGGGATTCAGAGATTCTTTTAAAGTGGTTTTCACCGGTATTTCTTCTGGCTTTCTGAAGATCGTTTCTAATTTTCTTTAGACTTTGGCTGCCTTCTTTGCTCAGTTTTAGTTCAGTCCTTGTGCCAGACCATGACAGCATACACTGTGCATTTACAAATGAGGAAAGGGGAGAACACTAGAAAAAATGCAAATCTCCAAAAGCTACTTTAGATCAATGCTGCAAGTTACTTGGAAGTCAAAATTATGATGTGATTCTTGGATATTGATAATAAAAATAACATCAGTATTTCTCACTCTTCTCCACCTCCTACAGTGAGATTTAGTATCTTGGTCCCTAAGATCTATCTCAGGTGTGAGCATAAAATACAATTAATGCTTTCAATTATTGCATCCTAACAAACCTTTGCAATTGCAGTGTTGGACTTATTCAACCTGTGATGATGATTGTGATTTGACTTACTGAATAAAATTTAAAAGTTATAGGAAAAAGGCAAAATCTTGGCACAGGAGCCCGGAGATGCTCCACCCTTTAGTTGATCATCTACTTTTTGTCTATTTTTCATCTGACAGGCCTTTGGGTATCACCTTGGTGGAGTTGAAATGCTATGTTATGTTGCTGGCCGAGTTATATTTGGTATTTTTGACAAAATCAACTAAAGAAATCTAAATACATTTTGTCCCTGTCCCTGCTAAAATTAAAACCAGACCTATGCAATTAGATCTCTGTTACCTGCTTTGCATGCAAATTACCATGAATACACCTATCACTGCGGGCTGCCCAGCTGAGCAATAAACAGGACATCAAGAGGGTCCATTGATGTTTCTACAACACCGCAGATATATTCAATCATTTGAGCCACATTGTAAGGATTTGTGAGGTTATTTGCTACAAAAGTCTCTATAAGCTAATTTATGTTGCTTGTAAGACACAATATGAGAGAAGTAGCTGACAATAAAATATGTTTGAATTCATAAAGTTCAACATCAGTGCACAGACACTAAAGATATTTACCTGTACTAGTTCCACCACAATAAAAACACCTGACACTTAATGGGAGCTATCAGCTGCTCCACACACCTTTATTGAACACAAAGCATTGCATAAAAGTGACAGACTGTTGTAGAGCATGTATATTTAAGTAACTGATGGAGCCTTTTATGATATGGAAAAGTGGTTACAATCAGCTCTTTAAAATTCTCTAAACCATACAGCTTTATTTATTTTTGTCATCAATAGGCCTGTTTCCACTATCGTAACTGCGCATATCCATTTTTAGCAGGCCCAGCCCGAAAATACCACTTTCCCGGCCATTTCAGGCACAAAATGAGTCCCTGTCTCGGGGTATGTACTCGGAAATGGCCTGGTAGAGTTGCATGGGGGTGTTGGGACTTGTGGTTAACTCATGCTGATTGGTTGTTATTCTGTTGGAAATTATATCATTAGACATCACCAATCAACCGGCATTTGTAAAACTGGAAGAGTTGCTGGCGAAGCAGAGTATAACAACATAGCTAACAGAAACACAGCAACCATACCTGCTTCTTCCATTGTCAATCTCTTGTTGTTCTCTGCTGCTGTGGGCGCCTTGTGGCCCATGATCAGTGTCGTAAATCACTGGAGAAACGATGGCGACATGCTGACGTCTTAGCAAATTCCTTACAGGGCCAATTATGTACGGAAACACAACGGCTGAGAGGAGCGGGCCAACTGATTTTTCCCTGTCACCTTCCCACCTCCCAGAAATGTCCAAACCCAGTGTCGTGGAAAAGGGCCTAATGGAACACCCAGTTCAACCATCAAACTGTTGAGTTGAGGTGAAGAAACGACATTTGTACAGAATCTTCTTTCTTCACTATTCCAATCTCCCTGCCTAGCACTATTATCAGATGAAAACGTCGACTGCCACATTATTATATGGCAGTCAAACAAAACCTCAGCATGATGTTAAAATCACCATACTTGAAAATTGGTGGTGCTCTCAGGTTGGAAAGCCTCACCTGGACTCCTCCAACGACACTTCTTGGCATTTTTTATAAAAGCTCAACCTTTTTCCTCAGAAGAGATTGTTCTTGTCCATGTGGGCAGCTGGGAATTTCAGTTGAGCCTGAAGTTGTTGTATAGTAGTAGGTGCATCTTTCATTCATACCCCAATGGTCAATGGTGATGTGAAACTGGCTTCCTTTTAATATTGATGACTATTGCAACCAGGGATATTAACCAATACTTCCACATCCATGTCTGAATGGGGGCTTTGTTATAGACTTAAACATACATAGTCTGCCATTTGTCAGTAGGACATGGGTTCATCCCTAAAACCTTATAAGCCTTTTTAATGCCTGGTGGATTCAAAGGTCAGCGTTAGGTGACGTTGATTCTGGACAGGTTCTGAACTGAAAATTACTTAAAGGGCATCTCAGGACAACTTGAAAAGATTACATAAAGGACTTAAAAGCAAATATGTTAAAAATGACCCAGAGATATGCGCAACAGATGCAGACATGAATAAAAGAAAACAGAATCATCAACCTGGTTCAGCCTATCTCCACTCTGTCCAATATCATAGATAAAAATCATACGTTCCTTGTGTGCTACTCATGACTTAAAAGGCCTTATCTCCGTAGATTACCTCATGAATGTCGGGACTCAAAAGATAAAAACATTTCCTTTGTGATGACTTTTGTGCATGAGTTGTATAAACTTTTAACATTCATCTGCCCCTCAAACTCCATTTCCTACACTGTGTTTCCCATCCAAGCCAAACATTAATGAACAAAACACCAATCAAAGCAGCTCTTGGGCTTATTTCAGTCTGAAGATGTACTAACTGTGACCTTGTAAAAATACAAAGTTGCAGCACCCTGCTTGTTTCCTCACAGTAAAAGCCCCGTGCTGGTTCGCTGTACATTAACGTTGAATGCTGAGCCGCAGTGGGTCGATCTGCCTTGGCAGCGGCACAAAGCCGCTCTGATACTGGTGAAAAGAAATCAGAAAACATATAATTTAAAGCTGATCTGAACGAATGAGTGAAGGCAAGAAGCAAAACAGATATTTGAGGAGAAATTGTTGAAGTAGAGGCAGCTGAACAGTCTAGATTATATAAGGGAGAAGTTATAATAAAGATGATATTAAAGTTGATCATTATTTAGCAATTAGATTAAAAACACGACTGTTCTCACAGACAGCTCTCGTAAATAGCTGAAAGACCTTCATAGTCTCAAATATACACACACCCTTACTGATATTTGGTTCAACGTTTTTCAGCATTTTGCAGAGCAATCACACAGTTTTTGCAAGCAGTCAACAATCTCCTTGATTTATGGTTGGCTGGATATTTGACCTCTCTTTTTGGTTTTCGTGTTAGAGTTCATTTAAGTTGATTGGTTTTCTGGCACAGACCTGGCTTTTAGACATAGTTAAAATTGTTCAATGGGTTTTTTTCAGAAGTCATACCATAAATTTAATGTTAGCTCACTTTGTTAGCTCGTTACACGCCAATACCCCTGCCAAGAACATAGCCCCACATCACGATATTGCCACCACTATGCTTTACATTTGGTCCTATGTTCTTTGGTTTTAAAGCTGGACCCCCAGTATTCACAGGTTAGGGACCACATCCGCCTGCAAATGTTTGAGACCTCCTCGAAGAACGCTTCTAACTGATATAATTATAACGCTTATAATTTAATAGTTCAAACACCAAATATACCTTAATATGTATTAATACGGACTGCACAGTGGCGCAGTTGGTAGCACTGTTGCCTTGCAGCGAGAAGGTCCTGAGTTTGAATCCTGTCCTGGGGTCTTTCTTTCTGCATGTTTGCATGTTCTCCCTGTGCATGCGTAGGTTCTCACCGGGTACTCCGACTTCCTCCCACAGTCCAAAAATATGACTGTTAGGTGAATTGGTTTCTCTAAATTGTCCTTAGGTATGAGTGTGTTCGTGCATAGTTGTTTGTCCTGTATGTCTCTGTGTTGCCCTGCGATGGACTGGCGACCTGTCCAGGGTGTACCCCGCCTCTCCCCGCAACCCTGCATTGGATGGACGAGTACAGAAAATGGATGGATGTATTAATATGCACAGTGGAAACCATCTTGGCAGTACCACAGAAGCTAATATCCATGGTCTTCCTTATTTCCACTCCTAGGGGTACAGCCAATCAGCGCCAAGGAAAATAAATGATGCTTTGCAAACAGCAGCTAATAGCATGTCAACTATCATTGCGTCTAGGTATTTCAGCTTCTGAAGCTGCAATTTCTTTCCAATATTTTAGAAAAATGCGCGAATAGGCGAAGGTTCACTATAGCTAAGTTTTTGTCTCTTTTGATCATAAAACTTATCTCCAGAAGCCATTTGATTTCCTGTGTGGATAGCTGCGAACTTCAGTTGAGCTTTTATGTGTTGCTCTTGAAGCAGGTGTTTCTCTGCTGGTTCGGATTCTCCCAGTTCATGGCAATGTAAAGCTTAGCTCTCTGTGGACGGTGTCCTAGCATCTTCCAAGTGCTAGGCATGTTTTGCGGCTTTTTCTTAAATACCTTAACCAGTTTTACTTCATCTGAGGGGTAAAGTTCTAGTAAGATGGTTGAAAGTTTGAAACGGTTGGAGGGGATGCTATAATTATCGCAAGCTGTTTTAGGAATGCTTACATAAAGCCTTTAGACTCTGACCATTTTGAAAGTTTGTGGACAATGCTTGAAAGTCGGATCTTTGGATGGAAAGAACTTGGACCTTTAACCAAATCTTTGTTGGGGCTTATGTATGAAATTCACGTATATAATTCTACCATGGTATAAGAACGTTTCATACACATAATCATAAGCCGGAAAAATGTGACATTAATGCCAAAGATGAGTAAACTTTTGACAGAAAACATAGCTTAAATAGGAAAGAATGGAGGCTTAGATCTTCTTTAATTGCTCAAAAATCCATAAAGCGTTCCGAGCTGAGGCCGGTGGATAATTTGAGTGCACGAGGCAGCTTTCATATTTTGTATTATTGATAAACACTCTTAAATTCAATTATTAATTATCTGCCTGATTAGTTCCGTCTAACATCTTGTGCATATGAAGCTGATATTTGGATTCACTGCATTTCCTTTCTGCTGTTTTCAAGCAGAAAGGGAGAAATGAGCAGGAGAAAACGGTAGGAACAGTGATGGATGAGAACTTGTCATGGCTCTTATTAGAAACTGTGACTCTGATCTATTTGGTCTCATCTCACACCTTCGTCTACTGCGCGTTGCTTTCTCCACCCAACCCCTTTCTCCCACCCTGCCTTTGCTCGCCATTTCTCACACCATCTCATTCTCAGTCTGTCACCAGCACCTGCAACAGCAGCAGAAGAAGAAGGAGAAAACTTCTTGAGCTCGCTTTGACTAAACTGGCATCTCTAATGCTCACCAGCGTGTAACTCAAACGTACAGCTGAGGGAATATTGAAATCGAGGAATACTTTGAGATAAAGCAGAGATGGGGGGGGCAAATAGAGGGATAAAGGAGCCTGAGATGGATAGAGAGCTTCATATTATTAATTTAGCAGGGGAAAAAGAGGGAATTTTGCTGAATCCCCCCCACACCGTTGCTTCCATAGAGCTCTATAGGAGCTCACAATGGAGATTGCGATTGGAGTAGAGAAGAGGAGGGGGGACAAAGGTAGAGATAATCCATCCTGCTGTATGAACCGTGGATTTAACTCTTTCACTGCAGCAGCAGGCCTCTGCATCCAATTTTCGCTCCAACTCCAATCTTTTTCTCCTCCTTCTTCCTCCACCTATCTCCATCTACCTCTTTGTGAGCTCGCTCCCTAATCCTCCCAATATTTCTTCCAGACCTACGGACAAGAATAAGCCTTCAACACACGCACGCACACACACACACACACACACACACAGAGAAGCTCTTTGTGTCCCTATATGCACGTGTGACATGCCAGCGTATGATTTGGGTGTGTGGTTGAGAGTGTATGTTCGCAGTTGGCAGCCCCGCTTGCCCATTGAAGTTGGCAGGATATCTCCTCATCTGGCACAGGAAAAAGGGAGATCATCCTGTAGCGAAGGATTACTCCGACTTAGACACACACACACACACACGCAGACAGAGACTCTGTTTTTTGGCGCATATTTTGCATATTGGGAAATACAAAACCCCAAGTGTTCAACCACACACTGGCTAGGTCGTTCAGAAAATCAGTTTATCTCAAATTTATTTGCAGGTAGAGGAAGTATCAAGAAGTTGTTGCTGTGCAACAATCTGGTTTTGAGTGCTATGAAAGGTTCTTTCTCCTTGACCGTAACAGGAAGGATTACTCATATAGAGATTCTGCTAATAAATTGACATCGCTTTAGGAAAACGATCCATCTTAAGTTGTTGCCAAATCATTTGATTTAAATAGATTCCACATCAGGATGCTGGAATATATACAATACATTCTTGCTCAAAATGAAGGATTGCTCCAAAGGCGATGGTTCAGATGGTTCTGGGTTTCTTAGAAAGGAAAGCTTTTAACAACTGGCATTTAATGATCCCTGGACTGGACTAGATTTAGACTGGTTGAAATTAATTAGAATAAAATGATTTGATAGGATCAGATTGTACTGAACTGAAATGGACTGAATCGGTCTTGGAATAACAGAATGAATTGGGCTATATTACAATGAATTAGAGTAGATTATATTGGTTTGAATTCCATTGGGCTGGATTAGACTAGACTGAACAGGAGAGGACTGGATTGGGTTTGATTATATTGACTTGATCTTATTAGAATGGATGGATTGATTGGAATGAAATGGATTTAATTGGACTAAGTTTGATTCTTTTTGATTTGATTAGACTAGACCCGATTGAATTTGGTTGTACTGGATTAGACTAGACTGGATGGAGCCGGATTGTTGTGGATCGAGTTTTTTGATTATATTAACTGGATTTGTTTGGAAATTATAAATTGGGCAGGATTGAATTGAAAACATTTGATCAGACTGTAGTGGATTAGACTGAATTAAATTTGATCGGATTTGATTGGACAGTATTGGCTGAATTGGATGAACTCTTAACTTAAATTTGATCAACCAAAGGATGCATATAACACTACCCTGGATTTAACCTAAGGTGACTTATTTCTTCATTTATTTGCTTGTTTTGGAAGATCAAGCATAATATCAAACATCAGAGTACTTTAACTAAACCTTCCAACAGTTGTGTTGTGCAATATATATATTTTAACAGTAAATACAATTCTATGTTGGCTGTTTCTTTTCTTTTAAACTGAACTACAGAGGTCACTGAACCGCAATCACTATTAAAGTATCAGTATGTGGAATGTTGCAATTGCAAAAGATTGCTAGAATGCAGTGTTTGGTAGGCTCAGACATTTCAAGTCCCACGCATTAATAATTTGCTCACTAGTAATATATTTTAACCATTTGGATGGATTCTCATTGGCCTTGATTCCCACACCTGCTGTAGGCTTTAGTGACCGAGATGCTGATGGTATTGATGATAGAAAAGAAAGGAGGAAAATTTTGGTTATACTATTACAATCATGTATTTTTCTAATATTGTGCAATGTATCAACATGGACATTGTAGAGATTTGTGATGATCGTAAAATATTTGTAACAGAAACTAAAAAGTAGCCCTGGAAAATGTTGATTTGAAGAACCAGATGGCTCTACCTAGCTCTTTCCAATATTCCCAAAACAACTTGTAAGGATTAAGTACATTTTGGAATCAGAGGTTAGCCTTTATCTATAAAAGAAAACATGTATTTGTTCCTCCAAATAGAGCAAGCCTGTCGCTCCACTATGTTCCAATATAAACTAATCTGTCTCTGCAGCGCCGTGTGGTTTGATGCAGCTTTCAGGCCTCTCTGCTCGACAAGAAGCGGAATGCCAAAGAAATGCATTTCTGTAATGGGCCTGCTGACAGCGCTGCAGAAATATTCTCCAGGAGCCCGGTTCTGTAAAGTGTTTCTTTGTCTCGGCAGAAAAGATGTCGGCAGCGGGAGTGAGGCATAGGGGGCAGCAGACTCGGGTTCTTTGTAAGAACCTTATTGATAGATGTGTCTGACCTTTAGCACCACTTGAGAAATCCAGAAAGTCATTTTCTCACCTTATATTTAGTCCCCCCTGTTCCTTCATGCACACACACACCTTCAGACAGACACTGGATGGAAACCTAATTCTGTTCTTTCTTTTTCTCCTTTTCAAAAACCTCCCAATTACAGCCACTCCATTTTCCACCTTACCGGCCTCCTCCTCCTCTCTCCTTCTCCCCCTGTCTCCCTTTTCTTAACGAGCAATCTCGTTAATGTCAGGGCGCCTCTTTCTCTTGCTCGTCCTTCCTCTCATTCAGACTCCTGGCCCATAGAAAAGGAACAGAGATATGAAGAAGAGGAGATAAAGAAATCAGAACGCAGCTGAAAGGGCAGGTTGTGTGCGAGAGAGGTCGAAAGGGGGAAGGTGGAAAAGAAGTCCAATAAGTGTGCAAGATTACCACTCTGGTTTCAGAGGGGACGTAATTACATGCTGCACCACCTGTCAGAAAGAGTGAGATGAGGGGACTGTGTTTAGTGATGCACCAGTGAGAGACTGGTGACGCGAGGGCGATGACAAAATCTGCACCCCGACCCACTGCAGACCTGAGTAATGTTAAGCCATTCCAAGCTTTAAATTATTCAGAGCCTTCATGCATGGAAACATTATAATTCTACGTCTCAGTGTGAATTACTCTCCATTTTACCCCCAGGCACATATCCCACTCCAGCCCAAGGCCTCATGGGAGATTAAAGGGGGGTAAATAGTGCGGGGGCTGGACCCGAATATAAAACCACATGCAGCGGCCACATTTCCCAGCAGCGCACAGCGTTACGTATCCCTCCTTTTTTTATCTGATCTTCTCTCATTTTTTGTTTAATGTTCGAAATAAAACCAAAGGTACTCAAAAATTAAGATGAATTAAGATTAGATGCTGATCAGTGTGAGGTTACTTAAACAATTAACTTCCTGCAGCTTCTGAACACTGCATCACATGAAGTTCTTTCATTCCCCTGACTTTATCTCATTTGGAGTTTTCATGTAACTCTTTACAATTCTATTAGACTTTTCGAAAGTTTAGGCATGATCATTGCGAAGACATTGAAAAAATGATTTGCTTTACAGTTGTGTCAAAATTCCAAAGCCTTAATGTGCAAATTCGGTTGATTAAGTCTGTTTTAAAATGCATTTTGATTTGGTGTAAATGGCACAATTTTAAAAATGCTACATATCTATACAACAGTTTCGCTAAATATCCACAAAAACCTTTTACATGTGGTTGTCTACCAGTGGCAAAATGTGCAACACCAGGCAGCTAGACAAGTAGAGGGTTCTATACTGAAATACAATTACACTCTTAACAGACCTTTTTTTTGATAAACTGTACTTATAGATGCATTTTATTGTGGTTTTAAAGTTACAGAAGCTGAAGAAAAGGTTAAATTGTATGAAGAGAGATAAGTATATAAGCTGCTAGCGGAGTCCCAGTTGGTGTTCTTACATAAAAATGGCTCCATTCAAACCCCTCCTTCTTCCCCCAATAATCACAAACAGATTCATGGCTTCATACGTCTGAACTTGTGCTTTAAATAATATCCGTATATTTGAAGCACAAGATTTTGTGTATATTTTGCATCCACAATTTAAATCTTGTTAATTTAAATTTAACAAGATTTGTTAAATTTAAATTATTTTAGATTTGGAACTACAGATGATCAAATGTGGTGAAATGTAGGATTCCTTATAAAAGAGTGAAATACCTCTTTAATTTTGTGCCCAATATCAAACAGTATATATAAAAACACAGTGGGGTGTCTATTTTCCATTGACATGTTGTAAACAAACATGTTGGAGTGCGACTATTGTTGTGCTGTAGCCATCCTATGATTGAATGGCTCCCTGGATGGTAAGCCATGTCTACATCACTGCAGTGCCCTTTTTCCGTTTGTAAAAAAACTCAATTAACAAATAAGACATAACAGAATCAAAGCCCATTTTTAATTGTGAAATTCCATGTTTTCGTACAGTACAATATAGTATGTTAAATGTACATTCTTGTTCTTGCTGTTATGGGCATGAGTTATTATACTCCATTCTGCTGGCTCAAATCTAGTAATAGCCAAAAACAAAGTGAAAAGCTCTACTTTGTGTTATATTTTCTTCTTTTTGCTCACCAGTTTGACTCAGTTGTGTTTAGAAATTTTGTTTTCCACTGTAGAGAACACCAGTGTTCCATCAGCAATTTCAATAATTAAAATATTCATTGTCAGATATTTAGCTTTAAAAATATTCTGATGAAAAGTGAGCCGGTACTAAAGCGGTGGAAATACCTCTAATAATGTGTTTTACATGGCTGAGTAGACAACAGCCACCCAGCCTATATGCTGCTCCTTTTGTATTAGCATCATTATGTTGAATAAACAACATAAATAAACTGCAGGGAAACTACTCTTTTGTTTCAATTATACAGAGTACAGTGAGGTTAAAGAGCCACAGTTGACTCCAGGACTGAAGGTTGCAGACCACAGCCCTGAGACAACATCTTTTGTTTGTGTATGTGGTCTTTGTGTTGCTTTAGTTAAACATCTAAAATAATCATAGAATCTTGTTTTCCATGTCTATGCAAGCAGGATCAGCCCCAGCAGTGCAATTGGCTCTTTTTTTCATCGTCTCCAATTAGTAACATGGAAACTTACCAAAGTTGTTAGGAAAGCTAGCTTTAAAAAAATCCCAAGCTGCATTTTCTTTTGAATACTTCATATATGCTCTACGGATAAATCTGCGAACAGACAAATTTGCGCAAAAAGTGACCAAACTTCCTTATTTCGTTATCTAAAAGATAAAACTCCAGAAATCCTTTTCTATATTCAGATTTTGTCTTGCTCATTGAACAAATTGGTTCTCCCATAAACACAGCTTAATTCAAAAATCGAAAGAGGGCTTTTTCACTCCATATTTAGCCTGTAGACCAGTGGTTACCAAAACGTTTGCTACACGGGCCCAAATTGTCAAATTTCAAGTAGCTAAGGGCCATAAGAGATTTTTTAACAAATTGAAAACGTCTTACATAAACATATGTGTTATTTTTATATTTATCTGCTAAACAATAAACCAAAAACACACTATTTTGATTAAACTAACCAAATAGTGAGATCTTTTGAATAAAAGTGACCTTTAAATCATTGTGGATGCAAAATATAAAAAAAGATCTTTCATTTTTTACTCATTTAAATAAAAGACATGATTGTTTTCCAATTTTTTGGTGTAGAAATGATTGTAGCTTATTTTCAGCAGCAAGAATGGGTCATAAGTTCATCTTTCTTTGAAAACTGTGCAGTTTAGACATCCCTGCCTATATGAACACAAACTGGGTGTGATTTAGATGCTTACAATGCACTGATTCACCTATTTTCTGTAGTTTCAGCACATGTAAACTGATTACAGATCACACACATATTGATTTAAAGAATTTGTTCTTGGTCCAACTTTGACTTGTCTGAGTTTTGTAGATTTGGAAATAGAGCTGACCTTAGTGGTCCAGGTCCTAAAAAAAGCATTGAAATAGCCCTTTGATACAAAGCAGAGTCGCCAATGAACTGTAAAATGGTGAACTTATTGATTAAAAACTCCCACCTACCTAAAAAATAGTTTTGTACTTGAACGTCCAGAACGTTATAGGAATTTAAAAAGTAATGTACAGAATAAAATTTTTCAATCTTGAAACATGATTTAGAGGAGCAATTAACATGGCTACGTTTTAAAATAATTTCTTAATTTTTGTTATGTTCAACAGAAATGTATAACAACAATTTATTGAATGTTTATATGTAATTGTTGGTTTTGCTCATTCTCAGAATACCTTGAAGACAATCCACTGATACTGCTTACAGAAGCTGTTCTGTTTCTGGAGACGAACCATTGGTCCAGATTCTTTTTCGCTTGAGCCAAGCCGGTTTGTTTTGTTTGTTCTGACCTCTAAACCCAGTCTGTAACACCGCTTTCTAGATGCCACAGTGCAGCCTTGTTTGTTTGCTCCAAACCAGCTAATGGTAATGTGCCTCATTTGCATTTTCTGTGGTGTTCTTTTTTTTTGGGGGGGGGGGGGTAAAAACAAAACAAAAAACAGCTATTGGAAGCATGCAAATGAGTGTTGTAATGCTAACTATCCGCTCCATAGAACGTTGCTCAACAGCAAAGTCATTTGAAAAACAAAACACCGATCATGCAAAATAACCCCTGTCTGTTTGAAGACACCTTGGGCCTTTTAGTTTAGCATGCACAGGCCAAAATGTGGGCTTTGCCTGCATGTTTTCTACGTGTTTGCTGATGAATGCAGTTCCTGTCTATTTATTACGGCTTGTCAAATGAACTGGGAGAAACGGACAGCAGCAAGGCGCTAAAACAACACGACAACACCAGTAAATGCAGCTCCGGGACGATGTAAATCCCAAATGAAGACGTCAAACATACAGAGTAAGAAACCCGGGTCGGAGCGCCGGGTCGGAGCGTCGGAGGGCCGGAGCGCCGGGTCGGAGCGCCGGGTCGGAGCGCCGCTTCTGACCGCTGCTCGAGGCCACCCCATCCGGTGCCCTGCACCACTTTATTGTCAGAAGAAATGTTTCTTCCCACAAGTCAGCCTCTCCCTCGCAGCTGATGGAAAGTAAAGTTTCAGGGTGTGTGTGTGTGAGTGCGCGTGTGTGTGGGTTGGGTAATGCTGGGTGTGAGTGGGAGGTGAACTAGCATGCAGCATTAGTTCTGCTTGAGCTGATGTGTTAATTAGCCAGCCGGGCGCATAGATAATTAATGAGAATCATGATTAATGACTGTACAGTATGCACAGCTAAGGCAGAACGCGGCTCCCTGATAAGGCAGAAGGAGGAGGAAGATCACCGGCTAGTCACCCTCCGATGATCGCCCGCCCGCCGGGCGTGTGTGTAAGTGCATGTAAGCGTTTGCACATGTGCGGTTGCGATCTTGAGTGATTTGTGGCTGTTGCCAGGCGTGGGCACCGGTGCCAGCGTGAGCTAGCGGTGCTGGCAGTCTGGAGGGTCTAATAACAGACTGCAGCGGGTCAGGGGGGCATTTAACACTTCTAAACACACTGGCAGAGCTGCCCACTGATGCCAGATCAGAAGCAGGACCTCACACACAGATCAACACCACAAATAAAGGACATTGGGATTGATCTGCTGTTGTTCTACATTCTTCCCTGGGCTGAATGTTTTGTATACAAATTTCTCTCAGTCAGGGCTGCGTTTTGTAGAAATCTTCTGGCTCAGCAAGAACATTTCAAGCTGTTCCCGATAATAATTAACTTGTTTCAATTAATTCTCCGAATCAAGTAATTTTTCTTGACTCGACGAAGCAGCAGTCTATCGACCACCTCATGAAATTTTTTTTTATCGAAAGCAGTTTGACTTTTTTTCATTTGCACTGGCAACTGTGGCTCCCTAATGTTTTTTCACTTTAAAAGTTGGCCTTGAACAAAGTTTTTCTATATTCGTCATCAATCTGCAACAATAATCCAGGAACAAATAATAGAAACCATCTAAGAAAACCCAGAAATGCATTTTTGAACATCTGCAAGTCAAGTAAGTTCTGTTTATGGCATTAGATAGTCCCAATGTCGTAGGCAGTCTGAAGCAAACCCAGCTGTTTTTCCATGAAAGATCTGTTTTAATATAATCAAATTCCCCTCGAAATCAAGTGGAAAGAGAACTGCATTTGACAGATCTGTGGGCAGTTACAGAAATGTGTTACTTTCAAAACAAAACCATTGATTCCTTCTCCAAAGAGCAACAACCTTAGATGTAGACCAGAAATCAGATTACAGGGCTGGATTAAAATTATTAAAACATAGCTCAGATAACGAGGAGTGAATGTAAACAGAGTAATGGCAACATACAGAATTCATCAAATCACCACAACAAATTGCTGCAAAAACAGGATTTGAAGGCAAATGAGCTTGTCTAATAGCAAAAAGCTGAAGGTTTATGGTTCTAATCCATGCAGGAGCATTACAAATAAAAAGGGTCTGTAGTTGTATAGTGCTTTATTTAGTCCCTGAGGACCCCAAAGCGCTTCTCACTACATTTAGTCATTCACTCATTCAGGCACACATTCACGCACTGGTGTGTAATAACTGAAGATCTCCTCATCCTAGGCCACAATACAGTGAATATTGTAAAAAAAAGATGAATGATGTATTTAAATTATTAAATATTTATCAACTAATACAACAATGGTGAGGTTTTACCCATGTGTTCGTTTGTTTTGTGAATTTTCATAATAAAATTCACAAAACAATGGTTTGTGCTTGATAAATAAGCATAAACTAAGGCATGACTAATAAATACTTTCTTTTGTATTTTAAGGTCCTCTTAATTCTGATGTCACTATGTACCTGTCTAGGGTTGGTATTTTGGCTCATTTTCAACATTCAAAATTTCCATCACCAAAAATATCAATAGGGAACTAGTCAGGGAATTTCAGCACAAACCCAGAAATTCCTTTCCACACTGACACTTTCCGCCTCAGTATGGGGGATCCCCAAAGGTTTTCAGGCGAGAGGGAAATATAGTCCCTCCAGCAGGTTTTGGGTGTGCTCCAGGGTCTCCTGCCAGAGAAACATATCAAGAATCTCTCAGAAAAAAGAGGCACCAAGGAGGTCAACTGAATTGTTTTCTATGAAGAGGAGCAGCGACTCGGCTCAGAGCTTCACCCAGAGCTTCGCTCTCCTCACCCTATCTCTAAGGCTGAATCCCCCCCCCCCCCCCACATCTCATAACCACAGGCAAGGGTAGGAATATAGACAGCAGTAAAAAAAATCAAAAGCTTTGCTTTATCACTCAGCTCTTTCTTCAAAACTTCTCCGCTTGAGGCCACTTCTCACTTAGCTGCATACAGTTCCATCGCATGCTGAAGGCCTGAGGTTCCCTAACCGGACATCTGAACGATACTTGAACTCCTCTGCTTGAGGCAGAGATGGACTCCTAAACTAGAGAGACCTGGAAAAAGTGCTGATGTCTGAATTCTGACTTGGGAACACCAAATCCAAAATCTAAAATGGCCGCCTTGCATATACAATGTGGTGAATGTTTTCGAAAATATTTTTTTTCCCACTTGTATTAGTTTTTTTCTTATTAAATCAACAGTATGCATTGTAGTGTAGAAGATCAACGTGTACAAATATTCAGTTTTTGAATGTATGAACATTCAGAGAAATACTGAATCAGTGGTAGAAGTACCAATAAAAACACACCTGTTTGTGTGGATTATTAAATATATGTGTTTAGCACATAAAAACATCAAATTGAAAAAATATCCACTAAAGTGCAAACATTTTAGTCCATGCTAGGGATGGAAGTCAGTGAGGATACCAGACAACGCTCTCTGCTAATCTGCAGTTTGAATACTAGCTAAGCAGTGGCCGTGGCGAGAGTTGGTTTGACCGCTGACCGCAAGTACAATCAGGGGGAATTGACCTCTCATTGGCGCAAACGGCGACATATAGTATCTCACCCAATGAGATTTTAGACCCTGAAACAAGCTGTGAGGGAGGAGAGGGGGGAAAGGTGCTCAGAGGTTTGACATACCACCACTCTCTCTCTCTCTCTCTCTCTCTCTATGTGTGTGTTAATCTGCTTTGTCTGGCTGGATGCACCATCAGCACTCAAGCGTGACCCTTAACCTCCAACCTCGTATAATAAGGGGATTGGGGGAGGTGGCGTTTCCCTGCACCCACTCAGAGCTGACAGTGCTGGCCTGGAGCTGAGGCATGCAGTGGGAGAGAGGAGATGTTTAAAGGGTGTTTTTAGATGGATGAGGAGGTTAGAGGAGCGGAATGAGGACAGAGATAAGAAGGAAAAGACACGAAGAACAGTGTGTTCCCTCCTTTCTTCTCTCTGATGATGAGACAAACAGCTATTGTCATCTAAGAGATGCTGGCATAAAGCAGCTCCCTTTGTCTTGAGGCGCTGTGCTCGAGAAGAGATGACAAAGGCCATTTTCATGCTCTGCGTCTATCTCTGTCACCTCCCTCTCCTCCTTTTCTCCTCTCACTTTTTTTAAAACTTCTGTCCTCCGGGCTGCCCTCCTCGCCCCTTTTCCCTCACGCTGAGCCTGCCATCTCTTTAGATATGCCTTTCCTCGACAATGTCGCAGCGTCATTGCCTCCCACCCTTCATCTGCTGCGCCACCCATCCATCTTTTCTCCCCCTCCCCATTCTTTTTTTTTCTCTTTTGCTCCGTTTGTCCTTTTCACCTGCCACCGTCCTCAGCTGGAGGTCGGCCTAATTACCCCCTCACTCGTGTCTCCCTCCTACCGCTCACACCTGTAGCTCAGCATGTACCTCACGGTCTTTTATCTGGCTTCTCATCAGTCTCTGCTCCCCTCATTTCGGTGAGATTTTTTAGCCTGATTTTTTTCTTGCACAGATTTACATGGGTGTTGTTTTCTGATTTTTCCCTCTTTGCTCTCTATTCTTATGTTGCTCGGTTTTTTTCACCCCTCCACTATCTGTATCTTGGATGTTGCACCTGTTTATGCAGCATCTTCATCTGCCAATCAACCTGTCACCTAAAGCGTCACCTTTTGTCTTCAGTTATTTTTTTACTGTTTTCCTACAAGAAACCCCCCCCCCCCCCACACACATTTTGTCAAATGATAACCCAAAGCAGTGAGTAATTGTGAACCAGAATTACATTTTGTAGTAGAAAACAACTGGAAAGTTTAGTCTGATACCTTTAAATAAAATCCTGTAAATGAGTCCACCAATCTGTAATTCAATCTCAGTATTAAAGCAGCTTTTCTGTGAAGGACTCAGAAGTTTGTAAGAGAACATTAGTGGAAAAACAGCATCACAAAGACCAAATAACACAGAAGAAGGTTAAAGTAGGGGTAGGTTATGCAAGCTTTGAGCATTTGACAGACCTCTGCTCAGTCCATCACCTCAAAATGGATTTAAAATAGTGAACTGCAAACCTTTCCTGACCTGACCCTTTGGTCAGGTCAGGAAAGGTTTGCAAGGCAAGCAGAGGATTGACCAGAGAAGCAGCCAAAAGACCCATGGCAATTCTGGAGGAGATGCACAGATCCACAGCTCAGGTTGTTCACTATAAAATCTGGCATTTATGAAAGTGCCAGATTTTGCTGCACGGTGATGTGGGTTGTAGCACTGTTGCCTTAGAGCAAGAAGGTCCTGGGTTTCAAACCCCGACCTGGGGACTTTCTGCTTGCTCTCTCCATCCATGTGTTCAATCAATCAATCAAATGTATTTACTAAGCACTTTTCATACAATGAAATGCAGTTCAAAGTGCTATAAAAAGTTAAAAATTTACCCTACATATATTCCCCCTCCCCAGGTAAAAAAAACCTTTTAATGGTTAAGACCTGTTGGTTCTCTCTGGTTTTTCCAACTTCCTCCCACTGTTCAAAAAACATGACTGTTAGGGCGATGTGTCTCTCTAAACTGCTCCGTGTGCGTGTGTGTCCCTGTGTTTATTAGCGGGTATAGACAATGAATGGATGGATTGACTTATGAATATGTGACAAGATGAAAGCCATCATTAAAAGAACACCATGAGAGTTTCCCCTTGCAAACATGAAGAAATCATCCTAAAGTGTGAAGCAAGGTGGAGGCAGCGTCATGCTGTGGGAATGCTTTTCTTCTGCATGGAAAGGGACAGGGAGATGGATGGAGCTAAATGTAGAGCCAATCCTTAAATAAAATCTTGTTAGAGGCTGCAAATAACTCAAGACAGGGGTGAAGGTTATGGAAAGGTCACATGGGTTAAACATCTTCTTCACATGTGATTAGAGCTATCTCATGCGGTACCTGGTAAACCACATGTGTAGCACACATGGACTTAACGTGTATAGTTTTACATGGGTCTCACACATTTTTCACATGTAGGTTTTATATTGAAAATAACATGTTTCACATGTGGTTTACATGTTAACCCATGGGCTTCACATGTGAATGTTCATGGGTTTTAGAGTTTATTACCATGAAAATGTTCCAAATTCACAAGGGAAATGTGTGCAAAACACAAGTGGTCACATGTTTTTCACATGTTTTTTTATTTTTATTTTTTACATGTTTTCATATGTAAATTTCACATGGGTCAAAGATTTTTCACATGTCATATCATGTGTTTTTTCGGTAAGGAAGCACTTCCGGTAGGACCAGAACCCTGAACATCCAGACAGAGCTTCAGTGAGATGGTTTAGATCAAAGCAGATTTATGTGTTAAAATGACCTTTCCAAAGTCCAGACCTAAATCCAATTCAGAATCTTTGGCAAAACTTAAAGGATGGATTTTCATAGGTGCTCTTTCAGTGGTAGAGTTGTCAGCCTGCGACCCAGAAATCGTGGGTTCGATTCCTGCTTCCTCCTGCTACATGTCGTTGTGTCCTTGGGTAAGACACTTCACCTACCCCCTACTGGTGTTGGCCAGAGGGGCCGATGATATGGCAGCCTCGCTTCTGTCAGTCTGCCCCGAGGCAGCTGTGGGTACAATCATAGCTTGCTATATAAATGCAAACTGTTATTATTTTCCTCCAACCTGACTGAGTTTGAGGTATTTTGTAAAGGAAAATGGACAAAAATTTCTCTAGACATGTAAAGCTGTCAGAGCTACACCTCAAAACACTTACAGTGGTAACTCCTGACTTAGAAGGGCTTTTCAGATTTTTTTTGTTTTTCAAAAGAACTTCAAGGCCTTTTTCGAAGCCCTTCTTTCTGCATATAATCTAAAAAAAATATCGAATTTTGTGGTTTTATGTGACACAATGTGAAATAATTGAAGGTTTATGAATGCTTTTCTAATGCACTTAAAATTAAACCAAGTGCATTCAGTCGTAGTTACCTCTTTGGATTTGAGACTAGTGTCTGCTAAGGAAGATTTTATTAGAACAGCAGAACTATCTTTATATTTCCTACTTTTAGTATCAGTAGTTTTTGTTCATCAGCAGCCGGTGGTCTCTCTGGAGTTCCCTGAAACAAAGGTTGGAATATAAAAAAAAAGAGAAGTATTTTTAGACTCTTTCATTTTTGATTACCATAATGACTCGAGCTTTGTTGAATCCTTTCATTTATATTTGACTCTGCGTGTGTTGGGGTGTGCATGTGTGTGTTCAACAGGGTGTTTCTCTTGCTGCACGGCTGCTCTCCCCGCTCGGGAGGTTAGAGGAAAAAAACGAGAGCATGCACGCACACACACATCAGTCCCACTCATCCCTCAGCAGCGTCTCCTGTCTATTTATTCCTCGATTCATCCAATTCTTTATTTATTTTACACTCTGCTTCCTAATGCAAATAGGTTCTGCTGCTCCCCGCCGAACTGTGGGAGCAGCATGGGACCCGGAGTGTGTGAAAAAGTCTATGTACGTGTGAGGAAATATTTGCGTGAATGTGCATGTGTGTGTGTGTGTTGGACCCAGTGAGTAATAGAGCCAAAGTCCTTATCTGTCACCAGAGAGCTGCCTGGCTCTCTCTCAGCTGTCAATCATCCAACCCCGGAGACAAACACTCGGCTTCAAACGCTACGAGAGAGGCAGAGATGGAGCGAGCGAGGATGAGGGACAGATGAGGGGAAAAAGAAAAATGAAAGCAGGAGGGATGAGTGGAAATAAAAGATGAAAAGGAGGAGAAGGAGTGAGAGCAGCGAAAAGGGAGGCAGGTGTGGAGGGACAAAGTGAAGGACAAAACGGATAGAAGTTGGGATAAAAGTGGAGGAGAAGGAAGGGGGTGCAGTCCCCCCAGGTAAACGAGGAATGCAACTTTAAAACAGTTCACCTGCATGAATTAGACAGCTCCCTCTCTCCATCTCTCTCTCTCTCTTCAATATAGCCGGGCGACTTTTGAAAAAGCCTCTCTTTAGAAAATAAAGAGGGAGAGAAGTGGCGAGGTGCACACGGGTGTGCTCAAGCACACGCCCACGCATAGTCATCACACACTGACACACACCACACACAATCTGGCAAAGCTATCAGCTTTGGAATATTGGCATGATGCTCTTCAATATCCTGACGGGAGTGAGGCTTTAAAAAAAAAAAAAATTATTTAGATGACCCTGAGGGGTTTGTGTGCAGTCAGGATGATGTGGAAGGTGTACATTCGCTGGCCTCACCTTCTGTCTGTCCCTCTAACGTAGACAGAGACTGCTTCTCTGTAATTCACCAGCATGGGGGGGCTTTGCAAACCCCTGGAGTTGCATTGGGACTGTCTCCCCAGTACTTTTAACCCCGAAAGCCTTAAATCTTACCTCAGACAAGAGTAATAGGACACGTTCGAGTGGCATGGAGTAGAAGAGAGAGAGAGAAGGAGCAGAAGAGGGTTTGAACCTCAAATAGCTTCAAGATGCGTTCCAGTGCAGTCGGAGGAGCGGGGAATCTTGGAGTCGGGTAGCACTAGTGGGAGCCTGTGGGAAAACCGAATGGAAGCCAGGCTCCTATTTCCAATGGTGGATTAAGCGCTGCTGCAGATGCAAAAGACCCAAACATATCCTTGGATGAGTTTCTAATCTAAATCTCTTTGCACAAACGAATTTTTTTCCTAAGATGTTTTAAAGGCTGATTATATTTACATTTATGTACTGAACTGAGAGAAAAGTTTTAAACCAACCTTAATTTCTTCATACTTTGCACCCAAGCAGCCAGACTTTGGGATCCTTTAAAGTGGTTTTGATCAACAGTTCTTCAACGTCTCTGAAACTCCTTAAAGTCTTTGGCTTTGGCTCTTTTTTCACTTATTTTCTGTTGTTGTACCAAAGTCTTAAAGTTCATGTTTGCATTTTGATAGATTTGTAGTCATTCGCACCTGGTTTGAAGAACATTACATTGTTGAAACAGTTATTTAATGGGTATGAGGGAAGTAGCTTCAGTTCATTTGTGCTGTGAGGCATTCTAAGCATAAAAGACATGGAAACAGTTCATTTTCTGTCGTTTTGTTCTGTGTTGTGTTCTGCAACTACTCTCTAACCCTGTTTAGGGTTGTTGTCCTGCTGGAAGTTGAATCTCTGCCTTAGTCTCAAACCTTTTGCAGCCACTAACAAGTTTTTGACCAACGTTGCTCTGCTTGTAGCTGCATCAGCCCTGACAAAGAAAATATTTCGCACTGCATGATGCTGCCGCTACCATGGCAGCTTAGGGTGATTTGTAGTTTTAGTTTCCCACCTCATATATAATGTTTTGGATGCAAGCTAAAAAAGTTCCGCTTTGATCACATCTGACCAGAGAACCTTCTTCAGAATTTTTGAAGACCTCTCCTGCTGAATTTTTGAATGGCTAAGAATGAAAAATAACAACATAAAGGCTTTTTTTCTAGTTTCTGAGATAATATGAAAATTAAAGCATAAAACAGCAAAATCTTTATTGTAAAATAAAACAATGATTTCCCAAAACCAGCCCAAATTTAAAGAGCTGTCTCTCTAACCCTTACTTTCCACTGGACGCGTAAGCGGCGCGTAATGTCTGCGAAGCGAAATACGCAGCTGATAGCCGCCATTATAGTGAATGGTTTCCACCGGGCACGAAGCAGCGTGAATCGGACACGTCTCAGAAGCATTGTGCCGTGTCCCTCTCCTAAATTTACGCGGCAGGTCTATGTTTTACGCGCTACGCTTCTAAAACGCATCAAGCTCATTAGTTTAGATTGGGCCAGATAGGAAATCAGACACAAAAGCAGTGAGAATAATCCAGAAATTTTCAAAAATAAAAGACTCAGATTTCCGATTGCTTAAGTGTGAAAAAAACAAAAAACAAAGCATCACTACCTGTGACACCATTGAAGTCAGTCGATCTGTGGAATTAATCTGTTGGTTTTTATCATGGATGACGAGAATTTAATCCTTGAACTGGAGAATCACCCAGTTTATATGATACCTGTGATCATTTTTACAAGGACAACATGAAAAAGTATAAGGAATTGGACAGAAATATCTGCAGTTTGGGGAGTGGATGGTGAGTTTATGCTACTTTACATACAAAAAATGTTTTTTCCGCATACTTCCTTTAAGTGATACAATTGCTGTTCTACTGTGATTATAAATAAAGGCTGCCGTCAACCATAGAGGCTGAACCAGTAGCAATGCCTGATATAAATTCAAGTGGAGTGTAAAGTTTCAAGCTGAAGAGAGCACTCCAGTGACTCCAGTTTTTGGTGGAAAATATAAATTTTTACAAAATGTACTAATATACCAAAAATACTGACCAGACATGTAAACAACACTATTATACACTAATTTATTCAGTTTATCAGCAAAAAAAAAGTTGATTTGGGGGTAATTTGCACTTTAAACCCCTTATTGTTACCAAACCTGTTAGTTTTGACTCTTCTTCCCCACTTCCACACTGAAAGAGTGTTGTTTTCCAGTGTAACCTGGTAGAGCTTCCTGTATGTATGATACACTGAACTGAGAAACACAAGGTTTTTCATTTCCAGACCCTACAAACTCTTGACGATTACTTTAAAAGATTAAAAGATGACATAGCTTGGAAGGCCAAATACAAAGCAAGGAGGGATAACTTGAAACCTTTTTCAGTGTTTTACTTGTATTTAGCAGTTAAAGAGGGTATTTGCTCTTCCATTAGGTTTTCAAACAAGATTACTTTACATATTTATGGTACACAGGAGCTAAAAAGTGATTCCACACAAATAAGCGTTTAAAAATTACTTCCATCCTCCTGCTTTCTCACTAATGGAGAAGAAAAATCTCAGGAACCCTGCATTCTTGGTGGCCCCCAGGGGCCCCTATGGATTACATTGTCCTCCTGACACCGTGGCCTGACTGAGCTTAAGCTGAGTCGCCTTTAGCTAAAGTTTCAGACTCCTTGCACCCTGTGGCCTCTGTGGAGCAAAGTTGAGCCTCCACACATGCATGCACACACCCTCTCAGGTCGTGGATGGGGAGGGGAGACCCCTTGAGAGAGCTCCTACATGCATGAATGCATGTGGATGCCCTTCGAAACATGCACACACACACACTGCTGATACAGGGAGCATTGAAAATGTAGGTGACCCACACTAGGGCGGGTCAGCGTTTCACCTCGCTCCTTCACTCCCAGTGGGATGAATAGTAGATGTTTCTCTTTCTGTGTGTGTGTAAAGCTCGGTGAATAGGACTGAGAGCCACTGCATGCATTTTAACCTCCATTCCTCCTGAGCCCGGGGTGACCTAATTAAATTAGTGAGGTGGTTGAAGTGAATGAGTTGAAAGCTGAAAGGCCTTTCTCACATCAGGAGGAAACACCAGCTCCTACTATTGATGCATGTATGTCTATTTTTATGATCTATGTCATGGTAAGCTGTAAAGTTAAACTTACTGAGAACCTCACTGGGAGTTGCAGAGGGTATCTGGTATGAATGTGTGGGTCTTGAGGGTCTCCTTTAGCCTATGTTGAGGGGTTTCAGATATAAAGGTTTATCCGTTTGTAAGCTGCAGGGGTCTTCTCATTCTCTTCCTCTCTCTCATGCCTACATACTTGTGCACACACGGGAACACCCACAGAGCTTTCAGGATCTGCAGTTGCTCTGTCACCTCACACCTCTGCAAGACAACCTTAATGGGACCAATTCAGGCTGCTGCAAATCATCCAGAGTGCACGCTGGAAAGGAGTAGGGTGGGGGAGACCAAAGAGGCACTGGTGCAGGTTTGAGATGGAAGATTAAGTAAAAAGATTGGGAATGCTGTAGGCCTATATGTGAGACAGGAAGTCAGAAATATGATTTAGGTTTATATGATCACCCAGAGGTATGGTTAGATTTCCCCACTTAGAAACAAATCAAAACATGGCTTTGGATAGAAAATATCTCTTTGGCTTTTTGGTTCCCAGTCAGTCATCCGGTTCGTTTTCAGACACCTGTGAAACGCTGCCAACCTTAGCTGACATCGTTAAAAAAATACTCAAGGACGAAAACTATACCTTTCTTTATGAGTTGAGAAAAGGCGCCAACTTCTTAAACTAACTCATTACAATCTCAATATTTATTACCACAAAAGCTGAGAATCAAAGGTTTTTTTTAGGGTAATGGTTTGGATAGGATCATTTTTTCATTGGGCAGCCACTTGAATTCATTTGATCAGATATGCTTGAGACATTACATTTAACACAAAAGTGTATTAAAATGTACAGAGAAAGATTTGAGGTATGCTATTAACTTACACGTTTTTACTTTGTCTCCCCCAATAAAATCCAGATGGTCACCTCCCTAAATCTACTAGGTTCCACATCGTCAGCCTAAGTGAGATCAGAGACTGTTCTTGATACATTAGCCTAACTTCCTTTTTAGCATAATGTCCGTTGTGACGGTTTCAATTTGTTGACCCTTCTGGGCCCCCGTAGATGCTTGTAGCAAAAACGTTGTACACGCAACAGTAAAAATCATCATATCTATGCTAATATCTTGTGTCACTGTTACAGGGGAGAGCAGAAATAAAAAGAACCCATTATCAATTAAATCTACATTGCTCCTTGTTGGAGTGCTAGCTTGTAGCATTAGCATTGTAGCGCTTACACAGGATGTTTCCTCAACATAAGAAAAAATAAGAAGATATAAATATAGCTAACACTGAATCTCCACTAGTTTTTTTTCTATTTGTATTCAAGCTAGAGTAATCACTGCAGCAAGGCTGTTATGGGAAGTTAGAAAATGAGCATTGGCATGGATTTATGTTCCAAATATTTGCATTATGACAATAATTCAGGATAGTTAGTTAGGTTCTCTCCATAGTGTTAGCATTGGTGTTGCTGAAGATGCTCCTTTAAAGTTAGCAGTTAACAGCATCCATGATAAAAAGCCAAAACAATATAGCCTAATCATAGCCTTGATATACTGAGTAGGGATGTGTCTTGGCAAGAATCTGGTGATATGTATCACAGTATAGGGGGGGGGGGGGGGGGGGCAATATATATAGATATATTGCGATATGTTGTGATATATTGAGATATTATGAGTAAGACTATATATTGGGATTTTTAAAACTTTATTTAACTGTAGAAAAGCTGTCACAGCATTCTAAACACTCCAACCTGTTTCATACTTTAACACATACAGTTTTATTATTGGATCTAGTTGATCCACTGGAACGAAGAAGGTGAAAACAACCACCAACTAAGTCATACTTCTAATTTTACTACAAAAATTACTGTCATCATTAATGGTTCCATTCAAATTCTAACAAATAAAATAAAAATAACTATCGATACAATATCGTGACATACAATATTGCAATATATCGGCATATGGATATATTCCTACATCCCTAATACTAAGAGTAAGTAAGTATTTTCCACTTGTATATATTTTTTGCTGTCAGTGCTGGATTTGACCACAGTGCTGCCTGAAAAAATTTGACTTTTAGGTAAGATATTGATAGATGGCCATTAATGTGAGTTCATGGATGTCAAAAAATCTATGAAAATGCTTCTTACAAAACCTTTAGGGCATTAAACAGATCAATTATGCAAACATATGAAAATCATGAATTATCTATTATGTAATATTTTTAGGATATCGCATTCCTAATGCTTAAGGAGATATCATAGTTGTCCAAACAACAAACAACTCATCCAATGTACTATTGGAGAAAAAAGATAGAGTAATAAAAAAAAGGTAGAGATATGCAGATATTAGAAAAAGAGCAATGCAGAGGTTCACTGAGAAACAAGAGGCTGTATATAGATTACTCTGTAGAGCGAACATTTGTAGGAGTCAAAAGCACCAGCGAAGAAAAAGTTCTGAGCTAGTGATACAGGAGCAGAAACATAAAAAACAGGAACAAGGATGCAAATGAGAAAGAGATGAGCAAGAAAAGAAAGTGGGGGGATGTTTGCTTGAGAAAAGTTTCTGTCTGACCTGAATATGGCTGCGTTGTTCAGCTTTGTTCAAAGAGGAAAATAAGTATTTCTCCACAGTTTTTCTTTTTCTTTCCAGTTAGCTCTAGTTTTCCTTCATGATGCAGCTACAAGTTTCAGCTTAATGTGATACGCTCGTCCGCCGCATTGCATTGTATTGTATGGAAGGTACTGAACGCAGCGGGAGGAGAACAACACGACAGATGAAGGGTGTGTTTTTGATGGCGCAGCCAAACGCAGTGTGTGTTGCGACTTGTGTGTCTGTGTGTGGACGTGCTCTTTTCAAATGCCAAAGCATCCAGCGTGCCTCCATCCCATGTCTCTACGGTTATCCGGAGTGTGATATGTACTGGATGTGACATGGACGCTGCAGCGTTCTGGACCGCCTCCGGACAGCGGGATGAGCTTGTGCATGTGTGTCTGTTTGTGCAATGACAAGGACACAGTTACCTTCAAAGTCCCATGATGCCAACTAACTATTCAAACGCAGCTTTGCATCCCCCCTCCTGCTGACCGCCTCCTCCTGTCTCGGCCTCTCTCCCTGCTGCTATAAGCCGTTCCGTTCTAGCTTTACCTTCCTCTCTTCCTCCCTTTCTTTTCTCTCATCCCTCTTTCTCCCGCACCATATGGAAACCATTACAGCCGTTGTCGTTTCTCACCACCTACATTCCTGGGGGCTTTTTCGATGCTCACTGACTTTACATCAACCTCGTGCTCCTGTCTTCTTGTTCACGCCGCTCCTCATAGCAGGCTTATCTGTTGTTCTTTCACCTGCCTGTTTCCATTTCCCCCTGAAACATCAATTTGACCCCCCTCTTTCTTGTGCTGCATGAGGCTGTAAATCTTGCTTGTAAATTGCCTTGGTGGATGGATTTTGTCTCTTGCTGGTCCTGAATGACACTGCTGTTTCTTCTGTTTCTTGGTAATCAACCATGTTAGACACTAGAAATGACTTTACATACAATAAGCCTTTGCGTTAACAGATTTTTACCGTTTTGGGCTTTATTTTGGGCTTCGCCAACTCCGTAGAGATGTATATGTCTCTTTATCCTCTAGATGTCCTACTATTACTGGTTTCCATCAAGCAGTTCTTTGTAGATTTGGAATACTCACATTAACAAGGTCAGTGGAGATGGGTGTGTTTGTCTTTTGTGGCTGTACCCAGTGATTTTTGCCTTACTTTAACATAAAAACTGATTAGTGTCCTATTCTTAAAGTATACAGAAATGCCATAATTTGAAATACTGTCACTGGATGGTTTTTCAAGATTTAGGTTTTGTTTTTCTTACATTTAAAAAAACTTTTTTAGACTTAAAGTATGCTGAAAGTCAAGGTCAGTGAAGTATTTATTAAAGATTAAAACAACGGGTGTGGAATCCTCACTTCGACCTAGGTTTTTAAAAGCTTGTGATTGCAGAAGCTTTAAATACAACTATCGACCGTTGTAATATACAGCAACCCAATTTTTATTAAGTGTCTTGGTAAAGATGTGTGACGATGTGTAAAGGACAGAATGAAGGAAAAATGAACGGATGGAAGGATGGATGATCAACTAATTAATGGATGAATGGATGGATGGATAAAACATTTAGACAATAGTAAAATAAATAACGTTTTTCAAGACCAAGCAGGAATCCTACAGGTTTTTAAATAATAATCAAATTAAATTTTTCTAATGACATGTCTTTAAAAGAACTGACAAGAATGTTATCCTAAAGTTTTAAGGTTTCTGCTGTACCTCCCGAAAAAAGCGATGCACATATGAAACTTTCCCTTCTTTTAAATAAAGTCCTGATTCAAGCTATTCATTGGTGAATCCAAGCTACAGACGCTGATTTCTATGAAAGCCGTTTTCCTTTAAATAGGAAAACTCGCCATATTGTGTTTCTCAGTGGCCTCACTCTGAATCCACCCTGACACACAGTATCTGGAGACTTTCTGGAAACTTGAGGCCATCTGAGAGAGCTTTGATCACGTAATATCAGCCAGTTTGTATTGAAACTAAGTCAGTCTTTCTCTTTGCGTCCACCCGCCAACTAAACAAATGTCATTAAAAAACAAAAGTTCCTGGATGGAAAGCTTTCCATCCTTCCCCTCTCCTTTCACATCCATTCTCATCCATAATAAAAATGTTAGGAGGTATCTGGGCCACTGCTTTTGGAGAGAGATTCTCATCAATTTACATTATAGCTCTCTGTTCCCTCCTCTGTGTCTCTTTCCTAACCATTCTGTCTCCCTCCATCTCATACAAATGGGCCTCCATCTCTCTGCAGCTGCATACACACAGTCAAAGACCACTTTCTGCAGCTCCACTCCAGGGTATATGGTTCTTTAATGAAGACAGTAATAATGATTATGGATATTTTAAAACCATCTGACGGGCCCTGTGCACTTATGGAGGCAGAAGCCTCAGAGTCTGGGATCAAAAGGACCCGTCCGATGAGAAAGCAAATGCAGGATTTGGATGATTGATGGATAATAACACAATTAAAAAACACACAATAGATTGTGTTAATGGTGATTTGCAACATGTATGTGGAATAAATTTTGTTGCACCTCCGCATGGTCGTATGTTTTTTTGATGTGGGGTCCTGTAGTTCAGCCTGCTGAACGGGGACTGCAGACAGCTTCTGCGTTCGCAGAGCTGATCAAAGATGAGGTCAGGATAAAAGAGCAACAACATGAGTAAAATTTAAAAGCTCCTGAATCTTTTATTGTAAACCTAGCTGAGACATGTAGAACATAACCGGTTGGGAGACCTGGGAGACGCTGATTTAAAAAATATATATATTTTCAAAATCCACCCTCAGGAGACGAATTGGTTCAGTTCATGTTTTATATACACCCGAGCAGATGTTTCACGTTATATATTGTTGGTGTTTCCTACAGGACTACTGATTGCTCCAACAGGAGGTTGGAAATGGATAGTCCCCTCTCTGTGAGGGTGCCCAGAAATAACAAAAAAAAGAAAGAAAATCACAGCAAGTGATTTTATTCAGCGCCGAGGCTTGAAACAATATTTTTCTTCAAAAAGGTTAAAGCTGTCTGTAAGAAGAAGCGGATAACATTACATCTGCACATCTTCTCAATCATTGTATTCAGACAAGAGCACTTGCTGCTTGTTCTCTTGGTCGATTGAAGCCTCATTAAGGTTCATTGGAAAAAACAACAGATCTGAGTTTAAATTTAAGGTTCCAATGTGGATCAGGCATTCCTTGGGATAGCGTCTCTCCAGAAAAACAAGACCCTGAGGATTCACTAAGAGCAGCCACTTCGAAGGCATGCAGGTGTTGTGGTTCAGCAGGACTGCGTTTGTCTTACTCCTCCCGTGGCCAATCGGTTTGCTGCTGCTCTGAGCATAAACGCCATATACACCCCCCCCCCCCCCACCGTGCTTTTGACAGTGTGTGCACATACCTTAAAAACAGGGAGGAAGAGGGGCAAGGTCACTTGGGACCCTCAGCATGTGTAATTATGCTGCGTATACCATGAGATTAGAGCAGACAGCTTTATACACCGGGGGGCCCTGCCATAAATCCCCCCCCCATCACTGTTTGTTCTGCTCTCTTGTAAACGTAGACTCTGCTGTCACTCCCTGGCTGCACACAAGCTCAACATCAAACCTCCAACAGACAGCTAGGAAGCTAAAGTTCAGGAGATTCAAACACACTCTTCTTGGTCTATGCCCTTTGATGCTTTTTCATTTTTCTCTCTCGCCATCACGGCTTTTTGTATATTCCTGTGAATTTTCTCATAGCTCCCACTCCCCTGCCTGTCCCACACACTCGTACACATCTTGTCGTCTTCCCGCCTATCTCCACCTGGCTGCACCTGTGCGCTCGGCTCTGATGCCGAACATGGCTCAGGTTACCGCCTTGGAATCTGGGAAATGCTTGAGCTGCCTAATATACAAACCCAAGTGTGCAAGAAAACACACAGATGCACAAGAGTAGAGAAGTACAGCGGCTTATGACAAGCTTCGATCTATATTAGTGGGATTTCACGTGATTGGCCGACACAAGGAAGGAGAATTTAAAACATTTTCAGCATTTTAAAATTGCTCAGGCTCAGTGAGATTAGATGGATAGTGTCTGAAAATCAGTTTTCATGCCAGGATTTAGGTCTGGACTTTGACTGGACCTTTCTGAAAACAACAATATGATTTGATTTAATCACTCTATCCTAGCTCAGGTTGTATATTTAGAACTGTTTTCCTGCTGGAAGAGTGAACTACCGCCATAATCTCAAGTGTTTTGCAGCCTCTAAAGCAGTGGTCCCCAAACCTGGTCCTGCAGATTTTGGATGCATCGCTGCTCCAACACTCCTGAATCAAATGAGTCACTCGTTACTAGGTCTTTGTCAAACTTGATGGGATGCTGAAGAGGTAATTCAATCATTTGATTTAACTGTGTTAGAGCAGGGATGCATCTAAAAGCTGCAGGACAGTAGATCTCGACGGCTAGGGTTGGAGATCACTGAATAGAATTATTATTTTTTCTGGGATTTTCCTGCATTTAGTTCCATCCAGCTTCCTATGACCTTTGAACATCTTGCTGAAGAAGTGATGCTGTTTGACCATGTTTAGCTGTATGAATGGTGCGTTCTGGGTAATTTGCAGCATTGTATGTTAAAACCACCACGTCGTTTCAATGCGGGGATGGTGCATGAGGGAGTGTTCATTTTCTGCCACACCTCGGGTTTTGTAGGCGAAAAGTTTCTTCTCAAGTCAGCTGGGGCCAGCAAACTTTTCAGATTTGTATTTGCAGAATCACTTTCCTTTGACTTCGCTGTCTTGCACTACTTTTGTGTTCTGACTTTGTTGCAAAGTGACAAAACGCAAGTTTTCAGAGTTCTTCTACTGTGTGCACTTTGGAAGACAGACGAAACCAAGCACAGCTGGTAAAACTTAAAGGGGGGGGGGAATTTTATTTTAATGAAGCAGGTTGTGCAAGATTTAAGAAGTTTTAGGTTGAAAGAGTAGAATGATAGATGAAGGAGGAATGGTGGATGGCAAGCAGGAGGTGTACAGGGTTGTGGGGTGGGGGTGGGGGGGTTGACACTTCAGTGTTCTCAGCTCAGCTCAAGGGTCGCGGCAGGGCGATGCTCGGGTTGAGAAAATGATGTTTCTGCCCTCATGAAAGAGTTCAGAAGAGAAAAGGTTTGAAAGCCCTCCCTCTCCATCCCTTTCTCCCCCATCCATCTCTCCTCTGGCCCCCTCACCCCACCTCTCTGTGTCACCTCTGGCCCCCTCCAGCCTCCCATGCCATGTTTCAAAGTGTGGCCACATGAATGGCTCTATTGTTAAAGGCTGAGAAAAAGGGAAGGGGAGACACGGAGCGAGGCAGAGTGGACAGAGGCAAAGATGAGAGGGAGTGAGGGGAATAATGAAGAAAAAAAGATAGGACTAGTGAAAGACTCTCAGAGAGAAATGTGCCCTAAAAGAAGACAGTAAAGGGAAAAAGTAATGTTGATCTGGGCTGCTTCTGAATTGGATGATTTATTTAGATCTGGTCATAGATGGACTCTATAAAGCAGTTTATAGGCTCACCTCACTTCACCTTTTTCCCCCTTTCTGCTCTCTGATTCATCCTCCTCTTTTTTTCTTTTTACAGTGAGTGAGTGAATTTTACAACCTCGCTCCATCTCTGAAACTAACCTCCACTCTTTCCAACCAGACTCAAACGTGTATTTGAAACATCTCCTTTGTGGGTTGTTACCCGATGCTTTGTTGCAATCCGGGTTTGTCAACACTTTCTGCCCCACCTAAAGGGAACTGGAAAGTGTGAATTGTGAGATAAATCCAAGCAGTTTTCCTTTTCCTCTCCTGCTTGATTAGATTGGGACAAGGTCTCCAAACCTCATCCTGTTTGCTGTGCACTCAGGTGCTATCATCCACTCTCACGCACAAACACATTTCAGGTAGGTTAACCTGGGTTAACTCAGTAAATCCGACACTTTGAACATGGATCATGAAATTGAGTTTTGCACACCGAATCTTTTCAGAATCCCCATTTTCCCACTGATTCCTACCTGTTTTCTTTCTGTCTTTCACCTTAAAGCTGCCCGGTAGCTTTTTACCTCTCAACACATGCCCTGTGAGTGTGCAAGTACGTGTTTGCTCTGCCATTCTGCAGCGCAGCTCAGCTGTGACTCAGGATACCATCAGATGAAGCTTACACAATGTGTCATGCAGGAAGCAAAAAGGTGCTTGTTTTTATAAGAGTGGGTGCCAGTTGATTTCATTGTTCATGTTTGGATAAAACCAAACCTGTGTGTGAATGTGGGTGGATAAGCTTGGGAAAACCTTTTGTGTTCAGCACAGGGGTATGTGTGTGTGTGTGTGTGTGTGTGTGTGTGTGTGTGTGTGTGTGTGTGTGTGTGTGTGTGTGTGTGTGTGTGTGTGTGTGTGTGTGGCTGTAGCATACCAGTTAAACTGATTTTTTTTTTCATTGCTGCAGAAGCCTCAGGATCTACCACCATGTTTACATTTCAGACTCTATAAATGGTGCGAATGCCAGTCTAAAGCCAACAGGAAGGAGAGATATGTCTGTGTTTATAAGTGTTGAGTGAAGCTGAGCGCCCAGCCTCTCCAGTCCAAGTATGGCCTGATAACCCCTGTGACCTGCGTAATGTGAAGTGGAACAGTGGTTTCCCAGCAGGCCTCGGGGCCCTGTTTGAGCCGAACCTCCTCCGCCGTTCACTCTGCGCTCTCAAGTTCCTCTAGCGCACGCCTCAAGCCAAACATACCTACTGATAAAGCTTACATCTCATTTTCTTGCAGGAGATCTGTTTGCACTTAGGACTAGGAGGTAGCTGTAACCTTGATGGATGTGGTGGGAAATATGGGGGCATGACAGTAGATTAAAGGTGATTACTGTGACCTCGGAAGTCAGATCTTGGAATTATGTTATACCCAATTTAATCGTGTTCCAGTTGCAAATCTGGAAACTGGTGGGATTTGCTTAAACTCTAAAGGAACATGTTGTCCAGTTAGGTGTGCAAGTGATTTAAAGTGCTCAGACTCAGCTCCTCCTTCCCCAGTTTGTACCTCAGTTTTCTACCTACACATTACCATTTTTGTCCCTTCCAACATCCGTTTTGTACCCATAAGAGAACTACCTCCCATGTGCCTAGACCAGGGGTCTTCAACTTATGGCTCTGGAGCTTCTTTGGACCTTCCACAATGGCTCCTGGTGAAAGAATGAGTAAATGTTTTAAATACCTTGATTGGATGACTTACTGGCACCAGAACAACTTATTTCCATACTAAAAATAAAGAATGATAGATATAGTAACAAATGCAGGTTTATTGCAGTTTATCCGTTTTATAATCGAATTTTCACAACCAAATTATATTGAGTTCGTTTTCACACCTGATAGTCTGGTACACGGTTCGATTGGGGACCAAAATTGCTTTGTTGCTTTTTTTTAATCTAGTGCGGTTTGCTTTCACACTGTAGTTTGTCAAAGGAACCTAAGCATTTGAGCAACATGTTTACCTCCTCACCCTTGGTGGCACTGCAGGAAGAAGCACTGAATACAGGGACACTCCCTTTACCGTGAAATTTAAGCAAACATGGAGAGGCATCAGGTTTTAGCAGTTATAGGATTCCTCTGTTGTCTTTGGCAAATGTGCCAGACATAAATGTTGCAGCAATGGGCTCAGCATGAGCAGAGAAGGATGCAAGGTTGTTTTTGTCTAATTGCTTTGGTTGTATTTACCCAGAATACCCTGCGTTATAGTCTGCTTCCCCCCCGACCCGCTTGGCATTCAAATATGCAATCGAACCGCACCACTTTAACCGAGCGAGACCTAGGCGTTTAGGCGGACCAAAGTTTGCTTTTTTGGTTCCGTATCAGTGTTCGATTGCGCATTCACAGCTCTCCATAAGAACCAGACTTTCTGGGTAAACAAACTAGAGTTCAATTAAAGCGGACTAAACAGGGCTGGTGTGAATGCATCCTTAAAGTATTAGTAATGTTTTTTTAGATCTGTTTATCATTAGGTTGGAGGCTATGTACTTTTTTTATCTGTTGTGATGTGTCTACAGTGGACCCTGGTATATCAAGCCCCTAGAGAATAGCTAAAATCTGTGAATACTTGAAACCACCTTCAAAAAACGCTTATAAACGCCTATTTTATAGTTTGAAACTAAATATACATTATTATGCATCAATAGGCAAAGCAGAAACTTTTGGGCCAGTTTACTCATGAAATTGGACAAATTAACCCCCCTTATTAGGGCTGCATAAAATTAGGAAAACATGCAATATGCAATGATTTTGGGGAATGTTGCAATGGTGATATGCCTTGAAACAAATAAACAAATGCTTAACTCAGCACAGGTAAAGTCTTTCTGCTTCTTGTTTATTGTAAACATACATAGCTTATTTCTTAACAAATGTCACCTCTCAGCACTTATTAGATGAATAAAATAGGAGAAAGTAGTCGACTAGTTCATCTAGAGAAGATGTTGCTGAGATGCTATAAGCACTAAAAACAGATAACGTCTTGTCTTTTGCTTTTTTTGCTGCGGTAGTTCTTGAAAATAGCAGAAGACCAGTTTTTCTAGGAGCAAAATTTAATTAGTGAGGTATGCCTGCAGTCTGTACAGCTGAAACTAATGAGAGAGGCACTGCATGTGAAGAAGTTCTTGCTTTTCTAGCTAATTCTATTACCGAAAATCAAATTGTCTCATTTTCAGTGCCTTGTAATTTTGTTAATCATCAACTTGAATGATTATTTTTGGCTTCCAAAAGAAGTTATAAAGGTTTTCTTAAATAAAAAAATACAAAAGTTTGTGTAACCTAGTTTTTGAAAGGATATTTTACCACTTTTTTGGTTAACATGTGACAAATACACTCCAAGTGACCATCCATCCATCTTCTTCCGCTTATCCGGGGTCGGGTCGCAGGCAGCTTAAGCAAAGAGACCCAGACTTCCCTCTTCCCAGCCACTTGGGCCAGCTCCTCTGGAGGAATCCCAAGGCATTCCCAGGCCAGCCGAGAAACATAGTCCCTCCAGCGTATCCTGGGTCTTCCCCTGGGTCTCCTCCCAGTGGGATGTGCCCGGAACACCTCACCAGAGAAGCTTCCAGGAGGCATCCTAACCAGATGCCACCTCAAATGACTCCTCACGATGTGGAGGAGCAGCAGCTCTACTCTGAGCCCCCTCCGGATGACTGAGCTTCTCACCCTATCTCTAAGGGAGAGCCCAGACAATCAACGGAGGAAACTCATTTCAGCCGCTTGTGATCTTGTTCTTTTGGTCACCACCCAGAGTTCATGTCCAGAAATGAGGGTAGGAATGTAGATCGACCGGTAACTCGAGAGCTTTCGGCTCAGCTCTCTCTTCACCACGACAGACCGGTACAGCAGCCGCATAACTGCAGATGCCCCACCAATCCGTCTATCGATGACGCTCCATTTTTCCCTCATTCATGAACAAGACCCCTGGATACTTAAGGTCCTCCATTTGGGGAAGGGCTTCATCCCCGACCTGGAGAAGGCACCCCACCCTTTTCCGGCTCAAGACCATGGTCTTTGGAGGTGCTGATTCTCATCCCAGCCGCTTCACACTCGGCTGCGAACCACTCCAGCGAAAGCTGTAGATCACGCTCCGATGAAGCCAACAGGACCACATCATCTGCAAAAAGCAGAGCCCCGATCCCGAGGCCACCTAAACGCATCCCCTTTAACCTCTTGGCTGCGCCTAGAAATCCTGTCCTCCTGGATCCGAGGTTCGACCATCTGACCCTCCTCTCCAGAACCCCCGAATAGACCTTACCAGGGAGGCTCAGAAGTGTGATCCCCCTGTAGTTGGAACACACTCTGTGGTCCCCCTTTTTAAACAGGGGGACCACTACCCCGGTCTGCCAATCCAAGGGAACTGCCCCCGATGTCCACGCAATATTGCAGAGCCGCGTTAACCAACACAGCCCCACAACATCCAGAGCCTTGAGGAACTCCGTTCGAATTTCATCCACCCCCGGGGCCTTGCCACCGAGGAGCTTTTTAACGACCTCTGTGACTTCAGCCCCAGGGATTGGAGAGCCTGACCCAAAGTCCCCAGACTCTGCTTCCAGATCAGAAGGCGTGTCGGTGGGATTGAGGAGGTCTTCGAAATATTCCATCCACCGACCCAAAACGTCCCACGTCGAGATCAGCAGCACACCATCCCTACTATAAACAGTGTTGGTGGCAGACCGCTTCCCCCCCTGAGACGCCGGATGGTGGACCAGAATCGCTTCGAAGCCGCATGGAAGTCGTTCTCCATGGCCTCTCCAAACTCCTCTCACTCCAAGTGACTGGATTCCTAATCTTCATACAGCCTAAACGTTAAACTCCAGCTACAGTACCTTCCAATTATAGGAAACTATATGTTGCTGTTGGAGATGTTCTCGCTCTCATAATGCTAAGGTCTTTGAAATTGACAGATGGCTCCATAAAGCTATTACATGAAGGGGGATGGGAAGTAGTGACATAAATTAACCATTTCTGTTATCTTCCTCTACTTCTTGTTTTACGGGTGAAAGGAAACAATGCAATGGATTATGCTAAAGGGCTTTAGCAAGACTAAATTATTTAAATCCTGAAATTACTAAATAATTGTGGCAGTCAGGCTAAAAGGTGAGCTAGTTTTTTTTGTTTTTTAATCTTCAATTCAACAAATAAAACTGTCACTTCCTGCTTTATTTGACACCAGTGCAATTTGCTGTTTCTGACAGTGCAGTTATGTAACATCCTTCATTGTCTTTGCGCTCTTTGTGATCTCGTATTGTTTACTTTTAATACTCAAATGGTTGTCTGACAGCAGAACAGAGAGAATAATTAAGCATGTTTTTTTTTCTTTCGTGTTGCTGTGACTCCCAAGTGTTCATGTGGATTTGTTGAAAACAGAACCAGCATCTCATGCAGGAGTAAAACAAATAATAATGGGCTAGTTTAACTCTACATTTCATCGCTTCCTCCCACTTCCAGATTAAGGTGTCACTTAAAATTCTGTGTGAGTGGAAAATCGGCCCCCGCCCATTTGACACTTTCCTGCTACAAACTATTTTGCCTGTTCCTTTCACTTGTAACAGTCATTTAAAAAAAAAGTGTCACAACACACTCGCCCGTGCTACTTTCTGTATCTCTGCTCTCTGCTAAGTCTGCTAACACGCTGAATTAGAGTTATTGTCAGCCTCAGGAGCAATGTTCATAACTCATAGTATTTGGCCTTATCAGGACGAGATGGCCTTGTGCTGTGAGGGGGATGACAGAGCCTGAGTCATTGCTTGAGTTTGTGGCCTTTTTTCTTTCAGCTGTGTTTAGAACAGCGAGCCACAAGCTCAACATACCAGCAGTTTCTTGCATTGAAATATTCCCTCAAAATTGAGTTTTTGATCTATTTAACCCAAATTAACTTAATAATAAACCAAAAACGATTAGTGGAAATACATTTTCTAGTCCCAGTGTGATCGAGGCCAGAATTATTTAATTGAAATCATGTCGTGGAAGTGGATGACAGATGTTGGATCACCAAACAAACTTCATCCTCGAGTGGATGACACACTGACACCAAGGCAGCTTATTTCCAAACTAATTAACTGTACATACCTGAGATTTGGCTCTGACAGTGTTGTTCTTTGTTCAGCAGCTCTGCTGAGATGGTTGTCTGCCTGTTTTTCTACCTCCACGGACATGCCTCTGTTCTCACTTCTAAATATAAATACAGGAGAAATGAATGGGGGGATGAAAATGAGCTCACAGAGAAGACGTTCTTCTAAAGGGAAAAACTTTTTACAAATGCTTTGAACTGCTTTTTGATCTTTTCTCTTTATTTTATTCACACATCTATATTTGAAGAAGGGAAGTCTTTGTTGTAAGGTGTCTTTACATGTTTTGGACCTTAAAGCCAAATTAGATACATAAAAATGACCTATATGTGTCATGTTCTCACATGTATGTTAATTAGGGTGGGTTAACTCTGCTACTATACATAGTATATGTATACAAGAATGGACATTGAAATGAGCAAAAGTAAAAGAAATGCTATTCAACAATTAAATGACGGAAAAAAAACAATATAGGACAGAGTTTTGCTTTTTTTCCTTCAAATTGATCAACGGGAACTGTTTCTTGACTGCTGTGCTTTTTAAATTATCTTTCAAATCTTGAAAAGTTTAAGTTGACTTAAACTTGAAGGTGGAATCTGAATGAGTTTCCAGTCTTCTAGTGTTAAAAAATATAGTATAAATATATCACAGATTAACATAGAAAAATAGGTTAACCTTTTTTTCCCTGTGTTAATTATTTTCAGTGTCTATCCTGTTAACTGCACAGCTCTTCCATCCTATAGACACCTGTTTTCTGTAAAGTGGGAAAAATGAAAACATAGTGGAACTAAGAGAGCTAAAAGACCCATCTGTTGCTCTTTCAGCAGTAAAGACAGGTGGCGAATAAAGACTTTAATTAACCACCTCCGCCTTATTTTACTCTCACTGCTAACTTCCTTCTCCCCGTCTCCCTGCTTCTCTTCCTCCAGGTTCAGGGATGACAAGGGCTACGTTCTCTACCCTCAGATCGGGGACCGGCTGGACCTCATCTGCCCCCCGTTGGACACGGCCAGGTCCACGCCGGAGTACGAGTTCTACAAGCTTTACCTCGTGTCGACGCGGGAGCAGGCGGACCGCTGCGAGGTGATGGGTGCGCCCAACATCGTGCTGACGTGCGACGAGCCCACGCGGGAGCGCCGCTTCACCATCAAGTTCCAGGAGTTCTCGCCGAACCTCTGGGGCCATGAGTTTAAGAGCATGCACGACTACTACATCATCGGTGAGCAAGCGGGGTTGTACGGTGTTGTGTGTTGAGCCTTCCAGCAGGGTGTGGGTGGTGCTTGGGGTAGGGGGGTGGTGGTTGTTATGACTGCATGGTTGATTTCTGATTGTGCCTGAGTGTGTTTGTTTATTCCCACTTGATGAAGACGCAGATTGGGCGGATGTGTTTATAGTAATTATGTTAGAGATCTGTGTTTAATCTGGTCTGCAGGCGGGCACAAAACTACACGACGCTCTGCATAAAGAAAATTACTAGATGACCAAGTGGATTTTAGGAGTATAATTTTTCAAAATACAGCCCCGTTGTTGCTGAAGAAAACCTTTTCCCACCTTATTATTTTGACTTCTTGCTCTGCCTAAAAGAAGTAATTTCTTGAACTTGTTCACGTGTCGTTGCGCTACAACCACAAGCCTCTTTGTATTTTATTATAATTTTATGCTATACCCTAAGAGTGGCTCATAACTTGGATGAAAAAAGGTTTTTAAGATATATAAAATGTATGAAGTATGTCTTACATTTGCATTAAACTCCAGCGAGTCTGTTGGGGTATCTCATTACCAGCTTTGCCCATCATTCTTTGCAGCATCTGCGGACATAGGTCTTGCCACAGATTGTTTAGATAGTTTTTTAATTTGACTAGACCTTTCAAGCACATGAATATGCTTTCATCTGAACCATCCTTGCAGCTCTGGGTGTATGTTTAGGGTCTGTTGGTGTAGATAATCCTATGTGCTTAAATAGAAGACAACTGAGCCTCTTGTTGTGTGAAGCCCTCTTACCTCTCCTTCAAAGAGGTAAAACCAGATTCTTTTCGTGGCCTCAGGATCGGGTCTCTGCTTTTTGCAGATGATGTGGTTCTGTTGGCTTTATCAGGACATGATCTCCAGCGTTCATTGGAGCAGTTTGCCGCTGAGTATAAAGCAGCCGGGATTAAAATCAACACCTCCAAATCGAGACTATGGTCTTGAGGCAGAAAAGGGTATAGTACCCTCTCTGGGTGGGAGATTTTCTTGGGGTCTTGTTCATGAATGAGGGAAATATGGAGCGGGAGATTGATTGTTTGATTGATTGATTGATTGATTGTTGCTGCATCTACAGTGATCCGGGTGCTGTACCGGTCGATCGTGGTGAAGAGAGCTTAGCCACAAGGCAAAGCTCTCAATTCAATTTACCAATCGATCTATATTCCTGCCCTCATCTATGGTCACAAGCATTGGGTAGTGACTGAATGAACGAGAATGGGGATACAAGCTTCTGAAATTAGTTTCCTCTGCAGGGTGTCTGGTCTCACCCTTAGAGATAGGGTGAGAAGAAGCTCGGTCATCCAGGAGAGGCTCAGAGTAGAGCTGCTTCTCCTCCACATTTAGAGGACTGGACACCTCCTTCGTGAGGTGTTCCAGACAGGTCCCATCGAAAAGAGACCCAGAGGAAAGAGGACACACTGGAGAGACTATGTTTCTCGACTGGCCTGGGAACACGTTGTGAACTACTGCTCTAGATGGCTGGGGGCAAATGGCAAACATGTCTTCTAATGGCCTTCTTACCACTCCTCCCACATGCTATTGTCCCTCATATCAACATTTGGTATATCTGGTTGTTCTTAATTGTATTAGAAGGTATTTGAGTAAAGAGGGTACATCTATAATTTCCCTTTCACTTCTAAATTCTGCCCTTGCTCTTCTTAGTTTATTGCATACAATGATCCTCTATCTGGCCTTAAACAGCCTATTTTGTCGCGGTCACATCTTTGATGAGTCTGTTTATTGTCACTGCCAGCTTTGCAGCGACCGTGAACGGAGAGGCTGGATTTTGTTTTGGTTTACTCTAAAGGTTTGTTTGGACTTTGGCTGTGCCCGATGAGGTCATCGAGATGAGTCCGGCTGAGCGTTTCTGTATAGGATGATCTGGGGGAAAAGGTTGCGTCAGCCGAAACCCGGGGGTAGTTTTTAAACAAAAGGCCAAATTCAAGCAGGTTTAGCACTCACAGCTAAAACAAAAAGCGCACATGCTTGCATACAACAAGCACTCCCACCACCCACAAGTTTCCAATACAAACACAGGCCCTGTAAAAACACCTCAGGATCGAGAGATTGAACAGGATAGACAAAGAGAGAGACCTGTTTAATTCCCACAGCTCTCCGCCCACGCACCTCTGAGCTCTTTTCACTCAGGTGTGCAAATGCTCTTTTCAGTGCTTCCCGTCTACAGTTGAGGGAGAGGGGGGGGGGGGAACAGAAAACGATGGAAAGAGCAGTAAGAAGATGGTGGAGGAAGCTGGGATAGACAGGGAAAGAGGGAGAGAGAGCTGGAAACAAACAAAGAGAATATGAAATCTCCCAAAGTCAGTCAAGTCCCTCTTGCCTCTTTGTGTTCTATATTTGTTCGCCGTTTCTTTTCTTGCTCTTGATTTTCACTATCAGTCCTCATAGCCGGCACTTTTTGTGAGAAGAGGTGATGCACTGGGCATGTTTCCCCTCCACCCTGCATCAGCAGCAGCATACTAATGTGTCTGTTTAGCTTTATTCAGTTCATTCACAACAGAAGTCATTTCAGTTACACAGAAAAAGCAAACAAGTCCATTTTAATTGGAAATATTTGATCTAATTCCCCTGTCGGATCGGGTGTGAGGGGGATCTCTTGCCCTGTATTTACGATTTGAAGGAGAAAAAAAAAGAATGGATCACCTTTAGCTTGAAAGGGACAACACGCTGCTACAAGTGTTATAGGAGCAAAGGAATTTCAGTTCCTTGCAAAAGTCCCTTGAATTTGATCACATTTTGTAACCTTACACCAACAAATAAAATTCAGAAAAAGTGTGACATGCATTTGTAATTAGCCCCCCTGAGTAGCAACTAAAGGTATGTTTCCACTATGGGAACTTCAGGGCTTTAAAGTTTCCGGTTAGCACTTGTCTCCTACAGATTTACCCTGTCTGATAAAGATCCGGTAAAATGACCCAGAAGTTCCCATAGTGGAAATGTACTTTATGTCTTTTGGGGTGTATCTCTACCTGCTTTGCACATACAGACCAACATTTCTGCCTTTCTCTCTCTGCAACATAGCTCAAGCTCCATCACAAATGGACAGCATCAGTAATATGAGCAATAATTCCTACCATGGATTCTTAATTGGATTTAGGTCTGGACTTTTACTAGGTCATTCTAACACTTAGACATCCTCCATCCTATTCTCAAGTCTTTTGCAGTATTCCCTCCAGTATTGTCCTGTACTTAGCTCCATCCACCTTCCCATCAACCAGCTTCCCTGTCCTGTTGAAGAAAATAATCCACCACCACGTTTTCCTATGGGTATGGCATGTTCAATGTGATGTAAAGTGTTAGTTTTCAGCTACACATCGGAAATAAGTTTAATTTTGGACCTTCTTCCACATATTTCTTGTGTCCCCTGCATGTCTTGTAATTTTCCAGATTACAAGACATGCCAAACTCCATTTAAAGTAGCAAACCTTTAATGGGGTTTCTTATGCCTTTCTCGCATAATGGCCATCAACAGACATTTCCACCTGAGCTGTGGACCTCTGCAGTTCCTCCACAGTTACCATAGGCCATTTCTCTGAATAACGCTCCTTTTGATCAGTCTCTCAATTCAGGAGGATGTCATGTTTTGCTAGGCTTTACTCTAGACTATAAGTTCTTGTTGTATTTTACTTCGATTCATTAAATTTAATGTCATGGTCACATTATGTACCAGGGTATCAGCTTGCTGAAGATATGTCTGATTTCACAGAACATTTTAGGCGTTATTTTGTTACTTTGGTGACTAGATATCTAAAGGTAAAGAGAGAAAGAAGAGATCCTCTTTAGTGATGTTTAAACATTACAGGAAATGTAAGCAGGGATAAGCCTGGATGGAAATCAAAAAGTGACTCCCGGATCTTTAACAGCCATGAAATCGTCCTACGAGAAACTGACACTTACAAGGAGCATAAAACAGACTCAGACAACCAAATTTAACCACTGCTCTAAAATCCCTAGGTGTGTAATTCATTTTCATCTTTAAAAATGTACAATTTACAATCAGGACTTATGCAACATTACTTTATGACGTAGCAGCAGTTTAATAAGAGCCACAAACCTTAGTTGGTTTAAAAACGGACTGACCGTGAGATGGGGATAATTTCATGTTCAGAGCTCAAACCACTTATCCGAGAGACAGAACCTCACAATATTAGTTTGCTTGGGTGCTTAAAAATATGACTTTTATGCTCAAGTAACGACTAGCAGTTTATTCCAATATGGAAATTATAAAAGTGAAGTCAATTTAAATGGGGGAAAATAGAAAGAACGGACCAGCAGCTGGTGAGAGGTGATCTGAGAGTGAGCCTCCATTGGCGTGCTTTTTGAAAGAAATGTGTACCTTTCACAATCTAGAAAAGAGGTTTCTCAGCAATGTGATGATTCAACAATCCCTACGGTAACTGCAGACATATCTACACAGTAAACTACTCTCGCAGTAGTTTACAAAGTTTAATCCAGTATAATATATATATTATAATATACAATATATATATGTTTTTTTTTTACTCTGCCAACAAACTTTGTTGAATTGTTTATAGGAAGGGGATGTATAAATCATTCCAAAACATAAAAAAGGAGTTTAGCACATTTGCTGCATTGAAAGAAAGACATCAAGTTTGCAAATTATTTTGTCCTCAATTAAAAAAAAGCAGTAAGAGCAAGATTTAAGTACCATTTTCTTTCAAAAGGTTTAGACAAGTTTAATTAATTAGATAAAGCAGATCTGAGAGCAGCAAAACCTACTTTTGGATAAAACTCCTCAAGAGTGACTGGCGGAATATATTATAGTCATACTTAATAGATAACTATTTAATATTTGCAGTGAATCCAGCTGTTTTACTGTGTAACACATTATGCCAATTTACTAAAGAAAACATGCAAAGGAGTGAGTCCAGCATAGAAACATATTTCTTAGATATGCACTGATCAGACTTGTCTCAGCCTAAACCAATTGCTGGTCCTCTTTAAAGGTGTGATCTGCCGTTTGGGAGTCTATTTCTAAGGACTATAACACATTAAAAAAATTGTAAAAATTGTTTGTAGTAATTCACCTATTAAATGCGACAGCCATGTTAGAAATTAGCTGCAAGTTCTTTGAGAAAGGTCTGAGTTTTAAATCCATCAAATAATGAAGGAATTATAAGATTGTTCCATTTTATGCATCAAAGGAGATATCCCTAACCTTTATCTGCATCAAAGAGCTTGCTGTTTGATGTTGCGTTTATGAATAGTAGTGGAGTTTTTCTTTTTGAACCATTAAATGAACAGATCAAAAATCATTTTTTTCACTGACCTGCCGTCAACTAGTCGGAGCCATTTAGCCGAAAATTTGCTTTGATCACTGACTGATTGGATCACTATTTTTCATTATTGTTGTTTTTGAAGTATGAATGGACCTGTATGAGATTCTTATGGTATGATAACCCTGATTAAAAATATCACACTTTACACAACCATTGACTCAAAAGCAGCAATTATGTATTCTGCTATGGTTTTAATATTATATTTAACATTTATTTATCATTATTTCTTATTTTTTGACAGATTTAAGCAGAGTGGGGAATTGGCATTTTGCCTTTTATAGTGCAACACAAATCTACAAACTTATATTTGGTGGTTAAATAGTCAGGCTATTTGTGCAGTTAGATAGCCTCAGTCTGCTGCTTTACATACATGCTGCATAGTTTGCCAGCTGTAGTTTTGAAACACCTTTACCTTAATAAGATTGGTGGCTGGGATTCTGTGTCTGAAAATATGTCAGACACAAAGGCCTTCATCAGGGGCCTTCATTTAGCCAGCTTTGGCAATGTGCATCATTAAGTGGGGGAGGGGCACCACAATGTTATTTAATGCTCCAAACAAATCATTTGTCTTCCTTATAAACAAGATAATAATATAGGAGCACAAGTGGCAGGAAATGTTTCTGGTTTTCAAAACTGTAACTATTTCAACCTTTTAACCTTTATTATTTTGACAGATGGTTGGTGTACTAGGTTTACACTCCATCATCAGCTCTACAGGAGTTGGGTTTATTTTCTGCTCAGGGCCCAAATGTTATCTTCAACCCACATATTTCTATAACATGTTGAATAAAAGCAATAACTTTCAAATCCACCCCTGTCCAACAGTCTCTTGCTGTGTTCACCTCCCTCTTCTGGACTCTCACCTGACAATCAGGAGTCACGAGACAGAAACGCCTTTATCTGCACACAGGCAGGCCAGACCGATTGATTGACAGGCTTTAGTCCGGTCGACCTGTGACCACGACACAACATCTCACACGCTCCATCACTTTCATATACGCTCCAAATCTTATGAGTGGAGGAGATCGGAGAGGTAAGGAGATAACTGAGAACACCTTCTGACTGTGTGTGCCTGTGATTGCGTGTCACTAATGAAGAATTGTATTCAGTCTCTCGTGAGATAATTAATTACAGTTTATCCAGCTGTGAATTTAGAGCCGCGTATCTGCTAACCGGCCATGTCAGTGGAAATTAGGTAGAACATGCCGTGGACTTCGGTTAGTGGATGAGTTTAGTTGAGAGCAAGCTTGTTTGTGCATGCATGTAAAGGCACCGATGTATGCGGAAGCCTCGGGGTTATCTTATTTTAATTAAGAAATATAACGTGCAGTAATTTCATTTGCACATTGCGGAGTGGGCACACATGAAAAATATTTGAACGGTGGAGGAAGCAGGTCGGTGGAAGTTAATTTCAAAGTCAAACCCATTACAGGGTACCTGTAACTTGGTTAAAGCCCACCGGCTGAACAGTTTCCTGTGCAATTTATCATCATAATAAGCACATAAAATCATAATGAAACTCTCTATGTTCTGATTTCTACTCTAAAATTATCAGCAAGTAGTGTAATTGATCCTCTTTAAAGAAAACTAGGTGATTTACCAGTAAATCTAAACTTTCCTCAGGTTTTATAGCTGGTAATTCATCACAGATGCCACTGTTTTGTAATCAGATTACTTGAATCTCATTAAATGTAATTCTTTTCTTCCGTATCCTGGGGAGAGGAGAGAAAGAGCAAGGGAAATTGATTTGTCATACTTATTGATTGATGTTTTCATTCCTAACACGAGGTCAGAGTTTATGTAAGCCTATTTCTGTGTCACTCTCTCACTCCCCGTCTCTCACTTTCGGATTTTTCTCCCTCCCTCTCTCTCGCTCTCTTTCCCTTTCAACGTCTCCACCCTCTTGTCTTTCACCATTCAAATCCTGCAATGCACTCACACATCAACAAAAACCACAAATCATGCCTTTCACTGCATTTAAAGAATGCTTTAAGAACAGCTGGGCTTGTGGAAGACACAGTCTTTTGCATGAATGCACATGTATCCTATGATTGCTTAAGTTTGGCTAATTTACTTTACACATTCCCAGAGAAAGTAGGTGACATCTACAAAATGTTAGTAACACTTTCAGTAATTACTGTATATCTGGAAGAAAACATGCCTCAGAAGGTAATTTTCAAGGACAGAGTGCAGGTTTTGTCTGACATTTGTCTACAACAAAGCGTTGTGGGCCCTTCTGACACAAAAAAGCTATAGGATTGTGATCCGAGTGCACTTAAACATTCAAAGAACTGTGTACCTGTCTTGCACTTCAAGGGCAAATGAAGACATGCTTCAGCTTTTACTTCATGTGCGTCCGATACTTTATCATAAACAATTTGATCTGAAGTTTTTGAGACTTTGACTTTTTGGACATACTGAAAAATCATGTGGCACAGGCACAACAAAGATTCTATATGTGCCACACATCTTCTGCACCACTAAAGAATTACAGCAAACTGTCATAGCTATAACCTGATAATTACCTAATCTAATGATATACTATGCAGGGGCTCTGTCTGTGCTGATTAGTTTCACAGGTACACTTAAACAGATATTTGTTCAGGCTTGTCCAGGTGGATATATTTGATGCAACTGCATGTTTGTGGGGTCACTGTAAAAAATGCTGCATTCAAAAGAAGGATATTTTGGTTACCGGCCTGCTTGGCAGAAGGTTCTCCCGAAACAGTTTGTATTTTAATGTTTAGCCTTTCCTCTCAGTCATTAACTTATTCTGTTCTGCAAACAGAGTCAAAATAACAAAAACATATCAGAAAAAAATATAAAAAATGGCAGTGATAAAGGACATGAGCAAGGTGGGCCTCTGTGTCATCATTTTTAAATCTCCTCAGATATTTGTTTTATGTATAACATTTAAAAAATACTTATTTTTCTTACTTAAAACCTTAGTTGCATGTCGAGGGTGGGTGCGAGCAGAAATATTTTACTCTTTTTTTCCCTAAATATCCACATTAATGTGGTCATAGCTAAGAATAGCTCACCTCAGCATGCAAAATGCTTGAAGTAGTTCCAACATCAAGCCGGTCCAACCTATAGTTCAGGAACAAAATTTCTACACTTTTAATAACCATTCCCTCCCAGTGTCTGTTGAGTGCCATCAGAAGCCCACCTCATTGTTCATGAGTTATTCATGTGATGACGTAAACCCAGCAGTAATGTGAAAAACTGATGGAGAGTATGTCAATATCCATATAAGCTATGACGTCAAATCTGATATAAAGCATTTTTGTTATTTTGACCGCATGTTGGTTTTTGCAAGCAAATGCATTTTGGGAGAAATATTGTTTACTAATTATAGAATAAACCAACATTTCTCCTTTTTATACACATTTAGAGGAAAATCAGAAAAAATTGCAATAGTATATTTTTTTCTGACTTGCATGTTCTGATTAATTTAGCTAATAATTTTGTGACCACTTCAGGGCACTCACCGACTGTGTAAATTGCTTTAGACTTTCAGCCCAAGATGGTCAGGTAATCGTTAAATGGTGATTTCACAGTGAAAGCAAACCTACAACAGAATACATTTTATTCCCTTCATCCCAATACAAACACCATAGATGGATACAGAAAGATCAAACATGAAACAAAGGCTTCACATATTCTTGACAGGACTTGATGTTTGTGATTCTAGATAAGGTTTTAGATAAGACAGCATATACTGCAAGATAAGAAACAGCTTTATGCAATGGCCTGTTTACTCCCACGTGGTTCTAATCCCCATTTAGGCCAGCTGGCTCTCACAAGAGAAAGTTTCTGATCCCTTATCAAACCAAAATACCTTTAAGCAATCTCCTTCTGGAAGATTGTATTTGGTAGATTGGCATAACTTTTTGCAGTTCTAATAAATACTTTTTAAAACTATGAGAAGATTAAAGTAGATTAGTTTAAACCGCTGACAGTGGAAGTGATCCATGACAGATGGCTACTTTAGGGACAAAGAGACAAAATCTGCAAATGCCCTTAGCGGTGAAGGAGTGAAGCAAGCATTAGCAGGTCAAACTGAAAGACAATCACAAGACAATGAGATTTTTTTTTTAACTAAGCAGGTTATAAACCAGTCAGAACATTATGACCAATGTAACCCCTTGCTCATCCTGCTCCCTCTAGACAAACCTGCATCACAGCATTCCCATGGGTGTTAATTTGCCATTTTCTCAATCAGTTACATGTCTTATATCTCAAAAGAAATCTTAGCTTGCATCTTCAGAAGCAGCCTTGAACAGGACAGATCAGGAAAAACTCAAAAACATAAAGACAAGGTGCTCAACTTGGATTCGACTTTACCAATCCGTTTGGATAAGAGAATATATGTAGCCTTAATTCAACAGTTCATAAATATATTTAGTTAACAACCAAGTCACAAATTCTTCAAAGCATGGAACAACTCCTGATCAGTGTATATATCCAGAGTCCCAAACCAAATGAAGAACAGGTGTGGTAATAGGCAAACCGAAACCCTGGTGAAAGACAAATGACGGCAAACACTCGACACAATGAACAACGAAGAAACTGTTTGAAAGCAAAACTAAGGCATGGAAGGCCGAAACTAGAACAAAGAAGAAAAGAGCATAACAAAACCACAGACCATGGCAAAAACTGGCTGCACCATCACATGCTTTGAGGCTAAGGACTGAAAAGATGCAGACAGAAGTTTTTGGCTCGAATGTGTAAAGAGGCTAAAAGAAAAAGAAAAATAGAGGATGACAACATACAGAGGCGGGTTATGCAGTCATGCGCGCTGCTGTTGATGCACTGCCTCTGCTGCATCTCATCTGCAGGGTGACACTGAAACAACGTGGCCACTTTCAATCACCGCCGCTGCTGTCAGGGGAGCGGAGCGCGCACACAGTGAATGATTGCAGCCTCACAGTCAACTTACATATGACCTCAAATGTGACTGATGTCTCTCTCTTTCACCCACACACACACACACAGATGTTGGTAATCTTCTTTGCTAACATATGCATGCTCACATCTCCTTGCACAGGATCTCCCTCATCAGTATATGCGCTGTCACACAAAGATGGGCGCACAAGGAGGGTATGCGGTCATAAACACACGCACAATCCACCCCAAAAATAGTTTTCACGTGCACACAGCCAGACGAAAGCTGCACATATGTTCATGTACACACAAAGTTTTGGTCGGAATGGGTCAGTCGTTGTGGGACCGCAGTGCTGCTGCAGTTGTTGTTGCACACCGTGACAGATGGCGGCATGTGGGTGTGTATTTCTGTGTGTTTGTGTGCATATTTAGAGTAGAAGCAGTTCTTTTTTTCCTTTTTTTTTGGGTGTGTGTGTGTGCGCGACTTTGCCACCAGCAGGTGCAACCTGTATGGCTGTGCAGGACGCTTGTGAAGGTACTTTTCTGTGTTGCACGAACGACTCCCGGTGGTGTGTTTATGGAGCAGGCCCCCCCTGGGGTCTCTACAGACGAACAACGGCAAGGATAAACAACCCTACCTCACTAATATGAATTATAGAAGGGCTGAAAATGTGTGTGTATATGCATTTGAGTGTGTTTTTAGGGAAGTTTGTAACTTTTGTGGGCAAAGTGTATTTGGGAAATATCTATTTAAGATGTAGCTGTTCTTATGCCTGTTTTCTCCTGGTATGTTTCCTGCAGGAATGTGTTGCTACTCAATAATGCAGAGGTTCTCACTGTTTTTATAACAGTGTTAACTGAAATAAGTGATTCATTTTAACTCTATCCATCTTCCCATCAACTTAGACCAGCTTCTCATATTCCTGCATCCCCACACCGTGATGCTCCCACCACCTTGTTTTACAAGTTTATTAAGGAAATATTAGTTCAATGTTGGTTTCATCTGACCGAAGCACCATCTACCACATATTTTAACATGTAACATGCAGGATTTGGGGTAAACTGCAAAAAAACCTCTGCACAGTATATCGAATTGACCTGTGGCTCAGTCCCACTATGCCCCGCCTTCCTTAGTTACTGTTGCTAACTCAGACAAGCCGTCACAGATCACCGCATGTTTACCATGATAGTAGTCAGTTCCGAAACAATTCCTCAGGAGTCTCGTGACAGCTTTTGGAGGCACCAGCAGTTAATGTCTTCGAGGAGCCATCAGAAAGGTCGGCATTATGCCATGGACGTTTATGTACAAAATTTCAAACTGGAATTATATGAAAAAAAACCTGAAATTAGAGGAACAGATTTTCAGATTACAAAGCAAGAGGGAGAAGCCTAATTTGGTATCAATCGTCTTTGACAAGGGAAACATCACTGAAGACCAGCATTGTTCATGTACAGCAACATCCTCTTGGGTACTGCTTTTGCATGTCCCTCAGGCACATAATTTAACAATGTTTGTGCCTTAAAATACAAATAAAGCCCAGAAATCCACAAAAAAATCCACTGTTTGTTTCCGGGAAACTAATAGTTGAATGCTATTGGTTTGTTTGCGTATGGTGGCTGAGCCACATGTCGCAGTATCAGTGTGTGCAATATCTCAACTGCAATGGCCTGCTTGGACTTAATACTTCACAGGATATTATGCTTGAAGTTCAAGCATCCATGCTCCTCACGTGAATAATATTTGGCCAAATGGATGAGCTAACAACCCTTAATACCCATACCAGAGGTACCTGAAGTATATCTTTAGTGGCCCACAAGGAGTGGTGGGGGCACTCAGTACAGGTAAAGAATGAAAAGTGTCAGAACTATATAAGTTAATCAATGTTGGTATGGGTTCAGCAATGGCCTTCTCCAGCCATTATTCCATATAGGCCAGACGGGAATTTGTTTAGAGGTATCACAGTTTAAAGGGGAAAATCACAGCATAACTCCGCCACCTTGTTTTTCGGAGGGGTGATGTACACTAGTAATTTCACTACACACAGCAGTTTGCATGTGAATCCCATAGCTTTGGATATTGTTTTATCACCTAATCCTACGTTAAACATCTCTAAAACTTTATCGCTGACCTGTCTGCCGTGTTCCTTGTTGTTCATGATGCTTTTTGTTCTCTAATGTTCCTTTATGACCCTCCGAGGCCTTCATTGAACAGACAGATTTATACTGGGATTACACTACACACAAGTGTACTCTACTTACTAATTAGGTCTTTCAGTTGGAATTGGTCGTAGTTGGTTTTATTTAGGGATATCAGGGTGAAGAGGGCTGAATACTAGTGCATGTCAGAATTTTTAGACTTTTTATGTCAAAAAAATGTGTATCATTTTCCTTGAGCTTTACAGTTTCACCCTACTGTGTGAAATCCTTGAAGTTTGTGGTTGTAAAGTGATGAAATAGTACTGCTATGCAACTTGCACAGGGTGGAGTCCTATATTCTTGTGTGTGAATGTGGTCTAATTGCCGGACATGGCGGGGCAGGCAGCTAGCATTGTCACCGTGGTCAATAATGCAGAGGTACTCACTGGTTTATTTAGCAGGTCTAAACTGAAATAAATGACACACAGTCCAGGTGGGAGGGGAGAGACATAACGGAGACAGATGAAGAGAGAAATATGGGAACAACGGTGAAATGGAGTGAAACAGAGGGGAGAGAAGAAGAGACAATCAAGGAGAGGAAGCACAGAGAGAAGAGAAACACTGCACTGCAGACTAAATGAGCTGCTCTCTACATTACGTTCTGATCTACATTACCTTCTGATTCCCCATGTGCATACGTGCGTGGCTGCGCGAGTGTGTCTGTGTACATACGCACAACTTTGTTTGTGACTGCAGTGAGAAGAGCAACAGTGTTGGAGTCAAAGAAAAGATGGAGAGGATGAAAAGCAGCTGAGTGGAAGAGGCGGGGGATCGAGCCACTCTTGGAAATCTATATCTGCTGAATATTTGATCATGTATAAGCCCTCTGATTTAAGTCTCCTGCCAGGCTCTAAAGCAAGCGACGACACAAGGGAGAATGGAGGAAAAGCTGCTGAAAGGAGTGAAAGGGGAGGAGGAAGGAAACACGAGTACGTCTGTTTTTTTCCCCCTCAGCTGTCCGGTCGCAAGTTACAGGGTAAAAAAACCTGAACCTCTGTAGTGGCCAAGTGAGTTTAAAAGGGGTATTTTTCTGGCATATTTTCAGTTCAATTTGTCCAATTAAAGAGAGGAAGCACCACAAATCGCTTCAGAAAAAAACATAGTATACAGTTTAGAATAAGGGTCTTACATTTGAATTTCAAAGAAATGAACACCAGATTAATGCCAATGCAGCTGTTTTGCTAGAAAATAGTATTACTGGGTTCCTTTTTTAACAACCCTACACTATAGTGTTTTTTTTCAACAAATTTTTTAAAATGTTTTTATTTCAAAGTGACCAAAAAACTCTCCTGATAAATAAAAAGTTGGGAGTATTGAGATAAAATAAATCAATGTGGTTTGATCGAATATGATACCCAGTTTTCAAGCTTTTAGAAAACTCCTTTTCTTTTACTAAACCGCTGCCCTCACAGTGTGTCCACAGATCTATTTCAGGAAGCTGTACAACATTTTTAATTTGAAAGCATAGGTATCTGCTATCGGATTTCATAGCCAAGTTTAGAAGTAAAAAAGAATGCTTTTGCCTTTCGTGAAAATTACTTGAGGTATTATGCAATCTGTATCAGCCTGATGCTATTTAAAATTCAAATTCAAAAATACTTTATTTAATACAATTATTAAAAAAATATGAATAATAATAAGTATAATATGATAAAATGCTTAGAAATATGATACATTATGAATTATGACAAAGGAATACAAAAACAAAATAAAAAAGTTTGGTACAATAAGATACAGTAAAATAAAAGATGATACTTTATAATACAATAATATACAATATATGGTATTGTATACTGTAATAGTAAATAGTGTATATAAAAAATAAATATACAATATATTTGAATTATGATAAAAGATACAATAAAATACAATATGATAAAATATGGTACAATAAGATACAGTGAAATACAAAATGATACAGTATGATACAATAAAATATAGTAAAATACAATATGATACAGTAAAATACAATAAAATACAGTAAAATGTAATATGATACAATATGGTACAATAAGATACAGTAAAATACTGTACAATGTGCTTCAGTATGACACAATAAGATAGAATAAAATACATTATGATAAAGTATGGTACGATAAGTTCCAGAATGGCACAATGTAATCAATATTCTAGGATAGTATAAGATGCAATAAATTACATTAGGATGCAGTAAGATACAGTAAAGTACAATATGATACAGTACGATACATTATGACATTAAGATATAATTTACGATATTACAATGTGTATTTACTTTGTTATACACCCATTTTTGGCTCTCAGATCGTTCAAATATATTGGAACACTTTTGTCTTTCATGGAGGCAACTTGAATCTTTGCTTGTCACACTTTTGAAATCTTTTTTTAACCTTTGTTCTTATGTTTCATTATTTAGGCTAGAAAAGGTGCCTTCTTCAAGGACTAGTACATTTTCAGCCAAGAATTATTTGAAACTTTTGCTCCGCTGTCAGTTTTTGTTCTTTGAACCAAAAGAACATTTAGTTAGTATGTGATAAGGATTGAAAAAGGCACTTTGGGTACTTAACTTAAAGTCAAGTTAAAAGTTGGTGAAATAAATAGAAGTTCAACACAGAAACATTTGAATTGGACTTGAGTTTGACATTGGTGAAGGTGTAAGAAACCCGACTCTATAATTCACGAAAGGAACTCCCACATTCAGACCACCCTGGATCAAATTGTGCTAAACTGCGATGTATTTTTCAACTTCAAGTGTGTTTATATTTGCGGCCCCCGGGGGGAGACTTCGGCAGTTTGCTTCTGGCCTGGACCCTGTTGCGGCAGCTATTCTAAAAGGTGGACCTGAGGACTGCTTTTTCTAGCCCGCAACACATTTTTCACACTCCACCAAACACATCGAATACTTGGGGCAAACTGCCTCTGTCAAACTCTCATGTGTGAAAATAGCCTCAAATAAAGTGCATAAGTGGAAAATGGAATAGAGAAGGACCAGCAGGGGTTTTTGCACACAGGATCCAGTTAATTTCCCCCCCTAGAGATAAAGTTTATCTGCATCTCTCTGTGGATAAGAGAAAAGGGATAGTGGAAAGGATGGCTTAATTTAAAATAATAGTAGTCAACTCAAGTGTTAAATGATTATGCCTTGTTGTTCCTTCAGGCTCCCTGCATGTATCTTCATTATAAGCATGGGAATATGCGTACTAGGAGGATGTAGACAACAGTAGGCGTACAGCACCATATGCCCATATCCATATCTCCTTTATTAGTGCTACAAATAAGGCAGAGGCTTTTTCTGGTAAAATATAATAGAGGAGAGAGACGGGTATGAGCTGATTTAAAGTGACACAGGGAGAGAGAAAGGGAGCGAGGGATATTTGGGTAAGAAAAAAACGAAAAGAAATGGGAGGAAAAAGATGAAAAAAAAGATGTGTGCTGAGTGTGAGTAAGAGAAAGTGACAGATCGCCTGGCCGATTTAGGTCAGCAATCAGAGCGCCGCTACTGTCTGTGAGATTTGCTGTGTGTGTTTGTGTGTGTGTGGATGCGTTTTGTGGGTGTATGTGTGCCGCTTGCGTGACTGTCATGTTTCTGCGGCGGCGTGTTTGTGCCGAGGTTGTTTGTGAGAGTTTGGAGGGTGGCGGCAGGGTTGGGGTTGATTGCATGAGTGAGTGTGAATACTTCTCTCCTGCTAAAGGTCAGAAGAGAAGAATACCATCCTAATTGGATTGGGCCTGGTTAACAATGTATGATTCATTTAACCTTCCTGCACTGTCTGTACGTCCAAACTGGCATGGTTACGCAAACCTCTCTCGTTGGGCTGTCACAGCTTCACAAAAACAACGTTGCCATTGTGCTGCTTGTTCCAGGATGGCGTGAGCACCGATAATCAGGCAAAGGGGGTGTTTAAACCAAGCGCACCTTTAGGCTGACCTTTGCCATCAGCGGAGCGCATTACCCTGCTAATATAGCCTTGATTTAGTGCTCAAGGTTCATGCAAACATGACCCCTGATCAACATAATGAGCATGTTCACACAGACAGATGTTTGGACCCTGCACACAGACATGCAGACATGAGGTGTGTGTTTGCTTTCGCATGCTGATGAACTTAATGATGAAAGTATTCTCAGTAACCCATCTGTTCGACATTTTGGGAAACATATATGCTTCTTTTGTAAAATGAAGGGGGGGGGGGGGGGAATGCCTCGAGTAAAGTGAAGTTAGCCTACCATAAAGTCTGAAAACAGGAGCTAGCATTGCTCTGTTTATATATATATAATTATATATATATATATTTATTTATTATTTATTATTTATATTTATTAAGGGGAAAAAGACACCTAAACCAGCCCTAGGCAAAAAAAGTAATTGCACCCTAAACCTAATTACTGATAATGCCACCCTTGGCAGGAACAACTCCTATAAAGCAATTGCAGTGATTGGCAAAGAGTCTTCATCGCTGTGAAGCAATTCTGGCCCACTCTTCTCGGGTGAATTGTTTAAATTCTGCAACATCGGACAGCGTAAAAAGCCTGTTAGAGTTCTCTGCAGTATTGATTACAAGCAAAATCTTTAAATTTGTTAATGTAACATGGTGGTCTGTTTATCGCAGTGCGCGTAACAATTAAGGTAATTTTAAATCACAGAAACAAAACCGTGCCTTGAGTTAGAGATAATAGACAGGGTGGTGAAGGTCAAATAAAGTGTATTTTAACAAAGAACGAAAGGACTGCATAAACAGGATGATGAACACTGAACTAAACCTGAACTGACACAAAACATGACTCCAGGAAACTCTGAGAAAAAACAACAACAATGATTTGACTGAAGAGAGGGACTTCAGATCCACTCAGCGAGTAATTGACATGATGATGGGATGAAACAAAGACAGGAGTAAAGAACTATTCCTGGAAATAATCCATCTCACCAATAGGATTGACTTTAAATGGTATTTATGCCCACACTTGATACATACTCACATTCCACTTATTACCTCCCCCACTCTGAGTTGTTGATACCAGGCAGGATTTAAAACCTCATAGCCAATCAGATTTGATCATCATATGTGAAAGTATTTCAGAAGTGAGCATTTGTTTGATGGTTTGACACGTCTTTAGCGTGTTTACTGTTAAGCCTTAACAACACTGGCTGTAAGTTGTCTCAGCACATTTTCTAACAGCCCTCAAATCCTCTGAATCAGGCTGAAAGGTCCAAGGATTTATTGTTTTGTTTGGGCAAATTTCTAAATGAAAACAATTAGCTTCTTATGTTAGCGTTAGCATTCTAATTGCAGCATCGCAGAACTTGGATCCAGGAACAACATCATGCCGAACTTAACCATGTTCCAGTTACAGCTCATAAATAGATAATGTCCAGTGCTTTGTGTGCTGCAATAATTTACTGAGATGAAAACAGAAGTGTGAGTAAATTGTTTACTTGGTGCAACTGTGTTTTACTCACTGGTGCTGCCGCCATCTTGAATATTGAACTGTGTCTTGATGTGGGACTTCTGAGGGTATTCCAGTTGATTTCTCTGACCTAGAACTCAGAAAATCTACTTTATAGTTAATTTTACTGGACAATGTCTTTGGGTCTCCCCTTTGCCAATTTGTACCCTAATTTTTTACCATCAAATTAGCATTTTGTCCCTTTCCTCTTCTATTTTATACTCCTAAATACAAGCAACCTCATGCCAGAATTCCTAAGCCAGTGAATCTCAGTTTTTTCTACTTGTGTTATTTTCATGAGTTATAGAGATAAACAGTAACACAAATGTCCAAATTCTATATGTATTTCAATTTAATTGCATAATATTTTCTGTGAACTTAATGTTCCACTCTATTTCAATTGATTGCACATCTGACCCCTGTATGTTTCAGTTGACTGAGATGAAATATGACATATTATCCCCTCTGATCAAACCAAAATAGCTCAGAGCAACCTCCCAAAAGTATATATTATTTACTGGAATCATAAAACCCCATTTCATTACAGTGAACTACGAGCAGATTATGAAAAATTACTTGAAATTAGTGGCTGTCAAAGCTGGTACAAAACATCCAGCTTCTGAATTGAAGCGAAATGTCCATCATCTCTTGGAGAGTTCATCCTGAGTTAAAGCTGCAAGAAAACTCAAGTAAAAAAGATTAAAAGGTTACAGGTAATCATAAAATTACTCCCTAATATCTTCTTCATTTAAAACTAAAATGGTGCATAATTTGGTCAACTAAGCTTGCTGTTTTTGTTTCCTTTTCCTGAAATCTCTGTTTATGAATCCTAAAACTGTGAAATGTTCCTTTAAGAGGAAAAAGGCACACAGTTCTGCTGTTATTCTTGAGTTTATTTTTTTGTTTTTAACTCAGAAGCAGGCATGATCTTTGGCATGTGTGAGATAGATTATGGTGTTCTTGACACACAATTGGAGCCAGCAGCTGTTCAGCAGCAGAGGATGGGGAAGGAAGAGAACCAGCAAGAGAAAGAATAGTGAGCCAAGAGTGTAAACCGTAGGGGAAACTGACAAGCTCGAATAATTTGAACATGCAGGAAAAAGAAGACCGGGAAGAATCGAGTGAGGCAGGGGAAAGGCTCGGCTGTTGGATGGAATGAAAAAGAAAAGGGTTGTTTTTTTCAATGCGCTGCGAGGAGACAGTATGGGAGACAGTGTTGACACTCAGCGGAGCAAGAGGGCCCACGGCTCAAAGACACAAGGACAAACAATCAGCTGCAAATCCTTTTCACCCACCATTTAGGCAGCCCTAATTACCCCAAAAACGCCACAAAGAACGTCATTATCGCTCTTTGCTCGTGCACGTGCGCTCTGTGTGTGTGGGTGCATGTGTGCGCCACTTGTTTATTGAAGAGTGATTCATTAGCGCGCCTCGCCGTTTGTTTGTTCTTGACTAATCGCCATTGTTTGGAGATACTTTAGGTACATTTCACAAATACAACAAGACCTTTTCTGCAATTTTGCAAAACATTCTTCGCATCACTCTCACACCTTTTAGTTTTATGCATACTCTCTTTACTACTCATTCTTCAATAGCCATAGGTCGGTTTGAGGTTTCTCATGGTTTAATAACGTAGAGTAGAAATGCCAAAGTTTTTTATGCCATAAGGCTTTATTTTAGCAACAGCCGGAATATTATAATTTTCTCATTTTCCAATTTTTTGTTTATCATAGCTTAGCGGAAATGAAAAAGTCTGGAATTAGCTCATTTGCTATCTGCTTCGATAGTCTGCCGTTCATTTTTTGCCTATGTTCCTACCCTAATAAGAGTGACAGCCGGTGCTCTTTTCGTTTCTACATAAGTGTTTTTGTGACCGCTCATATTTCCAAAAGGCTGACATTTTTCATTGTTTCAATTGTGGGATCATTCTTTTAGCCAGCTATCCTTTAGTGTGCAGCAACAGTGTGAGGAGGCACTGCTCCCCACAATCTGAGAAAAAAGGAGGCACTCCAAGTCACGACCTCGAATCTCAGGAATGGTATGATGGAAGGTTTTTGCAGTTTTGAAGTACAGCACCACTGTGTTTTTTGCAATCAGAAATATATCCAAACATCTGACTTTGTCTTTGTTGGATGAGATATATAAATTTGTAGCCCTCTTTCAGCCACCTGACTGGCAGTGTCCAGCAACAGATGACTGAGGGGAAGCACTGCACCACTGTTCTCTGTTCAGTCTGAGAAAATAGTGGTCACTTCAAAAAACACTTTTAACCATAGCATGGAGCTGTTTACCTTGATACCAGTAAACATCCCAAATCTATTTCCACGCCATTGCTGTCCACATTTTTCGCAAACAGAAATAATAATCAACTGTCAAATTTATCTTGTTTGTAAGCAAAGTTAAAATATATCATCCTTCTTTCAGCAAGCTGATCAGCAGCAGCAGAGTGACCCTGGCACTTTCTCTGAAACCTCATCAAAAGGACTCTTAAAATACAGGAACCGTCTGACAGAAACCTTTAGCCATTTTAAAACCAAAACTTTTGAAAAACTTGTTATGCACCACAAACAGAAATACTTCCAGACTTTCAAACTTGTATTTGTTGTCAGTGAAGAACAAAAGCAGTAATTTTCATTCAGACAGCTGACCGGCAGTGTGTGGCAACAAGTGGGGGAGAGGCACCAGTAAGCTACTCTTTGCTGAAAATAGCTGGGGGAAAAAAAACCTGCTCCATTGGCTCTATCTGCAGCATCTCAATAAACGGTACCAGAACCGGTCTAGTCAGGGTCTAGTTGTTGAATAGTAAAAAAAAAACCATCAAAACTGCTGCTAAGTGAGATTTGAAAATGTTTTTTTAAGCTCAAAGCTTGTACAGTGAAGTGGGTTAGTGGAGCTCATGGTCCAGATGTTGTCTGGGTTCATGTAAGTCTGTGATGTGTTTCATTGGCCCAGACTCTGGGTATCCTGAATGTTGCAGGGAGCAGAACTGTGAGCGACTGATACAGTGCCGGGTTTCAGATGAAGATGACTTCAAGTCGTCCCTGTAGTTCTAATATGAATCCTTTCTTCTCCCACCGGAGTCCGGATGGTGGCGGGGCTCATCGTCCATATTGGTACCACACATCTGCTGCTGCAGTATGTGCTGATTATATATTGATGAGGGAGGCAGTTCGGATAATTGAATGCCCTCATCATGGAGGCTCCTGGGCTCCTTACTCTACTTCACACCATCTGAAGATGGTGTGTGCGTGCGTATATATTCATGTTTGTGTGTAATGGCCTTTTGTCCGCTTGTACCCGCCCCCCCAGCTCCAGCTTGAAATCCAGGTCCCAACCATGGCTCCAGCCCCACTAACCACTGGTTTAATATATGCAATTAAGAAGCTAATTAGAGTAATTAATTCAGTCGGGGCCGAGGCCCAGCCTGGCCCCTATTCACAGCGTTGGAGCTGCCATAATCCTTCTCCTCTCTGCTCACACACACCAAACCACACAAAGAATAACACACACTCAGACACTGCCATGCCCTCATTATGAGCGGACTCTTTGTTGGCTCTTTCTATGTGTGTGTGTGTGTGTGTGTGTGGTGCCAGAGAAGTCGAAGATGAAGAAAAGGTTGTAAATAAAGACAGCGAAAAAAGTGAGGCAGTCATTTCGGCATAATGAGCGAACAGTGAACAGTGAACTAATTCATTGGCACCTCGGAGCCTCGCTCCCTCGCTCGGCTGCTCTCTTGGTGGCGCTGCGAAAGAAGAGGGCCCTGTTGTGTCAAATAGCTTCTTACCTCATCTGTAGCAACAGTTCTGCTCTGGAGGCCAGCCGCCTGGGAGGAAAGAGAAAGTTTAATGGAGAGTTCTCGCTTCCCTTTTTATTGGCTCAAGCCTTATTTTTTTATATCCAGGTTTGTCCTTTTGAAGATTTAAGGACCACTTTTACAATCCTGACCTTGGCCAAAGAGCTCTTCTACATTATTGCACCTCCATTTTAAATCACAAGGAGGCTTAATTAAAACCGGAGCCTTCATATTTTTTATTTTATTTCCGTGTAACAGGACAGACAGCACAGTTTCATGAGTCCTCTGTGATTCATTATTGCACTCTAAAACCTTTTGATTGCATTTGGCTTGCCTTGTTTGTTTGTTTTTTTTGTTAGAGAAGGAAGAGACATAAGTAATTCCAGGTTTGTTATTTCTGGAGAGTGATTAGGAAACGTGTCATGAAACGAAGATTACAGCAGCGGGACAGATTTACAGTATTTGGAGTGAGCAGCTTTTAAACGGATTACCAATGAAAGTAATCGAAGAAGTTTTGGCGGCACCTCGAAAAAAACAAACAAACAAAAAAAAGGGGTCGCCAGTGTGACACAGAGGGACACATTAGTCACAGATTATTTAAGGGTTTGTGTGTTTTACAGAACTGTGACACAATTCAGCATGTCTTGAGGGATTTTCTTCACCAAGTACTCCTGTGGAGATGATATTTTTAGCTAAGTGCGCCTTGAGGAAAATAAAAAGGGGCACTCACATTTGCTCAGTGAAAAAGTAAACAGTACACCTAACTTATTTGGGGGTGTTTACCGCATGAGCACATCTTGTTTTGTGAGATTTTCCTAGTCAGTTTGTGAGTGGAGATATCAGCCATCTGCCAGTTTTCTGGCAACAAAATAAAAAGGAAGGCTTCAAAGAGCTACTGGAAGTCCTTGGAGGTAAAACTAGTGGGCTCCTACTGGAAATCCAAAGCTTCACATGCAAAATTGCACATTGACCCCGTTAAAAGTTTGACTTTTACAGTGGGAAAGTGTCTTTGCTTTCCTTCGCTGTTTCCACTGTCTTTCACCCTTTCTCTGCACAGCTTCATTACTTTTTAAGTTGCTCTTTCACCTTCTCTTTTTATTCCCTGACAAAAGAAGCGTCAGAAAATAAGAACGCATCCGCTCTTTTTGGTACCAAATAAACAAGAAACCAACAGCTTTTAGCCCGGCAGAGCTGGAGTCAAGAAATAAAATCATTATTAAATCATCATTATTTGGAGAGTTTGCTAAAGGTTTTCATGTAAGTACGTTCTGCGCCCTTCTGCTAATGATGGGTAAAAAGCCTTCAGATGGATCAATTTAGATTATTTTTAGCAGCATAAGCTCACACAGAAAATTGTAGAAATATACAACCTTAAATTTGAGTACATTTATTTAGTGGAGGAAAAACATGAAGATATAATTATGCCATAAACCTGGATTCTAGTAACTTTTTAATTAGTAATCCAACTAAATTAGTGATCTTAAAATAGAAAAGACAAAAGAATATACCATTAAAGTGTGGGAAATGTGTATTAAACGTCATAAATCAGGATATAATGGCTTATTGCCCACCTGTACCTGCCACCTTCTCAGCTCAAACTTTAAATCCAGGTACCAACCACAGCTCTAGCCCCATTAACCACTGGTTTAAAAATATGCAATTAAGAAGCTAATTAGAGTAATTAATTCAGCCGAGACGAGGTCGAAAATAGCTAAGCCTATGCAAATTTTAATAGCATTATTAAACCATCTAAAATACAAATTTCCATTTCCTTATTGTCAGCGTTAGTAGTACAAATTCTTACAAGTGACACACTTTATCCTGGACAAGTGATAGAAAACTTTCATAAAAATAAGGTTTTGTAAAATTTCTGTTATTATTTACAATTAATTATTTGATTATAGCAGCATAATCACATTTTTGCAAGAATGTTGAAAACTTCAACCTTTATTTTGAGGAACATAAAGGTGAAAAAAAATTTAAGTTACTTTTTTCAAAGTCACCAAAACAATTCTTCTAATTTAAATGGAAACAAAAATAAGTTATTAGCAATCCACAGCTCTCGGTATAAATATGATCTGACACAGAGGCGAGGTGCTTTGGGTGAATAGTGGTAAAATAAAAGCAGCAATAAAACAACAATAAAAACAGAAAACACAAGATCAGAAACATAAACATCAAAACATACTACAGTTATGACATCCCAGCAGACATTCCACTGAGGCCCATTTCTTTTAGCTACTCTTAAAAATGGGTAACACAATAAAACATGCGTTTTGAGTAAGGCAGACTTGTGATCATCTTTAGAAATCAGTAAACAGTGACAAGGAAATAGATACAACTTTATCATACCAATCCCCATTAGTAAGCCCTAACCTTTGACTTTTAAATCTGATACTCCCAATCCAGTTTTCAGAACTGAAGAATCCTCTTGGATGAGAGACAAAACGTATTCAAGACAACAAGAAAAGTCCAGTTGCCTTCATTTAAAGACTTAAGAATATCATGTCCTGGATGACTGAGGATCTACACCGACATGTTTCTCACATCAACCATCACAGCAGTAGTTGAAATGTTGAAACCAGCAGAAACTGTTAACAACCAGGCTGATGATAAAGATCAAAGTTCATCCTGGTTGGACTACGGTTGGACTTTGATATCTGGTTTAAAGTGTGTGTGGTATGCACATGGTTTGTGGGTCTTGTTTAGTTCCTGTTTGTTATGAGGTACGTTTGGGATGCCTCCTGTCTCTTATCACTGCACAACAAATCTACCCATGGTTATTAATAAAGTAACCTTCGACCTGAATCCCCCCTGCCAGTTAAGATACTAAAATTTTTTTTTATATGGCTATTTGCATCTTATTACTATAAGTAACAAAATGAAACCACAATACACAATACATTTATAACTTCATTGAATCTCAAATGAACTGGAAGAAGTAAAGTTCACACCATATATTTATGTCCAGTGCATAAAAGGACACATAACCCCTTTTTTTCTCACTTTCTGATATTAAATCAGCCTTAGTTAAGGATGACCAGAATTTGTTTTGAATTGCTAAATACCAGAATAACTAAGTAATAATAAGAATTATTAAATAGTAAAGTTACATACATATACATTTTAATTATACAGTTTTACAAAGCAATAATATAATTTTGACGAAAACGGTTGCATCTTTAAAGTGCAGATTGCAGGTTAGAGTCCCCCTTAAACCACTGTTTAGAGAAATATATCAGGAACTGTTTCGAAATAAAAATGGATTCATACATTAACGTAGCAGAAGGGAGTCTTGTCAGCTTGATCAATAGAAAACTATTGATTTTAATGCAGCTCTGACACAGAAAAAACTTTAAACATTTAGCCTACAACTACACATATGATGGAACTCACCATACAGCTATGAGCCTGCTGCACGCCCCAGAGAGCAGAGAGAGACCAGGGGGAAGAATTAATGGCCAAAACAAAAACTTTGCTAAGTGATGCTAGCAAACTAGTTTTACTGTTTCTTTTATAACCCAAATTTCATGTTTAGTCTAATTTTTGATATCATTCTTTCAACAAAGCAGTATTTGGCAGATGTTACACAAGAAGACTTACAATGCATAGATCCCGTCAGCGTAGATCTGAACTGCTGATCGATCAGTGATCATGTCTCCCATCTGCTGCAGGTCCAGAACCAGCTGCTAACAGCGGTCCCATTGAAGCTGTAGGCACCTGATCTTTGCTTTGGTATCACATGTTATGCTCCATCACATCCCTGGGATGGTAATCCTCCGGTCTGAAGTGAGCGCCACAAGCGTTTTTCATAGCCAAAGCAGTTTTAGCTGCGCAATATGCCCCCAGGCATGGAAGGTAGTGCTGTTTTTTATTTTTGGAAACCCGTGGACTCGATGTCCTGACAGGCTGGTGTCTGTACAGTAAACACAATAATTTACAATTTTAAAGAAAAATGAACGCAATCCAAAACTAGTGAACACACTGACTCTTGATAAAATGTCCGCTCGACCTTGATAACTATACTGAGCTGAGGCAGCACATAGCACATGGCTCCCCCCTCTTAGGTCACAGGTCAAGATTGTGAAACTTTTTAATCACAATTTGTCGTTATGTATTGTGAAATTTAAAATACCCTCAATAAACACTTTAAATTGCAATTTTTGGACAACATTTTATTTGCATTTTAGAGAATATTTAAACCTACAATATGCTCTTTAACGTATAGCGGGCAGCGTCTGGTGTAGTGGTAGAGGGAGCGCCCTTTAAAATGGAGGCTATTGGTCCTTGACACGTTCAGGTTCAATTCTAGACCTTCCTTCTCTCTCATTTCCTGCCTGATTAATGTCTATAAAGTCCACCAGTGTGGAAAATAAAGTATAACATTTCCTGATGATTTTGTTTCGTTTCAGGCTTTAGCGTTAAGGCCGCAATTTATAATATAATATGGTTAAAATAACATGGTTGTGGCGTGTAATAATGCTCTGCTGTTTTGTATTTGTTATACTTGCTGCACCGGTTTATTCTAGCCTCTCGTTTTTCACCCACCTCGTCTGACTCGGCTCTTGTTTTTTGCGCCGTGAGAATGATCTTATCTGGCCGATAAAGTTTGCTGAACTCGAGGTGACACAAAAAGACAGTTATCTTTCAGCAGTCAGGCGAAATAAACTCCACATCAAACAGGCGAGAATGCAAACAAACGCTAATGAGAGCAGGTTTTTCCAGTCCCGCGTCAAACCAGACATCAGTGGATGATTTAACTTGAGCAAACGGGACTGGAGGGAGATTAAACAGTAAAAAAAAAAAGGAAAAAATCCACTCGTTTAAGGGAGGAGATGCAGACAGACTGAAACACAGATGTTACTCCCATGCACTTACCTCGAGATATGCTTCTGAGTTGCAAATGAGATTAAAAGGCACAACTGTAAACACGTTTATGCTAAAGGTAGACTGGGATATACAGAGTGCAAACACGGCCACATGTCTGTAGGATGAGCCTGCACACACCCGGCCGAGGGAGAGACAGACCGGCAAACAGCTAAGCACGCAGTTTTTGGCAGGCTGCTTTAATCACAGAAGAGCTAAACAAACACCACCATCATCAATCGCCACACAAACACAAGAAGTGTACATTTCCAACACATGCACACATGGTATATAACTGCCCCCAATGCTTTCCCCTGTCCATCATCTTCCCCTTCATACTCGGCCTCTCTTCCTTCCACTTACTATCTCCCTGATCTCTCCCTCGAGCAGTATGCAGGCACAGATGTCAAGATGTATTATTTCGGCTGGCTGGCTCCCATGTTTTGCGTGTGTGTGTGTGTGTGTGGGGGGGGGTTCTTCTGCTATCCTCTTTTGGGAGCAAAAATAATATTAAGGAGGGGAGCATGGGATGTAGGTAAGGAGTGGAGCATGGGATGTAGGTGAGGAGGGTGAGAAAGAAGGAGCTGGGCTGGTAAAGATTATTGAAACATTTCAGAACCTGTATTGCATTACAAAGGGCACCACACACGCACACCCACACACACACACATGCCGGTTTCTGGTATTACTGCCTCGGATCAAGGACATTTAAGGCAAACACATCACATACACACAGTGGTATGTTGTGTTGAATCTGTGGTGACCCATTAGAAGGACCTCCATGCTCGGCAGCTCAGTCTTGGCTGGTACATTTAAACATTTATAAGTGTGTGTGCTGCGTTTGTGTGTGTGTATGGATGACATAACAGCTGGTTGACAGAGTGGCGTGTAACAAAAGAAGAAACCTCAGGGGAGGATGAAAAGAGACGTTTTTCTTTGTTTCTCCCACTGGTTTATTCACTTGAAAGTGCTTCTCAATAAATCAGAAGAATATGAAAAGGTACATTTATTTCATTATTTAATTCAAGAAGTAAAAGTTTAGTCATATACTTTTAACATTTTATTTCTGTTCATTTTGATACTTTCGGTTTAAAGGCAGAGAAAGATTTAAATTAATTTTATCTAAACATTGGATTAATACATAAAACCAATAAAGGAGAGTGTTAAATGTAGAAATGTTGACCCAGGAATTGCGATTTTTGTTTCCTATCCCTAATGTCTGTGCACCTTTTTCTACCATAGTGTGTTCTTCCACTTAACTTTCCTTTTATATGCCTGCATGCAGCATTTTTAATGTTTGATCATTTTTCACACAAGACTAACTAAAGGAACTAAAATAAAGGCTGTTGAAGCATAATGCCCTTCTGCTGGAAAGCACATTTGGTAATGTGGAGTATATGCACTTAATAAAAAAAAAAAAAGGATAAAAGAGAAAAAAGTCTAGAATCAGCTTTGCCTCACTGCCATCTCATGACGGCTCTTTCCCTTGTTGCTTATGCATCTTTATCTACCAGACTTTTACCTTCTACTTAAGTTTATATCAATAGAGTTGGATACAGCTGCACTATATGACCATTTGAGGCTAATAGTAGCAATACAGATATCCTAAAATGTGATTGTTATGGCCATGTTTTGGCAGACTGTTTACTCACCAGTTCTCTCTCATTGAATCCCTCAACAAGGACCGAAAGCCAACATAGGTAATTGCTAAACAAGATGGTCGTTCAAAGAGTGCTGTACTTAAGTATATGAAGGGAAAATTGAGTTGAAGGAAAAGCTGTGGTAGAAAAATGTGCACAAGCAACAAGAACAACTATAGGCAATTCTACATTTGATTTCTCTTTTATTAAGTGCTTATGATGTACAGCACTTGGACATGTATTTCAGCAAGACATTTCTGCAATAAAATTTTATTTGTTTTGGTCTTACGTTATGTTCAACTGCACCTCTTGCCCTATGACTGCTGGAAATAGCCACCTAATTTTGATTATCATAACTCATAATCATCAAAATTAACAGAGATAAACCCTTAAACTCTTTCAGTAATTACTTTTTGTATTTAATAAATTGAATCAACTCTTTAATCGTATTTTGATTTATGAGTCTATTTCAGGTGTGGGTTAAGGTTCTGAAACAGACTGGATCCCAGCCTCTGAGACGGACAAAAACCAGAGTAACACATACAGAATTCGCAGCAAAGATACAAGTATGTTGATATTACCGCACAAAAAGTTGTAACTGCTCTGTTATACAACCACAACAATGCAGTGCTGCAGAAAAGCTTTGATAGAAGTTGCTTTAATAAAAGGAAGAAAAAAAGAAAGTAGCTTAATACGCTGATGCCAGAGTTGACCCGGTGGCCCGGGGATTAATGCATCAATCATGAACCACAGAACCCGTGTTCTGGCTCAGAGACTTGTTATTTTATCCTCATCTAACCTCGTTTCCCCTGCGTGCATCCGCTGTGTACCATCTAATACCAGTCTAAAATCCTCTTGCCTCAGCCGTGCTTCACAAATGTCCCTTTCCATCTCCAACTAATGATACGGAGGAGTGGTTCTTGAAAAGTCTGGAAAAGAATTTGACTTAATCACTTTCCAAGTGTCGGTACATTTGGAAAAAAAATTATTCTGGAAGAAAGCTTTCATTTCCACACTTTAGTCTGTATCCTGTTATTTCAGAGATGTATATATAGATAACATACTTTATCTTTGATTTCATCAGAATTTAGACACATATCAGAGTTTTAAGCTGGACCTCTGGTAAGTGAACTTGGTTTAAATAAAACATTTTAACTGCTACCTTTTGCACATTTTTGCAAACCAAATAAATACATCACAGCTGACACACTGTGTTTTGGGGAATCTGTATTCAATGTAGGAAAATCTAGTCTAGATTTGAGCATTTTAGGTGTTTTAGAATATAAAACAGAACTGATCCATCCATCGTCTATATCTGCGTATATCCCTGCCGGGTCGCAGGTGGCCGCTGCCTATCTCCAGCAGTCACTGGGTGAGGGAACACCCTGGACAGGTCGCCGATCCATTATAGGGCAACACAGAGACAGACAGGACCATGCAAGCGCACGTTCATACCTAGGGGCCATTTGGAAAGACTAATGGAACCGAACAGTCATGTTTTTTGATGTGGGAGGAAGTCGGAGTACCTGGAGAGAACCTGTGCATGCACAAGAAGAACATGCAAACTCCATGAAGAAAGAAATGGAGACCCAGGACCTTTTTGCAGCTACCAATTGCATCACTGTGCTCTGCAAACTTACATCACTTTGTTGCATTGGAGTTGTTACATGTCTTGAAATTTAGTCAAATAGCATCAGAAATACTTTGTTGAAAAATACATACAACTGGCTTTAAAAAACTAGTCAAAGGTTTCGCCTAGTGCTGGAGATGATTTGCCATGGCTGAGTCTGCCCACCCACAACTGAACATTTCCTTTTTGTAATTTTTCTTGCTTCATATCTCCTCTCAGATCCAGACCCAACATTTTTTCTGCCTATTTTCTCAGTACCGGCCCAGCCAGTAGGAGAAGGCAGCCAAAAGTCTCAGCAGCCGAGCTTAATGATGAATTATGCAGATAAAACTTCTGTTGTGGAGCATTTAAACTAAATCTTAAATAAACCTTTTCCTTAATGGCAAATCCAATCGTCTCAAAGGTCTTCAGCATGGGTCGGGTCACGCCTCTGCAGTGGGCAGAACTGGAACACTTTATCACCGCGCAAAGTGACGGGAATAATTAGTTTTCTGCGTGTGCGTGTCTTCATGTAAGTCTGTTGCAATGGGGAATGGGTGAACCTTAAAGGTACACGTGTTTATTAGATGGCGGACCTCAAAGCTGCTTTTAGCCTCATTAAAGTGTTTGATTGTGCCACACATTCTTCCTTGAGCGCATCATTTATCACACGCACAAACAAACACGGTTGTGTTCCAGTGGCTGGCAGGTTTTTGTCCTTTCTGAGCTCTCACAGTGTTCATTAAAAGCTTTAATTAGACTGATGGGTGTGTGTAATTACAGTCTTTAAGATGTACAGCTCCTCTGCAGGCCCACTTCCTCGCTGCCTGCTTTCAAAACTCATTGGCTGAAGGGAGAAAATCATACACGGCTTTGTGTGTATTTAGAAACATTAACCTCCCGTAAGTTCTGTCTTTGACATTTGCCATTAATATCACCCGGAAAGGAGTGACATTTATGAGGCCCGTACCTCATACAGCCTTTGCCTCCCTTGGATTTCTCTCTTTTTTCCCCGTTCCTCTCTTCCTCCTCCTTCACACTCTTTTGCTTTCCTTTCTCTTAATTTAGAAACCTGTCCCCTGTCTAAGCCGCCATCTTCCCACTCGCTCCGGCTCACTTTCTCTCCCCGCTACGTGTTACAGATCGCTGTCACGTTCCTCCCTTCAGACCGCTGACCCACTTCCCTCTTTTTCCGCATCGTTACCAGCTTCCTGTTTCGCCAGACAATTGTCCTTCAACCATGCAACTCTTGTCCTCCTCCTTTTGCCCTCTTTTCCTGCATTCCCAGCATTCCTTGATTGGTTTTGAAGTGAACAGGATGTTGAGTCAAATTCACTTACAATAAGAAAATCTCAGCATCTTAGAGAGAAGTTTTGGCTTTAGATGCTTGCACCGTTTCATGGCTTGTGTGCATTATTGTCGACCGATTTGCACCCTGCGGCAGAGGAGAACTTGCACACCGTAAGGGTCACCTCCTCCGTGTCTTTAGCGTGTTGGTGGCGAGGCGCCAGCGCCGTAATCCTGCAATGACAAACAATGTCACAGTGAGGTTCTGTCTGTGAGGGAGTCCCCACTAAGTGTGGGAAACATTAGGGGAGTAATTGAAAGGAGAGGGAAAGGAGCTTCAGGAGAATAAAGTGATTGCTGCAACAGACGCCTCAATTGTTTTTTTTGTTTTTTTTTCTCTCTTACGGTGTGATGAAAGGATGATGGGGTGACAGGAGACAAGGAGCTCAGAGTTAAGGTGGAGTTGTCTCTTGTTTTCCTCCTCGCTGCACTGAATTCACGCTTAAATTGAGCCAGTAAATCAGAATAATGTGAGACAGTGGAGTTTTTATGTAGCGATCGAGTGCTCACACAGGTGTGTAAATTTCCCTTCCATTCTTGAATTTGTGAATGTGGGAGTATGAGATGTTTGGAGGAAGTGTTACCGGGAGCGTTTGGAGGGTGACACAGTTGCCCAAAAAACACAGCAGGAATACTAATGAAGGTATTAATCAACGACGGATACTGCAGTACTCCATTAGTTAGAACTTTGGTATCCTGTAATGTGTGTTGGACAGGTTTAGCACCTTTAAGTGTGTGTGTGTGTGAACGGGGACATTAGCAATGTGTACATTTTATATCACAATTGTGTGCAAATTAATCACAGTTATCATTATTATCACACATTTTTAAAGATGTATGAAAATTTTGCTAAAATTAACTTTGTGGTTTTGGTTTCATCAGACCGTAATTGATTCTCCAACAAGGTTTTATATGATTTTAGCTAGGCCTGCATGTGTTATTTGAAAGAAAATGTAATGGTTTTACTGTCCTGCTCCTGTATCCATACATATAGAGAAGATTCAAGAGCTGCGTCACCTGTGGAAGGTGTACTGACTTGCCCTTATCAGTTGCTGTCTTGTCTTTCACTTATATTGAAGAAATGTCCAATTCCCACCACAGTAGTCCCATACTTTCTCAAATTGCTGACGATTCTCTTCACTGTGCCACATAATGCTTTGGATTTGTTGGAACATTTCCCCTGACTGATACCTTGGAATCAGTCAGGTATGAAGGTATGAACTCAAAAAGGCTGGATGATGAAGTTGCACCAAATGTGCTTTGACAAAGATAGGTTTAAGGGCCCATGCATTTAACCAGGATTTTGCACCTTTTTCTTTTTTGTTTACATTTCTTCACCTAATAGATTTGTTTTTCTGATGAACTGAACAGGCCATAAGTCATTGCTTCACAAGAACCTGGCAACAGAAATTAGCTGTGAGGTACTTAGAGGGTCAGGGTAAGCCAAACAGGTGGACTCGGATTGTTTCTTTTTGCATATGGTGCAAGAGTGAAGATCAACCAAAACCGTTCCCTACTACACAGTCTTAAAGTTGCAGCTATATGACAGATTTGGTAGATACTCTGATGAATATGCATTGTCCTCTTGCCTCAGTGATGCTGTTTGTGCAGGGAAATTTCAAACATTAAATCTAACCATGGCAAATTTTACCATGGTAACCACTAACAATGATAATCACGCAATAGCTATGTGTAAGTTAAACCACCATATTAAAATCTTGATTAGTTATTTTGAGCTTGGCTTCTTGTTTGATCCTAAATTTGGCATAAAAGTATCACTGATGTGATATTAATGAGCAAAATGTTGACTTTCCTACTTTTATGGGTTAAAATTCTTTATTTTATTTTGGAAAGTGTGTCAGAACTGTATAGGTGGCTTGTGTAGCCTGTAGGTACACAAGGTATCAAACACAACCCAAAAACATACATGTTATGTACATTTTCCTATAGGGAGTGCATAGTTATTTGACCTGTATGCCTCTTCCTCTGCCCTGTGATGTAGCTACCGGTGACTTATCAAGGTGGTTTTGCTCCCTCCTCTACCAGCCCCACTCCCTCTTAACCCTACCAGGTTTGAGAAAGGCACAGAAAAGAATAGGTGGACAACCGGCAGTGATACTGGAAAACACAAATCAAAAAGGCAGGAGCAGGGATGAACTCTGCAAGTTTAACCCACATCCAGGTGGCCGCAGGAGGAGCAGACAACCAGAGGTGTTTCAATTTTATTCTGGGACCGACTTGGGAATAAGAGAGGCGGCGAAAATAAAATAACTTGAGCAAAGAGCAGGGAGAGACAGCGAGAAGGAAGCCACGACAGTGGCGCTGACCCATTTCTCCGGGCCTCAAGTGTTGTTCCTGATATAATGGAGAACGGCTAACTCACTTGCACGCACGCGCCAGAGCCGAAGACGAATAGGCGGCGCCAGCAGACACCAGCAGATGAAGATACGTACAGACATGTACTGTGAAGGTCTGCAGACAGATAGATTCCATGTGATTGCTTAAAGCCTTCCTTCTCATTCTGTGTGACTGCTGCAAATCTAGCATCACCTCCGCCAATGCTGGAAAAAATCCCATTTAGATGTTCAGGCTCGACCGTGAACTCGCTGGCCTGCTCCACGGGTACTGCCAGCTCTACTTCGTCTATTTTTCCCCGCTGGCGGCGGGAGTGCGCCATGTAGCGAACTGCGTCTAAAAAGACTTCCATGCCTTTAAAAAAAATATCACTGCTCTAGAAATCACTCTGGGATTCACTGATAAGTATTCATTAAGTATTGATATGTAGTCATTGAAGTATTCATTCAGTATGCATGCAGGTCCACACAGAAGTACACTTGACAGAGAGTTTCTGGTAGGTTTGGGGGAAGTTAACAGATAGCCACTGCACACACACTCTCTGTCACACACAGAATGCCCTCGCTGCCCCGGGACGGGAGCATTGACCCAGTTGTAAGGAACATTGGTCATGACTGTCCTACATGGCCAGCACTTTACGAACGTTACACAAGGCTTATCCACCCAGTCTCAGGGCCTCCTTTTAATGGCCCGGCTCCCTCTTTTCTTTTGCAGTAGCACTTTTAGTTTTTTTTTTCTCTCCTGCCTTTGTCCTTGCCGGTCTTTTCTTTTTGCTCCATTATGCACATCTTTGCTCTGGCAGCCACATTAAGCCAGCATACATTAAATTCCCAAAACGGCCGGTCAGACTTATTGCACTGATTTGGCTACGATTTGTTTTCTCGTCATTTCATTAAGCCAGAAACAAGCAAAAGTAAATCAGCCTCTGTGCTCATGCCTGCTGATCACCTTCTTTGCTCAGTCTTCCTGTTTATCCTGTGTGCATGTGCTGTATATAAATGTATACGGACGCATATTTCTCTTCTTAAGGCTGTAAACAGATTTAAAGATGCAGCACAAAGATTGTGAGTGGATGTAGGAACACTCATACATTCATCAGGCGTACATAAGGCCGTAGTGCTATAAACCCGATTATGAACCTGTGGATTTGTTGCTCCTACAAATACACTATTACAAACTTAAACATTTCTGACCTCTGCCCACATGAAACAGGTTAGCCACACATGCAACAGGTTAATTCCCAGATGGATTATGGAGATGACAGATGCAGGGCTGTGTGCACCAATGCAAACTGCAGCATAACAACATGCTTTGCTAGTCAGAACTAAGTCACAAGCAATCAGGCTATCAGTTCCAGCACCATGTGTGCAAGTGTGTCAGATGTGATGATCAGGGGTGTTTTTCCGATCCTGTTTACACACAGACCCACATGGTATTTTGGGGCATAAACAAAAATAACAACCTTGAGCATCATTTAAAGTGGCTACATAGTGGGGCAATTGGTAGCAAGAATGTCCTGGGTTCAAATACCGACTTAGCGTCTTTCCTCAATGGCGTTTGCATGTTCTCCCTGTGGATGTGTGAGTTGTCTGTGGTTACTCCGGCTTTCTCCTAGTGTCCAAAAACATGACCATTAGATTTAGGGTTTACCCCGGCTCTCGCCCAATGACCCCTGTATGGACATCATTTAAATGTTTTATTCTAAAAGATAAAAGCAACTAAATTTATACTACTGCTACAGAAATATAGAATATTAATTATTATGGTCATAACATTACCATCTATGACCCATGTTTTGGTAAACATTATGGTTATTTTCAAGTAAATGCTCGGGTGCTCTTTATAGAATAACACCAGTATTAGAGGCTGATGTTAGCTGGTTAATTAGTCAGGCTATCTGCTGAAGTAGCAAGACTGCAGTCAGTTGCTTAACAGACAAACCACTTAAATTATCAAAACCTTAATAAGTTACCTTAATAAGACTTATGTGTGGTGTTCCTTTAGTTTCCATACCATGACTGTTGGGGATTATCTTGACTGCAGTTATTTCTTTTATATATTTACATAAGCAAAGGAAAATGTGTAGCGGCCTCTTATTCAGCCTGCTGACTGGCAGTGTAAAGCACCAGGCCAGCGTGGGTTCAGGGTTCCCACTCAGTCTGGAAAACATATGGAATTTGATTTAAGTGTTTTGCTCGGTCTGTGTGGGTATGGAAAAAGAAAATAAAGTTAGGAAAAAAAATTTGTATTTCCAGACAGTTTGTACCCACTCATCCATCCTTTCCTCCATCCATCAGTACATTTGTCTATCAATCAGGTCATCATAATGCTATCCATCCAGCCGCTTGACTACACTTCCAGCTATTCATCTGTTCACCCTTTTTTTCCATTCATTCATCTTTTCTCTCCTCATTCCCTGCCTCTTCTTCCCGGTTTTTTTTATTATCCCAAAGCTTCAGCAATGTAACGCCATCCCAAAATACTTTCAGAAGAAAAGACTACGAAAGACAGAGAACTCTGGAATGTTGAATCTGGAAACATGGGCATGGAAAATAAGTGGGAACCCTGTAGCCTGCTCTGTCAGGGTGTCTGCAAATTTTGATCAGATCATTTTAAAACCATCATGACTGAAATAAAGTAAAGAAATTATTATGGTAACCCGACAACTTTTGTTACCTTACCTCATTTAAATACCTTCCTACAGAATACAGTGGTTTCAATATAGTGGTTACTAAAAGGTCTTTAAATGTCTCTCGTAAAGCCAAGCCTCAGTAAAACACACACTTTATGATTATTTAGCACCTTTTTTTATATTTTAATTGCCTAAAATTACAAGATTCAGGAGCAGAATTATTTTGCAGGTTTGCAAGAAGGCTGAATGTCCTGGGATAAAGTCCGTACAATTGGGATGCTTGTAGCCCTGCATCACAGGGTTTGTAGTTTTGTCACAGTATAATAATGCCCACATTCCTAAGCCAGATCGATAAAAAAAATTTTAAAAGGAAGGTAAAGTGCTCACTTCTGAAAAACAATCAAGAAATAATTTGAAAAAGTTGATGAAAGAAGCAAACAATGAAAAAAACATGGCCAGTTCAGATGTAAGTAAATGCAATTTAAGAGCTATAATGGAAAACATGGGCATATCTAAAGCCTTTCCGTTTTCCATGCATCCATAGATTATCTCTGCGACTCCGACACTTTCTTTCCCATCTAATTAAAATGACTTAACTGTAGGAACCAGGAAGTACCCTGGTATATTTCTATAGCCCTAACTGACCTATTGCAAGTCATGTGTTTATTTTTTGTAACTCTGAAGGGGAATGCAGAAGTTTGCTGGAGATTGATACGATGTGATTCTGAGTCGGCTGTTCTTCAGGATCACAGGAGATGCAGAAGAAGGGAGCGGGCAGACAGTGGGGGCTAGGGTTTGATAGGTGGACAGTGGGTGGATGATTCTAATAGAACAGGATGGATGGAGGGAGAATAACTGCTGAGAATTAAAATGTCATCGAGCACAGAGGGAAAGATCAGCCGCACGCAAGCAAAGACACTGAGACCATTACCCCACATGCGTGGGTCGGTGGGTTCGTACGAGCACGTATGGGGGCCGCATGTAGTATCCACCAAACTACGTCTCTATCGGAGGAAAAAAACACATAAGGGCTTGCGTGAGGGATTTTTTTTCTCCGAAACTTTGTGTGTCCGTCTACTGGGTCAGCATGTGACAAATCATGTGAGTTTAGCCTGTGACTCTAACATTGGCCCTGTCAGGTCCCGTCGCCTCTGTCCAGAAGGTTGCAAGGCGCAGGTTTAAGATCAAAGGACTGAACTGGAAATGATGAGCTACAATATATCACATCAATCAAATTGTTGTTGCACTACTGAATCCATCTGGATAAAATAATATAATATTTAATTGTATTGTTTTGTGTTTTTACCATTTTAGTTAGAGCTTTATGTTAATTTTGTGGCTTTATTTAAGTGTTACCTCCACCTAGGAGGTTATGTTTTTGCCAGGGTTTGTTTGTTAGTGAGCTGCATAACTCAAAAAGTTATGGATGGATTTTGATGACATTTTCAGGAAATGTCTGCAGTCGCACCAGGAACAAGTGATTGGATTTTGGGCTCTCCGAGTGCTTTTCTCATTCTGTTCTTTGGCCAGGCTGCAATGATCACATAAGGGATTTTAAAGTTTGAATTTATTTTCTGTAATTCTGACAAAGTTTACATTACAGATAAAAGCTCAAGTGTATACCAAAATCAACCTAAATCTTCTAAAAACATTTACTAAATGTTCAAGAATGTATTCCTTGACAAGCCAAAGACCTAATGACTTCTGCTCCAGCTGGTAGATTTAGTTTAAAAAGGATTTGTTTGACAACACTTGTTGGATTTAGAAATATTCAAGAACAACAAGGAAGATCCAAGAAGCTCGCTAAAGATTAAAGAAGATGGATAATAAACTACTGGAATCTGCAGGACCCCCAAAGTGAAGCCAGCACTACGTCATCTTCAAGCTTGACAGAAACTTGCAGTTGTCCACATGGACACATTCCTTCTGCAGAAAAGTCTTATGATCAGATGAGACAAAGTGTCAAACCTAAGAACACTAAAACCAAAGTTAAACATGGTGCATCATGATGTGGGACTGGTATTTCCCAAAGTAAGAAGGAAGAGGATTACTTGGTGGAAATTGATTTTCTAACAATACAATCAGCCCAACCCTAGTAAGAGCTAGTGGTGCATTGGATAATATAAGGTTTTCATTTGATTTCTAAATCCCTGACCTTTGTCCTATTTAAAGTTTTTGCCTACAAGAGGTGTTTGTGCCAGGAAACAACCACTGTATATAAGAATAGTCAAACATCCAGCCGATATTGTGCCAGAAGCTTCTGCATGGCTTCGAAATGGTTGTGGTCTAAAGGCATCTTACTAATTTAACCAAGTAATTTTGACCCTGTGTAGAAATAAAACAGTAAATTCAGACTTCTTCAAGTTGTATAGTGAATATCTTACCATCCTGGAAAAAGTACAGGTTAAATAAATCATTCAAAGCTCCAAATTCAAGTGGATTTGATGTCCATTAATGAGTTTATGTAAACTTCTAATCAGAACTGTATTTTTAAACTCAACCAAAATATCCCTGGGTGCTATAGTAAGCTAGTTGGCTGTTCCCGAGCAAACATTTCTGCAGTTCAGGTCTTTATCTGCACAGATCTCTGAGGTCATGCACATATTAAACTTTTTCTGCTCTCAGCCCCCTCGCATACTGTTACCTCACCGTGCAACAGAGGCGCCAATCACTCAGACGTCTTTGTTTCAGGAGCGTACTTGTTTGTAGCCGAGCCGATCTCTGGACCAAAACTACCACAACACAGTTAGACAGTGGGTCTTTGTTTGCAACAATAGAACAGGAAAGCTTGCCCCCTTTGCAGAAAAAAAACAAGTTTAAAAAGCTTCATGCTGTATTGGAAGTAATGGTGTGTTTGGTGTATAATTGAAGGTGGAATGCAAGTTAAAAAAATTATATATATACTGGGCTGGTGTGTCTGTGTGTTGGTTTATAAGGGGGAGCTAAAATAATGCCTGTTCTGTTCCAGCACACAACTTAATGTCTTTTGCCACCGTGGCGAAGTAATGGCTTGCAATAGCTTCGTTAGTGCGTCATAGCCAGGTTATGAAAGTGTCATATGAGATTTATGAAGACGGTTTTAGTTACAGGAAATTTCGACGGCAAGATCTGTGCTTTTTTTTTTTTTATAGAGTAAGAAGGGGCCACGGTGAGAAGCAGGGAGGGAGATTGTATCCTTAAGCGACGCCTCAGGGGAGAGGAGATCAGGTTTTTATGCTCTTCATCATCTAGGATTCAGTAAAGCCCACCTTCAAGAACCTTCTGCACAAAAAAAAAAGAAACATTACCGATTTCCTAGCCCATCCGTTGGGCGAACTTAATTTTGCTGTTGTTTAGGAAAAATATGCACATAATCTAAACAGCTGGAACCCAAAAATCAGGATTTTAAAGATGAAGCTGCACATTTGGTTTTACGTTGATTTACACAAACACATGCCAGCCTAACTAACCTCAGCGTGCAGTAATATGCCCCCCAGCTCATAACAAAGCTGATTTTACATTTGATGTCTTGCTTTGGTTAACCTGACACACCCGTGACGCAGATTTCACCCCGTCACACATAATCATTAGAGACCCACGATTCCAACTCTTCCTGGCTAAACCTGATGCAGTGCAGCAACACGAATATCCTGGCTCCAGCTCAGATATGTATTTATTCTGTTTGTTGTGTAATCTGCCTATTTGATGCGGGCCATTTTTGCTCACTTTAATCTTACTGCCATTTGGGGGGGGGGGGGAAACACCCCAAACCTTTAAACTCAAAGTGTGTGTGGAAAATGAGAGGGAGGAATGGCAGTTTCTTTGGCTGCACATTTGGCAATTACGCTCTATCATATAAAGCTCCTCCTTTGTGCCTCCAATTAGAAGAAATAAAAATATAAAAAGCAACGCAGATGACATTAAATTAGTAGGGACACATTTCTATTGCAATAAGCAGGTCTAAAACCAGACTTGACACTATAAAGGGAGGCACATTACCTTCACTTAACACCTAATGTTCACTTTGCTCATGTAAATTTCTGTCAGCAAGGTTTGTACAATGAAGCAACGATCATTCAGACAAATACCGAGCCGTCAGTGACTTCTTTGATTACTTTATTGTTGCATTCAGTTATCAAATATTTCCTTATGCACTAGGTTTTTGGTTTTCATGCTCTTAAGAAAGGGATTAAAATAAAGGTTCTGCTCTAAAGTCTTAATGGTGATAACAGAGAAGCACCAATCAGGCATTTCTTCTGGGGGATTTCTTTGAGGTCTGCATATTCCAGTTTTACCTCTGAAGGCTGTAACATACTTTTTTGTCCCTGGACAGAGGTTGATGTTCTGAATCCAACAGTAAAATGTAGGGATTAGAATGTTATCCCCAATTATGCATTTAAAGGCCCTAACCTTATCTGATTTTTACTGAACTCAGAGTGCACAAGAGGACATGTTATTTGTTGATGTGTTTCGAGCTGGAAAAAAAAGGGAGTTTTCAGTTTTGGTGCATTCAATAGAGATGGGATTTACCCAGACTATGGGAAAATAATTTCCCCAGAAAATATTCACTGCAAGGAATGAGGGTATGATGCAACTAAACAATTTATATACTATTGGTGGAGTTTAAATCAGTCACAATGTTGTTTATAATTTGATTTGACACATGTGGACTAGATGTTTGATGTCTGATCTTTTATAATGTGTTATAAAATTATAGTATTTCTTGCCCATGACTTGAATTAGTTATTTTTTGTGTCAGAGATGACACGTTGACAGTTTTTTTCTTCAGAAAATCATATCCAGATTCTGTAGCATTTTCTTTGCCTCAGACTCATTTTGTAATTTTGAGTCAACAGCCAATCACTCTGTCCCCCTTCTATCCTCTTTTAAAGTGCTGCGTACTAGACAGTTACATGAAGGCAAAGTGGACAGCTTTCAAGACATAATGTACTATTGTATATGAAATAAGCACCTCACAAGTACACTGCTTTGCTCCTCCCCTTGTGCTTGTTCTCTGTCTCCCTCAGTGGAGTAGCAAAGCAGAAGCTTGTGTATGCGTCTGAAAGAAAAAAAACTCTAGTGCGACTCAATACCTATCGTTCATGTCAATGTATTGAGTTTGTTTTTAATGTCACAACTTTAGCATTTAATAATCAAAGAAAAAAAGGAGGTAGGGGTTTGTCCTGTAACTACTGGGTTGCTTCGTCCATCTCAATCACTTTGCCTACTTGTGGAAGTCAGAGGACCCGTTGGCACCAATTGAATGGCACTCTCACTTCTGTCAATTTGGCCCAGGGCAGTGGTGGCTACAATGTAGCATACTACTAATAATGTGTGAATGTGAGGATGAATGGGTTAATGACTGATTGTACTGTAAATCACTATCAAGTCTATGGTCTTGATAAAGCGCAATGCAAGTGCAGGGCAATTACGATTTAATAGCTGTCAGATTGTTTCTTATTGTGGTAGTATTGTTAGAACGGGTGATAAAGTTAGGCCCGTTTAGTGAAACATCAAGACCCTATGAAGTATGTGAGTTAGTTATAATAAAGCTTCTGTTTTCTGTATTGTACGTTTATTGGAATAAATGGTGTACAATGGTGTAAAATGAGCTGCTGGGTCAGGATAGAGTAAACTCTATGAGTTGTAGATTGCTTAAACAATGAAACCTATCTGCTTTAGTTGAAGGGACATAGACTTCTTCTCTTGTTCCTCTCATCCAAAAGGCTTCTCTTAGCTTGGCTGGAAGTAACAAGTTTAAAGGTTGTAGTCAGAATAAACTTTCTTTATCCTAACAATCTTAAACACTCAACATCGAGTCCAACTCCCCTGCTGGGTCTGACACTTCAGGCATTCGGCATGTACAGGTGATTGAATATTAAGTAGTGTAGATGGAGAGCCTGCATATCATACAATGAGGTTAGATACAGTTTTTATAATTACTGCCAAATTGTTATAGCAATTATGTAATTTTTTTTGGAGTTTTGCTATGAATTAGGCTGTTATGTTAATTTTGGTTCCTTACAAAATGCAGGATATTAGCTGGATAAAATCAACAATAAAAACTGTTAAAAACAGTAAATGATAATAACCACTGGCGTGGCATTATTGCAGTTAACCAGATAAGGTCGTATTAAACTTTTCAGACATCACAGCACAATGCGGCGGCACAAGAGTGTGACTGAGGTATGAAATTGACGGCTGTTAGGGCCTAATGTTTACAAAGGAGTTACTTTTGCTTTTAAATATGTTTTCTACAGTATCAGTTGCAGTAAGGGTTAGACAGTGTGAGAATACGCCAAAGCTCAATCCAGTTTCTATGAGAAACATGCAAGATTAAGCAATTTAAAAAAGGGTACTTCTCATAGCTTCTGAACAGAGTAAAATCCCCCATACTAGTCAGAAATACATGACAGAAATGATAACATCAGCAAATGTATAACTCTCATTAAAAAAAAGAAAGTTTTTTCCTGGCTGTAATTTACCATCTGTACAACCCCGATTATACTGTACAACACAGACAGAGTTCAGCAGAACAGCCAGGGTTGCCAATCATCCAGTCTAGTAGTGCGTCCTAAATCAAACGACATAATTTGTCATCTGCCTCAGCAACAAGTGGCAGCAAGTCATTTAAAGACTGAGCACAAGTCACATTTGGGATTTTACGTCCCTGAATGAGTGAAAAATGTGCCTCAAATGCCTGTTGTTGTTTTTTTTCTTACAAGAATTGGCAAGCTGGTGCTGTGATAGTGGAGGATGGGAGGAGGAAGCTTGGCCCAACCTGACCTTGGTAATAACAGCAGAGTCTCGCAGAGAATCTCCTCCGCTGTGGATGATGTGTATACACAATACTCTGCCTGGCTGCTGATTCCTCCTGTGCTTGCGTTTGATTGGGGTTGACTGCAGTATTATTTCATTAATTACGTTTTTCCACTTTCCCTGCCTCTCCCTCCTGTCTCCCTGTCGGGCGAGGGCGGCGGAGCGACGCCCTTCCTCTACCCTGTCCTCCGGTGCTTCTCATCTCCCCCATCACTGCTGATTATTGTCTCAATTACTCATCCCTGCTCTCCCTCCCTGTGCCTCTCCCTCACTTTTTCCTCCTCCTTATCTAATCCCAGATTGCTGTATTCACTCCTTCCCACTCCATTTGTATCCCGTCCTTCCAGAATAAGGTGGGAAAGATAGGAAGCAACTCCTCCATCTCCTCCCATCTATGCCTCTCATCAGGATTTCACAGATGTGCGGTGATTATTTCTGCCATGATTTGGCGATATCTTCACCCCCTCGAGTGGGAGAAAATTTGAAACATTTGCACTCATCAGCTCGGATTTTGGGAGGAGCGCTCTCTCGATCCAAGGGCAAAGCAGCTGGGATCTTTGTGTTCGCTTTGTTCCTGTGAAATCGAGATTTGGCAGAAATAGTGACACCTCTAATGGATTTAAGAGGATGTGCCACCCTTTTAACAAAAATGACCTTTGTGATATTTTTAACCTGATTAGGATGTTTGAAAGAAAAAAAATGGCGTACATTTGCAAAATGTTTGGTAGCTCTTCTCGTCCAATTTGCCTCTCTGGTCTCCATCCTGCTCCTTTGTATCCATTACCACCCCACTTTTCCATAATGGACACATTAAAGTCTTTTACCTCACTGCTTTCTATCATGTCATTTAAACTCTTTCCTTCCTTTCTTTTTTTAACTTTACAACTTTTTCTCTGTCCTCCCCCTCCCACGGCTCCCCGTCCCCCCGTGGTCCCACATAGTCTCATGTGTCCATCATATCACCAACAGCTTGTCGCAGGCAATCAGTCTCTGTACCTCACTTCGCTGCACGACCTCCTCCACCTCCTCCTTTCTTCTCCCTTGTCTCCCACACCTCCCTCGTCTCCCGTCACCTTGTTGTCCTCTTTCATGTGTCACTGGTTATTACCCTCAGAAATCTTCAGCCTTCTTATTTCTCTTTTTTAGTCCTGCACGCCGGTGCTGTTATTTCTCCCAGTGGCATCTCTGAGCTTGGGTTAAACCGGAGGGTGAGATCCTGCAATCACGCTCATGTCAGGCCCTTATTGAAGGTTTCCAGATTTAGTCTGTGTTCTAGAGACTAGACTGAGAGCGATGTTTTCAAAATGAAAAAAAGAGAAATGGGAAAATGATTTAATAAATGTACTTTACTTCCAAACATTTTATTCTACTCTGATGACATCCAGTTATTTGTACAAGTTGTTTTTCATGTTCAATCGATATACTATCCAAGTACTATCTATTTTAAACTGAAATTATGATTAGCAGTTTTTTTATTTGATGAGATTTTTTGTGCTAATTTTTGTTTCAGATTTTTAAATCTCATTTACCTCATTATTTGAACATCCCTAAATCTAGATTACACAACCAGTTGTTTTTCATGCAGAAATTTCTGCCTTTCACATAGATTAAAGTAGGACATTTAGTATATTGGTAATTTATTAGTTACATTACACGTTTTGTAGGCTTTTGTTTTCAGTTAATATTTAAAATTCATAAATATCTATTTCATGTTCAGTATTTATCCTTTTTGGTTCTACTTCTACTACTTTGGTCCTTCTTATACTGTTCAGACTATGACATTTACCTTTTAACAGAGTGATTTTATTGTGTGCTGCTGGGACAATTTCCCCAAAGTGGACCGATAATGATCTATTTACATATTAAATGATGCTGAAAATGTGTATGTATGCAATACATTGCACTGAATGTGTGCATTAAATATTTATTTGGAAAAGGTAGCCTACTTTGTTTTGCACAAACTCTTTTTTTGTCATATTTGGGGTTGCATATTATTGAATCACAGTAAAAAAAATAAAATCTAAAATATACCATATGAAATAGTTATTTAAGTATCATAGTTTTTGGCATCTTTTACAATGTAAATTGTTTTGGTATACACTGATTGACTGTTTGTAATTATAATTTTCAATTGTTAAGTTTCTGTTTTATTGTCTTTATACTTTAAAATGTTTCAAGGGTAATCAATTATTTATGCTGAAATTTACATTTAAACCCAAAATTACTCAGGTTTTTTTCCATTCAAACTATAAGTTTGTTTTGGATATGAAATGAGACAGGCATCTCTTAAATGATAATAAAAATAATGGAAAAGAAGTATCAGTTTTGATAAAATCTGATTTACTTCACATTTGATAAAAACTGTCATTATAAATCGTTGATACCCTTCTTAACGTTCAACTGGAATATCCAACTCTGCCAGGGGTAGGAATAGTTTTGAAGTTACCTATAGGTGGCATAAAGTGCCGCTCTGTTGTGTTTGTTTATTAAAAACATTTATCACTTTTCAATGTTGGTTTTGTGCACAATATTTGTTTTTCTAGAAACAATCTGAAGCCTAAAAAGTGTTTATCCTTTTCTAAGCAAAACAAATAATTCCTCTTAAGTATTTGATTATCAGAAAATAAAGAAACAAAACTAACTGCTTTATTTTTGTAGCTTTTTACCTCCTCTGACTGAAAAACCTTGTCCTGCATTTTAAAGAACCCACTGAACAGGACCTCCAGTTTTTTGTCCGTGCTTTATGGAGGCTCCGATGGTTGATTTTGTGATTTTCAAGTGCAGTTGTTCATATTAGCCTCATTTTCTGTGTTTTTTCATTTCCTGTTTTAAATATATATATTTTTATTTTATACTCAGTATTAAACCTTATAGTTTTTGCTTTCTTAGTTATTACTAAGATTTCCTATTTTGATTTCTGTTTCTTCCCCAGTTACTTCAATCTAAATAAAATTAAACATGTACACGGAAACAACCGTTATTTGTTTCTACACAAAATCTGGTTCCTCAAATTTGACCTTTTTGTATTGAGAAGGAGTACAGTTTAAGTAAAACACGTATTTCTTTTGTCATTATGTAACAATCAGAATATTACAAAACAAAAATAATTGCTGTTCATGTGACCCTTTACAGCATATCCTGTAAATCCCTTTAAGCCTTAATGCCATTTAAAAGAGCCACCTTGCATTTTAGCTTATTTAGCTCCACTGAATGGCTCTTGATTATCTCTGTGTCAGCTGCTTTTCAAGACCAAAGGTTTCCAAAAATTTTTGCGTTTATGTATTATAGCATTATGTACTTGGGTCTTTAAATATTTACTGTTAAAGTAAAATTGTTACATTTACTAATAACCGTGGCTCAGTACGTAGGAGTTTGTCATGTCGGTTTGAACCCCAGCTCTGTCCGTCTCGGCCGTTGTGTCTTTGGGCAAAGACACTTCATCCTTCTGCCTACTGGTGTTGGTCAGAGGGCCCGGTGGCACCAGTGTTCTGCAGCTTCGCTTCTGTCAGTGTGCCCCAGGGCAGCTGTGGCTACAATGTAGCCTACCATCTCCAGTGTGTGTGAATGTAGTGTGACGCACTTTAGCGTCCTCTGGATTACACAAAGCGCCATACAAGTGGAGGCCATTTATTTTCTAAGCAAAAATTCATTTTTGAAGTCGGTACTTTGTTTCAATTGTGGAATTGAATCGGAATTGTCTGTCTGGAAAGTTTCTTTGGCCGTTCTTTTTTGCCTGTTTGTTCTTTGGGGGAAAAAACACATGAATAGTTTCTTAAATTTCTTAACTTCTTAAAAATTACATTTTACTAAGCCAAATATCCTCCTGGTCGCAGAGTTGTTTGCCCTGCAGACTTCCGCTCAGTGGCTCATAACTCGGCTGGGGCTTCTTTTCTTTTTTTGCAAATGAAAAAAAAAACTTAAATTTCTTCACTTCTCGCTTCTCACATAAACATTGTTTTTCAGTTGCTGGATTTATCATCAGTCGGTTTGCTTTACAGCCATCTGGTCAACGATTCATACTCACCTTGAGTTTTTTCTTTCTTTCTTATTTTGTTTTGTGGAAAAAGATTCAATTAAACTGATAGTGTCAAAAATTTCTTCACGTCAATTTTATTTTCTAAATGACCTTTTAACAAACTGAATGTTCTTCTAGTTGAGGATTTCAGTGTGAGTTCAAGGTGGATCTGATTGTTAACACTATTTGTGCAAATTTGTTTCTATGATGCGCCTCTTTTATGAATGTGCTGAATGGTCTTCCTGTTGCTCAAAAAACATATAAACATTGGCTGTCAGGTCCATTAGAGACACAAAATTACTATTAGGTGTGAGCCTGCAGAGTTGTTTTATTTGGTGTTTTGATGGACAGCTGGATGTACCTTGGCTATTAAATGCTGGGATGAATAAATCCTACTTTGTTGGAGCAAAAACATGTCAGTTAGCTTGATAATCCCCTCTCCCACAGAAATCAGTGTGTAAGAGCTGAGAGCGTCTCTTCTGGCTTCCTTTGTATAGCTCAAGTGTGTTCCCCAACGATCGTTCTGGGGCCACTCTTTATTCATTTTATAAGCGACAAATCTTGAACCAAAAGCATAATATACCATTTTCAGTTTTGACGCTGGGAATACTGTCATGTAGTCTGTTCGGTTCATAACTTATCAGGCGTTTTATCGCCTCCAACAGCTTTTTTTTTTACTTTAATACATAAATCACAGTGAGCTGCTGATACCAAGAATATAAGGAAATAGCACTGTTTGATTTCTCAATAATCAAAAAAAAGCTGGCGTCTGAGCAAAGGTAATAGTTTAATTTTCAGTGACAGTACCGATGGAAAAGCTGGTTCTGTTAATTCAATTGAACTTCATTAGATTTAATAAGGATATCCTTGTAGTAAAGAAAGACATTTCAGAGGTCTTTGACAGAAAATAACTATGATTTGTAATGATTTTATGCCTCAACAAACAATGTTAAGAGTTGAGGAATGTGCAAACTTTTTAAGGCAAATTATTAAACCGTCTCATGTATATTGTAGGTGTTGTTTCTTTTCTTATTTTGGCTTTTTCACCACATTGATGTTTGCTTTGACCTCCGCCCGCTTCTCTCCTTCGCTCTTTTTCACACTTTGCATCCTGTAAGGATGGAGAAGAAAGGTGTTAGAAGTAAAGCTGCCTCTTTTTCACACCTTTATTTATCTCGCTCCCAAATGCCATCTTCCGACCATTTGCCATTTCTCTCCTTCTCCTTTGCTTCAGAGAGGCTAATTTATATTTAAGAGAGAAAACAAGGATATAAGGGTGGTGTTTTCAGCCATGCTGGAGGGAGAAAGGGTATGATTACTGTACGGTTTATAAGCTACTGCAGCTTCGCATTAGCTTGTCTGTCATTACATACCTTAAACACAATTATAGAAGTTTCTGCCCAGTATTTGGACTGGTGATTGAAACCAAAAGCAGGCACAGCAAGAAGATGTTTCTCAAGTATTGAAACCAGCTGCACAAGCAAATCTGTGTCAACTGAAAGAGGTGTGATTATCAGAATAAGTGCCTCTCATCTTCTGACTTCTCACTTTTCTCTCTTTTTCCATTCCCTCACTTTTTCTGCGTAATCATAAACTTGTCCTTCAGATTAACATTCCTTCCTTTCCTCCCATCCTGAATCTCCCTCTCATTGTTTCTTCATCTCCCTCTTTTCCACTCCTCAACTTCCTGTGGCCTGAAGGTCCGTGATCTTTTATGGACTCGCTGACATGCTGGATGTTAAACTGAATATTGCCATCCATCCATCCATCCATCCATCCATCCATCCATCCATCCATCCATCCATTCATCCATCCATTCATTCATTCATCCAAATATCCTCTCATCCATCCATCTATCCATTCCTCCATCCATCCATCCCTCCATACATACATACATCCATATATACATCCATCCATCCCTCCATCCATCCATCCATTGTATCCATCCATCCATCCATCCATCCATCCATCCATCCATCCATCCACTTGTATATCCATCCATCCATCCATCCATCCATTATCCACTTGTATATCCATCCATCCACTTGTATATCCGCCTTCCATCCATCCATCCATCCATCCATCCATCCATCCATCCATCATTCCAAGTCCCATCTTCCAATGTGGCTGTTGGGTAGAATATCTCTGTGCAACTCATTTGATTGCAACTACAGCTCTATATCTAAATTGTTCATGTCAAATTGGTTTTAATATTAAAAGTAGTTTTATAAAAACATAAAATTGTAGTATCTTTTATGAGTATAAAAAAGGAGTATTTTACTACTTCTTACACTCTGGTTTTAGACATGGACACAACAATACAACTACAGCAGCCATAAAAGGATGTTATAATTTTACAGAGGCGTGAGGCCCAAAGGTGTCCCCCAGGGATCAGTTCTAGGGTGCTCTTCGAGGTGTATTATGCCTCATTTCCACTGAGCGGTCCGACTCGGTCCGGTCCGCCTTTTTGTCTGTTTCCGTTGTAAAAGCGCCCCATACAGCAGGGCCTTACAGTCCATTAATAAGTACCCCTTCAGGTGTAGGTATACAGGACAATGGTTCAATACGGTTAGGGCGGAATTACCGGCGTCACATAACACAGTCCTTTGACTGGCTGAACTCATTAACAATGGAGTGATTTTATAAGTCACTTCCGTGACAACTTTTCACACCAGTCCGCTGTTCTCCATGGAGCCTTTTATTAAACACAGCGGTCGTATTTGTGTAAAGAAAAAAACAAAAAGCATGAAAGACAACCATGAGCTGCTGGATGTACTCCATTGTTGTGGTTTCTTACTCCTCTTCTTCTGTGTTTTTCGCACGTCACCCACTTTCTCGTCCCTCCAGTATGACGCCATGCAAGTGTTCAGGGTAAACCCTGCCTGCTCAACGAGAGTTCAGGAGGCAGTAGAAACACTCCCACAAAATGTCAGAATTAGGCAATTCCGGACCGGACCGAGCCGCACTGATCCGCCCAGTGGAAACGAGGCTTTTCACATGATTTTCTGTTTTTATGCCGATAATGCTGTGATGTACTGTTGCATTAACTCCTTGTGAGTCTGTTTATGACCTCCAACCAAAGTGTGCAGAGAGTTTTAATCCCAAGAATGTGATCAAAATTGTAATTTGACTGCCTTTCACAGACTAAAATGCACAATATTTTCCCTAATTTAAAATGTTAGCATTCAAATCTACTATTTAAGACACAGGCAGTGACAGTAAAGGGGGTATTACCTGTTGCTGCTTTCACTCATCCATCAGTCTAAATTTGAATAAATCAAGTCCAGTTTTTCCTCTCAAATCAAGCAGTGATTTACATCTTAGGGGTTCCATTTTATTTCCCTCTATCAGCTAGTCTCTGCTTCTCTAGATTAAAAATCTCCCCCTCAACCCCACTTCAGCCATTACTGCAGACCAGGCAGCAATTCCTGTTGATTGCAAGCGGGTGAGTCCATACAGGGCGGAGGGGGGTGTTAATGAATTCCAGCCTTCTGGTAAATGAGGACTTATTAAAGTCCTGCTGCCTTGTAGTTTGGCATTTTCAGAGCTTCTGGTGGAGTCTTAAATCACTTCCTCTGCAAATGTCATTCCGGCAGAGCTGACCGTGCGAGAGGAATCCGGTGTTTGCTTCTTCTGTATATCCAGAGAGCTAGTTTAAAAGGAAAATGAGGTTGTTTTTCCTCCCCGCTAAATGTCCAACATTTTGTTTCCCTTCCTGCAGCTACGTCGGATGGGACGCGTCAAGGCCTGGACAGCATGAGAGGGGGTGTGTGTGCCACGAAAGGCATGAAGGTGGTCCTGAAAGTGGGACAGAGTAAGTCATCTCACCTCTCTGTTCAGAAACGGCTCTCCCTCACATGAATCACGGGCGATGAGCTGGCTGAATGCACTTTTTTTTTTGTCCATCGCACGTAATCAAATCATTTAACAGCTCAGCGTGATCAGCACACAACGGTCACATCTTTCCAGATCTGAGCAGCTCGCATTCATTAGCGCACCTCATCTCTTCTACTTTTTGAACCATCCCTCTAATCTTGCTGTGTCTCAGACCTGCACGCACAATGAGCATGGTTGAGTGTGCGCATATCTTTCTTTCTTTCTTTCTTTCTTTCTTTCTTTCTTTCTTTCTTTCTTTCTTTCTTTCTTTCTTTCTTTCTTTCTTTCTTTCTTTCTTTCTTTCTTTCTTTCTTTCTTTCTTTCTTTCTTTCTTTCTTTCTGTGCTACATGTGTGCCCTCGCTGAGCATATTAGGCCTCGTTAAGTGGTGAGAACAGCGCAGAAGTGTGGGATCAGTCAGCTATAATGAGCCCTGTTGACTCCCTTCTCACTCTGCCTTTTAACTGCTACTGACTCATACCGGACCCACACTCGCACAACACGGCCCTGTTGGCGCACGGACGCAGAGGTGTCCAAGCAGTGTGTCCGAACACACACGTTTCCCGACGCAGCCCAGAGCTCGATAACAAAATGACTCCATTTGGTGTTAAAGCACGCAGTCAGTGATTTTTAATGACTCGTGGCAGTGCACACCTCTAATTTGTTTGGAAAATATTCGTGGGTAATGACCCCTCGCATGCTGGGTTTTTCGAGAAAGCAGCACATAAAGAAAGGAAAAGTGGGGTGAAAAAACAGCCAATTTAAGCATTTTCACTGACCTGCACGTTGCTGCACATAATGGGCACCTGTCCTTCACATGACCGCCGCCACACACACACACAAATACACACAGCGGTACACAAATACAAGCTGCCTATTTCTATTTCTTTGATCTGTGCTGTGTTATCGGACCCAGTGTATTGGAGGTTCTCTTCAGCAAAGAGCCAAGTGGCGCTGTTATGGCTCTATCAGCCTGTAACATCAGCACAGTCAGCTCAGCTCAATAGAAATACCACACTTTATTTCCCCTGGCTCATACAGGCAATGGAAAAAGCAACCTTCTCTCACTTTTTCTTCACCCTCCTCTTTTCCTCTTCATCCAACTTGCTTTCTTCCCTCTCAGATCCCCTTTTTTTCTCCTCCCGTTTCACTTTGCGTGGCATCCACCTCTCCTCACACCTCTTGTTGTTGTCACTTTTCTCCTCCTCTGTCTCTCCATCTTATCTGTCGTGTGGCTGAAAGGTCACGTCTGTGTTGTTTGTCGCCTAAATAAGCTGCATGCCGCCTCGCGCTGATTTTCGATGCGAAGCGAGGAAAGCACACACACACACACAACCACACATGCATCGACCTGTCTGCTCTCATTTTTTTATCTCTCTCTCTGGATCTGCCACATACATGCATGCCCGCACTTTCTCCTGCACCCGCCCCCCACGTCCTCCACTTGCCCCCACTGACCACACAGCAGTTCCTATTGATCACCGCCTCCAACTTCTGTTTGGTTTACTGTCAAAGGGAAGCCGCTGGCCAATAGGCCTACACTTTTCTAAATGTCAGTACATATACTTGGAGTGTTGTGCACAAAACACACACACACACAGAAACCTTAACTCACCCCTTGTTTCTTTATAATTTACCTCCAAGCAGCCAGACCTTTAAAGTAGTCTTAGTCAATAGTTCCTAAAGCTTTCTGATGTTTTTTTGGACTTTTTTTTTAACCTGATTTTCAATCATTTCAATGATTGAATGTTTTGTCCAATTACCGACAACTGTTTACAGACAACTTAGCAACAAATGCAACATTTCTTGCCATCGTATGCACACCCCTTGAACTTTTCACATTGAGTCATTTTGTTACAAATACAAACTTTAATGTATTTTGTAGGGATAAACCTGCCAATTTAGACTGTTCAGAGAAGCAGCGAAGAGGGTCATAGTAACTCTGGAGGAGCCACAGCTCAAATGGGAGAATCTGTTGACAGGACAAGGATTAGTTAGGAACTCCACAAATCTGGCCTTGGAAGAGTTGCAAAATAAAAGCCCTTAGTGAAAAATATCAATAGAAAGTCCTGCTTGCCTGCATGTAGGAGACACAGCATGTGGAAAATGATGCTTTGATCAGGCAGATGTGGCCAAAATCAAAATCATTTTGACCCATATGGAAAATGCTATGTATTGAGGAAAGCTAGCATTGTAAATCACCCTCAACACACCATCCTTTCTGTAAAACATGGCAGTATCAGGCTGGGGGGTTGATTTACTTCAGCAGGGACATGGTCAGTGTGAACAAGTGGGCAAACCTGTTAGAGGCTGCAGAAGCCTTGAGACTGAGGTGGAGGTTCACTTTTAAACGGAACAACCCTAAACATACAGCCAGAGGTACAGTGAAATTGTTTAAATTAAAGCATACCCATGTGTCAGAATGGCCTAATCAAAGTCCAGACCAACTAGTTTGTGTTTGAAGTGGACCCCCCGGTATTCGCGGGGTTGAGGGACCACAGCTAAACTCCGCAAATAATTGAGACCATATTCAATTCAATTATAGCTCCATTTCACAACACATGTCATCTGAAAGCATTTTATAACAAAGTCATTTAAATTAAATCGTACATACATTCTAATTAATCCTTCAGTTTATTATTTCAATCAGCTTAAAAGTTCTCTAACTTGGTAACCCAGAAGATTGCACCGAGTCATTGACTTGCAGCATTCACTGCGCCTGAATACCTGAACATCTTACCCATACCTCTTATAACTGCCTATTTTAATAAAATGTACCTTAATATCAAATCAAATCAAACTTTATTTATAAAGCGCTTTTCATACAAGAAGTTGCATCACAAAGTGCTTTTACAGATTAAAACTACCCCACATAAAACCACATTCCCTTCCCTCCCCCACAGATTTAAAAGCATGGTCACAGTTATACCCCCCTTCCCCCAACCCAACTCCAACGCACACACACAGTTAAAAGCAACAGTAAAAAAGGACATTGGGCCGAGTGCAGATGAACCATTCAAGCAAACGCCATCAGAGGAGCCATCTGCACCGGCAGCGGTAGATCAACAGCAGCAGCCGAGGCACCGACACAGGGCACCCAGTGGAGGCAAGGCCAAGACCCCCACCTCCACCCAAGCTCCACCTGGAGAGCACCCAGGCAGCTACAGCCGACCACCGCTCCCAGGGCAGAGGGCTCCCACAGAGGAAACACTGGAACGGGGATTAAAATAAATTAAAGTATAAAAATAAACAGTAAATTAATGTGCTAAGATTAAATAGTAACACACTGATAAAAATATAATCATATAACACATGCAGAGCAATTAAACAAACTGTAATACATAATGATCAGTTAAAAGCTAAGCTAAAAATGTGAGTCTTGAGCCTGCTCTTAAAAACATGAACGTTCTGCACTAATATGCATTATAACCACATTTTAAACTATATTAGCAATACCACAGAAGCTAACATCCACAGTCATCCTTAACGCCGCTTCTGGGGGGTTCAATCAATCAACGCCAAGGAATATTAATGGCGCTTCTGGATTGGCTGCTTTGTGACCACCACCCAAACGCATATCAAACAGCATTGTGCCTAGGTATCTCATATTCCCAAGCTACATTGCCTTCCGAATATTTTAGATATGCTCTACAGAAATATCTGCAAATAGGTGGGAGCCCACTGTATATATCGCATGAGATCCTAAAAAAATTACGTTGAAGTACAGTATGTTATAAGAAAAAAATGTAGAAAAGTTCAAGGGTCATGAATACTTTTTTAAGGCACTGTATAGCCGTGCCGGCACTAGAACCAGTTCTGAAATGGTTCTACATTATTATATATCTAAAAATTATAAATTAGAGTATAGTTTTAACAGCACACTTTTCTGTTTTACTCCTTTATACATGCAAACACATTAATTAATTTCACACATTTAACTGATGAACACGCACTTTACCATGCCAGTGGACACGTCTGAACTCTTATCGCCTTCAAAGTTGCCAAACCCATGAAAGACCTTCAGAAACCCTTGACAACTGTTGAGCAAGAGCTCTTCCAGAATGTCTGAATGCTAGATGAGCAAATCCTTTTCTCTGCTTTTGCACTTCATCATCATCCGTATTCTACTCTCTCTTGTTGCTGCAATAACCTGTAACCAAGTTGTTTACTTAAAACAGTGCATCAAGCTAAAGTAGTCTAGAATAATACTGTTCTTACTGCTGGCCAGATGGCTCAGAAAGTGAACAAAAATAAGTATTTTCTCAATCACCTCATTCAGCTTTTGATAAGAAGCCCTTTACAAGTGTGTTTCTGTGTGTGTGTTTGACATGTAAATGCTCTTTAATGCCATCACCATCACAGACGGCTTGCTAGACAGATGGCCTGATTTAGAGACCACAGATTACAAGCCGTTATGGTCTTGTGAAAAATCACTCGCTCTAAAAAAGCCCAATGGCCTCTTTCTGGTTTCCCATTTGAACAAACACATGAAGCTCTGTCAATTTGTGCTGTGTTATAAGAAGAGGTGAAGGGAGGGAGGTGTTTATTAAAGGTTTTCAGTGATTGTATTTTACCCTGGGAGGCATCTAATGCCTGTTATGTGTTCCTGTTCTGAGGAACAGAGGAACAGAGACCTTATGAGGTCCAGAAACGTTTGGAGTAATAAGAGTCCAGAAAAAGATTTGGATCTCCAGACTTTAACCACAAGTTAAATCCATCCATCCATTTATCCATCAATTTGTTCATCATCCATTCATTTCTTTATCCATCTGTCCTTCCATTTGTTCATCATTCATTCATTTGTTCATCCATTCATTGGTTCATCATCCATTTGTTCATCAATCGATCCATCCATCCATCCATTTATTGGTCCGTTTACTCATCCATCCATCCATCCATCCATCCATCCATCCATCCATCCATCCATCCATCCATCCATCCATCCATCCATCCATCCATCCATCCATCCATCCATCCATCCAATCTTTATAGGTTCTCTTCTTACTGTATAAATATAAGCATTAGAGTCATAGTCTGATAACTTTGGAAATTTTAGTTTGGAAAAGTTTTAGATTTTGTGATGAAAATTCCAGTGGAAGATCACAGTTTTTAGAAAACTGCTCCACCTCTTATCCACCCCTTTATTTTCCTCGCACAGGCCAGTACGGACTGCCCCCAAAGAAGGACCAGCCAGCAGGACGCACCACCAGCAGAATCCCAGGTAGGCAGGCGATAATCCCACCATTAGATGCATCCACAAAATAGATAGAGGGAATAAGCAAAGAGTGGTAGAAATAAAGAAAAGCAACAAGGAAAAGAGGGGAGGGGGTGAGGGTGGAGGCAACAGATGGAGAATGTGCAGCGGTGACATCTGCAGATCTCTCTGTTTAATTCCATATTTCTATCCCTCTCCTCCTTCTAGCTAAGTGCTGCGGGCAGGAGAGGGATGGCTAATAGCTACCCTGGGAGAAGGACAAGAAAAACAAAGGGATGGCAGAAAGAAGCAGGAGGAGAAAGAAAGAAAAGGGAAGGGAGTCATTGTGGCCTGGATTCTGTAGTTTTGTCGAGGGACATGAACGATTGGAAGAAATGTGGAATGAGGAGAGCTGAAGATACATAAGGGTAGTGATGGAACAGAGTGAGAGGAGATGTGAAACAAAAAGAACAGAGAGGGAAAACAACAAGCAGATTCACCCTCTTTGTCAAAGTCATTCACTGAAGGGGAAAAGACACGATTCACACTCAGCTGCGTCCGTTCCCATTTTCCTTTTTTTCCGACTGTAAATTTGTTTTCCATAGAGAATGTGTATATTGATAAATTCACGCTTTCTCAGATCACTTGCGCATAAATCCTATATGTTAGGAGTGTTTTTATGTGTGAAGTAGGTAACAATAGTACGCATCTCTGCCTGCATGAATGATTTAATCACACACGCAACACATAACAACAGACTTCACACCCTTTGGATTTTGAGACGAGGACGATCTGATTTACTCTAAATCACACATCCAATATATATATAGTTTTAACTCCTGATTATTTCTGATCATCATATTAAAATCTTTTCCATCCATCCATAAATTCCCAGTACAATATCGAACTAGAGGGGGCTTTTTTTTTCTTTTTAGGAATTTGCTTTGTGTGTCGTCTAAAATATACCAACCTTCACTCATCCGGATCACAACACGCTGATAATTATTCGCTCAGCACTAACCCACTCTTTACAGTCCACTGAGAGTGAACATCCGTGGGTTTGCTTTATATCACAGAATCAGGCGCTCCGGATGGTTGTTGTCTCTGCAACAACAGCCATTGCTTTCATTATGCAGATGGAGTCATCACGGACGTTAACCATAAAGGTTTGGACTCTATAGCTTCATCAGATGCAGCATTAACTAAATAATCCTCCAACAAAGCTTTTCTATGCACCAGTGAACTCAAAGTAAGCCATGCTTCCCCAGATGTGGTGGGCATATCGAAAAACTGCTTGGGTGTCACACCTCAGAAATGCAATATACGCACACATATACAGTATGCACATATGCACCACTGCTCCAAAATTGACTTAAACTCTACTTAAATTCCTAATCTCATGCTATATGATGCTCATGAAGCACTGATGAAGATTTACTCACTTAAGTTAAGATCTTGAAAGTAGTTTCCTTTCTATAGGGCTCAGACTATAGAAAATGTAGTCACAACTAAAACTAAAAATCTGTTGGGTTTAACCATTTTTTTTTCTTTGGTTGAACATGGTGTGCGTCAAGATTTCACATGTTTTGCTTTGAGTTCTGATAGTCAGATCCATCGTGTATACCAGCTTGTCCTTCTAGGGTTGCGGGAAAGCTGGTGCCTAAGTCCAGCAGTCATTAGGTGAGAAGTGGTGTACACCCTGGACAGGTCATCAGTCCATCACATAGTCAGATAATAAGTGATGAAAAAACTTAATCTGTTTATATATTACTTTTCCTTAATAGTGCCACCATCCAGTCTGTCAGCATTCTTGGCTGTTTATGCATATGCTGGGTTTCAAAAGTTTTTCAGTTCCAAGAAAAGGGAGTTTTTCTCTAGTTATATCAAGTAACATTGCACCCAAGTAACATTCCACCCATCCTCCACCTTTTACTGTGCACTGCCAGACAGCTGACTGAAAGAAAGCTGCTTCACTCTTACCTTGCATACAAGAAAAACTACTTCAGATGTTGGGAAATATTTCCCAATATATATTTAACTTGTGGAAACAATAGGGGTTCTACACATCCCTCTTATTAAGGTAAATCAGTTTTACAACCAGCGTTGGCTAACCTTGACTTGAATCACTGTTAAGCAGCCAACTGCATGCTGAGCAGATTGCCTGTCTAATTAACCAGCTAATATCACTTTGTAATACTTCTAGAGTTGTTCTATAAAGAGCACAATGGTAAAAATTTATATTATTCTGCACAACAGGCATCTAAAAACTGTTATTAAACATTACCGTGACTGTAATGGCCAATATGTTCAATTCTTTTAGCATCGTGAGCTGTTATTGTTGCTTTTCTGCTTTTATATAAAATAAATTATGCTCAGTTTTATTTTACCCTTTCAAATCAGGAGTGCAACACTATGGCGTATCACTTTTAGTCGCATTTCCTAACATTTTTTTATATTAATAACCAGTACAGACATGCTGGAATCTGTGATTGCCTAATATGCATGGCTGTATAGGAAATGATAAACATGTCACCTTTTAAAATTTACTATTGTAGAAGTAGAAGTAGCTGGGGAAGGTTTAACCGCACCCTGTTTTTTAGCAGTTTTTTAGCATAGTTGCATTGTTTTTAGTTCCATTGTTGCAACCAGTGAAAAAATATATCTGGAGACCAATTTACAAGGTGTAATCTTTTTTTAGCTACATGCTATAACTAGATCATGACATTTAGTATTTTCCCCTTTTAGTTTTTTTTCTTCTTTTAAATAAAATGCAGTTTTAACAAAGGTAAAATAGATTAAAATTTGTTGTATCTGATTCCTTTGTTCCAGGAAAATTCCTCCGTTCTCAGGTGCCACCACCTGCAGGTATTAGCTACATCCCAGCTTGAACTCACCCAGTTTAAACACATTATTGTTAAATTTATGTAAACCCTGACCGCATGTTAAGGAGGTAATTCATCTATTTGAATCACTTGAGTTTTACCAAATATCTTAATCTAACCTATATTAGTCCCCGCTGCAACATAAACCGGAGTTTCTATAGGGTCTTCAGAAGTCCTAAATTTAATTGTCTTAATTCTAGTTCTTAAAAAGCTTTAAAGACACCCAGACTTTCATACTAGGTCTTAGATTACATTTAGTCCTTTCCTTAAATTTGGATTTTAGTTCATGTGGAATTCCTCAAGGTTTCCCTGCCAACCTTTAAAAGACTTCTGCTCTTGAAACTGGTCTTCTTGACCGTTTCAACCGATAGTTCGCCATCCTAGTCCTGAGGATCCACTGTCCAGCATGTTTAAGGTGTTTCCCTGCTGCCACACACCAAACATAAATAACATGCTTCTGCAGCAATTGAAAGCATGCTGAAAGGTTAATGCAATCATTTAAATCATGTGTGCATGAACATAGAGACATCTAAAACATTTAAGATGAAGATACACTGGTTTAAGCAATACAATCTAAACATTCTGGGTACCTTATCCTCCTTTATCAATTTAATAGCTGTTTTAAATGTGGCATGAAGATTTGTTTGAAAGTGTTGAGGTAGAGTAGCCTAGGTGTAAAAATTAACATGACACATGAGTCACATGACAGAGTTGAGAAAAACACCTTTAAAACACTTGGCAATGATATAATTTAGTTGCTTAAGTTCAAGTAAGTTATTAAAATAAGCTAATTTATTATCTTCCTTCTGTGGATCTATTGTCTTCCACTTACTTGAGATTGAATCACAGCAACCCACTCTACAGCAACTCTCTTCAGCACATTCCCAGGCTAGAACAGAGGTATAGTCACTCCAGCAGGCTCTGGGTCTGCCCGAGGGTCTCTGCCCTGTGGGACGACCCTGAAAAAGCTCCAAAGGAAGAGCTAAGAATTTAGACGCTCTAACCATTACAGCTGACTCCCATCAATGTGGCGGAGCGGCTCTACTCCAAGCTCTTGAAGTCCTCCTCATGGAGGAAGCTTACTGTATTTCATCCACTTGTTTCTGGCATTCTTTCGTTCATGATCCATATCTTATTGATTGAGTCAGATTGCAGATCAGAGGTCCCCAACTCCAGTCCTGAAGAGCTACTATCCTGCAACTTTTAAATGCATTCCTACTCCAACACATCTAAATCCAATGGGTCCATGTCATTCAGTTCTGCAAATCATTTGATTTTGGTCTATTAGAGAAAGGTAGCAGCTAAAAGTTGCAGGATAATAGCACTCCAGAACCGGGGTTAGACAGCCTCATTTTGACGAACCTGTAAATAGAGAGATCTTTTTGGCTCAGATCTTTCTTCACCACTACAAACCACTGCAGCACCAACATTACTGAAGACCAGCCCCAATCCGTCTATCCATCTCCAGCTCAATCTTGCTCTAAGATACATGAACTCCTCTGCTGGAGGGAGCAGTCCACCATTTCCGGTTAAAAACCATGGCCTTAGACGCAGAGGAGCTGACTGTTTGCCAATTTATTAAGTTTAGGCTTTCAATTGAATTCATAATGGTCCCTAAAAAGTAAATATTCCATGGGAATTTGCAGAAATCTGGGAAACATTCCAAAAAATTATATTTAAAGTAAGTACTATTGTTTAGAGTAGATATAAATGTAAAGTAGAAGAGTAAGGACAGCTGATGCAGCTGCTTATTTTTTTATTTCTTGCCTGTTGCGTGTTTGTCTCTAAGGTGAATTCATTATTGATGTAAAATGGTTAATGGAAGCAAATGGAAAATAAAGCCTGGGAGTCTAAACTCTGGTGATAAAAACAGGAAGGAGGGTAGAAAAATGGAAGGGGGAGAGAGAGAAGAGAGGTAAAAGAGAAGAGGATATACTGTAATAAAGAGACTTGGTGAAAAGCGGCGGCCATAATGGAGATGGAGAGTGAGGGATGTTGGGTTAATGGAGGGAGGAAGGGAGCCGGAGTAGGGAGCATAATCGACGTCCAGCATTAGGGTTTCACTCCCGGTCGGTCCAGCGCAACGGGGCGCCAAGGGGAGGGGGTGGGTGAGGCTAGCCGGCGTGTATCTGCTCGTATGATTGTGTGTGTGTGTGCGTGTCAGTATGTAAGCGTGCGAGTGTGTCTTTGTTGCCAGGCACTGAGCTCAGAGCAAGGTAGGTCATTACGGCTACAATAACCCAAAGACAGCGAGGACCACGGAGCGAGGAGGGAGGGGAGGAGGAAACAGAGGGAGACGCAGGAGCGAGGCAGAAAGGGATGTGTGCCAAGAATAATGATGGACCAATCCAAGTGACTCTATCTCAGCCTTAACCAGTTTGAAACTCCTGCTCACACGCTCCTTGCCTCTGTACACACTCTCACACACACACACACACACACACACATATAGAAACAGCACAAACCCACCCCAGGAACATCATTCACCTGCTGAGTTCTGACCCGACCTCCTGCGGGGACAGCCGCCAACTCGGAGTGCTGTAAAAATCTCGACTTTCAGGCAAACGAAGGCTCACAGAACAGAAAGACAGAGTGAGAACAGTTTGTTAGACAGACAGACACAGAGAAAGACGTTCAGGAAGGAAGGCGAGCTAGCCAGTGTGTGGTCCGGTGGTGGGAGCAGACTCTCTTCATGTGGCTGCCTGTAATACTAAGGAAATACCGTCTTTAGGGTTAGGGAAATACCGTTTGTTACCTTGATATACACTGCGGCTCAGCCTGGCTCTCCACAGAAGCATACACTGTGCAGAGCGTTCTCACTCACTGCGGACATTCCTCGCTGTTTTATATGCGCCGCTGTCCACTTCATCACATCAATAAAGAGACCACAAATAAGCTTCTGTGAGATCTGCTGCATACTTGCTGCATTCCACTGGGTTGGAACCGACGCAGTCTCCGCTCATTGGGCTAAACCATCACCATTACTCATGGTATTGTGGTGCAGCGCCATAAAGAGCGCTATGTTTTCTCCAAAGCATTATGAAAGCATGAGTTGTGAAAGCATACAGTGTTATTGCTTTGTTGGGTTTAATGTAGAAGCACTGAGAAGCTGTTTGGGATGCAGGGCTGCCTTCACAAAGTTTTCAAATTGGTAGCTAGATGGGTGTTTACTGATAATCTTTGGACGGCACAGCAAAACCAAAGGCTAGAACTAGAAATGCATCAGAAGGTGATCTGTGACAAATTTTTATCTCACGCTTTGACCTGCTTGTTGATTCAGATTTATCTTTGACAATTAAGCACATGCAAGTTACTGGGATAAAATTATGGTTTCAGAACTGTGGCCTGCAAGACGCTGCAGTTGTTAGCTTGCAGCAAGAAAGTCTGGAGTTTGAATTCAGGGTCTCTCTGCATGGAGTTTTCTCTCCCGTTCTCTCAGTGGGTTCTCTTTGGATACTTCAGCTTCCTCCCACAGTCCAAAGACATGCATGTTAGGTTATTTAGCCTCTCAAAACTACCTTTTGTGTCATTGTGTGTGTGCATGATTGTTTGCGCTATGTGAGTGCTGACTGGCCAAGTGTCCAGGGTGTACTCTGCCTTCGTCCAGTGACTGCTGGAGATAGGCAGCAGCTCCCCCACGACCCTGTACGGAAAATGGATGGATGGATGGATGGATGGATGGATGGATGGATGGATGGATGGAAGGATGGAAGGATGGAAGGATGGAAGGAAAAACTTCCTTTAGATGTCATTGTGTGTGTGTAGGATTTTCTTTGTCCAGAAGATTTTGCGTTGTTCCACAGTTAACACTCATTTTACTGATATGCCAGTTTAATTAAGTTGTATGAAGCATTGTTCTTCCATGCTAGCCCCTTCCTTACTTGTTTAAGCACACTGCTGGATACTCCCAACAAATCTGCCTTGCTTACAAGAAAAAGAATATTGGCTGTTTGGAGAATTTACTCTCATTAAAGATTACTATGTTTTGAAAGTGCAGTTGGGAGGCTAAGCGCAGGTGTCTTTAAAGCAGCAAACTGCAGGTTCTACCAGAGCAGATAGCAGCCTGACTAACTAACCAGCTGACATCAGCTTGTTACACTCCCAGAGTTACTCTATTAATAACAGAATGGTAATAACCCCAATAAACACATTTGTACATTTTGCTTAAGTCTTCCACAACTATTAAATGACAAAGACATTTAAAAAAGCTATTTAAAACTGCTTTACCAGACACTGATTTTAAATGGCATCTCCCTTGCGACTGTAACATAATTTAATCTTAAATATCTTCATTGTTATGAATGTATAAAAACAGGTGACTGATTTTAAACATGCCCTCTCACTCTCCATATTTCTGGATATATCAATAAATTATCTATATACCATCATTAAACCACACCCAATGCTGTTTTAGTTTTAGAAAAAAAGCAATCACAATACGTCATACATTTCAGTTTAACCTTTAAAAGTATGGTGATTCTTTGGAGTATTTCTAGTGTTTTTACTTAAGGTTATCATACCATGAGCCATTGAGCATTTCATAATTGAAGAAACATCTAAACAATGTCTAAATTGTCCATAGACTTTTGGGCAAACATTGGCATGTATTTTGTCTAAAAGTGAAGACAATTTTGAAGGATAACTCCAGTTTTTAAATTCTTTAGTAGAAGTATACACATTGACCTGTTTTAGTCCAGATTGAAAACCATGAAAAAACATTTGAAACATGTATTAGTTGAGCTACACATCCACAGTTACTTACATCTACTCTTTATCTGCTTCTGTGAGCTGCTTGATAAAAGAGGTGCTGTCGCTGTTTGAGACTATTGTAGTTCTGGTTGGACTGAAGTTGAACACTTGTTTGGTGGCTGAAAATCTCAAAGTAATTATGTTACTTAATTTATTTCAGGTGGAAACTCCACCCAGTCCCGAGGGCCCTTTGGAGATGGCAGCGATGACCAAAATGGACCCCTACAGCCATCCAACATCGCCCTCATTGCCGGCGCCGCTGGAGGCTCTGCCTTCCTCCTGCTGGTCACCGCCGTGATCTGCGTCGTGTGCTACCGCCGGAGGCACGCCAAGCACTCTGACACCCACCACCCACCGCTGTCGCTCTCATCCCTCACCAGCCCCAAGCGCGGTGGTGGTGGCGGCATCACCAGTTCCAACAACAACGGCTCGGAGCCTAGTGACATCATCATCCCCCTGAGGACGTCGGACTCGGCCTACTGCCCGCACTACGAGAAGGTGAGCGGGGACTACGGCCACCCCGTCTACATCGTCCAGGAGATGCCTCCTCAGAGCCCGGCCAACATTTACTACAAAGTATGAGACAGCTGTCCGGACACTCTCTTCCTTCAACCACGATCAGCCAATCACACCCAACATCTCCCAAATGAAGCCACTACATCTCAAAACTGGATCGCCTCAGTAGTACCAGTATTGTCCTTTGGAACCCCCCACACACACCCCACTTGCCCTGCCCACTGTTGTGTTTTTAGCTGAATAAACCCCCCTCCCCCTTTAACGCCATTTCACACAACTGGGCCATCAAGTGTGTGTAAGGGGTGATGTTGTAACCACACACAGCCCTTCCTAACAAGGCCCTCATGATTGGGCAAGAGGCTCTGAATTCCCCTGTCTTGTTAACTCAGAGCTAAATGAGCCCCCCCACCTTTTAACGCGTCACACACTCTTTTTCTAAGAGTGTGAACCTGGTGTTGGGATGTTAAAAAAAAAATGACTGAAAGGACTTTTTAAAAAAGGACTACGCTCCTGGACCCACTTGGCACAGACGAGCTCTGATTCTCAGAGGGCCACACCCGCCTTGCCCACCACCCCCACCCCGCTTTTAGATCTCTATCATCCAATCAGAGACGAGCCCCTTGCCATTAACTCGACAATAGCCTCCTAGTTTGTTCGTGTTTGTTTCAATCGAGAAAACAGGCTTGGGGGCCTCGGACTCACACCCTGAGCCCACAACAGGCCCTCCAGACGAGGTCTGACTAATCGGTGACTCTCAGAATCGTGTATATTTTAATAAAACGTGCGTTTGTGTGACTGTGCGCGAGCGTGCAAAACAGTTGGGTAATAATTATGGCGCTGCTGCTGCTCCACATTAGAGTGCAGTTAGTGTGCTTCAGCAAGTTTGCATACATGTGAGAGTGTGCGTGTGTGTGTGTGTTTGCTTTTCTGTGAGTGTGTGTGTTCTTTAGACTTGTCTTAAATACCAAAACACAAAATAGTGAGCGAATATCAAAAAAGTGAGATTTTTTATGGCTATCAACACTTATAGATTATATATATGAATATCCAGTCAATAATTTCTAGATGTTTTTTTTATTGGTTTATTATTTTACCCACTCTGTTAATCTACAATTCTGTTTGTATTTGCTTTAGTTCTGTTTTTATTTTGCTTATTTACTGCCCTTTTGCCTTTACATTTTACAGTGGCTTGCCGAAGTATTTATACCTCTAAAACCTTTTTTCCCATTTTGTCACATTACAACCACAACCTTAAATGTTTTTGTTAGGTTTTCATGAATTAGACAAACACAGAGGGATGAATAATTATAAAGTAAAAGAAAACAGAAGCAATTTTAAGATTCTGGCATTTGTCTGTATTCAGCGGCAATTACTCAGATACTACTAAACAAAAATCCAGCACAACCAGTTTTAAGCCTCAAACTGATCTTTCTCCCTATATTAAGCACCATCCGTCTTCCCACCAACTTTGACCAGCTTCCCCATCCCAGCTTAAATGAAGCCATCACCATGTTCAGATGGATGTGTGGTGCAGAGGAAATGGGACTTATTTTCTCTTCACTCCTCCATACAGACCAGATGTAGCAGCCAGTAATGTAATAACGGCCAACGGTGCAGTAAAGTTTCTTATCCATTAACATAAAACCTTTTGCCAGTAATGCTGGTCGCATGACCACTGTTCTCTTCCTGAATTCTAGCACATTCCATTATGTGATCTAAATAACAAATGCACTAATTTAAAGAGCAACTCACCCCCCTACCAGACTCTTACTCCACCTACATTTCTAATTTTAAAAAATGCAGCAAAAGGAGGCGGTGCCTGGAGGACCGAGGGATCCGCATGGGGAGAGGGCTGGTCGTCATCAACACTTTCTGGCTATTGCAACTCCAACTTGCTAGGGAGGTGTGGCCGGGAGTTGGCTTGTTTTATACTCCACAGCGGCAGGATGGCTGACGTCAGCCATAGAGGCTGAACCAGTAGCAAATCCCAATTCAAGTTCAGTGTAAAGTTTTAAAATTTTCCACTGATGGTTTTAGGTAGAAAATTTATATTTTTACTAATATGCACTAAAATACCAAAAATAATGACCAGACATGTAGACAGCACTATTAGACACTCATTTATACAGTATGTGGGATGAGTTGCACTTTAAATAAATATCATTTACATATCTAGACTAATAAACAGTAAAATAATAACCTTTTCTAAAACTGGGTGTTACAACCATATTGAATGAGGGCTGCATCATAGTTATCCTTGGATGAATATGATTGTACCATCTGGTAAATCTATTTCTGACAAGCAAAACTACACAAAACTTGCACAAAAAACTGAAAAAAATAGATTTTTCCAAGAAATGCACACCTATAGATGTATTATTGCATGTAGATTTTCTTAAAGCTATGTCAATAACAATATACAGTGGACACATAGTTTAGTCTTTGCAAATTTGCAAATTGTTTCATAGAGTATACTTATAATATTTGAAAGAAAATGTAGCTTAGGAAGCTGAAGTTCCTGGGCGCAATGCTACTTATTTGGCTTTTGCAAAACAGCCAATCCAGGAGCTCTATTTATTTTCCTTGCCGCTGATTGGCTGTACCCCTAAGAATGAAAATAAGGAAGACTGGATATGTTAGTTTCAGCGGTAGAGCTAAGGCGGTTTCTACTGTGCCTATTAATGAACATTAATTTTTGTTTGAACTATTAAAATAGGGAGTTATAAGTGCTTTTAAAGGGGGTCTCAAGTATTGACAGATTCTAGCTAGTCAGGAGGAGCTGTGGTCCCTGACCCACATAGATACCAGGGGTCGACTGTAATAACTTATTTATTGGCAAAAATTTTATTTTTGGTTCTCCAAAACTGTACTACATTGCTGGCAAGGTATTGGTTTATTGGCTTCATTATATTTAAAATGACCAGAATTATTATGTTTTTGGCCAGTTTTACCTTATCGCTTACCAAAAGTTTGCAGTGCATGGCTAAAAGTGGTTCTGTGTGTTCTTCAAGAGGATTGAAAAAAAAAAACTACACACCAGCAGGACTTCCTTCTGCTTCAATATTAAATTTGTGTAAGTCTATCACATAAAATCTCAATAGAATGCATTTAAGTTTGGGATTGTACCATTACAAAAAGTGAAAAAGTTAAAGCGGTATGAAAACTTCAGCAGGGCACTGTACATTAACTAAATCCCTTGTTTAAATAAGTTGTGTTGAGTTCTCTGTTTTCATTCTCTCCCTCCTCCTCCCTGAGGTCGACTCTGTGTATATTTTTATAGCTCATCGTACTATGCTGTAGTTTAGAGGTCTAGACCTCATTTTCGTGGAAGTGTTGAGGTAGAACCATCTATGAAAGTTTTTCTGTTATTTTTTTCTTTCATTTGAAAAGGCAGATGTAAAAGAAGTTGGGGTCGGGGGGGGTGGCGATGGGGATGGGGGAAGGTAAAGAGAGAGGACAAAATGAAAAAAGAAGAACAAAGGAGCGAAAGAGCGCTGTCTCGGGAGGAGGAATAAAGCAGCTTCTGAATGCAGAACTTTAAGGAAAAGAAAAAAATGAGCAGGAGGGAGATGAGGGAAGACGAGACTGTGAAGCAAACAGGAAAAAAATAGGAGCAGCAGGAGTAATAGATGAAGGATCCAGTGGAAGGAAGGAACGAAGGATGGATGGATGGAGAGCACAAGAAAGAGTGGCTGGTGAAGAGGAGAAACCTCTGAGGTGCTGGACAGTCAGCCAACAAAAGTAAAAAATCCTGCAAAAAAAAACAGACAACGGCTTTTCGGAGGAGTTGAACTCTACATGCACGCAAACATCCACATGCACACACATCCACTGTGACTCTGGCAAGTTTCGGATGCGTCCCTCTCTTTCTCCCGCCAAAATTTGTGTTGAAACGCACACATGCGCTTCTCTCTGATATCACGCAGTTTTTTTAACGACAGTCGAGCGACATCCTGCAAACACGTTCATCCACACTCAACACAAAAATGTTGCTTTCATCTGATCTGTGTTCCCGTGAATCACCTGACGGACGTGGAAGGGATGAAAAAAAAAATGATTGTGTTGTGTTTTCTTCTCTCCTTCACACACACACATACATACATAAACACACACCAGTGCCCTGCACCTCAACCTCAGAGTGCAGCAGCCCGTCGCTGTGTGGGGAGGTGCATTATGTTCACCTTGTGCATACTAATAAAGCTGTTTTTGTGTTGCTCAGACATGTTCTTTGGCTTATGTGTAAACCGCGGAGAGCTTATGCTTTTTCTTTTTTCTTTTCAACTTTGTGCAAACACACGAAGACTCCAGTGTTATTGCCATGTTTCCTGTGTGAAGCCAGTGTTAAAAATCTGAACCTTTCCACATTTCTCAGCCGTGTTTTTGTATCAGTATCATATAACCTTTCATACCTAAGTGTCGCATTCGTCTAAAATGACTTTGTTCCACACATGATGATGTTTTTGTTTTGTTTTTTAATACCACGGAGGAGTTTGGATTGTATTTTGACTGTATTAAAATTGATTTTGGAAAAAAAAGACAGAGAGAGGGGGGGGAAAAGCACCTCAAATTCTCATTTGTTTTGTAGAACTACCACTTTGTTTCCTTTTTTTATGTATAATGTTTATTTAAGTACTTTTAAAAAGTCCTCCAAGCCAAATGAAGTGTATGTTATTCTCTGAAAGTCCAGAATGAAAGTATTTGACTAAAAAAAGGGGAAAAGATGAAACTTTCTTGACTCATCAAACAAAGACTTCACTTTCCGGTCCATTTTCCTCCTTTTTTCCTCTCAACAGAATGTCAGCTACAGTCTTGTCAGAAGTTTACATACAACGCATCATTGGCATGAATGTCGTGTACATCTTAGGCCTTTAGAGATTTGGATTTGAACCATTCTTTTGTGGGGCTGGTATGAAAATGCAACTTCAAACGTTTTAAATACAAACAATGTACAGGTTTTATATATATATATATATTTGGTAAAATTTGGACAAATATTACCAAATATTGCTGAGAAAAGAACCCTTTTGTTTCTTCTGGTGTAGTTCCGGTTGCCCACCACCCCGCCCCACATGTCAATTCTTATTGGTATAACTAGAGAAAGCTTCAATTAAATTTGTTGATTCTTTTTTGTATTACCTCCATGCAATGGATCAGTGCTGCTAATAGCCAAACAGTTCCACAGCCTGATTTTAGGTTTGAGTTTGAGTTCAAGCTTAACCTTGATGTCTTCTTGACATTACAGTCCGGTCTTTGTAGAAAATTTTCCAGAAAGAATTTGGCCAGTCCCTGTGGGCAGCTGCAATTTCCAGTCGAACTAAAGGTGTTGGTATTGACCCGCCAAACACTTTTTTCTTGCTGGATATTCAAACACTTATCTTCAGAAAATTTGTGTTTTTTAAAAATTGGTTGGTTTTCTGGTGCACATCCAGAATCATAGTCCATAAATGATTGGTTGAGATTGAAGCAATTTCAGATTTTTTTTCATCCATTTCAGAACCAGTTTTGAAGTGTGTTTCAGATCATTGTCTGGTTTTAGCACCCAACTGTGTCCAGCCTTCACTATCCAGCTATTGAATTAAGCTGAAGTTGAAGAACTTGTAGGTATCTCTCCCTGCTCGTTATTCCTAACACTTTGTGCAAAGAACCAGTACCTCTAAACAATCCCCACCATCATGCTACCATCACAACCGGTACAGGATTCTTAGCATTGAGAGCCTCACTTTGACTCCTCTAGACATTCTTCTTGTCACTGTAACCAAAAAGCTCAAAGTCTCTTTCTACAAACGGCATTTTATTTAGTTTGTTCATATTGCCAACTTCAAAATTCAATCAAATTTGTTGATTTTTAAACAAGCACACTTTCTTTGTCAGTTGGCTCTGAGTCCTTGTTGAGGTCAAACCAAAGACTTTTTTTGCCACCATCAACAGGTTTTTACCATCAGTTTGGCTGGATATTTGCCCACTCTTCTTGGCAAAATTTTGGTTAACTCTCTTTATTTACTCCAAAATTAAGTTTGATGTATGTTGGGGCTTATTGTCTCGTAGGACGACTAAAATATGACCTTATTTCAACCATAGGTCAGCGCACTGAAAAAAAAGGCTATTCCGTAAAAAAAGTTTTAAAACATTAATAAAAATATTTTTGCTTGTAATAAGCAAGTGAATATTTTCTTGAAAGGATTTCTTGAAATAAGACAATATATTTAAAGAATAAGAAAAAATGTCCTTAAACAAGGGATTTTTACTTTCTTTAAAATCATATTTTGCAGTGCATTGTACATAGTCCGTTTTCAAGGGCCGGTCTCCTGCATGTTTTAGTTGTTTCCATGGTTCAGCTCACCTGAATTAAACAATGGTTCATTAGCAGGCTTCTGCAGAACTTTATGACATTGTGAGGAGGTAGGTGGACCATTTGAATCAGCTGTATTGGAGCAGAGACACATCTAAAACTGGCAGGACACCAGCCGTTGAGGTATGGAGACCAATTAACCTTGGTATTGATTTAAGGTGCAGGTGAAGAATTCATCCTCATTGTTTTTCATTTCATCTCATTTGTTCAATGTTCCACCAGTAGAAAACTCGTTTCACAGCATTCTACTGCCACCACAATTGGCAGTGTTCATAGCTTTGTAAGCCTTATTTTGACTCAGGGTGGCTTTACACGAGGACGCTGTTATAAAATTAGTTTTGGTTTTCATTCGCGGATTCAAAAGAAACTGCATTTACATGACAGCGTGCTAGATCTGATCTCGTTTTACATGGCACGGCGGATTTGGTGAAAACGATGTACGTATGCCAGGCCTTTAGTATGCAGTGTAACTTTGCAACAATATGTCCCGTGATTGCAGTGTTCTATGTTTTCCTTCTCCTCACTACACCGGAAAAGGAAATTTGCTGTAGCAGCACAGAAGAAGAAAAACTATGGCAAACAAAGTGGCGGTGACGTTGCCTTTATCAAAAGTTCACGCCCTACCTTCACACGACAACGAATCATTCCGCGTATTAAGAAAATTCCACTCTGGAACCCGTTTCTGAGACTTTGCGGAGTTTCCCCCCCCAAAACCCCGCCTTCGTGTAAACAAGAGTCCAAATCGCAAAACAAACTTTGCGGATTGGGGTCCCAGCGTTGTCATGTAAACACCACCTCAAATCATTTTTCTTGTAATTGTTGCCAAAATTTCTCAAACTTGTCTCATCTGACCATCAAATGTTTCTCCAGATGACATTCTTCGCCTGCACCTTCTCAGCCCTTATTGATGGTAAACTACCTTTACTGTGGAAAGCGACGCTGGTGTTCATGGTTCTTCCAGTTTATAATCAGCTTGATCTGTTGTTTTTTCTGGATTATTCCTGAACATCCCAATCAGGCTTCTTCCCCCAGGGACAGGTTATGGTCAGATGAAACTTGGACACAGTTGGTTGTTCCAGCAGGACAATGATCCCAAACACGTCACAACTGGTTTCGAAAGACTTACATAAACCTTCCCGATTGGCCTCTGCAATACTCCTGACCTCTCTTTTCAGCTTTTGGAAATTTGAGGAAATTGTGAACCAGTTTAAAATGGACTCTTCAGATTTTGATAAGAGGAGCTGTCTATTATCCAGCCAGGATTATGCCTGCATTCTGACACTTGCAAAAAGGGTGTGGTAAAGGTAGTAATTACTAAGGGAAGTGTTTAGTGGATCTGTATGTATATATTAAAGCCAGAACTTCCTCAATAAATCCAAATTTGGGCACCCAGTTCTTGTTTAATAAAAACCAACGTTGAATAATCATTCCACCTTGGAAAAGTTAAGGTTCAAGCGGGTCAATAAAAGTAGAAAATGTGTTACATTTACCATGATGAGAACTTTATGTAAACTTCTGTAGAGCTGTAACTCTTGTACTCCATTATTCTTTTCTTTATCTTCTTGTAGATGTTATATTTCAAAGTTGTATCTCTAGCTCTCACTGTTTCTCTCAGTTTTCTAAGAAAAAAAGAAAAAACCTCGGACCCAGCCCACGTTTTTTAAAAAGAGAAAGAAAGCGCTTTCTGTGGTACAGAGGAGACAGAGAGAGAGAGAGAGACAAAAAGAAAACCGCTGCCTCACCTCCCTGTTGGTTAAAACTGTGTGTATGTGCATAAAACGTGCGTGAGCTTCTTTGTGCCAATAGCCAGCGAGCGGAGGCCGCTGGTCGACGCGGCGCTCCTATGTGACGTGTTGCGACTTTGTATTTTGGGGACACCTCTGTGTGAAAAGGGTTGGTTTTTTTCGTCCTCTGTTTGTCCTCTCCTCTCTTCCTTCCTCTCCTTTCCCTACTCATCACCGCTTCCCCTTCCCTATCTCCCTTTCTTTACCCCCCTTTCCCCTCCCAACACACCTCTAACGAGAGGAAAAATTAGTACATTCCTGGTCTGGAAAAAAAAATATTGAATAAAAAAAAAAAAATGTTTAAGCACCACTCTTTGGGTTCTTCTGTGTGATTCATTATGAAGCCAGCTCTTTTGTTCTGCCTGCAGATGCAGAGAGAAAGTTCTTGAGGCCCACTAACCCGGCCTTTAATAGCAGGTCTCTCCCCTTATCTCTCCTTTGAGTTGGTCTCAGCAGGGGCTCTTTCACTGCCTCTGCTAATAACATGTCCAGACACACACACACGCAGACTCTCCCACCGGTGTTATCAACAAGTTATCAAACTCAGCTTCGTTAGTGTTGAGGGTTGCCTGGCAACAGATTGACAGAGCGCCTTCTCGACACCCTTCTTCTTCCTCTGTTTCTCCCTCCAGCTTTGTGGCACATTTCTATGGCAACTATTGGCGTCCATTCCAAAATGTGCTCCATCCGGTTGGAGATCTATATGTGGTTGGTGTGTGTGTGTTTTCGAAGCATGCCATGCCGTCCGGGTGGCCGAGGGTAAAATGACCAGGCGGCTGCTTTTGCCCTTTGATCTATGATGCATGAGAGTAGATTACTAGCTGTCACACACACTCAAACACAGCCACATGTCTTGACACAATCTTTTGGAATACCGCAGCGTTGCCGTTGATCCCATAGGGTGCTCGTCATTGCCTCTGCCATGACAACCAGTCACTCTGGAAGGGTTTTTTTGTTTCCTGTCTAACTGGTTCCAGTGCTAAACCAGTTGTTTTCTGTTTTCTGGTTAAAGCCCTTAAAAAAAATAACACTGTAGTAGGACAAACTCCTTCCTGGGCCAGAGCTGAGAAACTCTTTCCTCAGATGCTGAGGGTGGGTTCAAGCAGACCGACAGCCAATCAAAATGTATTAAGTGCCATTTGTACTGACTGTTTTGGTCTACTCGGTTTAGAAAAAAAAGAAGAAAAAAAAAGAATTTCAAGGATAAAAACTGAGATTATGTGTGAATTTTTATATTAGGGATGGATTTCAGCCCGCCATACTCAAGCTCGTTTACGTTTGGACTTGTAGAATCAGCAAATCACTCGATTAGAGCCTGTCTGTCAACATGAAGTAGGCTAAAAAAAAGTATAGATAGCAGCACTTTATACACTGGTAAAAAGAAATTCAAGACCTGACAAGGAGCAAAGTCACAGATATAAATCTTCTTCCAATAACCTGGTTGCATAAGTGTGCACACACTTAAACTAATACTCTTTTCAAACATCTTTGATTCAGTTTCAGCACCTAGTCTTCCTGGCTTTACACCTGTCATCAGTTGTGGTAAATCTGATGAAAATAAGATGAATTCAGCCGCCTTAGAAGGGATTCTCATACACTTGCTTATTTGCATTCTTTAGCTAAAGTTCTAGTTTGCAGAGAGGCTACAAAGGATTGAAATAAATGTTTACAGGTTTCAGTCAGGGGAATATGAAATACATTTGACAGAATTCTTTTCAGTCATCAATAAATAGAGCAATAATGAGACAACAGAGTAGATGTTTCTGATGAAAAGACAAGATGGAAACTATTCAAGGAGGCGGCCAAGAGGTGAAAAGCCACACTGAAGGAGCTGAAGGCATTTCTTATGGAAACTGGTGATGTTCTACACATGACAGCAATCTCCTGTGTCATCCATGTGTCTACACTAAGAAGTTGGAGTGTAAAATATAAGCATTTCCTTACCAAGAAAAAGCCTAGGCCTGGCTAAAATTACCCCAAAAGTTAAGTTCTGCACAAAAACAACGCTGAACAGTGCAAACTCAAACAGTGCAAAACTTCAGTGGCAGCATCATGCTGTGGGCTTCTTTCCTTCAGATGAAACTATCGTGTTTTTAAAGGAGGATAAAAATATGAAAGTAATAGGTCAAAATACTAAATATTTCTACTTGGGGTGTCAAACAATAACATTTTTCATCTAATTAATCACAGGGTAGCTGTGAATTAATCACGATTAATCATGATAAATTAAAATTCCTAAATATGAATGAAAAACTACAATTTTTGGTGTAAATAAATTACAAAACCAGATGCTTTTGTTCTTTTTTAAAGTCTTTTTTAAAATACAGGAGAGATGCATGTAACTTTTGTTTTGAACTCCACAATCACATTTACACGTGGTCCATTTAACCTATTTATCTTTTAGCCAGTTGCTAAGGCAAACTAACTGATTAACATTTTCTGAATGTTAAGCTGAAAGTTTCTTATTAATATTGGACAACCTTGAGCATCCTCTTCATAGGACTGTCCTACAACAACAGTGTTTTCAGTCAAAGGCTTCATCAGTTTCGCTGCAACACAGACTGCCACAGAAGATCCTTCCTGCTCACAGCCATTAGGATCTACAACAACTCCTTGAAATTCTGAAAGATTTGTAGATATTTTAAAAGGTAGTGTGGACAAATATCAAGTTAATATGTGGGATTCTGATAGATTCCAACTACAAAAAGTCCAAATAGAATAATTAAATCAAAATGTTCTTCAACAAAGTACTAACTGAAGGGTGTGTACACAAAAAGGTAGTTGCACCTCACCTCTACTTTATCTTACATTTCCACACTTTGCAGATTTATTGTTCTTCAGTTCAGTTGTACAGGATATATAAAGACATTTTTGATCGTGATTTGCCAACGCAATGCTGTTCAGCAGATGAGTTTGAAACTTCCAGCTTCCTCCCAACACATGTCAATCTTCCTTTGGACATGGCACAAAACCCCAAGTTGACAAATGAACTGCATATCAGTGCAGGCCCGGCGCCATGGGCGGGCCCGAAGCAAAAAAAGAAACTTCCCTTTTTCAAGACTGTGTATTTCAACAATAATGTAGTAAAAATCCAAATAACTTTAGAGATCTTCATTGTAAAGGGTTTAAACAATGTTTTCCATGCATGTTCAATTAACCATAATCAGTGAATTAACATGCACCTGTGGAATGGTTGTTAAGACCTTAACAGCTTACAGAAAGTAGGCATTTATGGTCACAGTTCTAAAAACGCAGGACACTAAAGAGACTTGTCTACCGGCTGTGAAAAACACCCAAAGAAAGATGCCCAGGGTCCCCGCTCATCTGCGTGAACGTGCATTAGGCATACTGCAGGGAGGCATGAGGACTGCTCATGTGGCTAGGGCAATAAATTGCCATGTCCGCACTGTGAGACGCCTAAAGCCGCGTTCACACCGGTCAGCGTGTCCAGGCAGCAGGGCAGCTAGATTACATGCAAGTCTATGGGATCTACGCATCTAGTGGGCGGCAAACTGCCAAGCAGCAAGTCGCGCGCGTCGGCGCAGCTGGCATCAGCGCGCGTCTGCTGCTCAAGTTGGGAAAATTGAACTTTCGGGCAGCAGACGCGCGGTTTCAACCAATCAGAGCGACTCGTTGTACTGACGTAGTAACTCCTTCCATGGGGGAATCGGCAAATTTTTTATTCAAGATGGAGGACAAACTGATCGTCGCTGTATGTAATGTCCGTGAACTGTATGACCCGTCTTCGTCTTTTTACAAAGACAGGAAGAGATCGGATCTGATTTGGAGGAAGATATCGGAGGATATTGGAGTGCCAGGTAAGCAGTTAAATATATTTCTTTTAACTTTCAACGTTGTGTGGCTTCATTAATTAAAGCCCAAGCCACTCTCTCGACAAGATCCGCCATGTTGTAAACAACTAGCAACAGACAAATCCACGCCCGCACGCTGACGTAATGACGTGACGCGCTGATGCCCCGACGCGCCGACGCAGACCACAAGTGTGCAAGCAGCTGGGTTTTAATTTTAAAGCGTCGACTTTCGTCCGTTTGAGCGATTTGACGCCTGGACGCGCTGACCGGTGTGAACGCGGCTTAAGACAGGAAGGACAGCTGATCATCCTCGCAGTGGAAGACCACGTGTTCATTCAAGGACACATTATTCTAGTTCTGTTAGTCACATGTCTGTGAAACATTTTTAGTTTATGTCTTATGGTGTTGACTCTTTTAGTGTTCATACAAATATTTACACACATTAAGTTTACTGAAAGTAAAAACAGTTCAAAGTCAGAGGACGTTTCTTTTTTTGCTGAGTTTATATATAAACTGCATGTTGGTAACCCTTGATGTAACAGAGTTATTAATTATTAGTTATTCTGTAGATATAATAATACTTCTGTTTGTTAACCTGGGTTTAGTTATACACGTCGACTATAGGCCAATACAATATGATATTTTATTTTTTTCCTTCTTGATAGGTGACTGCTGCAGAGGTAGCTCATGTGTATCACACAGTCAAACATGGTTTAAGTTATAACTCAGCCAACTGTACACTTAAGTTGACCACCCGAACACTGAGTGACTCCAACATTGCCAAGAAGATGTCCTGTGGGAGGACGAAAGCTGAGGCAGTTGTGAAAGATGTCCTGTCTCCAAAGACGATAGAAGCTGTTATCAAACAGTTGAAAAAGGATGGCAATCCACTAACATTCTCTCTCCATACAGATGCCTCAAACAAGGGCAATCGCGAGATGTTTCCCTTGGCTGTACGGTTTTTCCCACCAGAGAATGGGATAGTCAACAAAGTAATAGATTTTGTAAAAAATCCAGATGAGTCTGCAGAGGGAATAGTCAGATCAATCCAAAGCTCCCTTGACAACACAGGTTTATCCCTTGATCATGTATCTGCATTCAGTGCTGATAATGCAAATGTCAATTATGGTGTCCACAATTCTGTCTTCACAAAATTGAAAGAGATAAACTGTGAGACACTTCGTGGCAACTGTCATGCACATATCATTCATAATACAGTGAGAAAAGCTCTGGACCAGCTTTCAGTGGATGTTGAAAATATTGTCCTCAAAGTTTATGGCTTCTTCTCCATCTCTGCCAAAAGGAGAGAGTCCCTGAAGGAGTTCTGTGAATTTTGTGATACCAAATTCCATGAAATCCTGGGCCATGTAGTGACCAGATGGCTGTCACTGAACCCTGCAATCACCCGCCTGCTCCAAAACTGGACCCAACTAAAATCGTATCTGATTGGTGAGGAATGTCCAAGGTGTCTTCAAACATTGCTGAGGTTGAGAGAAGATGCTCCTGGACCCGAGGAGGAGGCAGACATTGTGGAAGTGTACCTTCTCTTTTGTAGTAATATCATGTCCTTGTTTGAGGAGGTGGTGAACAAGCTGGAGACAAATGTAACTTCGTCTGTTGACCTTTATTGCATCATGGATTCCTTTCTGAGGAGACTAATTCAGAGAAGAGATGATGGTTTCTACGGTTACCTCACACGACAGAGGCTCCAGCATCTCTCACCATCTGAAGCTGATGTTGCTTCTTCACCTGCAGCCCCTCTCTTTAGAGTCTGGGAAGATATCTTTTGATGAGATGAAGAAGATCACTGAGCGACTTCACATGGTTGATAGGTAAGTTGGATACAAATGCAAATGTAAACTGTGTTTTACTATTGTTGATGATTATGAAAGTACATACAACTGATAGAAATATTCAAATAAATATATGTATATGCACAACTTTCTACACATATAATTAATTTAGTTAAATAAACAGCAAAACACTGTACAAAGTTCTGAAATCTGTTTTATTTCTGTATTGACCACCGTATGGCATGTGTACCATTTATGACTAACACAACCTTTCTTCTCCTCTGAAACACTTAACATCTCTATGGACAGCCTCTATGAAGAATGCATGACCACAAATAACCTTCTTGCGCACCTCACCACAGTGGCCCAAGAAAAGGAACAGTGGCAACGCAAGGGAACAGCAGAGAGGTAGATGCAAGTTCTTCAGGCAACTGATCTCCCCAACATTCAGGCTGTTGTATCCTTTGTCCTCAGCATCCCATCTTCCACTGGGTTTGTAGAAAGGATTTTCTCTTTCATGAAAAGCAAATGGACAGATGTATGGAACAAATGTTCCATTGAACTAATTAGTTGTGAGCTTATTGTCAGCCTCAATTATGACATGTCTTGCTCAGAGTTTTACTCTGCAGCACTGAAAGACAAACAGCTCCTTGCTGTGAAAGAAGTAAAAAAAAAAATACCATTGGAAAAAGTAGGTTGTGTACCACTGAGCTCTTAGGATCCCAAAGTCTGTCACATTTCTGTTTCAATACAATTGAACATTCCAGGCATTTCAGGTAAAAGGGTGTTTTTTAGCACAGTGTCTTTACCCTTTTGTACATTAACAGTACTGTATTGCACACTGTTTTAAGTTAAAGAGGACAATTTTTTTTAACAGAAACTTTTTTTGCATTTTGCACATTCAGTCTTCATATCCTACTGTTTTAAGCACATGAGGACAAGTCATTATTTAATGGAAAAACTTTTTGTTTCTGTTTTTGTGTGTGTTAGTTTGCACATTTTAGAACTATCCAGAATAATTTCTGTTACAGAAATTCTATTTTTCCAGCACAATAAATAGATAAGTGTTGTAACAACAATTTCTTTCTGTGTATTCCATGGAATGGGGGGGGGGGGGTTACATGGTGCATTTGGGTGGGAGTTGTGCACGTGGGGGGGGGGGGTCTTGCTGTTGCGCAGGGGTGTTCCTTATTTTTCTTACAGGGAGTTGGCAACCCTAGCTAAGGTTGTGGGCGGGCTTGCTGGCAGAACTGGAGATTTTTGTTCCAGCAACAATGGCGGCCGAAGCGGGAGGGGAGTACAGTTTTAAAAGTCAGTACATTAAAAACTTAAAGCGGTTGTGTTGTTTGGGTTTTGTTGTTGGTATAGACATGTATTTTAATATTATTTTGTAAACCATCGCTCGTAAACGAGGTTGTATGTTGGTCTAATGGCTCTCCGTGTATTGCTCCGCTTAGATACAGCTAATTTCGGTTTTTGCAAATAAAGCAAAAGACGACTCTTTTTAGGAGAAATTATTACCTCTTTACCGGGGCAAAATTGGGCCACGGTGGCATGGAGGTAAAAGAATAAATCCAGTTTCACACCATATGCTTAGATGCGTCTTATTAAGCCTCAAAAACTAGCCCACAGAACCTGAGTTCTCAGTATGTGATCTCTTGTAACACAGTTGCCATGTTCCTCAACTTCACTTATTTTCTATTTATTTTATGAGAACAATTCTGGTGGATCTGGAGGGGAATGTCACCCTTTGTTGGCCAAAAACAAATTCGATTTTTATTTATTTATGAAAAAGTACTGTATGTGCAGCAATGCATCAATCCATCATTTATTACTGATCGTGTTAATAAATATAAAATTTCTTAAAAGTTTTTGTTGCTCTTTTTGTAAACTGTTTTTTGATTTGTTGTTTAGGACATGAAGCAGCAAAGGGAGGCTGAGGAGAGGAGGGACCGGATGGATAGACTGTTTTCTGTTTGTCAATTTATGTTTTTGTCACATTGGTTATTTAGTTGTTCGATGGTTGTTATACATAAATTGATTAAAACAAATAGTAAATATCATCAAGTCCTTTTATTAATAGTTACATTATTATTACATTTTTTTAAAGATATGAACATAAAGCTTACTTTGAACAATTTAAAATGACCATTAAAATAGAAATAACAACAATTGACATTAGGATAAATTATTGTGTAATGATTTGTAGTTATTCATGCAGGATTAACCTGAATGAGCTCTTCCTGGACCGTTGTTTAAGCTTTATTAGAATAAACAGGCAGTTTTCCTGGATCAGCTTCATAAGGATCAGATATGTGGATGGAGTTTTCCAGCTTAGACCTCTGGCTGGTCTTTTCTGGTTGAACATCGGGGCTTAAGGGCAGCTTCTTTACACTGTTCACTGCATCGTCCAGGGCTGACTCAATCGGCAGCTGCCACATCACTACGACAGAAAGTGCATATATATATATATATATATATATATATATATATATATATATATATATATATATATATATACACTACCGTTCAAAAGTTTGGGGTCACCCAAACAATTTTGTGTTTTCCATGAAAAGTCACACTTATTCACCACCATACGTTGTGAAATGAATAGAAAATAGAGTCAAGACATTGACAAGGTTAGAAATATTGATTTGTATTTGAAATAAGATTTTTTTTACATCAAACTTTGCTTTCGTCAAAGAATCCTACATTTGCAGCAATTACAGCATTGCAGACCTTTGGCATTCTAGCTGTTAATTTGTTGAGGTAATCTGGAGAAATTGCACCCCACGCTTCTAGAAGCAGCTCCCACAATTTGGATTGGTTGGATGGGCACTTCTTGCGTACCATACGGTCAAGCTGCTCCCACAACAGCTCAATGGGGTTCAAATCTGGTGACTGCGCTGGCCACTCCATTACCGATAGAATACCAGCTGCCTGCTTCTTCTCTAAATAGTAAAATGGAGTCTTAATCTTTTTCTTTTATTGGCCAGTCTCAGATATGGCTTTTTCTTTGCCACTCTGCCCTGAAGCCCAGAATCCCGCAGCCGCCTCTTCACTGTAGATGTTGACACTGGTGTTTTGCGGGTACTATTTAATGAAGATGCCAGTTGGGGACCTGTGAGGCGTCTGTTTCTCAAACTAGAGACTCTAATGTACTTATCTTCTTGCTCAGTTGTGCAACGCGGCCTCCCACTTCTTTTTCTACTCTGGTTAGAGCCTGTTTGTGCTGTCCTCTGAAGGGAGTAGTACACACCGTTGTAGGAAATGTTCAATTTCTTAGCAATTTCTCGCATGGAATAGCCTTCATTTCTAAGAACAAGAATAGACTGTCGAGTTTCAGATGAAAGTTCTCTTTTTCTGGCCATTTTGAGCGTTTAATTGACCCCACAAATGTGATGCTCCAGAAACTCAATCTGCTCAAAGGAAGGTCAGTTTTGTAGCTTCTGTACCGAGCTAAACTGTTTTCAGATGTGTGAACGTGATTGCACAAGGGTTTTCTAATAATCAATTAGCCTTCTGAGCCAATGAGCAAACACATTGTACCATTAGAACACTGGAGTGATAGTTGCTGGAAATGGGCCTCTATACAGCTATGTAGATATTGCACCAAGAATAGTCATTTACCACATTAGCAATGTATAGAGTGTATTTCTTTAAAGTTAAGACTAGTTTAAAGTTATCTTCATTGAAAAGTACAGTGCTTTTCCTTCAAAAATAAGGACATTTCAATGTAACCCCAAACTTTTGAACGGTAGTGTATATATAGCAAATTTCTTCACACAATTTTTAAAATCAACTGAATACTAGAAAGTGTAATGTAATATTTAGTTTATATATAGTATATATTAAGTGTGTATAGTTGATCACCAGTCACTCAGTTGCTGAAATTATCCATAACACTAGCTGAAATTAACTTGTAATTCTGTAGAAGTATATAAAATATGATTACCTCTCAGCCAGGGATATAAAGCATGCCAGCGATGGTAAAGCTGCTGTAGCTCCTCTAGAATAAAAAAAAAGAAAACTCGGGAAGATTTCTTGCTCCATTTTTACCAGCTTGTGACATTCTGGTCCACACTCCTAACCAGTTGGTGGCAGTAACGAACCAATGCGTTATTTGCGAGCCGTGAATAATTATCAAGAAGAAGAAGCGCGCTAACAGCATGCTAACTGGTAGTCATGATGTAAACATTCGGAGAAATACACGCAAGAAAGGAATTTACTATGGTTTATAGCGGCAGAGTTGGATTGAGGATGACTTGCGGACTAAGTACTTTATTGGAGTACATTAATTGGATGTAAAAGGATTGTTTTTGTTCGAGATGATGGCTCTGTGGATGTGCAGGTGCAGCTAAGAAGGGTGAGTTGGACATTATTCTTTTTCTTTCTGAGTGTATCAGGACAGTTTACGCAGCAAGTAGCGTCACTAATCAAAGCAGCAGAAAAATAACAAGAGACTAAACATGAAAGAATCAGGGCTTGTTGCTGTGTTTTCTGTTTTTATTAACTGGTTTGCGAGCAAATCTTATTTTTACAAAGCCGGTTTTTTGGCGATGTCTTTTCATTAACCTTTGAATCAGCGGGACTTAATCACAGCTCCCGCTGAGCGACAGTGAACTTCTATAAAGGAAGATGGCTTACTCACATACAAAATATGATCGTGACAGTGGCTCAACCGCGGCTCATCTTGGAGAACAAAAACAAATGTTCTGACCACCGATCTAGAACAGAGCGATCGTTTGGAAAAACTCCAGAACCTACCTCGGCCAGTCCGTTTTTAAATTATGTATAATATGAATATTTACATAAAAAGAGTGTCAAAGAGGGCCCGGAAATATTTAACACACCGCCAACGGGAGGTAAAAACATTAAGGGTTTAAATAAAAACTGCCCCCCCCCCCAAAATAATCTGCGCCCCCCCCCCCCCCCCCCCCCCCCAGCTAAATTGCCCTGGTATGGGTCTGTAGCAGTGTATGATTGCATGAACGATGTGAGTAGAGAAAAAGGCTACAAAACTGAAGTTGATTTATCATGATCCTATTATATAAATCAGAAAAACAGCCCTTTGACAGATGCATGTACATTTTTTTATATGTAATGTATTCAAAGTTCTGTAGTCCAGTTCATAAATCCAAACAATTTCAAATCCACATTAATCAATCATAACAATAGTGCAATGTTTAAAAATTTAAACATTATTATGGAGTTCCCAACATCAAATATTGATGCCTACTGGCTCCATTTCTGTCTTTCACTCCATTTGCTAGAACATTTCTAAACACTGTTTCATATTTTTACATCACCGGTAGGTGTTTATAAACTTTGCCTAAAATAATGTATCTAATTCCTGCTCTGATCGAAGTTCAGAAATGCCATTTGGCCTTATAAAGAGTGTTAAAAACGCAGCCTGTTGTTTCAAACTTCATTTATAAATCAGAATTATGATGCAAAGAGATGTGTTTATGGGCACGACACAAATACCATCATTTGTGTAGATACACTGTTTCTATGCACTGTGATACTTGACAGAAACTGAAATACAACATCTACTGGACGAGACAAAACGTGATGATGTCTGAAATAGCTGCATAAAACCAAACCTTTTACGTAGGCCAGAGCTAGTACTGGTGGAAAAAGGGAATCTACTCTAAGGCCGAACACAATTAATGTTGGGAAACACTAAGCATCTCTCCACCAGCAACCTGCTGAGGCTGCTAATCTACCAAACACCTTCCCTGTGGAGCAGTTTTCCCATTTTCATCTGCTTTCCTTCTATTTGTACATACAGTCCGGGAGGAAGAATTCAACTCTAATCTTATAAACCACAATCACAAACAGCTTGTAAAGCAAAAAGCCTATTTTTCTCTGTTGACTAAGAACTGTGAACTGGATTCTAATTAAAACTGGCTCAGCAGTTTTCTTATCTCAAGTGATTTCTCATATCAAATACCTTTTTTTTCCACAACAGACATTTCAAAATTAAAACCATTACAGCGTGGCAGTGACTAAACAAGCACCAGGAGTAACCCAGAAATCCTCATGGATTTGGTTATTTACTAAACATTTCAAATATCTTAAATTCCACATTTAATTCCACATTCTAACCCTAACCCTTATCAACCTTTTAAAACTTTAAATTCTACACATACAGTAGATGAGATATCTCTACTCTTGATCTCGACTGCGGTTGAAGGAGGATGCTTCACCTGTTTTGTGTTTTGCAGTAATAATCATATCTGCATTAATACCACCAGTAAATTTGGTTTACAAGTTGTGGTATAATGTTGTCGCCTTTGCTGTTGAATCATTTCCAGTCGGATTGTTATCCAAAGATCTGTAAATATTCACATAATGCAGCAGGTAGTGAAACAATTGTGTTCAAATATTTAGTGTGGCCCATTCAGTTTGAAATTAAACCACTGTGTCAATATTTACAGACCAGGTGGATAGATTCATTGTGTCAAATGTGAAAGTGTAATAACAGTCGGAGGAATAACCTTAAGGAGAGTTATGATTTCTCTTTCTTGAAAAGGTAAGGATGAACATGTAAACACTATCCTGCATACAGAAAGGCAAAAAAGTATTTAGTCAGCCACCAATTGTGCAAGTTCTCCCGTTAAAAAAGATGAAAGAGGCCTGTAATTTTCATCATAGGTATACCTCAACTATCCAGAAAATTACATGGTCTGATTTTAAAAGAATTTATTTGCAAATTATGGTGGAAAATAAGTATTTGATCAATAACAAAAGTTCATCCCATTATTTTGTTATATACCCTTTGTTGGCAATGACAGAGGTCAAATGTTTTCTGTAAGTCTTCACAAGGTTTTCATACACTGTTGCTGGTATTTTGGCCCATTCCTCCATATAGATCTCCTCTAGAGCTGTGATGTTTTGGGACTGTCGCTGGGCAACACGCACTTTCATCTCCCTCCAAAGATTTTCTATGTGGTTGAGATCTGGAGACTGGCTAGGCCACTCTAGGACCTTGAAATGCTTCTTATGGAGCCACTCCTTTGTTACCCAGGCGATGTGTTTGGGATCATTGTCATGCTGAAAGACCCAGCCACATTTCATCTTTAATGCCCTTGCTGATGGAAGGAGGTTTTCACTCAAAATCCCACGTTACATGGCCCCATTCATTCTTTCCTTTACACGGATCAGTCGTCCTGGTCCCTTTGCATAAAAACAGCCCCAAAGCATAATGTTTCCACCCCCATGCTTCCCAGTAGGTATGGTGTTCTTTGAATGCAACTCATCCTTCTTTCTCCTCCAAACACGACAAGCAGAGTTTTTACCAAAAAGTTCTATTTTGGTTTCATCTGACATTGATATGACATTGTCCCAATCCTTTTCTGGATCATCCAAATGCTCTCAAACTTCAGACAGGCCTGGACATCTACTGGCTTAAGCAGAGGGACACGTCTGGCACTGCAGGATTTGAGTCCCTGGCGGCATAGTGAGTTCCTGATGGTAGCTTTGGTCCCAGCTCTCTGCAGGTCATTCACTAGGTACCCCCGTGTGATTCTGGGATTTTTGCTCACCATCCTTGTGATCATTTTGACCCCATGGGGTGAGATCTTGTGTGGAGCCCCAGGTCGAGGGAGATTATCAGTGGTCTTGTATGCCTTCCATTTCATAATAATTGGTCCCACAGTTGATTTCTTCACACCAAGATGCTTACCTATTGCAGAATCTAGCCTGGTGCAGATCTACAATTTTGTTTCTGGTGTCCTTTGACAGCTCTTTGGTCTTGGCCATAGTGAATTTTGGAGTGTGACTGTATGAGGTTTTGAACAGGTGTCTTTTATACTGATAACAAGTTCAAACAGGTGCTATTAATACAGGTAACAAGTGGAGGACGAAGTTACAGGTCTGTAAGAGCCAGAAATTGTGTCTGTTTATAGGTGACCAAATACTTATTTTCCACCATAATTTGCAAATTAATTCTTTAAAAATCAGAACATGGGATTTTCTGGATTTTTCTTTCTCATTTTTTCTTTCATAGTTGAGGTATACCTATGATGAAAATTACTGGCCTCTCTCATCTTTTTAAACAGGAGAACTTGCACAATTGGTGGCTGACTAAATACTTTTTTACCCAACTGTATTTACAACCATCTTTAGCTCGAGCAGATCTGATTAAACATTCACTGGTTGAACCATCATGGCTTATTATCCAATGCCTTTAACACTCTTTGACATTCTAATTTGCTTTTTAGCAACTCTATTTTGGTTAAATGAAGTGCATTGTCTAGCAAATGTATCTACACCCTTTGACCTTTTTTCCCTTTAGTCATGTTGCAGCCACATCTTCAATTTTAAAATTTTATGTCATTGACCAACACAATATAGTGCATGATTGTGAAGTGAATGTAAAAGGATAAATGGTTTTAAACTTTTTTCCTGAAGTGTGGCGTCCATTTTATATTCTGCCCTCCTTTTATTGCAATTGCAGCAATCATTTCATGGGGTTTTTCTCTACCAGCTTTGCACCTTTAGTCTAACCTAGAGACAGAAATACTCCTTTGCAAAGTAACTTAAGTTCAGTCAGACTGGAAGGAGAGTTTTGTGTCTAAATTGGATTTGGGTCTGGACTTTGATTGGGACATTCAAAGACATAATTATGCTGTGATTTGATCTATAGTGGACCCTCGGTATTCACGACTGTTAGGGACCACAACCGCCCACGGATTGCCGAAATCCTTGAATACCTTAAATGCCCTCTCATAACCTCTTGTAACTGCCTATTTTAGAAGGTAAAACACCAAATATAATTCAATATGACTGAATACACACTTTGGAATCTGTCTTAACACTACCACATCCACAGTTCTCCTTATCTCCACTCTTGGGGGTACAGTCAATCAGTAACAAAGAAAATGAGGCCCACCCTTGGATTTGCTCCTTTGCATACACAGCCAATTGGCCTGTTGTTCAGTCCTAGTAAGCCTCACCCTCCTTAGCTAGTGTTACAAACTCGGACAAGCCATCGCAGCTTACTGCCTGTTTCCAATGAGAGTGGTCAGTGCAAAAATAATTCCTCAAGATGCTCTTGACAACTTTTGGAGGCAACAACAATCACTTATCTCCAAGGAGCCTTTAGAAAGGTTGTCAGTATGCCATGGAGGGCTATGTACAAAATTTCAAATAAAGATTGAATGCTAAGATTATACAAAACCATTTTCCTACCAAGAATGTTTACAAACTTACATTCTTGTCTACAGTTGTCATGTTGATTTGACAATGTGTCCTGCCACAAAGCTTTAACCAAATGGAGATGTTTGTTCATATCTATTTTATTTTTTTCAGTTTGGAAACAAAATAAAATAAACTCTGTTGCTTATCCTCTTAGTCACATCATTTAACCATATTTGTGCCAGAAAACACAAATAACACCCAGAAAACCACAACAGTGTCACAGGTCCTAATCCTTCTCTATGGAGCAAGAAGTGGATTGGAGATGACTCATTAACCTGTTTCAAAAGACAATGCCGCCATTAGTACCGGCATCAGTGAACATTTTGGTCTTTCATTAGTGCTCAGCCTGTGCGATGTAGCGTGATCAGCTGTTTTCCACAAAATTTTACACGATGGCACGATAAATAGGGGGTGTGGGGGTGGTGTCCGGGCTGGTGATGTGCAGGGTTGCGTATAAAATGTGAGACGGCTGGGTCTGTGGTAAAAAGACAAAATAGTTGGATGTAACTTGTTTTTATCCCAGTTGAAGCCTCATTCCTCAAGTCTTTTTGGGAGCTGCTCCAAAACGTGGTTGTCCTTCACAGTCCCAATGAAGTGTCTGGTGATCTGGTCTTCAGCTCTAAAGCCCAGAAGTTCCCGGATCTCTGCACCACTCCAGTTTGTCATTTCAGCTTACATTACAGTTTACAAATCCTAAATGAACTCCCCATGTTTACTTGCATTTTATCTACTATTGCCGGCTGGGGCTCAGGGCACATTCTACGAGCTGCTGCAGACTGGTCGTCATTCATCCTCTGCTCATCCCAACCTGCCACACCTTGAGCTTGTCCATTACTTGGTTTAAACCTGGGATTCCTGTGAGATTGAGGAGTTTTGTTGGAGTGAACTGCCTTTTATTTTCTCCCTAGTTTTCTCCTTTATTTTTGTCTTTAGTTAGAAAGTAATGTTCAGATAATTCAGATAATTCATATTCAGATAATTCCCTTTTGTTAGTTGTTTTAGGCATTTAGTTCACCCTGAAGTTATAGCCAGCTCCTCTTTCCACATGTAGGTTTCATGTAAATTAAAATGAATTGAATAAATAGTCAGGGTCCCGTAAGGGCAGAAAATACTTCAGGGTTTCCATAATAAAGCAGACTGAGTCCCAGAAGGCGTTTAAGTATTTAATACAAACATGTTTTGGCCAAAACATGGAGGGGACAGAGATTGCTCATGCATCGCCCTACCCAACCTTTCTGACTAACAGCTTAAATAGTATTCAGCAATCACTGTTTATCTCTGCAGCACGTCTTCTCCAATCTTCGCGCCCAGCCTCTGGAGAACTGGTTCATACCAGTCTGATAGCGAGGCATGAACCAGCTCATCCCAAGTCAGACTGTTCTCAGTTATCTTGCTGCCCCGGCATCTGTCTCCCTGGTGATCTGACACATCTTTCTCAGAAACATTAAGCATGCTTCCCCTAACTTTGTCATCTGCCCTAGATACATTCACTAGACAGAGTATATTTACTTAAATCCTAATTACATAGATATTTTCCCACCACAATCCACTGTATGTCATTCCACTTTTTCTTGGAGATGTATGTTCGTTATCCTCCTGAAAGCTGAAACTCAGGACACAGTATCAAGTCATTTGCAGCATGGAACAGGTTTTCTTGCAAGATTTTCCTGTATTCATCTCTATTTATCTTCCCATCAACTCTAACCAACTCTGAAGAAAAAAGTCCCTCACAGCATGATGCTGCCACACCCATGTTTCACAGTGCGATTGCCAAATATTCACAGTATTATTCATCGTTGATTTCTCCCACACACATAGCAGTTTTTATGTAGGTCAAAAAGTACATTTTGAGCACCTTCTTACATATGTTTGCTGTTTCACACACACATTACTTTGGATAGACTGCAAATGGCCTGTTGGCTGCTTTTCTGAGTAACTATCCCCTCACCTCACCTACTAAAGATGGATAATGAATTGAAGGGAGCTCTGTGAGATGTTTAAAGCTTTGTATGTTATTTTATAATCTATCTGCTGAGTTCCTTGGTCTTCATGATGCTGTTTCTTCGCTGATGTTTTCTAACAAAACTTTAAGATCTTTACAGAACAGCTGAATTTATACTGTAATTAAATTACAAACAAGTGATTCAATTTAATTATTAGGTGAATTCTGTATGTAATTTAGCTGTATCAGATTAAAGTGTGTTGGTAGCGGTTTTGCTTTGCAGCAAGAAGGTCCTGGGTTTCAAATACTAGCCTGGGGTCTTTCTGCATGGAGTTTGAATGTTCTTCCCTTGCAGCCGTAGGTTGTCTCTGGGTAACATGACTGCTGAACATGACCTAAATCTGTCTCACACAACCCCAAATCAGAGTTTTTTAAGACAAGTCCCAGAATTTTTTTTAAATGAATATAGTTTCAACATAATTTTTTTTTACAAAAAATAACATCATCAGCCATAAATGGATGAATTTAGTATAATTACTGCAGAGGTTGTTTAGGCCCTTGTTTAATGGGTTTTCAGCAATATTAATTCTCAGTCAGGAATGTTATTTTGTGGGTCAGTAGCAGAAAAGTTTTGAAACCACTAATCTATAGGGATGCTGCATGAATTGCACAGACAAATTTATACTCTCCTCTTTTGGAGACTATGTACACTCACTTTTCAACCATTAACTGTGGACTGCTGCCAACTGTTCTGCACCAACAGTAAATTCCAGACAGGAAACGTCATTCTTCAACTCTTCTTCATAAACAAGGAACAAAGGTCCTGTAAAGAGGTCAAAGAGGTGGGGGCAACGATCGCATAGTGAACTCCTAGTGATGGGTAGTTTTGTTCTTCGTTTTCAGAAAACCGTGGGAGCGTTTTTTTTAAACTCTCCATTTATTCTCTCTTTATTTTTATTTTCTATACTCAGTGCCTAATTTGCCAAACACTGTAAAGAGTTGACCGTAAAAAACAAACAAACAAAAAAAAACAACCTTTTGGGAAGTAAAACAAATATGGATTAGATGTTAGGATAACATTCATACAGTGGGTTGAAAATAATACTCCCCCTAGATTTCTTTTCATGTTTTATCAAGTCATCTTTAATGTATTTTAAAGCAGTGCATTAGTGTGAAATATACATGGGGAAGTTCTTTTACTCAAGGTGGTAAGGTGAAGAACAATGTTATTTCTATAGTCACCACACACACTTCAGATATAATAATCGTAATCTCGATATAATCGATAGTAGAAAAATTAATTATGAAAAAATGCTCATTCACGTCAGAATTGATATAAACGGACCCGTTCATGTTTGCACAAATTGTCTCACTTCATCCAGCAGCAGCGCTGATAACAAACATTCAGTTGTTGCCAGCCAGGGCTCAGGGCACATTCCTCACTCATCAGGCCTTTTCAAAAGACACACTGTGGGGCATATTAGGGTAATTTTGCTGGCACGGTGTTTCTTATGAATACGCCGTGCTGGCATGGCGAGGCGCGAATATTGCGACATTCATGCCGACATGCTTGATCGTAATATTACCGCAATGTTGCCGCAACACTGGACTTATGAATGAAGTTTACGCCTTGGTGCAACAGAGGGCGATGTCATGATGATGTGTGGAATGTGTCCTGGTATCGAGGATTTTACTTAAGCCGTTTTCAGACAGAGGTTCTGGAATATTTGCAGACAATTCCATCTTGTGTGGTGTTTTCAAACACACCAGTTTTTTCCGGAACATTGCCTTTCGGCTGCTTTCACACAGCAAGAAATGTACCGGAGGATCCTGATGAATGTCTGTGGGGTGAGGAGTGCGGGGGAGTGGGGGGTCGTATGTGGATATTACGTAAACTTAGTCCGGCGGGTGTACATGTCATTTCCCCAAACAAATGGATTATTGCAAAGATGGTCGACCAAACAGCAGATCTACTCGCAGGGCTCGTCTTTGTGATGTGTGCAATCTTGTGCACATGGAAACGCTTAAGAGACATCGATGAAGAAGCTGAAAGGAAAATAGTGACATTTATACGTCATCAATGTGTGCGCTCACAGTGTTCCCTGCCCGCCTCCCCTTTTCCCCACACCCTTCCAGCTTCCCCGGAACATTACCTGATAATCTGGACGCAAACCCCATACCGCGAAAAGTCCACTCTTGTTACTAGGTCTTCATCCGTAAAATTACCGGTAAAGGCTATCCGGACAAAGTCCGCAAGATTGCTTTCAGACTCAAAAGCAAAACAGATGAAGTCTGAAAAATTGCCGTTTTTCATGTTTGAAAAGAGCTTTAGTGTCATTATCGAGTTTGAAATTTTAGTATCGTGACAACCCTATGAGCTGCAGAGATTCACAGCTCAGGTTCTCTCACCTGGCCATTATGGAAGATTTGCAAGAATATATTTTTCAAAGCTACCCAGAAGACGTACTTTTCAAAAGTATGTTACAAGCCATGTAGGTGAGACAGCAATTGTGTGAAAGAAGGTGCGAACAAAACAGAACACTTTGGCCAAAAAACAAAGTGCTTTGTGTGTACGTTGTAAATCTAACCTCGAGCACACCATTTTTATTGTGAAACATTGTGGTGGTGGCATCATACTGTCGGGATGCTTAGCTTCAGCAGGGAGAGGGAAGCTAGTCCGAGTTGATAGGAATCCAGATGGAGATAAAAACCTAATGAAGGCTGTAAAAGACTTGAGACTGGGATGGAGGCTCACCTTCCAGGAGACCCTAAACATACATTCAGATCTACAGTGAAGTGGATTATCAAATCAGACTTGTGTTCAAACAAGCCAAACAAAGTCAGAACCTAAATTCAATTGAGATTCTGTGAAAAGATGAATGTTGACCCCTGTGTGACTATGTTTGAGGTTTTTTGCGATGAAGAATAGCAATAACTGCCATCTATAAATCTATAATTTTTTGTAGAGAAACATCCTAAAACGATTTAATGCTGTAATGACATGGAAACTAAGTTCTATAACTCAATAAAGGGTGAAAACTGTGTACTTTTCCTTCCACCTCATATTTATGAGGTACTTTGTGTTGGTCTAGTACATAAAATACCAATGAAAAAGCTTTCAAGTTTGTGGTTATCACGAGACAAAACGTAAAAGTTAAAAGGATTGCATCCCTTTAAAAAACAACTCAGTGGATTTCTGACCATGTGCCAGCATGTCATGGGGAGGGAGTGCGAGCAAGCGAGAGTACACTGGGAGTGAATCCACTTAGGGGAGCAAATAAGTCTTTTCCACTTTAATAAGTGATATTCAGAGACAGAGAAGAAGCAGCTAATATCCTGTGGTGTCTGGCTTCCCATCACAGAGCAACTCAGCTTTCGGTCTGTTTTTGTTATGTGTTGTCAAATCCCCCCCAAAAAAAACATGCCAGCAGCTTTAGCGGTTGATTAGTTCTATTAAGACATGTCGAACAATAAAGAAGATAGAAGTTGACAACAGATCGCTAACTCTTATAGCAAACCAGTGGTGATAATGTTCTGTGAACGGCTCTCCACAGCTGCAGATTCATGGAAACCAGCAGCAATATTCCCTTCAAAGAGGAACTAATGCTCATCTAATGGCTGTTAAGCATTAATGAGTCCGCTTGCTTCTTTCCAGTTGGGTTTAAAGGAGGCCTGTTCAGACTATCGGGACTGCCGCGGTCCCCTTATCATTACATGCTCATCATTACTCCTGCTAATCTGTTCTGCTCACTGCTCATACAGATGAATATTAATGCCACGGAGGATGATAGTCATGCACGCGTGCCGCATGAACACACACAGACAGATGCAGATAGGTGGGAAAAAAAAGAAAAAGAGAGAAAAAAGTTGGACGCGCTAAGGCGAACACGCTTTCCGTGTGTCGCCAAGTGAAACGGCGGCGGCGCTGGGAAGAGCACGTGCCTGCTTTATCACAGCAGCTGAAGGAAGGATGGGGAAAGGAATTGGTTTTAAGTGAAATCAATAGAGATAATCCCCTAAATTAGATTTTGAAAAGCTTTGCTGGCAAAGCACAACTTGAAACCAAAGCAGAGGCCTACTTGACTTACTGACGAGTAAGGCGCGTTTATCCGGGGGGTACCGGCGAAGGTCAAGGATGAGCGGAAGAGCTGGGGAGAGAGAGATGCTCGGAATCAAAGAAGAATCCCCAGGAATGGGAGTACTGCATCAGGCTAACATAGCTGTGATTATAACAGCCCAGCGCTTTCACACCCGGAGGCGGGAAGCCTGGCAGGGTTCAAGGACGACTTGCACCTGACAGACCTGAAATGTCATGTCACAACTGGAGGAAGTAGAGTGAAGGGTTGAAAGGTCAATTTGTTTGAATGTATGCAGAAAGCGTTATCTTTACGGTGGGGCAGAGACAGATCAGAGAGCGAGAGTAATTAAACCTAGGTGGATCAGGAATTATCCAACGAAAATCCACGATTTCACAGGATTGATGCTGACAGATGTGTCTACAGATTCCTTCTCTATTATTCTCAGTTATGTATAGGAAAAACAGATTGAGAGTGAGAAAAAACACAAAAATCAGGAGATTTTTTCTTCGTTTTTTCCACAATGCAATAATCACTAAAACAATATCATCTCTAGGATTAAAGGACTGATTTTGCAACACGACCTTGAAAAACTCATCCATGTGTTTATCTTTAGTCGGATTGATTACTGCAACAGCATCTTCACAGGTCTGCCTAAAAAGTCAATCAGACAGCTGCAGCTGATCCAGAACGCTGCTGCTCGTGTTCCTCACTAGAACCAGGAAAGTAGAGCACATCACCCCAGTTCTAAAGTCCTTACACTGGCTCCCTGTAGCTCACAGAATAGACTTTAAAATACTTTTACTAGTTTATAAATCATTACATGGCTTAGCACCAAAATATGTTGAAGACCTGTTGTCATGGTACCAACCACCAAGACCACTCAGGTCCTCCAACTCTAGCCTACTAAACATCCCTAGACTCAGAACTAAACATGGAGAAGCAGCTTTCAGTTTTATGCTCCCCTTATCTGGAACGGACTTCCTGACGAGTGTAGAGCTGCTGAAACTCTGAACTGCTTTAAATCGAGACTAAAAACCCATCTGTTTAGAATTGCCTTTGAGTAAATGCTTGATGTCATATGTATGAAATGTGTTCATGCTCTCTTGCTTTTTTTTAATTTTTCTCTTGCTTTATTGTGTATCATGTGTAATGTGTGTTTCTTTTAAATCACCAAATCATGTAAAGCACCTTGAATTACCCTGCTGTTGAAAGTGTGCTATACAAATAAAATTGCCTTGCCTTGCCTTGCCTTGCCTTGGTAAAACAATACACTTCACGCTAAATGTTAAAAGGTTTGGATGGATGGATGGATGGATGGATGACAAACAAATGGATGGACGGACAAGGAACAAATGGATGGATGTATTGATGGATGGATTAATGTTGAAAATATAATTTTTTTATTTTTGTAAAACATCACATAAAATATTGACCACATTGTATAAAACCTTAAAAAAAACGTGAAAAACGTCCATGACATTTGTCCTTTGGTATAAACATCATCATCAGTGTTGTTTAGAGTTATTGTCACTTTTAACATTTATACTTGTTATCAGGTGGTTAGACTCACCAACCATTCAGATGATGTTTCCACTAGAGGTCATATATATTCATGAGTTTACAGAGAAACATGCACCAGTTTGCAGATCAGAAGGCAATGGGAGGTTCCTATTAACATGTGGCAGGGTGAAGCGGGAATCAAACCATCAACCGACAGCCAGTTGTGTGCTCCACCATAGCACACAGATTAACCACTTGATCCAGTGGTTCTGTTCACATTTAGACATCTGAAAATCATACGACATTAGAACTTTTAGATGTGAAAAAGCTTTGAGACTGAAAATGTGTTCCTCTCCCCTTTACTCCTGTTCTTTTTTTCACTCCTCCTCTTCCCCAAAACCTTCACTTTCCTTACCCTAAGTGAGAAACTGTTAAAATTAATAAGAGAGCCGATGACAAGTGCGGCAGTGACCTGCTAAAGCAGAGCTGATGGAGAGATAGAGAGAGAGAGAGAGAGAGAGAGAGAGAGAGGGACGGTTAGGAGCTGGTTTTGTTGCACAGTGGGAGTGGGGTTGGATAGGACGCAGCAGCAGGTTGTAGCTACATTGTTTGTTTAGCTAGAGGACATAGAAGCGTTCATTTCAGATGATTAACTTGTAAATGTTCCCGAGTGGATCAAGTCACCGCAGCCGTCGCTGGTGCAGACAAGCCAAAGTTTTGTCGCTCCGCTGTCACGCAAACAGCTCCCCTGACATCACCCCCACCTTCTCCTGCACAGATGTACCATATGAATACGTACAACTGGAGCCCTGCAGGAAAACACAAAGTAGGTTGTGTTCAATTAATGAGGCTTCCGAACCACATCAGCTAAAATGAGATATCTGATTACTTTCAAGTTGTTTTCTGCTCTAGTAAAACAGCCCAAACTATCAAGGCAAGCATAATGTTTGGCTGCAGAATGTAATGGCATCGAACTGACAGTTTGGTAAACTCCTTGCATGAGCAGTAATTGTCCAATCATAATTTACAGTAACTAGGCATGGCAGGCTTGTCAAGCTTTGGATTTCTCTGGTGTGCATGGAGGCGTAGGAAGAAAACAACTCAATCAAAAAAAGTAAAAAAAATCAATTGTGGGGCTTTTTTCATCTGTCTTTGAAACGTCAAGGAAAATGATGACATTTTGATTTGATATAAGTTGCACAACTTCACCACGTACTGTACGATATTTCACAATATTAAGGGCTCTGGCATTCTTTTCTGTTGAGAGAAACAGTATGATTGCTTTTTCTATGACGGCTCTTATATCAGCTGCAAAACTTCGCTCTAAATATTTTCAGTACTCAGGCCACTGCTGCTTTCAAGGCCAAATGCTCATTTCGAAGTGATTGTACAACCCTTTACACATACAGTATCCTTACATATTTCCTCCGTTTTTGCTTTCTTGTTGCATTTAAACATTTCAGACCCTCGAACAAATTGTAAAACCAGACAAATTACGGTCGAACCTCTCGGTAGAACCACGTTTAAAAAAAGTCAGAACTATCCCTTTAACATTCTGTAGTTTTGGCTCATCACTGAGGACTTTTCTGCTGTGAAAGAAAAAAATAATATTTAAAAAGCTTTAATCCAGCCTCTGAGTGTGCCTCGGCTCATCTTGTTTGAGCACGCTTTTCCAATGACGAGCTCAACGTACAAAAGCGGGATTAAGTCAGAACAGAATATCCAGTCTGGTCGGTATTTTTCCCCAACTTTCTCATCTATAATACTAGTCAATAACAGGAAAATGTGACCGCTAAAAATTACCACATCTTCAGTGTGAATCATTGGCTCAGAACAATAAGCTTCTGACTCAAGAATATCAGTTACAAATTCAAGAGTTTTTCTGTTGCATCTTTTCTGCAGATTGAAGGTTTCACCAGCAGCAGGGCTACAGACTTATAGTGTCTTACAAAAGTAATCGTACCCCTTGAAGTTTTCCACATTTAAAGATTCGAGTAATACGTATAGAGTAATATAATAATAGAGTAATTTTATGTGATAAACAAACACATAAGTAGCAAAGAATTTGTAAGTGGACCAAAACTGATATATGGGGTGTACAGATTCAGGGGCTGCATCCTTCAAAGGACCCTGCCTACCCAGCTGATTAATGGTGTGTTGTATTTGTGGTCGGAACTTGTAAATTCCGGTTTCCGAGTCGGAAAAATCAACAGGAATGTCAGAAATGTCTGCAATGGGACTGGGAACAACTAATTCAATTTTGGGGTTGATGAAGTGCGTATCCAGCCACCGACCAGCTAACCTCCACTGCTCTCCCGTGTCGGAGAGCTCACAAGAGGCTCCCCTCGCGCAGCAGCCCCGAATCTCCGCTCTCAGCCAGAAGAGCCCAGCAAAGCGTTTCACTCAAACATTTTATTGGAGAAGTACCGAAAGTTAAAATTAGATAACATGTGGATGTGGGTGAATGAGTGGCCCTGGCGAAGGTCTGAGTGTTTTTTTAGTTTTTATTTAAGAACCTGAACCAGGTTTAGGAACCTGCCCTTAGTGTATGTCCTGTCGCTTTTTTTTTCTCAAACTGCCTGAAATCGGCACTACGGCACTGACACAACATGACAGTAACATGTCTGGTTAGAAAATAAAACATACTTGAGCCTACCAGAAAAGTCATTGGTTGCTATCTTCATCTTCCTCTTCCTCACTAAAGCCACTGAAGTTGTCTTCTTTAGCGTCTTTATGTCCTCTGGTCTTTTTATACTGACTCAGTTCTTCCTGCTGCCTCCTCCAACGTCCTACCATCGATTCATTGATGTCAAGCCTACATGTAGTAGCTATTTCCTTCTTTGCACCCAGCTGGCCGTTAGCCAGTAAAGAAAATCTATAAATTAGCCGCAATATTGTATAGGACGCAGGGTCCAAAACGTGTGAAAAAAGTAGCAGTTTAAAGTCCAAAAATTACCAACAATGGCAACCTGGTTGTCACCATATTGAAATCCTGACTTCTCTGACTACGTCAACTGGAACACTGTTTACTCAGGTGTGACGTCAAACCGAGCTCTGAGTTCATACTTTGGAGGTAAATGTAACGCACCATCTTTCGTTGATTACAAAGAGTGGAAATGAGGACCTATGAAATTGGCCGTCAGATTTGTTCCTGCCCTTAGTGTATGTCCTGATGCCTAGCAGCCGTCATGCACTGAACACAAGCTGGTTACAATGGAGCTTGAAATCTTACAGAGTTTTTAGTCCCTTTTAAGTAGTTAAGCAGGGTATACGATTTCATTTTAAAACACTTTTTTTAAAACTGCAAAAAATGCTCTTCATATACCAGTGGCAACCTATAATTTAGGAGTTCTTAAACTTGACAGAGTAATTTTTATTCTTTCTTCAGCGAGAAACTATGGCGGAAACCTCATCCAATCAACTTCCACGGTCCGTCTAAGATAATAGGCTTGTAAGCAAAGCTTCCGTGTTCCAGTACCTCCCCCTCTGCGCGTCCCCTTCGTGTGAATGCAACGCTCGATCTAGCTTGTAAACAGGAAGTGAGCTTGTGCTAAAATGAACCGAAAACGCAAAGCTGTTGTGGAAATGGCAACGAGAAAGAAGAAAGCCGACGAAGCGCGTGCTTTAAGCCGAATGTGCATTGGAGCTGATGCATTTACACGTTGGCGTCAACTCAAGGAAGCTAAGGGCTTGCTAACGGATGCGTTGGTTGCGGATTTTCTCCTGGACAGGTAAGGTCACGTTATATTTTGTGACTTTGGTTGAAATAGCAGAGTGAAGTGTGAAGTTTAGCGCCGGAGACCCAACGAGACCATGCTGGCTGTGCGTGCCTGTGTTATTGAGGCGTGGCTTAGTGGGAGAGCATGAAGCAAGGGCTGGGACTTGTTATTTTTCAATAACGCCCTCTCACGGAGCGCTCCCACAATCGTATACCCTGCCTTTAAATCAATCAATTCATAGTATTTTTTTTTTTTTACAAAACAGGTCAATTTATATGACAAAAGGCAGACAACACAACCGCTTTAAGCTTTTAATTTATTTACACCCGATTTTAAAATACTTAGGCCTCATTTCCACTGAGTGGTACGGCACGGGTTGGTGCAGCCTGGTTTGTTATTTTATGGTCTGGCATATTCAGGAGAGACAGAGCCGGCACAAAGGGAATTTAGCTGTGGGGGCTGCGGCTTATTCTTGGGGGGCGTTACATATTTCTGGGTCAAATCTGCCTTTTTAGCAACACTCTGCCTATGTACGTATATATTCATATTACACGTCATTGGAAAGCTAAGATTCTTCGGATTCCAATGATACATGCAAATCATGGATACAATCATAATTGTAGACACAATAAACACTTTTGTCAAACTGCTCAGAGCAAAATATTGTGCACAAACAATTTGAAGCCTTCATATCATTGACAAAACAGAGCCATCTCGAACAAATGGGTGTTTATTTACGTCCACAAGGGTCCACTTTATGTACTCAAATAAAACACCTAGTCCACAACAAGCCTTATGTCCACAGTCCCACATAATCTGCTGCTGAAAACCAAATTTCCTTCCTTGCATGAATTATCACAAAGTTTTCAACTGTACTACCGTTAGCATGCAATACTGCCCCGGCTGGTATGGAGTGTGGGCCAGAATGTCGGTCTGGCCCCCCAGGCCTGTCCATTGTCCTATGGACCAACAACTGAAGAAGCCCAAGATTTGCCTGCGGTATGGGTTTGTTCTAGGGCCCCCCTTTCACAATGGAAACAGACAAAATAGCATACCAAACAACACTGACCCCCGTCCTGTACTGCTCAGTGGAAATGAGGTATTATTTTTAAAAATGGTCTCCTCCTCCGCTCTGTCTTCCAATTTTTCCACCATTGTTACAAGAACAAAAATCTGCCATTCACCCTGCAATGAATCTTTGGTTAGGGTGGACTGTGAAGGATAGAACTGACCTGAAGAACAAATCTGTCATGCCTCCCCTAGGAATTATTAATTTTTGTTTAATTATAGAGTGACTGAAATCAATTTACCAAAACAATAACTAAAGAGATCCACATTTGTATATTTTTCACTATTTTTCACTTTTTTTCAAAATTTTATGAAAGGCTCTCTCACCACCAAACTAATTTCTCGTGCTTACTTCCATAATGATTAGGACCTTTTGTTTTTATTTTCTAACTCTGTCGCAGACTCCACTGGAATAAATACATGACATGTTAGTGTTTTGTGATTAGCACTAATGTTCCTTCAGCCCTCTGTTTGCATTGCTTGCTTTTTTTTCCCTGAAGGGACACAGACCTTGCTTCTTCTCCTTGTTTCTGATGACTCTTCACTATCAATGGTAGTCACCGTGATCAGACAGAACTTATTGAAGGATTCTTCTCCTGATTCATAAACATCCCTGACCCTTGCACTAAGCTTCGAGTTTTTTGTGTTGTTTTTTTTTTCTTGGAGGACGTCTGTGTTTAAGCGAGTTTTTTCAGCATGGCTGGCTGGTTTATTCTGTCTGTGTGTGGAGGAGGGCCGATCTCAGGTAACAGCAGGTAGCCTACAGATCACTGCAGGAACAGCGTTTAATTGTGTATTCCACAATTCCATCCTCCTTTTCCACACCGTGGACTTACTAGAGCTCTACTCCGTCAGCCCTGTCTGTGAAGACGGTGTGTTCTGCTGGGTTGAACTGCAGCCACATAGCGACTGGAGGCTTGACCATCAGTGGGGTGGGGTGGGTGGGGTGGGGGGGTGGCATGTCCCACTGTTTGTAAAGCACAGGTATAATAGATGATGAAGAGGAAGGAATGGTGGAGGATGAAAAGAAGAATAAAAAGGAAAGTAAAGGAAACATCAACAAACCTTCCTTTTCCTTACCTTCTTCTTCTTCGTCCTCTTCTGCCTCGTCCTATTTTTCTTCTATGCTTTGAATCTATGTCACATCCCCTACTCTATATAAATGTACTGTTGTGATTGCTTAATGAGCTCCTCTGGGTTTTTGGCAGGAAAGTGATACCATAGTTCTACAAAATGTTTACTAAGGGAAGTATTTACAATGAACTCTGCACTTTTCAAATATTTATATGTCAAAAAATAATCCATGTAAAACCCTGTATCATTGTCCTTCCACATCACAATTATGCACTACTTTATGTTGGTCTATTACATAAAGTACCAATAAGAGACAAAAAAATGAGGAAAAACTTCAAGGGGTGTACAAAGTATAAGTCTAGAGTTAGAAAATAATTACCATGTGATCTGGTTTCATCTCTTCAAAATCACATCGCTGCTTCTTTTTTTGTTTTATTTACCACTGTTATATGAACGCTCACCTTAAGGTGTCATTAAAACACTGTTATACACACACAGGCTCACAAATAACAAATAAGCAGCTGCATCACAACAACATGATGTACACAAATTCATCCCTCACACACACGCAAATACACACGCACAGACACTCGAGACTCTTAAACAAACCTGATCAGAAGTTATATAAACTGCACTCTCAGAGAAATTCCAGCCCAGCCCAGGAAAACAAATCTCCCCCAGTTGCACACCAGTTCGTCATGATTAAAAAGTTTATCTCTGAAAAAAAACCAACTACTGTTTTCAGATGCCCATTTATCTGGAGGCCCGTTTATGTGCTTGAATTTCAAGTTCATTGTTAAAGCTAAAGAATGCCCTCACTCTGACAAAAAGGAGCGGCTTTCATGGTGGTCGGGGTGGTCTGGCGGATTTGAGAAAGGATTTTAGGCTCTTTGTTCTTTCTGTTGAAGTTTCCTCGAGCAAGACACTGGAGCCCCGAGGGCCATAGACGAAGAATATGGAGTTATCAGTGTAAAGAGTTGTAGGTTCAGCTCTTTGAAAGTGTTACATGACTATTGCAGTGAGAGCTTCTCCAGCTTCTCTCCAGTTGCACTCTTTTAAGAGAAGGGGGAAATTCATATGGAGGGACGTGTTGCCCACAGGCACTGTCAGTCATGATATGTGGAAACAGTCGCTTTAGACTGAGCACAGTAAAAGATTTAATGGACCAAAATAAATATTTGTTTTATCAGGAACTCATTACCATAAACAAGCTAATGAAAAAAATCCCTCTAATAAAAAAGGCCTGTAAATGCGACATAAATCTGACTGACATACAGCTGTAACCGTTCTCATCTTCCTCCTTGTTGGTGTTTTATTTATGAAAGTATTACTCCATCAACTGAATGTGATGCAAAATCGTAATGATATTAGCAGACTAAATATGATTTTAGTTATTGGGTGTATGGCATTTCTATATTTCTTTCCTAAATGGCAACTCTAATCATAAAGAACGGTGCTTATCGCTGTTAAAACCTCCATCAGCGACAGACAGGTTTTTTTTTAATGCGGAATCTCAAATCAGATCAGGAAAAAGCTGCAGTTACGAAAAAGGCTTTAGGGTGTATACGGGTGCCAGACTCGCAGGATTAATCTTAACAGCTAAAGCACGCAATTTGGTTTTGCAGGAGGCGATGGAGGCGATGGAGGCTGGGGTGGGGTGAGAGGTTGTTTTGATGAGTAGTGTTCCTCTTCTAGACGCTTGTTTGTGGCTCCTCAAATTTTCCAAATTTAGTCACCTTACCACAAACTCAAAAGTGTTTTAGTGGGATTTTTTGTGATGTTTTAGACCAACGTAAAGTGACACCTAACAAATAAAACTACAAGTTTTACCATCCATTTCGTATTCAGACCCTCCAACTCAATACTACTTCAGAACTATTTTTCACCGCAGTTACAGCAGCAAGTCTTTTGGGCGTGCCTCTACCAGCTTTGACCATCCAGAGACTGAATTGCATGTCCATTTTTTGCACAATTCCTCAAGCTCAGTATGATGGTCAATTTTAAGGTCTTGCACAGATTCTGATTTGAGTTTAGGTCTGGACTTTGACTAGGCCATTTTGACACAAGAATAGCTTTTGATAAAAGCCATTCCATTGTAGTTCTGGCTGAATGTTTTGAACTTCCACTCCAGGCCAAAGTTTCTAGCAGCCTCTAACATGTTTTCCTTCGGGATTGTTCAGTAAATATTTCCATCCATTTTCCCATCAATTCAAACCAGCGTTCCCCACTCCCTCCACTATGTTTTATTAGTTTAAGTGGTGTGTTCAGGATGTCAGTTTTCATGATGCATGTGAGCCAAGTTTGCACCACCTTCTATGTGTTTGCTGGCTTGTGATAAGCTGCAAAAATGACTTCTAATGGCTTTGTTTAAACAATTATTTCTTCCTGATGCTCTTTCTTAAAGACCGGTTGTGCGGGGTGTGAGACTAATGGTTGTTCTTTCAACAGATTCTCCTACCTTGGGCTGTGGATCTCTCTCCAGAGTTACCATCTGCCTCTTGTCTGCTTCTCTGGTTAATGATCTCCTTGCACAGACAGTCAGTTCAGGTGGACAATTATGTCTTGGTCGGTTTGCAGTTGGGATACACCTTTTAGGGGGCTGAATACAAATGCATGCCACTCTTTTCAGATTTTTATTTGGGAAAAAAACAAAAACAACTAAAACTATAATTTTTCTTTCTACTTGGTACTCAGACACCAATTCTGAGCTCCACACTGCCAAACAGGACACGTAAAAAAAATAAATAAAAAAAACTATAATTTTTCTTCATCTTTATAATTATGCACTACTGCTTCCAAAAGCATTGCAGTTTGTGATTGAAGAGCAAAAAATTATTTTTTTTGCTTTTATTTGCAGTATTTGAGGCAGGAAATTGGCAGAGAGATAAGCGAAACATATGGAGCAGGTCTCAGGTTCAGGAATTGAACCCCAGATGACTGCATCGAAGACTAATAGCTTCTGTATATGGGGCACCTGCCCTACCACTACACCATACAACGCTAAAGATTTTTAATATACTGTAAGAACTGCTTCTAACTCCTTACTGTAGACTTTGTAACAAACCCAGATTACTGACCTTCCTGCAAGCTATGATCTGATGTATCTACAACTTTATTTCAGTGCAAACATCCCTGGAATTTGATAGGAATGTCCTGGGACTTTATTTGCCGCACAGCCACACTAATTAACAATGAAAGACATGTTCTGTTTTTACAAAATGGAGAGAAACACGCAAGGCACAGCAGGGTTTTCATCATACCAATTTGTGCATGTCACACCTTTTTCAAACATTTAATGCATCACTACCACCGGGAGGAAGTGTGCATAGCAAAACGCGGGGATGAAAAAAGCTGGGAAATTTCTAATGTCAAGTTCAAAGTTTAGGAAATACCAAAGGGAGGTGGATTACCACCTGCACATATTTCCACAATCAAATTGTGTCATGAGACCCCTCTTTTTTTTCTTTTCTTTTTTATAAACATTGCCCAGACAGAGTTCAAAGCAAATCCTGTTCAAAGGGGAATCTGATTTAAATTTCCCTCAGCTGAGTCTAAGTGTGATCATGCCAAAGTCATCCTGGTTAGTGCTACACCCTCTGACATACTTGAGAAGGAGAGCTTTGGCATGCTTAAAGACACTTTTCAGCCCATCAAGAAGGATTTCACACCAGTGCCTCTCCAGTAGCTTTTGGAGGTGGAAGCTGATGTGAGTGAAAGCTCCACATTTCGCAGTCCTCTGGCTCGTTTTCTGATTTCAGGCCTTCAAGAGGACAGGTGTTATTGCAGGATATTAAATTTAACATCTTTTACCTTCAGTAACGTCCCACTGTGTTGTGATATTAAAGTGATAAATCATTTTGTGACAGTTTGTGGCACTTTTACAGAGGTTAATGCGTTCTTTTCAGATGACCCGAGGCACTCTCTGTCCCTTTTAGAAATGTTACAGCACTTTTAAGTGAATAAAAATGATCTCCGGAAGATGTTGGGAAAAATTAAAAAGATTCTAAATGATGCTCAGTGGATGGAGGTATTAGTTAGAGAGAACACTTTTCTTGTTTTTATTTCATCAAAGGTGCAATGAACAAATTCAGGGGATTTGAAGGAGGTGAAAGAAAGTGCTGCTGCTGCTGTCAAGAGAAAACCACACAAGAATCCTTAGTTACACTGCACAGCTGCAAAAAAAGCTTAAAGGCACTATAACTGGGAAGCATAGAGTGTAGTAGTCCAACCAATTTTAACACTACGTTATCATCATGAAGCAAAGCTTTTGTTTGTGAGTGACCTTTTCGTAAAGTAATTCCCAAGGGTTTCAAATACATCTGTGATGTTTCCCTATTTCTAACCCACACACTTTGGGTTTGTATTTATTGTTACATTGAAACAACATTTAAAAGCAAACTTACATACAAAGAAATTCCACATTTCAATGAGTGACTTTCGAGTGTCTTACTCCACCACTGTCCCACCAACACTCCCCATACACTCAATGGTGTGGGGGGATAGTGCTGTTTCCTATCTTCAGCGGTTATTGGGCGAGAGGTGGGTACAGCCTAGGCAGGTGACCAGTCCAACACGCAACACAGACACACACGCTCATACCTAACGACAATTTAGTCATGTCAGTCATGTGTTTTAACTCTTGGAGGAAGCTGGAGTACCTGGCTGGAGAGAACCCATGCATGCACAGGAAAACCTGCAAACTTCATCCAAGGCTACCCAAAAGTGTCACCGTGTAGCACAATGGAAACACACTTATATGTAACTGCTTATTACATATCATGGTGCTTTTGTGGCTTCATTAAGTTTCCATTGTAGTTCATAATGTTTCCATTGTGGTTCCAATGCACTTCCAAAATGATTTCAATGTGTTTCCCTCAGACAAATATTTTCAGCCACTGCAGGTAGACCTGTCACGATAACAAAAAATAGCTGGCGATAAATTACTCAAGAAATTATTGCGATAAACGATATCATCGCTTTGACAGTTGGAATACATTTTTTATATCCAATATAAATTAACAAAACAGAAACAAGATAAACATGGATGAACTCTGTAAACAAAATTGCCCTTCAAAGAAATATTAATCACTTAATCACACACAAAAAAACAGGAAAAACTAGCGGTTAGGATTTTTGTAAACAAAATGTGCAAACTAACAACAAAAACACAAAGTTTGTACTCTACCACTATGGATATATGGACCATATATATGCCTTTTTTTATTCAGTCTTTTTGGTAGAAAGAAGGAGACATCCGAGGAAAACAAACAAGCAAGCAAATGGAAATTATCATGGCCAGAAAAATAATGAGCTCATTGGAATTTCTAATGTGATTAATTGATTTATTGTTTATTGTGACAGGCCTAATTGCAGTTGCAGTGTGATTCCACTGTGCTTCCATCATTGTTTCATTGAGGTTCTAATTTGGTTCCATTATGGTTTCCTTTCAGTTTCAACATGTTTCCCTTGTGGTTCCTTTGTGTTTCCATCATGGCTCCATTCTGGTTCCACTGTGGTTCTAATGTTGAACTGTATTTTTGGCTGGGTTCCATTTTTGGTTTCATTGTAGCTCCATTGCAATTTCATTGTGGTTCCAAGATGTTCAACTGTCCCACCTTGGCTTCATTTGTCATGATCTGTGTCTTTAGCTTTATTTTAGTATTTATATTCTGCTTCCTTGTTCACTGTGTGTGAATGTTGATGTGTGAGTTCATTCCCCACTTCCATTATCTTTCCATCATGGTTCCTCTCTGGCTCCATTATGGTTATGTCACTGTTCCTGTCTGTTTCAACCAGTGTAGAGGTTACAGGTTTATCAACACAACTTTAGTTGAGGTATGAAGTTTAGACATACTCATCATGAGCCCATGTCCTTTATCAGCTTGCACCTCAACCCTATACCATCAAGAAGCTCCTGGAATAGCTCTGGCTGGAGTTTTGACCATACTTCCAGGGTCAAAGGTTAAGGTTAATTTAAACCCAATGCTTTCCTGGGATGGAACTCTGTTAAACAAAACCAAATAATTGGTAAGCTTGAGGTTAAGCTTTGGAAAGACCATTCTAAAAGCACAATGTTGCAGTTTTGATGTGTGTTTGGGAACTTTAGTTTAACTGGGTTTCAAGTTTCAACTGTTAATTTCAGTTCCAAAGGACCTAAACCTAATTCATTAATCCATCATTGGCATTGGGAGTCCCTAGCAACATGCTGACACCACCATTCTTGACAGTTGGTAGAATGTTCTTAAACTTGAAACTCATCCAGGCACACTTCTCTCTTTACTTATTGTGGAAACATTTCTTTAGCTTTGTCTTGTCCAACTGTAAGATTTATCTCCAGAAGGTAGACTTGGTTTAGGTTTGGGTTGTTAATCTGGAATATCCTAACCTTTCGTCTGAGGGTACCAATTTGGGTATTCATCCAGACGTCACAAAGGGTGGCAACATTTATGAATAACATGATATACTTGGAATCTGCAGTCGTTCAGAAAGAGGTTAAAAAGACTTGCGCAAGTTGTGTAATCCATGATCGTTGGACTTTCACAAGATTAAGAACTTTACAAACTTTGCATAATTACTTTAACATCTCTGTAAATGAGAAATATTAGAAACAATTTACTCTTTAGAAATGGTCACAATAAAAGTTCACTTTTTAGGTCAAAAATTAAACAAAAATCTGAAATAATATTCTCAGAAATAAACCATTTCCTTTCAATGTAATGACAAAAGTAAAAAGCTGCAGTCTAAAAAGACAATAAAAAAGTGTATACTCCAGTCTTTGGTTTTCATCTCCATCTTTCCTAGTCCCTTTATAGATTAACTCCCACTTTGCATAGCATTATTATAGTTTTTGTGTACGTGTGACGTACAGGATCATTGCCACTTTTGTCACACACAGAGAAAAATATTCCAGCTATGTGAACGGTGCACTCTGCCACACATTTGTTGCGACCAAACAGTATATATTTTGCGGCTCGTCAGTAAAACTACTCTTGACATCTTGTAAACTGCAGTGGTGGAACCAGGGGTGGGCTGGTGTTGAAATTCCGCTTGGAGCTTGGTTTGGAAAGGCCTTTTGTCTGATTGCTCAAAGGATGCAAGTGGAACCATAATTTTAACGAAAATACTTCTATTGGTAGTATAACAACATAATAATTTTTTATATCAACAAAGATAGTACTTACATGTTTGAGGTAGTAAAAGGATAACAATATTTTATATCGTCACAACGAGAAATGGGTATCTAGTTACATTTACTTAGTAGTTTTTTTGAGAAAAAAATATACTTTTAGGAGTAGTTTTACTGCACCACACTATTTACTTCTTGTCACCGTACCAACCACCCAGACTACTCGGGTCCTCCAACTCTAGCCTACTAAACATCCCTAGACTCAAATCCAAACATGGAGAAGTAGCTTTCAGTTTATATGCTCCCTTTATCTGGAACAGTCTTCCTGGCGACTGCAAAACTGCTGAAACACTGAGCTGCTTTAAATCAAAACAAAAAACTCATCTGTTTAGAATTGCCTTTAAGTAATTATTGCTTTATTGCTGTTTTTCATGCTTTATTCTGTATCATGTATGTGTTTCATGCTAAGTTGCTGCTTTGATTTCCAATTGTTATATTCTGTTTTTCTTTATCACCGAATCATGTAAAGCACCTTGAATTACCCTGTTGTTGAAAGTGTGCTATACAAATAAAATTGCCATGCCTTACCTAATGTTATTTTCTAGCTGATGTGCCATTTGGAGATCAATTAAAGCTACATTGTGTAAGAACTTCTCCCATCTAGCGATGAAACAACCAACTGAATATTACGTTCTAGCCCCACCGCCCACCCCCCCTTTCCGAGGGCGTTTTAACTCCTACGGTGGCCGTTTCATGCCAAGGTTAACATGGCTTCCAGTACAACGACTTCGTCCAGTGTTCCTTCCAGTGATGAAGTTATTTTAGAAAACTACATTGCATTTAGTTATATAGTCAGACGCCTGCCACGTCGCGAGTAGACAATCTCCCTCTGGCATTCGTCACGGTGCAACTGAGTGTAGCCAAAGCGCGAAAGCGGGAGCTAGAATTTCCAGGAATGTCCCTCGTTGGCGAATGTATTTCAAAGATGGAGGCTCAACATGGATTCAGCCATTCCCACGACTCGCGCGTATGTATTCTGAATAACAGATTCTACACTTACGAAAATACTTTCATTAGTAGGTGGAAGTAATTACACATGAATGAGCACATATTTTGAATACACAATGTAGCTTTAAATATAGAGGAAACACTTTATATTGTCACTGAAACTCTGTTCTTACACAGATATATTACTGAATGTAAGTATTAATTTAATACATTTTATGTTGAAAATTTTGATTTGAAAAGTGTTTCTTCTGCTTTAAATTTAATTTGTAATTATATGTGTGTTTTAATTCTTTCATTGTACTCTTTAAAATACCAGAATTTAGAATAGAAAAATCCTTTATTGTTTTACAAAGGGAAAATTCAGCTGTAACAGCAGCAAAGTGACAGATAATAGAAGCATTTACATTCACACCAGGAAAAAGTAAAAAAAAAACAAAAAACAGAATTACAAATATTGTGTACATTAAGGACAAAATTGCAAAAGCCAAAGTACTGTGCAGTTATTTGAATGTGCAACTGAGTAGGACAATTTAAAAACAAAGCATATTTACAGAATATGCATGTGTAGTTGTGTATTGAAAAGTAAACGTAATATTTACAAGAAGTTAATAGAATATAAACTAAGAAAAACAGATGTGCAAATAACAGCAGCAGAAATGTTAATTAAGGGAGTTAAACAGTGCAAATTGCAACAAGGGTGTTATTGAGTTTTTTGGAAGCAGTTCTGGTTGTAGAGTCTAACAGCTCCAGGGAAGAAAGACCTGCAAAAGCGCTCCTTCATGCACTAGGTTGCAAAAGTCTGTCACTGAAGGAGCCCTGCACTCAGCAACATCTTCATGCATGGGGTGAGACACTGTCCATCAATGATGTTATTTTGGCCAGTCCTTCTGTCTCCCACCACCTGCACTGGATCAAGGGGCAACCTAGAACAGAGCTGGCCTTCTTGATGAGCTTATCCAATCTCTTTCTCTCAGCTGTAGATAAACTACCTCTACTGGATCTAAGCGCTGCCTTTGATACAGTAGACCACACTACTATTTTAACCCGTTTAAAACAGATTGGCCTCTCTGGTGCTGTTCACGAACGGTTCACATCCTACAAGACTTTTATGGTAGATTTAGATACCTGCTCCTCTAAGGTCCACAGGATTACATGTAGTGTGCCCCGGGGTTCAATTTTGGGCCCAGTTTTTTTTTTTTTTTACTTCATATGCTCCCTCCTGGCAGTGTAATCAGATGACATGGTGTTAACTTTCACAGTTATGCTGATGATACACAATTATACATCTCCGTGTCTCCCAATGACACATAGCCAATGGATGCACTTTTTAACTGTCTTTTAGACATCAAATCCTGGATGACAAAAACTTTCTCCAGCTCAACCAGGACAAAAATGAAGTTTTAGTCATCGTCAGAGGCTTACTCAAAACTACAGTCACTATCATTTAATCCTTCCTTACAAGTGAAAAACCTTGGCGTGATTTTTGATTCTGAGCTGGCTTTTATCCCTCACATTAAAATCATTACTAAAATAGGTTTTTATCGTCTAAAGATTATTGCCATTCTCTCTCGGGCCAACACGGAGACACTGATGCATCCTTTTATCACCAGTAGAATTGATCACTGTAATGTCCTGCCTTCTGGTCTTCCCAAATAGAGTATCTCAGGTTAACATCTACAAAATTCAGTAGCACGTGTCCTGATGAAAACCAGGAGGCGGGAACACATTACGCCTGTTTTAAATTCATTGCATTGGCTCCCCGTACATTTTAGGATCGATTTTAAGGTTCTTTTAATAGTTTTTAAGTGTCTAAATGGTCTTGGGCCTTCTTATCTTTCAAAACTGCTTTTAACATATGAACCTTCGCCAGTCTTTGTGCTCCTCTGGCAGCCGTCTCCTAGTCATCCCTAAAGTCAGGACACCCACCCACGGCGAGGCGTCTTTCCAGTCCTATGGCCGTCACCTCTGGAACAGGGTGCCAGAGGACATCAGAGAACATTCATGTTTTTAGCGCTTGGGTGGAGGTGGGGGTCTCCGCCTTCCCTCCTCTGGGCGCCCTGTGTCACTGCCTTGGCTGCTGCTGTTGATGTGCTGCTGCCGGTGCAGATGGCTCCTTTGATGGCGTTTCCTTAGCTTACCAGGCTCATCTGTACTCGGCCCAATGTTCTTTTTGTTGCAACTTCTGAGTGTGTGGGGTTGAGTTGGGGGGAGGGGATATAATTGTGATCATACTTTTAAATCTGTGGGGGAGGGATGGGAATGTGGTTTATGTGGGTTCGTTTTAATCTGTAAAGCACTTTGAGCTGCAATGTTTGTATGAAAAGCGGTTTATAAATAAAATTTAATTGATTGATTGATTGAAACTGCTGCTCCAACATACAATGCCAAAAAAGATGACTGATGCCACCACTGAGTCAAAGAAGGTCTTTAGGAGCTCCCTGGACTCCAAAAGACCTCAGCTTCCTCAGCCGGTAGAGTCTGCTCTGAACCTTCCTGTAAAGAGCATCAGTGTTGTGACTCCAGTCCAGTTTATTGTTCAGGTGAAGCCCCAGGTACTTCTAAGGGTCCACTATGTCAATGTCCACTCCCTGGATGATCACCGGTGTCAGTGTGGTGGGTCTATTACTCCGGAAGTCCACCACCAACTCTTTGGTTTTCCCCGCTTTGATCAGGAGGTGGTTCTGATGGCACCAGTCCACAAAGTCCTGAGTCCACTGTCAGTACTCTGAGTCGTCCTCCCCTGTAATGAGGCAGACAATGGCAGAGTCATCAGAGGACTCCTGAAGGTGGCAGCCTGGGGAGTTGATGGAGAAGTCTGCAGTGTAGAGGGTGAAGAGGAACGGTGCCAGCACAGTTCCCTGTGGGGCCCCCATATTGCAGACCAGCTTGTAGGAGACACAGCCCTGTGTCCTCACATACTGTGGCCGTCCTGTAAAGTAATCCAGTATCCACTGCGACATGTGGTAGACAGCTCCAGCTTGTCCCTCAGAAGTCCCAGCTGGATGGTGTTGAAATCACTGGAGAAATCAAAGAATATGATCCTCACAGTGCTTTCAGGCTTCTCCAGGTGAGTCAGAGCTCAGAGGTAGATGATGGCGTCATCCACCCCGATGCCAGGCTGGTAGGCAGACTACAATGGATCCAACGAAGACCTCACCAGGGGGCAAAGGGGGTTGAGAACCAACCACTCTAGTAGTAATTTGTAGACAATGTTATATTTTTGTGTCTAAGGAAATCATCTAAAATAATTAGTGCCAATAAAACTGATCCAATATTCTGATGAGTTACTCAGTACTTGAGTAGCTTTTTTTTTTACATATTTAACTCTTGAGTAAATTATTGGATGGCTACTCTATACTTTTACTTTAGTGCTATTCTTACTTGAATACAATTTTGGGTACTCAACCCACCTCTGGTCGCAACATAAAAGCATCCCAGAATATTTCCAAACTCCGTGGAATTGAGCGCATCCAGCGAGAGAGAGACTTTTCTGCGGCTGATTTGGTGATTCAAGAATGGAGAAAACATCTTAGCCCAGCGACTGTGGACCATATTTTGTTTTTGTACAGCAATCCCCACATCAAATAAATGGCAGCAGTCGGAAATGAAATGGAAATAATTCATTGTAATGTTATATTAAGCATGTTAGAGAAAGTTCAGATGAAGATGAATCACTTTCAAAAAAGTATTGCCTTGCCCGGAAACTTTCAACCAACATGCAGAAGCAAACTGCAAGTCAAAATAACAAAGATTTACAACGAGTACGCAATCCGCCGCTCTCCAGGCTGATGGACAGTAGAGATATGCGAAGGTGTGCAGCAGTACTCCTCACAAAGATCTTCTATAAAAGAAGATTCCTCACACACGCACACAAACAGACAAAAAGCAGGATCCCGACAGTGGCTCAACCGTGGCTGCTTTTGGAGTACAAAAAACAAACAAAAAAATTTTCTGGCCCAAGAATGGAATGGACCTATGGCCAGCCCGCCCCTGGGTGGAACACAGCACTGCTGTCTATTACGTCAATGAGCGGATCGGAACCACCAACTAGACAGGAGTTCAGGGAGGACGTTGCATGAGAGAAAGGCTGTCGTATTTCCATGAATCGCACCAGTCAGTTTAAAGTTGGTCTTCTGAAAAACGATGAAAACCCGGACATTTTCATCTATCCATAAATTTCCCCTGGATGCCTCGCACAGAACGTGAAAAGTGGACATGTTCGGGGAAACAGGATGGTTGTTCACTGTTACAGGAATATTTCTGTGTGATTAGGGTTTAATTAAATATTCCCTGTCTTAGTAAGTGCATCTGGGTTAGTAGGTCATGTTAGAGAAAAACAAAGCCTTCTGTATGTAATGTTTTGATAGCAATGTATCGGAGTGTTTAAACAAATGTCAGAGCAGAGAGATACCTACACGATGTTCTGATCTTGTGAGACTGCTGCACGCTCACTATCACTCTATCACAGGTAGAGTGATCCAGTCTTGCAGGGAGAAGATACTAGGGCGGAAGGAAACGTACTGGCCCACACTCTAATCTGAACTGGTGCAGTTTGGCTTTCCCAGGACGGGATGAGAAGACTGAGCTCATGCCGAAAGAAGATAAACAATGATTGCTAATTACTATATAAGGTTTTGCATCAGAAGGGTTGGGGAGGGCTTGAGTGATGGCACTGTTTTGGCACACAATTTCCTCAATATTGATCAATATGCTGTATTAAATATCAAACAGGACTCTCAGTCTCATCTTTTTTAAGAAGCTATTTTTTTCATAATAGTCACCCTATTGTTGTTGGGTTCTGTGAGTTTGCATGCAATTTGGTTTTTTCTCGTCACCTTTTCCATCACCAGGGTGAGACAGGAAGGTGCTGCTCCAGCTGCAGCTAGTCAGTAGGAATCAGCAGGCTGCTTAAAAGAGGAGCGGTCACCTGAAGCAGACGCCAGATGGGTATACTCTTCCAAGGGGTAATCAGGCCACATCTAGGCTCCTTTGTTCTCTTAGAACTATAATTGGCCACGTTTATGCTCTTCCTTGCAGTTCCTCCAAAGTTCCTGGTTCCTGATCCTTCTGTGTCTCCAAGCCGCTGAAGTCCTCACTGTCATCATTGCCTTCCGCGCTGCTGGAGTTCCCACTACCAGCAGAATGCTCCTCATTGCTGATTCGGCGTCTGTTTCTGGAGAACTATTCCTCCAGTCTCACGCTCTGCTCCCTGACTGCCTCACTGCTCTCGTCAAGCCAACCTCTTCCACTCACCCTCAAGGCCTGTCCTCCTCTTGCTGCCATCTACAATCAAAGAGAACAGTATTACTCCTTCATTCCATCCTCTGCAGACCGCTCATTCACAGGATTCACGTACCTTCTCCAAACATCTCCATGTAAGAACCCTGTTCCTTCACGCTGCGTATTTTCATTATTATCACCTTCCTTACCTGTGCTAATACCCTCCTTCCAGTGTGGTTGATCCTGAGTTCCTGTCCATTCCTCGGCACCCGATCCAGCTCTGCATAATAAACATCCTTTTACTGATAATTCTGTTGTCTGTGGGTTGTTTGTTTAAGAGTCTCCTAAAAATCATGACAATTGTATCCATATATTTTAGCCTATATGTATAATATTGGCCTACAAGGATAAGAATCCATATAAAAATATTGGAGCAGAACTTTCGACTTTAAGCTGTTTCAGTGGCAAAAATAGACCAAATTGTATCAGACCAGCGGTGGAGAGCTTTCTTTGTTAGCAAACAGAGGGTCCAGCTTGTTGGTCACCATCAGCACAAAGACGGTAACCACGCCAAGGCTCCTCTCTGGTAAATAGCAGTAACCAACTGTTTCTGTTTACATCGGCTGCAGCCAAGAGAGTGTACACACAGTTGGAAAAAGAGGTAAAACCCCGGGCTTCAGCACCTCGACTAAACCTTGAAAATGTCCAACCCAGACCCCTAATGCTTGAAGTTTTTATTCTGTCCGACGCAGAAAGAGAAGAAAGTGAATGAGTTACCCGTCTCTTCTCTCCCCCCCATCTCTTTATTGAGGCAGCTGCACCCTTTGACCTTTACGAACGTGGAATGTGTGTGTGTATGTGTGTGTGTGCGTGTGTGTGTGTGTGGACCACTGGTCATGAGGGCTGATGGTGAGGGGGAGTAAAAGTGCGAAGGCAGGGAGGAGAGGATGGGGGGGTTGGTGAATTTGGAGGGATGGAGGCAGGGAGGAGGGAGTAGGGTAGAGGTTGCTTTTTCTCCCTAAGTACAAAAGCTGTCAGGGCGAACAATAAAGCATGGAGAATGGTGTGTGTTCAGAGAGGCACTGAGCCGTGTTAGTGTGCGAACCGGGCCCTGAGCGGGCATACGGAAGGGGGAGAGGTAGCCAACAGAAAGGAAGAAAAGAAAAGCGCAAAAGACAAATGACTGAGATTGAAATTTGATGAGAGAACTAAGGAGGGTGATGGGAAAGAAAGATATACAGGAGAGAAGGTTTGAGACTAAAAGCGTATCACAGGAGGCAGAGAAGTTAGGACGGATATTTGTTTTGTCTTGCAGCTCTCTTAAACACTGAACTTCCGTTGCCAAAGAAAACAGAACACAAGGCCTGGAGTCTGTACATACATGTGTGTGTGGTCAGCATACCAAAGGGAGGAACTGTACCACTAACTTCAGTAAGGTTAGGGCTTCACATTCATTAGGTTTATCTGTGTGACTGTGTCACCGTGAATGCATGGCCCGCATTCAGGCTGCAGCTGGCTGCAGACAAAGGTGCGTGCCAGGCTTTGTTTCAAACATGCGGGTTTGAGAAGCTGCAGGACGGGAGAGGATTCACGAGTGGAAGCAGGGAATGGGGCGTTTTGCTTTGAAAGCTAAGAGCTAGGGCCTCAGCTGAAACACACACACGCATGCACAGATAGTAAACGTATTGATTTTCTAACTGGTGTGTGAGGTGTGGTAAGTGGTTGGTAATAGCGGGAGGAGAGTGTTGTGAAGTGGTGCAGGTTAAGAAGTTTGGCTGCTGGATAGACTTTTTATCTCTGGTTTGAGGTTAGGTTTGATGGGATGAGATGGATGGAGGTCAAAAAACACTCCAGTGGCTCTAATGGGAAGGAGAGGTGTGAAAATGACTAAAACCACTAACAAAAAGCATCTACAAAAGCCCATTTTCTTACACATACAAACAAATTACTTATATGTGTGGCCTTTTTGGGCACTAAAAATATAAAATGCCAGACAAGTTAGGAGGAATACAGCACTTTAGCCCATTTTGTTATTAAGTAGCCTCTAATTTCAATGTATTTTAAAAGGATTTTACGTGATAGACCAGCAAAAAGTAGAGCATATTAATGAAGTGGAAGGAGCATATTTGAAATTTCTTCGCGAATCGGTGTGATGCTACTATCTGTGCAGATCCAGAGGATGATTTTTCTGATCATTCTTTGCAAAAATTGCACTAGGTCAGTCAGATGGCATTGAAAGCACCTCTTAACTTGGGTGAATCATCTGGTATTTTAATATGGTACAAAATGCAGAGCAGTGCCAAACAAAGCACATAACCCAGTCCTATTCTCAGCAGACCACCGACTACACATGCATAAAAGCAAAAGAAGAATTGTTTCAGTGATCATCTGAGTCATAAATAAAAAAAAATTATGTGACGCTGGTGCGCTGCCTAAATGATGCTGCCCTGGGCAACTGCCAGAGGTGGGTAGAGTAGCCACAAAATGTACTCAAGTAAAGGTAACCCTACTTCAGTGTATTTTTACTCAAGTAAAATATAGTCATGCAAGAAATTGCTAGGTGAAAGGCTTTTTAATTACCGAGTAACTGTTTGATAACACCTGAATCAATCGGAAAATTATGTAATCCATCCATCGCCTATACCCGCTTTCCCTTGCAGAGTCAAGTTGGGCGGGGGGTTGCCAATCTCCTGCGGTCATTATGCGAGGAACGGGTTATGCCAGTCCATCAAGGGCAAACAGCCATCCACAAACAAGGGAAATTTAGAGTATTTACTCAACCTTACAGTATTGTTTTTGGACTGTGGGAGGAAGCCGGAGTACCAGGAGAGAACTCACACATACATAGGTAGAACACACTCCATGTGGAAATACACCAGGCCGGGATTCGATCCCAGGACCTTCTTGCTGCCAGACAACAGCCCTCAGGCAGAAAAAACTCCCCAAATCCCATTACTTCACAACATAAAGCTTTTTAAACCAATACTTAAAGTACGTAATTTATGCCCATTAGAACTGTGCAAATCACTTCCAGTGACAATACTGTAAATACATTTCACTGTATTAGTCTTACTGTAACTGAGGTTTGTGGTTTTAATATGTAAAACCTTTCAAGGAACTGACCATATTATGCACCTACATGCAGGAACACAGTCATTTAGCCACACAAGCCTCCACACAGTTCTTATACATACTCATGATATACATATGAAAGTACAATTTCATGATCCAGACACATTTAAGTGAAAATCCACATATGCACTGCTGCTTTGGAGTATTGGAATATTATGCTGTTATGCTTTAAAATACATTATGCAGAAACATGAACATATTACACAGTTCCTTAAGTGCTCGCAGAATTATGTAAATTTGTCTGCAAATGCTGCCTGTAGACAGTTGTGTGTGCTTAAACTAAACATTTAGTGTTTTATTTGTTTTATATATATATATATATATATATATATTTTCAGAATGTATCAAGTAATGTGCCACAAACAAGAAATCCACAAGTACTTTTCAGTGGATATAAATCCTAGATTGTTAGTTTGTAGAGCTCCTGTTTTAAATGTAATTTTAAAATGTAATTTTTACTTTAAAACAAACAAAAATCTGCTCAACAACAGCTTTACTTTACTTTACACGTCTGATTCTCACCAACCAACCGCTCTCAAAATTCAACATGGCAGCCTTGAACAAAAACAGTGAAGACTGCAAGAGTAATAAACTGTTTATCTGTACTTGTGTCAATTTATATTTGAAGAACATTATGGGAGCACATGGTACTTTTACTACTTCTTTAACATGACATGTTGCTATAGTGCGGGAATGTGTTGCAAGCAGTGCTATATGTTACTATTAGCTTGTATAGCCAAGAAAAGCTGGCCATGTCACTGAGACTTAAATTAGAAATTAGCTGGTTATCCAACTTGCAACTTGAATGGGAATTTGGCTTCATTCCAATTTTCAACATCTGAGGAATGCATAAACAGATACTGATTATTGCCTGAAGTAGTCATCTGAGGAAGTGCAGTGTTTCTGCACATTTCTGAATTACTTTGTTCGACATAAAACTTGATAATTCTATTGGATTTAGGTCACTGTTTAGCTTTACTTGAAGCGAAAAGTCCTAACATGTCATTCTGCTGGATAGTTTGGATCTTTTTTACAATTGGGGTTTTGTCAGGAGATTATGATGCAAGGCACGTTTATTTGTATAGCACACCTTCAGCAACAAGGCAATTCAAGGTTCTTTGGGTGATTAGGGAAAAAATAAAAGAAGCAATAAAACAATGAAAACAGAAAACACAACATCAAAAACATAAAGATCATTAAAACATACTACCGTTATGACATTCTAGCTATTATTAATCAAATAATTAAAGACAACTCTAAACAGATGGGTTTTAGCCTTTATTTAAAATATCTCCGTGTTTCAGCAGCTTTACAGTGGTCTGGAAACTTTTCCCAGATGAAAAGAGCACAGGAACTGAAAGTTGCTCCTCCATGTTTGGTTGTGATTCTGTGGATACTACATAGACGGGAATTAGAAGACCTGAGTGGTCTGGGGGGTTGGTATAGTGACAACAACTCTTCAAAATACTTTGGTGCTAAGCCATTCAATGATTTATAAACTAGTAAAAGTATTCAGAGCTACACAGACCCAGTGTAAGGACCTTAGAACTGGAGTGATGTGTAAGAAGTCAATGTAGTACCTGAATGAAATAAACCTTTCAGCATGTTCAGTTTGATGAAGCAGAGATTAGTTTTCCAGTTAACAGCTAGTCAGAGCTGTTGGACCTAAAGACGAGCCAAGAGTCAGCACACAGCTTAAGTTATTATAGCTAGAAACTACTGATCAGGCCTGAAATCTGCATGGTGATGGACTCAGACCTGAACCTTCAGAGTCACATAAAGACCGTTACAATGTCTGCATTCTATCACTTGAAGAACATTTCCAGGATTAAGAAATCCTCCGGCAACATCCAGAGAAATCATCTACGCGTTTATCTTTAGTTGGATTTACTACTGCAACAGCATCTTTGCAGGTTTGCCTAAAAAGTCAATCAGACAGCTGCAGCTGATCCAGAACGCTGCCGCTCGTGTCCTCACTAGAACTAGGAAAGTCGAGCACATCACCCCAGTGTCCTTACACTGGCTCCCTGTAAATCAGAGAACAGACTTTAAAATGTTAGCTTATAAACAACTGAATGGCTTTAATTACGTTAGAGATGTATTGTTGTCGTATCAATCTTCCAGACCACACAGGTTCTCTGGTTCAAGTCTACTCTGCATCCCCAGAATCAGAACAAAACATAGAGAAGCAGCATTCAGTTTTTATGCTCTAATGTGGAACAATCTTACAGAAACGGCAAAACTGCAGAAACACTGAGTTCTTTTAAATCAAGGCTAAAAACCCATCTGTTTAGAGCTATCATTAATTAATAACTAAAACGTAATTGAGAAGAGCTTTCATGCAAGAGACTTAAGTCACAGTTATGATAATGCAAACCACTCAAACTGGAGGATAAACTTAGAGCGTTGTCCGTTTTTCAACTTTTAGTTTCCCTTTCTAACGCCTAGTTCACACCTGCCGCGGAAGCGCCACGGCGCAAGGCGGTGCGCTCACGAAAATCCCACGCCAACCGCTGCCTCCCGGTTCACACCAGACCCGTATTTTTCCCCAATGGTCCACGAGCGCTTCTGCTCAGCTGTTGTTTTTTTAGAGTTGTTTTTTTCATCATGAGTAAGTAAATAACCTCAAAGTGTGTGTCTCTCTGGTTTTGTTTGTTTATTTTAAAGGAGTCATGACCTGTAATTTTCACTTTTCCACGAGAAAAAATGTATGTTATGATTGCTTAACGATTAAACACTGGCCTGGAAGCCGATATTTAAAATTGAAGTGTTTGTTTACCGTTTGGTACCATATATGGACATCGCAGACCTATGCTGCAGGAAGCCCGCCCTGCTCCTCTCCCATTAATGAATTCCAATTTGAAGTATGAACTCGACCGTGAAAGATGCAGAAACGTTGGTCTGTTGTTGACTGCCAGAATCAACATAGTAATATTTTTTCTCTCCCACGAACTGACCAAGCTATCAGGGACCAGTGGATTAAATTCATTTTTAATGATGCGGTTCCTACAACCCTTCCCACCGGTTTAGGTGTCTGTGCTAAACATTTTACGCCGGAATCCGTTACGAATTTGGGACAATATCAGGCGAAGTTGGCATTAAAGCTCCGTTTGGAAAAAGGGGCCATTCCAACAATGAGAGACTTGCCTGCAATTGAAACGGTAAGGCTGTGTTTTTATTGCTCTGCTGTGTGTAACAAACAGCAGCTAACTGCTAATGTGGCTATTGTATGCTAGCGGGAGTAGTAGCTTCGAGGACAACATGGGTAATGGCTGCTACTTTGCAAACAACAAATGACCTAGAATGCAGTTACAATTGAAGGTCGGGTTCATTCACAACTTGCTCCATGATGCCATTTTTGAATGATATGCTGAAGCGTTACCTGCGGTGTCAACCCCCCTCCTTCCTGCCACCAATCAACGCGCCCCTCATATGCATTATTACAATTATCGCATCAGATCTCGCGAGACAATAATGCCTTCAGAAATAAGAGTCAGAGGAGCTCTGTGTTTATTTTTTTCAACTTTTCTTTTTTAGAAGGGCCTGAAAGACTATAATAGAGCGTGGGTATCCAAGCTATTACTAGGTTATGACTCCTTTAATCTCTATAGTCTGTTTAGATACACAAATATGACAATGAAAATTGACCGGATTGTCTGGTGTGTCTTGGTGTAACTTCTTGCTAGAATTGACGCGGATCGCTCGCTCACTCAAAAAATAGACCAGACACAGAAATGATCGCTTCATGGCGCGAGCCGGCCGCGGAGGATCGTGTCTAGTGCGAACTATACTCCATAAATTAACAAGGGCGCTGAATGGAAGCGGTCTCCATTGTGCGCCGCTTTGCAGCGCCTCCACGGCCGGTGTGAACTAGGCCTTATACCATTGCAATGTACTCATTTATGTTTTATGTTTTTATTATGTAAAGGCACTTTGAATTGCCTTGTTGCTGAAATGTACTATATAAATAAACTTGCCTTACATCAATTATTTTTTTTAGGGATAGCACAAAATTTAATGTAAAATTTCCCTTTTTAAGTTGGCATAAATCATTAAATTTCTTCTTGGTCTGGTTAACTGAGTCAAACATTTTATCCTTTTGTGTGTTGTGTGCGGAAAAGTATTGTACCTGGTTAGCCACCTAAATTTTGTAATGCAACTTCAGCTTTCATCTATTTGAGCTGTAAGGTGATGCCACAAAAGTTTTCTCTTTATTTGCATGTCAATGTAGCATTTGTTTTTCTCTTTTTTTCCTGCAGATGATTGCACTTCCACTTGTTCAAATAAATAAGTGGGCTGTACTTTTCTTGGTTGTAAGTTTTGAACTTACTGATGGTGGTTTCCATGTTCCTGCACGGAAACTTTGTGATTGCCTTTTCTCGATGCACAAAATCAGTAATCACAGAGACAATTGCAGACGACAGACACCTTAACACAGCTGCTACACAGAAGTACCTAATCAGTGTCAGAAAAAAGCTTTGTTTTCATCACCCACACGGCACTGTAAACCGTTCCCATGTGGAGATTATGCTGCTGAAGAGCTCCTTTAGAAGCTGGAGAATGCCAAATGAGTGCATATGGAAGGCTCCGTTAAGCAAACCTGCTGTCAGCGTGCTGCCTAGAAGCACACGGAGGAGAAACATCCTTAAGACCTGTGAAATCCTCTGCTGCTTCTGTCCTTGTTTGTCGACATGCTCAAGATATTTTTTAGGCTTTTTTTTTCTGTGATGAAACAGGTGGCATCTGTGTACAACCTAAACACACATACTCTTATATCTGCTCCAGTTTTTATCACAACCACACCTATTTGAAGCTTTTCTTCCCCAATAACTCAATAAAATCTCTTTCTACACGCTTAACCCGCCTACCCTACAACCTAATTACACAAAACAGGTGTCAGTGTCTTTTCAATGGAAAAATTATGCACTTCCAGAACATCAGATCTGTTCCTCTCTTTAGTTGTGTCTGGATTTCACCACTTTATCCCTTCACCTTCTGTCCCCCCTTGGAACCTCCTTTAGCAGCCAGTTAACATCCACCCCCCTCTTATTGCTGCTGACTCCTCTCTTTTGCTGCTAAAATGGGCAGCACATTTCACTCAGCCAGGGAAGCAGACAACAGTAGAGATGGTGAATTTCTTGTCTGGCAGTCATGCAAATCTGAAGGTACCGCCCTATCACCTCATCTGACAGGTACATGGATCCCACCATGATATGCAAAACTGGGCATCTCTGTAACGTGCAGCTAAATAGATGACTGATATGATTGGGTTATTCAAAAGCAGAGATCTAAATCTTTAAATCAAGATGTAAAATATTTAGACTGATCCAAGTTGAAGTAAATAATACAGAGATTTACTAAAACACAGTTTGTGATATCTGAGATATATTTGTAAATACTGAAACGGGCAAGTTCACTGCTGTTTTTTGTGTAAGGACCACCTAAGAGGCTGTCCTGTTTAAAAACTGCATGTCTTACATGGACTGGACTGAATGGATCAACACGGTAGATTGATTCAAGTAAAAAAATAGAAATCATCAGTTGTCTTAAAACATTCTTATAATCTTGTCTCATTCTTATAAACCCAGCATCCTCTGCATGCATCGTCACAACCCCATCAGCATCAGCGACCCGGCTGCAATGACTGTTGGTCGGTTGCTACACAAACATGTTGTTCCTGTAAAGCAGCAATAACGGAAACGACAAATAACACATCAAAGCCTCCCAGTTCTTATAACCCTGAAAAAGCCCAGCTTGAAGCCCAACAATGGAAGACTGCAAGATAACAGAGTGGGTCTGCACTTTGTTTTGTTCACCTGTGATTCTGAAGAGTTGGTGAAGGGTCTTGTTTTATTTTGTCCTCTGCGGCGGTGCGATAGAGGGGATTTCATTATGCAAATCTCGCTCTCTCTGCTGATGAGCATGGCCTGAGGCTTCTGTTTCACACACACACAAACGCACGCACATGCAGAGTCTGCGGCGCACACCATCACGCACATAAATACTCTCATCCATAGCAATCGTTTTTCTTCTCCCACACACTCAGACGCACACAAGCTCAGACGCTCCTGGAAACATGCGTGACTGCCTCACAGACACAGTCATGCATGTCATGTCTGAGACCAGAGGCACAGCAGGGGAAAGTGTGTGTGCCCACATACGTGTGTGTGTGTGTGTGCATGGGTAAGGCTAAACGGGGCTGCTAAAGGTTACAAACCATTTCCCTCTTTTTCCACCTGACTGATTGTACTGCAGATTTTTTTTTAATGCATAAACACTCCATGCAGACGCATGTATGCAGCACAAGCCACTCATTTATTAGAGCATGGAAACAAGAAGATGGGGAAAAAAAGCATACATGTTTTCTTGTACACAAAATACAAATACTCTGTAAACGATAGGACAACAGCTCAAATAAATGTGTTTGTGTGCAAGAGGTCAAATTACACTCTTCAACACACCAACAGACAAAAGGAGACCCCTACCCCATGTGGATGTGACCCAATGACCCTGCTGTCACACACAGTGCCCATCTGCCACAGAGAGGCACAGAGGGAGAGGACGGGGCAGAGGGAGAGGCTGGATTTTCAGGGGCTCATACATGAGTGAATACAGACGGGGGGGGGGGGGGGGGTTGGAGCACACGGTGGCAACTCTGGGAGAAAACAGAGCAAAAGAAAAGAATGTGTCTTCACGGTAAATTTTTACTTCTCTTCTGCACAGATGTGGAGCTGGAGAACCTTTTTAGTGGATTTTAAAGCTCCCTGTGTTATTCTATCTCTGTCTAATGGCTTTTTTAGCATTACAACACAGTCACACCTCCCAGGGACAAAAAAAGCATTCTGTTAGAGCAGGCCTGATGTATATAGGACATACCGTCTGCTGACTGAATGAGGAGGAGTTGAGAAACTGAACAACGGATTTCTTCTTCTCAACTTTCTTTTTTTAATTCTGCAAATGCTAAAAAGTTGATTTACCTTCAAACGAAAATGTTATTAATATATTTTAAACTTCCTTATAATTTTCTGTTACCCTGTTATTTAAAGATGATATAACACTGAGGGTCTCTCCTCCTAACCACTCTTCAAAATGGGAAAGCCAGGAAAGAAAATGTGTGATAACTTTTGTGACAATAGCTCCGTACTGAATCTAAAGATGACAGTTACTTGGCAACCTTAACAGATTTCTTCTGCTTTTGACCTTTTCTCACTCTGCCACCTGTAGATCAAGAAATCACCAAATTAGAACCTGTGTGATATGTGAAGTAGGCTAAAAGATAACAAAAAACAAAGTATCAGGTGCCAAAAGAAATAAATAAATAAAATAAATAAATAAATAAATAAATAAATAAATAAATAAAAATTTTATCCACACATGGAGAAAACATGGAATAATAGTGACCCTTCTCAAGAGTGGCCAACCAACTAAAATTACTCCAAAAGCGAATCGACTCATCTACGAGGTAAAAAAAGAAAAAAAAAGAACCAAGAACATGAAATGTTTAACATTTGGTTTAAGACTTAATTCAGCATTTATGTAGCAGTATCGTCTGAGGCTGCTTTGCTACTTCATGACCTGGATGACTTAAGTTCTGCTCTCTAACAGACAATCCTGAAGAAGAATGTCTGGGCATCAGTTTGTGATATTAATCCGGCAAGTTCATCTCTAAATGGCAATCCCCTTTTCACAGCGTGCCAGGTTGGTTCGGATCAGAAGTCGCGCTACAATTTTTTGTTGTCATTTGACTGACAGGGTCAAAAATATCGGATAATAATCTATTTTTACCCATCAATTTTTAAAATGATAATAATGACATATTCAGTAGTATTACAGTTTCATTCATTTTAATTTATATGTAATCCAAACAAACTGAGTAGAGAATCCACATCGTGCCATCACATAGCAAACAGATTAACAGGCTACCGTTCTTGTATCAATTATGAACACACCTACTGTGGCCTGAATGCTCCAAATTGGAGCTGAACTGCACTCCCGCCTGTGCGTAACGGAGGCTGAATTCACGCTCTGTTGCAACACTAGAGACTGGAATTACGAGCGCCACTTCAATAATAAATAATGATAATAATACAATTTTATTTATAGAGCACCTTTCAAGATATAAATCACAAGGTGCTTTACAATAAAAGAAAAGAAAAACAAAGTCAATACTTCAACCAAAATTTTGATATTCAGGGAACTTTTCTCCAGTTGAAGTGATCAGAATTTCATAAGACTCCCTGAACAAGGGCTTTCCTGATCACTTCAGAGGGAGGAAATTCTGTAGCATGCACTCCTTCTGCATCAGTGGTTAAGCAGCAGCGACCTGTCCCCTCCAGGCTGTGTCCAGTGCAGTCACAAATGCGCCCAACTCTTTAATGTGCAATCAGCTCCCATATAGTTAGATGGATTAGGTACAGTGTCCAGGTCTGATTTATTCAGTTACTTGAACTCTATGCACAAAGTTAAAAATGTCAACGCGTCTGCACCAAGTGATCAGGAGTGTGAATTGTAATCTTTCAAAATGACCGATGGCGTTCAAATCTTTCTGTCATGTTTAACACAAAAAAGGTCAAATACAAAAAATATTCGGTTAGCATGACCCCTGGTTCGGTAGTACTTTTTCCTTTAAAAAAATCAATTAATTATTTAAAAACTGCATTTTATCTTCACATTTACCTGACACCTAAAAGCAAAAAATAAATAAAAATCTGTAAGGGAGGAAAAACTATTCCAAGACAGTGCATATTAAGAGCAGTGATAAAATTATTGTAATACCTGTGCACAGTTTTCCACAAATTGTAATATATCTATATAAGTTTGAGGTACTTTACACACAATAGAGACAAAACAGTTGAAAAACTCATTCAATGGTATTTTTAGCTTTTTTTTACCCTCTGCTTTCAAAACATACAGTGTTTTAGGAATAGAATGCTAATAAATCCATACAGAAATAGTTGTAATTGAGATTAATTTAGTGGAGATTTCATTGAAAATATGTCTGTAGGCAAACAGAAACCACCACAAAAAAATGCGCATGTTGCAAACATCTGGTTATATTTAGGAAGATATATGATCTGCTGTGGCATTATTGCATTTTCTTTATTACATATTATATATTGTCATCCGCTGCCAATATGTCGGCTGTTCCTCTCTGACCTCAGCTGCACGAAAACAGCCTGTAAAATGTGCAGTGAAGTTTTATTTTATGCGCCGGCTGCGTTTCATAATGTTTTACAGCTCAGTTATAGTTTATTTGTTGATCATTGTTGCTTATTCAAATGCCAGTCAGAAGTACGGAGGATATTGACAAGTTACATCTCTGTCCTCTAAATATGAAGATTGGGGTTTCAAAATTCATACATACATACATACATATACACAGTTCATCCTTATTGGCACCCCCTGGTAAAGATGTGCAAGCGTTGAAGTAACTTCATCTTTTATTACAGTAGCATTTTTCTCACTGAACCTCAGAGCAACATCTAGCCTAACTTGATTCAATTTATCCAGTGGAGAAAAAATAATTGTCTCATATAAAAATCACTGATGCAGCATAAATCACTGTCCATCACCAACTCCTCTAATATGCTTGTAGCTGAAGCATGTTTCAAACTCATACTTAACTATTTTAAGAAAATCTTGTAATTAGTAATAAACTCATTTCTGTTTCCCTCTGATTTAAGTCTACAGAATAGGAGAGACAAGAGAGCATGAATACAGAGATGCACCGCTTATGGTGGCACGATGCTGGATTAGCATCTTTTTTTCTAGACTTTTTTTCATTATTTTTTGGGGGTATGAAGTGTTTCATGTCTGGACAATTATTCTTCCTGGTTTTGGATGCTGTGCTGCTGGGAGGACTTTTGCCCTTACTGCACACGATATGTGCTTGTTTTACAGGACCGTCTCAGTTAGTGCATGTCTCCAATTCAGTGGGCCGGCCATTGGGGACATTTCAGGATCCAATTGATTTCCAGTCTTGGGGTATGTACTCGGAAATAGCCGAGTAGAGACGTTGGGTGGAAACTGTGCTTAACTCATGCTGATTGGTTATAACTCAGTGGGAAATGATTTCAGTAGACGTCGCCAAACAACCGGCATTTGTAAAATTGGAAAGGTTGCTGGCGAAGCAGTGTATAAGAACATAACTAATAGAAACGGCACAAACATCACTGCTACTTCCATTGTCGATCTCTTATTATTATTTGCTGTTGTCTGCACCTTTTGGGGCTGATCAGTGACGCTACTCACCGCCGAAACGATCATGATATGCGGACATAATGACACAATGGCTGAGAGGACAGGGCAGACTTATTTACCCGGCCAGATAAGATATGGTAAAATTACCCGGAAGTTCCAATGGTGGAAACACGCCTAAAGAAATGTATTTTGGATGCTCAGAGAGGTTGAGCAAAAAGGAACACTCAAAGATCTTCTCTTCTTCTATGCTTCAAGCTTGTAAAATAGTATAGAAGTCTTATTAGCAACAAGGTGGTTTACAAAACATTAACCACAGGTGGATAAATAATGTGTTGGAAGTGCTGTAATTGCTTAGTTAGAGAGATGTTGGGAAGAAACAAAGAGAAGAAAAAGATGTAGGGGGTCTTAGGTTGGAAGAACAGCTGTCCTCCTGGAACAAACAAGGATGAGGGGAACAGTTTGTGATGGGTGCGAAGGATATCCAGAAGAGACCTGCTGTGGTGGTATCAGACGGCGGTTCTGCCAGCAGACCCCCTGCCAGCACCGACCCTCCAGCCTGGCCCTGAGGTACTGAACAACTCTGCCAACTGTACATCCACCATTTCACAACCCAACCCCCCACCAAACCACTGAAATCCTGGTCTGTAATCTGTCCACAGCCCTGACCCTGAAGGATCCACTGAGAGCACATCACAGGAAGGTTTTAATACATTTCGAAACTATTGAGTTGTTTGAAATTATTTGTATTCATCTGAAACACTGGTGCTAAATCAGTCTGGATTTTGTGTACTGCTTGGAGGAGTGGGCTGTGAAGAGATTGTTTTTCATGAGAAAGCATAAGCTCTTTGTGTGAATACCAGCAATTTATTCACTCTCAAGGGTGAAATAATGGTTAGGCAGACAGTACACACTGTTTACAGCTGCTGCCTGCCATCTTCATTTTTTGTGCTATGTATTTGTTATAATCATACTCTAAAAATGCCTTGTTTAAAATCCCATAATTCATCAGTGATCTTACTTTTTTTCCAGCTTAACCTCCCCGCCTACAAATAAACGTAACCCCCCAACCCTTTTAATGCCCTAATCATGTTTATGCTAATTTCATTTGTATGTAGCATGTGTACATAATGGATGATGCTATCATCTGGGGGACAGACCTTATATTTATGCAGGGTGCTCTAGTGCAGAACAGGCTTAGAAAGATTATATATGCAAGCTGCAGATGCAAGAAATGTGATTTCAGTTTTTGGGTTATTTCAGAAATATTAGCCTTCTAAATGTGATTAAGCAGGAGATGCGCTGTAACCTGGGGGGTTATTTAAGTTTAGAAAGCGAACTGAGAAATAAAAAATACAACAGAAAAGATAAACAGTATATCATCCATAAATATATAGTGTATTTAAATCTTGTTAAGGATCTACAATCTATTTAAACTGTTTCTCATTCACTCTTTTATGCACTTTCCATAAAGTGCAGCACTTTTGTTCCTCTGCAATCAAATACAAATCGTATTTTGTGAACTTGGGGCTTAGGAGTCGTGCTCAGTGACTTGGTTTGAAGTTGGACAGTTTCACTACTGACCCAGAGCTATAAAAAAAGCAAACGTTTAGCTTTGTTTTTTTTGTTTTTTATAATTGTATAAATGTAGAAAAATGTGTTTCTATTATTATCCAACAGCTCTGCTTGTAGCTATGCCTTAAGCTAGTTTCGAACATGCAAATGCTAATGTACTGAATGTGGCATGTTAGGATTTGCTCATTAGCTCTAAGCATAACATGAGAATGTTTTACATTTTGAAGAGTTTTGGTTGTGAAGTCAACAGTGATGCATGTCTTTCCTCAAATAAAGTTGCAATAACTCTAAACAAAATATTAGCTTAAAATTGTTTGTCAAAAATGCTGAAAGAGCAACTCACCCCCAAATCAACTTTTTTTTTTGATAAACTGTACAAATGAGTATCTAATAGTGCTGTCTACAAGTCTGTTCATCATTTTTGGTATGTCAAGACATCTTAGTGAAAATATGAATTTTCTACCCAAAACAAATCACTATGGCGCCCTCTTCATGTTAAAACTCTACACTGCACTTGAATTTGAATCAGGCATTGCTGTCCGAGCAGCGGTGATGGCTGACGTCAGCCTGCTGCTGTGGGGTATAAAACAAGCCGAGTCTCGGTCACCCCTCCGTAGAAAATTCGAACTGGAATAGCAAGAAAGCGTTGACGCGGCCCATGTACATTCTCAGTCTTAGGCAACTGTGCCTAAGTGGTAAAGTAGCTAGCTTGCAATCGTAAGGTTGTAGGTTAAATTTCAGTTTCTTTCATGTTGGACGTAGCACTGTAACCCTAACTTTCTGATCTGGCCTGATCAAAGTCATGAATAATCTCCTGATGGCATCAGACCCTGCCTTGAGAACCATACTCCTCCTCCTTGACCTAACAGCATCTCACACTATTCATTTTAACAGTCTAGCCTCCATCAGTATACACAAGACTGCTTTGTCCTGGTTCTACTCATATCTCACTCTGATCGATCTCAGCTTGTTTAGCTAAAGTCTTTTCAGTCCCAACCCTCCCCATTCAGTAGTGGTGTGCCTCACGGCTCTTTCTTGGGGCCCCTTCTTTCTATTTTTTACCTTCTTCTTCTTGGCAATATTTTCAGAAAATGTGGGATCAATTTCCACTGCTACGCTGATGACACCCAAGTCTACCTATCCTTCAAACCCACCACATCTCTACCTCCCTCCTCCCTTCTCGGCTGTTTACAACATTTTAACATTTGGTTGTCTCATAACCCCCTAAAACCTAATGAAAATAAAACTGAAATACTTCTTGTTGGCAAAAAATCCACAATCTGCAAATCTTCTAAATGTTCTTTATCAGTTGACAATTCCACTGTCCCTCCTTTAAGAGTTTGAGGGTAATCCTAGACATCAACCTCTCTTTCACAGCTAATATTAACGTCACCCGCTCTGCCTACTTCCACCTCTGTAACATTAACCGTCTCCGTCCCTCACTTACCCTCACCACCACTGCCAGTTTAGTCAATCCAATGATCACATCCTGCCTTGATTCCTGCAGTGTGCTGCTCTTTAGTTTACCACAAAAATCCTGCTTCAGAACTCAGTGGCCCGTCTCATCCCCAGAGCCCCATCTGCACAACACATCACTCCTCTTCTCAAACAACTACTCTTGTTCCCAATCCATTCCCGCATTGATTTTAAAATCCTCATGGTAACATTCAAAGCCCTCCATAACCTAGCCCTTACACCCTTCATTCCTCTTTTGACTCTCTTTATGCCACATGCCCGTCTGTCCGCCATGGGACTCAGATCCATCAGGTGCTCTGCTCCCCGACTTTAGAACAAACCCCCACTGGATCTTCAAATGGCATCATTTCTCCAGACTTTCAAATCTCTCCTCAAAACTCACCTGTTCAGACTAGCATACCCCCTTGATCTTTTCACATCACACTGTGATTTTGTGTATTTCATATGATGTTTTACTTGTAACACTTTGTAACCTTTGTTCACAATGTGTTTTATGTTGTTGATGTAGAGCAACCTTGAGAGTCTTGAAAGGGACTTATAAATAAAATGTATTATTATTATTATCTGTGTATTGGTATATACTCAGATGCTGTTTGTGGGTGTGAATCGCTGAATGTGCCTCTGGCGTGAGTGCTTTGAGTCCTCAGTTTACCCGAAAGGCACTATATAAATTCAGTCAATTTAGATAATACTGTGCTGCTCTTTTAAAAAACCCTTGATTCCATTTACCTCTATGTGCTCCTACTTTAGATGTAACCTTTAACTTTGGACCAAAATAGCTGCCTGTGGTTAAAAAACTTCGGCTCTTGCAGATTAAAATTTCCTAATATAGGTGATGTTCAGTCAATCTTTCTCCTAATTGCCCAAGGTATTCCCCAGGGTTCTATTCTTGGTCTGATTCTGTTCACAAATATCATTAAAATTTAGAAGTGTGTAGAGTAGTCAAAAATTGTACTCAAGTAAAAGTAGAACTAATTCCACATTAAATGTCAAGTAAATAGTTACCCAAGAAATGACTCAAGTAAAAATGAAGAAGACTTCATTAAAACGGCTACTCAAGTGCTGAGTAATGCCATGCACACATGTAAAATAAAAAAATCCTCACCACCTGGTTAAAAAATAAATCCATCCACAACTATCTGCATAAGTGCATTGTTAAGCACATTCATAGGCATGCCAAACCTGTAGTTCTCCAAATCCAATCCAATCAGAATGACTTTCTAACTTCTACATAAATAGTAATTGAGATTGTAAAAAAAGGAAGCAAAAAGCTCTTAGACAATCGATAATGCAACACAGCTCTGAGGGCATCCAAGCTGTTTCTTAGTAAGCTTAGTAAGCACATTGACTAAGGAAATTCATGAAAAATTACTCATACAAAAGCAACAATAACTTTTTAATTCCAGAGCACAGTTCAAAAAAGAAAAAATATAATTGCAAACCTGATGTGGGAATCACTAACATAGCAATGTTGACTATAACATTTGATTAATTTTGTTCTTTTCTGTTGATTTAAAAAACAATAATATATATATATATATATATATATATATATATATATATATATATATGTATGTATATATATGTGTATATATATATGTATATATCTGTATATATATATGTATATATGTATATATATATGTGTATATATATATGTATATATGTATGTATATATATATATATATATGTATGTATATATGTATGTATATATATATATACACTACCGTTCAAAAGTTTGGGGTCACCCAAACAATTTTGTGTTTTCCATGAAAAGTCACACTTATTCACCACCATACGTTGTGAAATGAATAGAAAATAGAGTCAAGACATTGACAAGGTTAGAAATAATGATTTGTATTTGAAATAAGATTTTTTTTACATCAAACTTTGCTTTCGTCAAAGAATCCTCCATTGGCAGCAATTACAGCATTGCAGACCTTTGGCATTCTAGCTGTTAATTTGTTGAGGTAATCTGGAGAAATTGCACCCCACGCTTCTAGAAGCAGCTCCCACAATTTGGATTGGTTGGATTGGCACTTCTTGCGTACCAGATGGTCAAGCTGCTCCCACAACAGCTCAATGGGGTTCAAATCTGGTGACTGCGCTGGCCACTCCATTACCGATAGAATACCAGCTGCCTGCTTCTTCTCTAAATAGTTCTTGCACAATTTGGAGGTGTGTTTTGGGTCATTGTCCTGTTGTAGGATGAAATTGGCTCCAATCAAGCGCTGTCCACTGGGTATGGCATGGCGTTGCAAAATGGAGTGATAGCCTTCCTTATTCAGAATCCCTTTTACCCTGTACAAATCTCCCACCTTACCAGCACCAAAGCAACCCTAGACCATCACATTACCTCCACCATGCTTAACAGATGGCGTCAGGCATTCTTCCAGCATCTTTTCAGTTGTTCTGCGTCTCACAAACGTTCTTCTTTGTGATCCAAACACCTCAAACTTGGATTCATCCGTCCACAACACTTTTTTCCAGTCTTCCTCTGTCCAATGTCTCTGTTCTTTTGCCCATCTTAATCTTTTTCTTTTATTGGCCAGTCTCAGATATGGCTTTTTCTTTGCCACTCTGCCCTGAAGCCCAGAATCCCGCAGCCGCCTCTTCACTGTAGATGTTGACACTGGTGTTTTGCGGGTACTATTTAATGAAGATGCCAGTTGGGGACCTGTGAGGCGTCTGTTTCTCAAACTAGAGACTCTAATGTACTTATCTTCTTGCTCAGTTGTGCAACGCGGCCTCCCACTTCTTTTTCTACTCTGGTTAGAGCCTGTTTGTGCTGTCCTCTGAAGGGAGTAGCACACACCGTTGTAGGAAATCTTCAATTTCTTAGCAATTTCTCGCATGGAATAGCCTTCATTTCTAAGAACAAGAATAGACTGTCGAGTTTCAGATGAAAGTTCTCTTTTTCTGGCCATTTTGAGCGTTTAATTGACCCCACAAATGTGATGCTCCAGAAACTCAATCTGCTCAAAGGAAGGTCGGTTTTGTAGCTTCTGTACCGAGCTAAACTGTTTTCAGATGTGTGAACATGATTGCACAAAGGTTTTCTAATCATCATATATATATATATATATATATAATATATATATATATATATATATATATATATATATATATATATATATATATATATATATATATATACATACATACATATATACATATATATATATATATATATATACATACATACATATATACATATATATATATATACATACATATATACATATATATATACATACATACATATATACATATATATATATACATACATACATATATACATATATATATATATATATATATATATATATATATGTATATATGTATGTATGTGTATATATATATATATATGTATAGATGTGTGTATGTGTATATATATATATATATATATATATATATATATATATATATATATATATATATGTATGTATATATGTATGTATGTATATATATATATATATATGTATGTATATATGTATGTATATATATATATATATATATATATATATATATATATATATATATATATCTGTATGTATATATGTATGTATATATATATATATATATATATCGATTTAAAACCAGATAAAACCGTATTTGTTTGGGAGCCAGTCTTGTGCGTCTCACAGATGCCGACGAATGTGCACCACCAAAAAAGGTACAGTGCAGTAAAACTACTTCGACAAACACATATTTCATAAAAACCTACTCAAGTAAATGTAATTAGTTACTACACATCTGTTAATATTAGATCATCCTTAATATTAACTGTACTTTCCAACTTTATGCTGATAGTACAGCTCTGTATTCTTGTGCAGATTTTACTTATGCCCCTATTTATAGTCCATAGTTTTTCCTAGAGGGAGTTCCCAAGGTTCTGTTCTTGGAGCGTTTCTGTTCAATATTTATATGAACAATATCTTGATTATTCAGTTATGCAAGATCTTCATTATGCAACTGGACATTCCATCTGTGTACTGATGACACTGCACTATGTCCTCTATTTATGTGACAATTCAAAAATATACATTTAGTATACAATTACCTTAAACCGGGCAAGTAACTATATTTGATCACTTTGTTTTCTGTGATTCTCTGCATAAAAAGAACAAATTACATGACCCAACATAACATGACAAGTAACAACAGAAAAAAAGTTTTGTTATACCACAGTAGCACTCTGAGGTTGATTTCCTTTTATTTAAGCTATTTTAATAAGTGCCCTATGAAGGGTCTAGAAATCCGTTCCGTTGAAAATACTCCAGTTGAGAGCGTTTTAGATTACAAATATGATGGCATTTGGGTAGATACAGAATTGAACAGTAACCCCTGTATTGACTTTCGCATCTAAACTGAGACATAAAATTGCTGTTTTTATAGAAATAAGTCCACCTTACCACTTTTTAGAACAAAAAGTTATCATTACAGCAGTTTTTTTCTTTCTGTCCTTCTGGATGACAGTGACATAATTTGTAGCAGCAGCATACTTCACCCTCAGACATGATATACAGTATTTCAGTCTGCTTTAGGAGTTATCACTGAAGATAGCTATTGAAGATACTGCTGCTAAAAATGAAACTGACTGAATGAAAATAGTACTGTTCCATCACATCTGGAGTGTGTATAATGCTACTCGGACTTAAATTGAAACTCTGTTTTGGTCACAGGAGAGTAAGATCGAGCATTTTACTAACACTTTAGGTGAGTTTGGCGTGAAACAAAGACTGAATATGTTAGGAACCACCTCATGCCCACCGTTAAGCACTGTGGAGAATCTGTGATGATGTGGGTCTGTTTTTCTTCCAAAGTCCCTGGAAACCTTGCTGTAGTCCATGGCTTTTTGCATAAAAGGTACTTTTAAAATTACATCACCAGCTCTTTCAAGTTTTAAGGGTCATGTTTTGATCATTTTGATGACGCCTGAAGACCCAAAGTGCAGTAGGAAGGAGGCAGACGTATAAAAGTATTCAACAGAAACTAGGGGTGTAACAGTACATAAAACTCATGGTTCAGTACATTTTCGGTACACTTTTATTAAGAAAAATAAAAACAAATGTCCATATGACTTTTTTTCACTTCGATCACCATTAAACAAATAACCTTTTTTCTCAGATTTCATTTTTCATTCCATTATTATATCTTTACAATGGCTGCCAAGGAGACTGAACGATGTTGTAAATTTATTGTCATGAAATGTATTCAAGAATTTTTTTCAGACGAACTGAGCCACTGTGACCATAAATGGTGGAACAACAAGCTGTTGCTAGAACTGCCTGCTCAAATGTGAATGAAATTGTGACTTGAATTAGTAAATAGTAGGGGTGTGATGGTACACTTTTTTTTACATTTTCACTTTAATCAGTATTAAACAAATAACCTTTTTTTACCCTGAATTCCTTCCTTCCAATTACTAAAATTAATTTGATTTTATTATGTTCTATTACTTCAAAAAGTTGAAAGTATAGATCTGACTGGAGATTTGATTAGATTTTTTTTTTTTTACATTAAAAAAAAATTTGTATACGGAAGACATAGCTAGAGTAGAAAACAACACAAAGACTTGAAAACAGTCACTGTTATTGTTAGAAACGTTTAAATAATATTCTGCCCATATTTGAAAATAAAACATGCTTAAATAACTTTGGAATTGTTTTGATATTTCGATAACCTAGTTTCCCAGCTGTACTTAAACGTAGTATGAGCAGCTGTTGGGGAAAAATACCTTCTCATCAACAGGGATTCTGCTGACTTTTTATATTTTTATTAAAAATAAGGAGTTTGGGCACTGGCGACCTGTCAAGGGTGCACCTCGCCTCTTGCCCGATGACTGCTGGAGACAGGCACCAGCCCTCCTACAACCCTGCATAGGATAGACAGTATAGATAATGGATGGAGTTTGGGCTGATTGGATGCTACTGGTAGCCATGTGGACGTCAGCTGGTTTTTCTCTACTATCAGTGATGTTTACATTCAGCTTGAAATTGTTTCAGTTGAGTCATTAAGTTCAGTGCAGAGCGTGTTAGGGACCTTATTCCTGAGAAAAAATGTGTTTGCTGACAAAGTTCTGGTTTGGCCGATCTTACTTTTTCTACTGTAGCTGCATGAGGAACCATTAATTTTCTCAAATAGCAGAGTTTAGTGATAGCTGGGAGTCCTTTCTGTTTTGTTTTGGTATCACTTCTTAAAGTTGCACTGCATTCTCAGTTCCGCACATAAACATTCTGCATGTGCTCAAGTAGAAAACAGTTGTACTCGTTCATTACACGTGCTTACCGAACCGACAGGGCCATACCAAAAACTATGAATACATGTACAGTACATCCCTAGAAGAAACAGTCCAAAACTTAGAGAGAACCTGGAACACAAGGAACACAAAAAAGGGCAGCGGTAGAAGTAAGTATCCAGCAGGGAACAATGACACAGGTGAGAACATATATACACAACAGGACCAATGAACATCTGGAACTAATTACAGGGGAAGAATCTTAGCAGAGAACTGGGGGAAAAGGCACTAGGGATCAGGAATCACGAATGAATGAAACACAAGATAGTAAAAATAAGAAACTAATCTTGTGATCCTGTTTTTCCTCTGAAGACTGAAACCTTTCTAGAGTGCATACTTTGGCATTTTAAACTAAACTCTGGAAGAATAAGACGTCACTGTGTCTTCAGAATAATGATCCAAACATCTGGCCATATCCACAAATGTTTTGCTAAAAATGTAAGCAACCTTCGTCCATGGTCATTACGGCACCCAGAAATGGAGCCGATAGAAATTCTTTGGAGTAAGCTGAAGAGCTACAATCTTCTGAAATGTTATGGCAGAAGAATAGGTGTGAGCTGATGGTAATGCAGAAAGAATTTATTTTTTAACGGCTATTACACATTTTTGCTATGAGTTGAGAAACAGATGTTCAGCTATATGCAGCCAAATAATCAAATTTGTTTGTTGGAATCTCTTCGGTTTCTTTTTGTTTTAATCCACAAAATCAATTATTCTGTATTTTTGTTTTCTGCCTGTTGTTGCATTTAAGAGGTTAGATTTGTTGAATCTTGGCCGCAGCCTACATCAGCAGCAGATCTTCCAGAGGTTTGCCATTATGCTGTCATTATTGTCTCTCTTCCTCTCCTAATGTGCATACATGGAGATGTCTTAATGGCAAGAAACAAACAAAACCTCCTAATTGCTTCAAACTCCGCCGCCAACATCAGAGCGGGCATCTTACGATTAGCTAAACAAACTCCATCCCTTTTGCCTGCAAATGATTTCCTATTATAAACACATGTTGGAGATGAATCGTTCCCTTCGCTCGACTCTCAGAGAGGACATTTCAGACAAGTTCCCCCTCCTGTTTTCCATTTGGCTGTTTAATTGTCTCAGTGCTGTCAACAGACTATCAGGGTAATTAGCCATGACTGCAGAACAACACAATCAGACAGACAGGAATGAACTGCAGCCTCCAAACATGATACAAGGAGAGGGAGAAGGGATGGGACGCACACATATCCAATGCGCAGCCATTACCCCGTTGCCCTGAGTACACAGCTCCATGCCACACATTATATTTCCTCCACCAACCATAACCTTCCACCCACCTCCTCCTTAATCCCTCTTACAACTCTCTTTGCCTCCCTCACACATTCACATGGTTACAAAAAAAACCAAAACCTCATTTCCTCTGCGCCTGCAGCAATGGGAGCAGTGTTAATTGTGAGAAGGTGGGGAGTGAGAGTGAGCTTGCCTTTTGTGTGTCAGTCTGTGGGAACATGAGCTCTGAAAGGTGTGTGCAAATCTCTGCAGATGAACGCGTTGCTATATGCGCGAGTCTAATCATTTTTTTTTTTTCAAGTTGTGCAGGCGCAGTTTCTTTCCAGTGCCAGTCTGGGCGTAGCTCCAGGGTTTCCTGCACCACCTGGGCATCTGTGAGTCCTGTCACCGGGCCCCAGCTGGAGTGTCTTTTCTCTCGCCTTGCATACAACATGTTTGTGTTTGTGAGCAAGCCAGCAGCAAACACCATTGTCTTTGCACCACCTTTTAGAACCTGTACACCCCCCCCCCCCCCCATGACTCCATGCTATCTAGCTCCCACCTTCGAATGTGGAGAATCGTCTTTAGAAAAAAACAGCAAAGGGAATTAAGAAGGTGGAGAGCAAATTCGATAAACCAGCCACCATTAGGCAGCCAATCAAGCTCTGAGCCCACTGCTTAGACCTCACACACACGACTAGTTGTTCGGGCCGTGGCACATTTAAAAGTACCTTGACTCAAAGGTCATCTACCTCCATTGAGCAGAACTAATATTAGATTAGCTCTGTATGACTTTGTGAGCAAAAAAAGGACATTTTGGAGAGGATAAAGGAGAGATTTTCCTGACTTTCCGGACTCACATTTGGATCTAAAGCCAAGGTCTATGCTTTAAAGGAAATATCTTAGTTCTGAAATGTTAAAAAATGGCTTGAAGGGAGGTTAAGACTTGTGAATTAGCTGAAAAATTAGGTTTATTGTGAAGTTATGCACATAACACTTGCAAATATATACATTGTTATAAGACATTTGTAAAGAAAGAAAGTTGATGATTATGAATCAGACTGAACCTACAATGACCCCAATGCTTTTTGGCACTTCACCCCAGCAATAAAAACATCTTAAATTGTAACAACACAATAATCTCACCTACCATCCTACTCCATGTACATGGTGGCGAGATACGTGGGGGTTCTCTTATTGTAAATAAAGGGAAGGTAAACTGAGTAGCTTTTTTGCTTGCAGCCATTTCCTGACTTATTACTGTTCAGGGATTTGTTTCTGTAACCCAGATGCAATAACAGACCAAGTATGGTTTAAGAAAAGGAAAAAAAAAATCATTATGAAAATCATGACTTAGACAACCAGTGATCTGTGAAGTGGTCAGGAAATGCTTTGGGGTAAAAAAAAATTGATTTAGAGAGGCTCAGGTGGTTTACTGGATGATGTGCTGCTCTTTGTATGGTTACTTGCACAGAGGTAATGGTGAGGATACCACAGTGGTTGAACAAGGCACAAAACAGGTATTTAGTCCAAGGACTAAAATAAAAGTTCCACCCATGTGACTTTAAAAGCCAAAGAAAACAAAAGGGATTTAAATACAGAATAAAAAGTAGCCTCTATGATATTTGGTGGCAGCTTTGGGTGCAGGGAGAGCAAGCGTCCATTTTAATCTAAACTTTAGTCTGTTTTTTCGGAGAACTAGAGTCAGTTAATCAGCAGAGCTAAGCTGGATGCAAATCGACCATTCAGGCAATAGTTCAAAAAAGAAAAATCTACCCTGTAGCGCATAGGTTTTCCAAAAAGAGAAAACATCTTTCTAAAGTCTGGTCTGGTCAACTTTTTTCTTTACCAAAATCTGATACTGTTTACCGATATAGTCTAAACTTTAATTTCTATACCGATATAAACCGATAACGCTGACGTTGGCTCAGTAATGCAAAAGCCACAGGATATATTGCGGGTTTTGCCAAACAAACAAAAATATCTCAAAAACTACACCTCGGATGTATTTTAACATTTTGAGTGAGAGGAGAAGCAGTTGAAGAGATGATATAGCCTATTATGTGTACATGGTATGAAACTAAGGTAAAATAGTTGTGTGATGCCTTTTGGCTAAAGATAAGTTCATGATGGGATTAAGTTACAGTGAAAAGTTAATAACTAGTAGAAGTAAATTCATATTAAAAAGGTTAAAAAGGTTTTGGATTTTAAAAATGGATCAGAGTGAGACTCTTCTATTACAAACAATGTTTTGCCATATTGTAGGTGCAGAAGCATGTCAGAGTGAGCACTGCATTTTTCCCTCATTCGTGAACAAGACCCCGAGATATTTAGACTCCTCCACTTGGACGCCTTCTGGTCAGAGAAGGCACTCAACTCTTTTCCGGCTCAAACCATGGTCTCGGGTTTGGACGTCCTGTCTGATGAAGCTGACAGGACCACATAATCTGCAAAAACTATGATCAATTCAGCTGACTGAGCATAATTAACACACTTGTCAATACAATGTCTCAGTTGAGAGTTAACAGAACAAAACAATGCAAAAGGCTGGTCAGCAGACCTTCGACACTTACATTCATTTATGGCTTGGGAAAAGCATCAGACAAATCCTGAACAAAAAGTCGAGAAAAATAAAAACAATATGTTAATTTTTCAATATGTTTGTCTTTTGCTTGGAGTATAAAAGAGGGATCTTCACCCGGGAAGAATAATAAAACACTCCTAGGAGTTCGAATACATTCAATTAAGACGGTGATATTAAATAGTTCTGAACTCTTGTGCTTTAGCAGCAGACAGAAAGCTTGGAGGCTGATGAAGATGATACTTGCGTGATTTAGCATTTTTTGAGCAACTATCCATCCCACAAGGTCATAAAAAACTATCATTTGTATGAATATTATTTTAACAAATGTATGACAGTTACAAATGCTTGAGATGGAAGAGACCAAATTACAGTGTCACATCCCTGATAGTAGCCATGAGTATTAGAAAGTAAACGAATAACCATAGAACCCTACAAAAGTTTAATAAAAGCCACGTCCTTGTTCGTCCGTGCGTGTAAAACTGTCTTCACAATGACAATTTTTCTCTAAGTGAAAACAGAACGATGCACAAAAGCTTCTACTGTGCAAACAATTTTAGTGTGCATTCACGTAGAGGTCACCAGATCGCTGTGCTCGGGAACACTCAGGGGTCGAAACAATACACGCAACCCTGAAACAATAAAGCTGATGGCCTCGGACGGCCCACACAAACTTTCACTGCTCTGTTCCCCACCTTGTTTCGCCCCAAGGTTGAAACCGTAAACCTAATCACAGGCTCTCTGTGGAGTCAACACTTCCCCATTCAAGCAGTCTAATTTTTCCACACCGTTCTACCTTGGGGGTGTTTGTGGGGATGTTTGCATATAAGCAGATTCTCACTTTCCTTCTGTCTTTGAATGTGCTGGAGATTTGAATATGTTTTTGGCTTTTTTGTGTGTGCATTTTTTCCCAGTCTCTCACTGTTTTGTGAAGGTCTGTGCAGCAGCTACAAAGTAAACTGTAAAAGCGAGTGTTAAAGTAATGAACGTGCTTCTCCTTTTGATAAAAGCTACGGCAGCATGCAGGATGGAACATATTCAAATGTAAAAACTAATTACTCTTTGGTGATTCTGACCCATTGTAAGCCTATGAAAAAAATATTACAAATGAGGGAACACATAATAGGTTCTAAAGTTTAAATTTGATCAGGATAATAACGATAATAAGTTAGAAAAATTAATGTTAATGCAGCTCATTCTTCAAAGCCCTTCCACAGTGACCTAAAAATAAAAGGCCTTTTCATGCCTTCTGTGTTGTAAGGCTCCCAACAGCTTTTTGGCTTTGTAATTTAGTTAGACGTCGTTTTTTGTCTTCACTCTTGATCGTTTTTTCATATTATAAGCAACTGACTCAAGTTCCTGACCTGGTGTTTTTTTGTATAATATTAAAGTCATGAAGCATTTTTCAGTAGTAGAAAAGCTTAAAACTGAAATAAATCTTGATGAATGCAGTGCAACGTTTAATATAGCCAAGGAGAATCTGAGTAAATCGGAATTGCGATTTTTAAAAATGAACCATTATTCATTTATTTTGAGGGAAATAATTATCCATAAAAACCCTGATTACATTTGAAAAAGTCAATGTCCCCTAAACCTAATATTTGATTGTGGTAACTGACAATGAGTCTAGATTGCAGATTTTATTTAATTCAGCCACAGAAGACCTCTTTATGGTCATGCCAACACTTTGACTTGGCCACGTTGAAATATTATTAATCTGTTGCTTTTGAACCTTTCAGAGGTGAATTTGCTGGTGTGTTCATTGTTCATCTGAAGCACTACATTTATTGAATTGTGAACCCTTGCTTCAAACGAGGGAAGTGAGGTCTGCAGGGTTTTAGATGTTTTGAGTATGTTTGTTACTTCTTAGATGAGTCAGTCAGAGAAAACCAAATTTTTGCCTTCATCCAATTAAATTCAGACTTTTAAAATACATGTGTGCACCTTAGTATGGCTGAAGTCGAACTGAACTGGCCTACTCATAATCGAGCTAACACACCCAGCAAAATATGGCAAAAAAAAAGAAGAAACTATTCTGCATGTAAACAACATTCCAGGTACACAGCGTTACGGCTAACCTGGGCGCTTCCTCTTTCGGAAGTTACAAAACTGCAGAAGAGGGAATAACAACACCGGCACGTGCAGCAAGAACACGTCTAACACAACCAAACAGCACTGTATATACAAAATGTACTGGGCTGCAGCTGACATGTAAATTGGAATAAAGGCTCCCATTCTGGTTAAGGTATTTCCTCATTTTTTGCCATAGCTCAATTTAAACACTGATGGACTCTTGGAGCAGTTTTGATTGGCCGGCCACTCCTCATAACGTTCACCACTGTTCCATGTAGATAAAGGTGTTCACTGTCGATTTTGTAACGCTTTCAAGACTGATAGATGTCACTGCATTTGTTTCTCATCAGTTCTTCAGTTGCTTGTAGATCTGAGGTTTACATGCATGCATACATTCTGAGATCTCCCTGCCTACTTCATGTAGTCAGACAGGTTCCTCTAAAATATTTGTTTTATTCTGTAGGTTAGGCTGTATTCAGGCCTGGGTAGTTTTGGACATTTAAAATTTAAAACTAAAAACTAAAACAAACAAAACAGGTAATTCATACATTAACAACAACGGCAAGCCAATTTTTACATTGATACAACTTCATTCTCACAGACATAAAGAAATCATGTTTTGAAAACTGCATTTTGTATTTACTGAGGTTGTCTTTGTCTGAAAGTAAAATTTGTTTGATGGTCTGAGAGTTTAGTATGAAACAAAGAAAATGCAAACAGAAAGCCAAACTGACCCAGTGACAGCTTGTTATATTGGTGTTATGCTGTAGACACCAGCATATTTTGCAATATAAGCACTTGAAAACTACAACTCCATTTAGTCTATGTTTATTCAATATTTTTGTTAAACATCACATTTTATTGCTAAGATTATTATAAAGTAATAACCATAGTTTTTTTTGAGCGCTAAGAATAGTTTCTGTTTTAAATTAAAGCAGTGTGTCATGATCCTGGGCTGTTTGAGGTTTGGGTTTCATTTCTTTTTGTGCTTTGATCACTTCCCTGTTATTTATGCTTCTGTTCCTTGTCATTGTTTAACAGGTTCTGGCTGTATATCTTCATTCCTTTGTATTATTTTCCTAGGTTCTTTCTTGTGTTCTGGTTCTTGTATATTTGTATTTAGTTCTCTTAGATTATTTGTCAGGCTTTTACCTTTGGTTCTTGATCCTTTGAGTCCCTGTGCAGCTCTGTCTGGGTTCACTACTCATCTTCCCTCAGTCTACCTGTTTGCTGTCTCTTCCAACTGCACCCTGTTAGTAATCAACCACCTGTCAGCAATCACACTCCTCAGTATTTAAGCCTCTCTGTTTCTGTCATTCCCAGCTGGATTCTTCAGTTGTCTCCTGTTTCATGGTCCGTTGCATTCCTGTCGGTTCCTTGTCCAGATACCTTCCTGCAACAAGTTTTTCATGTTTTCATTCTTAGAAACCCTTTCCTTCACCCTACTGCCTCTGGTTCTGCTTGCATTTGGTTTGTTAGACTTTAAAACAAGCCCATGGCTAATTCAATTCATCCATCCATCAGTTGTCTGGGTGCCTATAATAATGACAATTCAATTAATTTGGAATCTAAACAAACTGAACAGAGAATCCACATCGTGCCATCACACATCGAGCAAATTAATAGGCAACGTGTATTAATTATGAACATTTCACCTGCTGTGGCCTAAATGTTCTGCATAGAGCTGAACTGCACTCCCACCTTTGCATAATGGAGGCTGAATCGACACTTTGTTGCCACTCTGGAGATTGGAATGACAAGAGCAACTTGAGAAAACATTCTCCAATTGAAACGATCAGAATTCGGCAAGACCCACTGATCGAGGGCTTTCCTGATTTCCCTTCAGCGGGAGGAAATCCTGCAGGATGCACCCTTTTTGCATGAGTGGGTAAGCTGCAGCGATCTGACGTCTCCGGTCTGTGTACAGTCCAGTCTCAGATGCGCTCCAAAGCCTCTGTAACTCTTCAACGTGCTGTCAGCTTCCAGATAGCGAGATGCATTGATTATGGTGTCCAGGTCTGAGATGACGCTCAGACGCTCTCATGGGAATCTTTTTTGATTGATTCGGTTAGCTTTACTCCTTGCTTAAAGTTGAAAATGTCTGTGTGTCTGCACCAAGTGGTAAGGAGTGTCAATTGCAGTCTGTCAAAATGACAGATGGCCTTCTGATTTTTCCGTTAACGCAGCCCCTTTCTACAGAGAACCTGTAGATATCCCACACATGCTCAGTGTACGCATGGTCTTAACTCCATGCAGAAAGACGCCAGGCCGGGATTCAAACCCAGGACCATCTCGCTGTAACAGTCCTACCAACTGTGTAACAGTACAGCCCGCACAACTATGTATCACAGAATCATTTGAAAAAGGCTTGATTGTTTCTGAAAAATGTATTTCCTATTACAGCACAACTGACTTTCAATTAATCAAACAAAAAATTGTGTGAACCTGAAAACGGCAAGATAAATAGTTGTGTTGATATTTTTCAAATCTAAAGTTGCTTTGTGATGCAGTGCATTAAAAACAAAATAAGTATATTTCTTCAACGACAAAAGTAAAATATCATCTAAGGCGAAGGGTTTTTAAAAACAATTTTCGGTCAATGAACCTCATCCAGGTTAGCAGTGCAATCTAAAAAAACAAGCTGAGAGGAAAAAAGGAGCATGAAGATCAATGTTACAGGTGTCACTGAATGATGAAACTGGCAGTCATCATCATTAGGGATGAAAGAAAACTTTACAGCAGACCATTGGTAGCATTTTAGGAATAAAAACGCTAAGAATATGAAAACCATATAACAATGAATATGACAGATAAAAGCAGTTCTCACCACATCAATGGAATAAATCAATGAGGGCTTCCCTCCCTTTTTCAACATAATCTGAATTATCGCATATCTGGGCCATGTTATGTTACCGTCATATACTGTGGCAGTCAGGAGACTTGGGATCATCTTCTGTGGAGTTTATTATTCTTATTATTCACACACTCTTTGCTCTGTTGCTCAGTCTTTTCATCTGCGAGCCTGCGTGCTTGAAGGGCTGCTGTTTACTGTCAGATGCTGTGTGAGTTTGTCAGACTCTGCAGAGGGATCAATTAATCATGTGCATTGTTGTTATGTGCTACAAAGAGAGTCAGCCTTATGTAATCTCTTCCTCCGTCTTTGCATGCTGTGTTACATTCTTCTGTCTGGCTGCTTAGAATATCTGCATACATTGATCCTTTAGTGGTGTTTGAATCGTATTTCTCACATGGAAAAGTTATTAAGTAAAGGTGCGAAATTTGAATCAAGTCCAGTGCAGCCTCTACAGAAACTCTAAACTTTTCTTTGGAGAATATTTACATTTCACAATAAATATACTTCATTCTGCTTTGTATATATTTGCATAAAAATGTGTTTTCTTCCTGGCAGCCCACATCTAAATCCATATTTATCTGGGATGCAATACCGAAATATACTAGAATGCGCACTGTGTGTTTGTGTCTGCGTAATAGGTTCAGTGAGTCAGCAGGGGTCCCATGAGGCTGATTAGTGGACCCTACCAAATGTCATTAGAACATAATGAAAAAGCAGCCCTGGTACTAATGCATAATAAAGGCAAATAGGCTGTTACATTTACACAGTACGCAGACTACGCCTGTTGGCAAGTCGGCACTTCACTGGTCTGAGAACATATGTGGCTCTTCATCGAATGTTTGGGGGGAAACAGATGACTGAAGCAGATGCAGAGTGGACAGTTTGCCAACATGAAGGAGAAAGAAAGCAACTACTGAGGCAGATGTTTAAAATAAGTACCCCTGTAGTTGTAGTTATGCTACTACGTGTGTGACCAGAATAGGAATGTACATGTGTATAAATATAGCTTTGCAAGCCTTATCCTTATTAAGCATGTTTGTACAATATTTGTAATGATTAAAACTTTCCTAAATGATCCCTCTGTAAATTGCAAAACCAGAACACGTATTAACAAAATTAATCAAAATGGAGCAAGTACTATCTCTTCAAACAATATCTTCCATCGATTAAGATGGGGAAGAGTCATATCCCAGACTATAACGTCTGCTTTCTAAACATACAGCCAGACAAAGATTTAAGGAGGAGCGGCCAAGTCAAAAGAAGTGGATTAGCAGTGCTTACTAACAACTGATGGTGTCATCCTGGACATGTTACTGTGGAATATCGTCTCTGCTGCCCGGATACTGAGCTTTTAGCATGTCATGACAGTCATGTTTCTTTAGTCAGAGGCTACTTCAGATTTGTTGTAGGCCTGACCGCTACCTTAGATCCTTCCTGTCCACAGCATCGCCATCCTTAGCGGTTTTTTTAAGATACTTAAATGATTTGAGTTGCATTTAATTTGCCTTTGGGATAAAGTAATTTTTATTGAATAAATAAATAGCTAACACACATGTTAACTGATCAGATTTATTCATTAACAATGAATTAATTTAAGTCCAACATTATTCATAACTCTGGCAGATTTTAATTTAAAATTACTTTTATTCAACCTAAAAGTTTGTTTCTGTGTGCCCTTCAACCAGGTTGTGAGTCTATCACAGGGCAACACAAAGACAAACAGCCATACATGTATACACTCACTCAGTTCTTTTTTTTCAGTTCTTTAGTCAAGTCACCATCTCTCGAGTCCAAGTCACACTTGAGTCCTTAGTGTTCGACTCCAGGTCACATAGGATTAGTCTGAATCCAAGTCTCAAAAGAATCTTCCAGTCCAAGTCAACTCATTATCGCCTGAGAGCAAGTCTAAAATAAGAGTAAGGTGTAGCTTTTCAGACGAATTTATTTATTTGTTTGTTTAACAGGGTCATTGCAATCCAACATAGTGCAGAACAAGTTGCAAAAGATGTAATGCTTTAGAGCATATGCTAAAAAAACCCACATTCATTCATATATGAATGAATGCGTGTTTTTTATTTTTTTTACCATGAGTTTATCTACAGTTTACTCTCATATTATCAGTAGCAAAAAGCAAAAGAAGTGCTTCCATTCAGTTCAGTCGTTGATGCAGTGATCACAGTGAGCGAGAAGTAATATCTGACAGCCTTGGCATCACTTAACTACAGCAGCCTTGACTTTGCTATTGACTGCGTTAGATTTATTACGCTCTTCTTCGTAATAAGCACTTGTATTTTCTGTGTGATTGCGTGTGTGTGTGTGTGTGTGTGTGTGTGTATGTTGCTGTAGGTCCTTATGAGGTGCTCTGTGAAGTGCAGTGACTAGTTGCCCATTATGCCAGCTGTTAAATGTAAGAATGGTAAAAAAAAAAAAAGAACGGCGGCTCTGCAACACTAAACAGCTGCCTGTCTTTCTTCTCTTTGACAGGGACCCACAGTGAAGGGCACACAGAGAAGCGTGCGTAATCCGCTCTCCCTCTCCCCCGTCTGTTTCTGTCACAGCATCATCTCTTCCTCTTTGAGTCTCGCACTGATTGAATATTTACTCTCATTTAATGCTACTGTCCAAAAGACGACAGGCGGCAGATTCACATACTGCCAAGCACACGTATCTGCACACACAGCCTGGTCTACCCATTTAATTAGGCGCTCTATGAATAATTCAGTTTGAGCCTCTGGGCTGAAGATAATTATAATGATCAGGATAATAATGTTTATTTTGCTTTTTATTGTATTAAGACATCAATATCTCTGCAGTGCAGCACGGACAGTTTGCAACTAAACTCCCACTGCCGGAAGGAGCAACATGAAAACCCAACAAGCAAACTTTGTATGCATTCAATGCTAAGTTTTACATTTTTAATTTGTGTTATGGGGCAAAAAAGTATGGATTTACTTTATGTAACACAAAGTAGTGTGTAATTGGGAACTGGAATGAAAATGGCACATGATTATACTTTTTTTTTTTTTACAAATAGGTGTGGCATGCATTTGTACTCTGCCTGGCTAAAAAACAGCTGCCATGAGAAAAAATTTATCACTCTAATATTTCGTTGGATCGCCTTTAGCTTTGATTATGACACACATTCACTCCGGCATTCTTTCAGTTAGCTTCTGCAATGTCACATGTATTTCCATACAATGTTGCATTCATTTTTCACTAAAGATCTTGTATTGATGATGGGAGAGTCCGATCAGTCCTCACCTGACCTCATAATGTTTCTGAACCTAGACCTGACAAACTGCAGCAACCCTCAGATCATAGCACTCCCTCTACACAAGGCCGCTTTAATGCACGGGCCAACCGGGGCGGTTGCCAGGGGCCTAAGATGCTCAGGGGGTCTATCATTTCAGGCAAAAACAAAAAACAAAAGAAACTTTTTATTACTTTTCAGGTTTTCTGTGAATCAGCTTATATGCTAATTTAATGCTGGTGATTGATCCAAATTACAAGTGACCTACTTCACCCACGTGGCCTCTAAAGTTCCCATTGCACCATGAGCTCACCAATCAAACAATTTAGACAATTTCAGGGCATGGTCATCTGGATGTAAAGAAACGCTGAAAAAGGTCGGGGAAGAAATTTGAGAGCAGTGCTAAGAAAAGAAAAGCGATTCGTGAGCAGGAGCTTCGAGACAAAGAAATAAGAAAGAAAATGCCTACGCTGACAGAATTCTTTAAGTCAGCTAAAGAAGTTGGACATCGCTAGCTCTCTGACACACCGGGCAGAGAGGAAGTTGCAGCAGCAGCACCTGTAGGCATGGAGCAGCCCGCGCAGCAGGGAACCGCGGGTGAGGAGGCGCAGCAGATAGGAGCGAGACATGGGAGATTTCTACTGCAGGTTTTCGATTTTTTCACTTTTTCTTTTCTAATTACACACTGGGTATTTTAGTTATTCTGGAAATACAGTCATATCACGGTGGATTATTCTTTTCAGCACGGACAAAAACAAAGGTAAGAAAAAATTTATGCTCTTGTTTTTCAAATGCTGTATGTATTTTTGGGCTTATTTTGCTGCTCATTTGCTGAAATTTGCACGTAGCGTGATGAAACGTGCAGCTTTAGAATCTGTGAGATGCTGGCTTTCAGGGAAGGCAAAGTTTGCTCGGTTCTGTTCGGGAGGGTGACCGACAGGTGCGGTTGAATGTGTTCATGTAAAAATCGCAAAATAGCACAACTGCTCTTTTAGTTGCTTGTTATTTTTTCTGGGTTTGGAGGTCACAAAAACTATTTATGAGTCTTTAGCTAAGATTCTATGGAGCTAGAATTGGGACTTTAGTTTTGTACCTGTAACTTTTAGTTTTGTACCTGTAACTTATGATTTGTACTTGTAACTTACGTTTTGTTACTTGTACACATTTTAAAAATTCAAGTTTCAAGTTACAGATAATTTTTTACCATATTTGGCTTGCCTAGAAGAACCAATGAGTGGCTTGCTGATTTTGACCAACAAATCATGTTTCTGCAATTTCTATCCAGTCATGGCGAGAGGAAGGTAGGGCTCTGCACTGCTTACAACCAAACATGATTACATTCACACTCTATCAGCAGCCACCACAGCCGCTACAAACCACGCCCCCAGGTGACTCAGGCACAACTGAAGCAACATGGCTGCTGCCGGTCAGGTCTATCCAAGCAGGAGAAATCCGTCATGGCAGCTCTTCAGAGGGCTTCTCCCTCGGCGTCAACCCCTGGAATGATAGTAAGTTAAGCGTGTTTCCTTATGTATTTAGTTGTATACTTTTGGAAGTGCTAAAACATTATAATAGTTATTTTAGGTTTGTTAATATATGTATTGCAAAGGCTGCAAATTCAGATAGGAGGAGGTGCTGTACTTAAATTTAAAATGTAGTTAATCATTTACTCATAAAAATAGTTATAAGCATGTCCAGAAAGTATAACTGACTTTTGTCCACTGTGGTATAAGTTTTGAGATTGATAACTTTGCCTGAATTAAAGCTAAGCAACGAATAGCAAGGGAAATGTTACCATAGCAACACTTGACCCGGTAAATCTCTGTACATTTTTTATGTTTTGTTAGAAATCAAATTTGGTAAACATCAGCTCTGCTAATGTTAAAACATGCAGACGCCCAGATCACACAACATCCACGTTTTGCCCTGTTGAGTGTAGCAGGCTAAACTAAAATCAAATAAAGATGGATGCAACCATTTCCAAACAACTTCTTCCAATTTAATCTTCAAAAGTATAGACTTTTAACTGTGTTTGAATCCATATTTCATGAATCATAGATACCGCTGTGGGAAGAACTTTGTGTCATCAGAAACAGAATTTGAATAACTGCTGTTAAAAACAGAATCTGAATATATATCTAGCTTGAAAACACTTTTTTTATATATTTTATATATATATATATATATATATATATATATATATATATATATATATATATATATATATATATATATATGTGTGTGTGTGTGTGCATGTATGAAAGGCCCAAGATCTAAGAAAAATAAACAGCTTAAAGCTGTAGAGTTATTGGTTGGGCTTTTGTCATTTGCATAGAGATATTTTAATAGAGTTCTTGAAAATCATCTCTCACAAGCAAGCTCATCTGGCAGTCCCACAATGTTTTATGTATTAACACCTAATTGAAACAAATTTTGATTTTTGCTAATTAAACTTTTTGTCATATGTTTTAGGGGCCAAAGAGAGGACGGCTTCTAGAAGAAATGCTCACCTCCTCATTGAAGCAAAGAATTTGCCCACTGTAGCATGGAGGTAGAATAAATCCAGTTATTCACCTTGTGCTTGTAGTGGAGTTTTAACCTTCAAACACCACAAAACCTGTGATCTCAGTATACTGTAGTTCCTCCTGTGTCGTAAAAACTAGTCTTGCATTCACAGATTAACAAAGTTGCCCGTTTCTCCTCTTCGCTTGTTTGCTGTCCCTGTTTTTAGTAAAATTTCTGAGAATATTAGCCTGCAGGGAAAGGTCACCTTATTGCAGGTCAAAACCAAAAGACCTGATTTGAAAAAAAAAAGTTATTCCATGCACATGTCTGATAGATATATATTTAACTGCTCAAGTTAATGTACATTTCCTAAAAGTTCTTGTGCTCCTTTTTTTAGTCTGTGTTTCTTGATTTCTTCTGTTTCAGACATGACACAGCAAAGTGAGGCTGAGAGGAGAGACAGGATGGAAAAAACTATTTTCTGTTTGTTGTCACATTTGTTCTTTAGTTGTATATTTGATATGAATAAACTAACTGAAACAACTAGGGATTCTCATTAACTGCTCAGCCCTGTGTCCATTTTGTCATTTTCATGTTGCTCCGGAGCGTACATGGGGATATGATTCGGGGGAGGGGGGTATAAATGATTAACTTGTGTGTGTCAATCAGGGGCAGGGAGGGGGGTATATATGGGGCTAATTTTGAATTTTTATTTTGTAAATGACTTTGAGCTGCATTTCACTGTATGAAAGGTGCTTAAGAAATAACGTTAACTAATTTTATTAACAGTTTTATTAACAATTGGTTTTAACATAACCATAAACCCAAGTTGGAAAAATTGTGTGGCTCATTCGATATTTATAAACATACAGGATGAACCTGAATAAATGTTTCCTGGACCATTCTTTAAACTTTAATAGAATAAACAGGAAGTATCTGGCAGACATGCTGGATCTACTGAAGAAAAATCAGAGATTCGGATGAGGAGCTGCAACTGAGACCTGTAGCTGGTCTTAACCGGATGACAAGTGGAACATCATACAGGGTGGTCTGCAGAGAGTGCTCTGGGTAGCTTCATTGTAGTGTCCACTACATTGTCCATCAACAAGCTTTGCAATTTCTCAATGCAAAGTTGCAATATCACTAAATATGTTCACAGGACAGCTGGTCCCACAAGAGAACGCTGCTGACTGCTTCCAAACCATCATCTTCTCATGTTCTGCTACTTCTCAAGCTCATCCTCAGGGCTGAAGCAGATGTGGAGAAGCATATTCCAAATGTAACAGGTTTATTATAATTTACTATATCCTAGTTCATATACCATTAGAGGGCACTTTAACCATTTTTCTTTAGACCTTGGCCCTAAGGTTGACGTCAATCCTTAAAAATTGCAGAGTATCTCTCCAACCCCGTCAGCCCATTACTCTGTGCTGGATTACTTCTCAAGGACATGAATGTCTAATCCCAAAGTCTGAATTTAAGAAATGAAACTGGAAGGTGAAAAGGTAAAGTTTGAGTGCTGAATTTGCAAAACACAGTTTCAAGGCAAAGCAATTCATGTTGAAAATAGAAAATTCCATTTCAAAAACAAAAGTCTATACTTTTGAAGATAAAATTGGAAGAAAAAGTTGTTTTGGACTCAACAGGGCAAAACGTGGATGTGTGATCTGGGCATCTGCATGTTTTAACATTAGCAGAGCTCATGTTTACCAAATTTGCTTTCTAACAAAACATAAAGAATGTACTTAAGTCTGTAACCTCACGTTACTCCGTAACAGAGATTTACCGGGTCGAGTGTGCCTAAGCGTTGCTATGGTAACGTTTCCCTTGCTATTCGTAGCTTAGCTTTAATTCAGACAAAGTTATCAATCTCAAAACTTATACCACAGTGGACAAAAGTCAGTTATACTTTCTGGACATGCTTATAACTATTTTTATGAGTAAAGGATTAACTACATTTTAAATTTAAGTACAGCACCTCCTCCTATCTGAATTTGCAGCCTTTGCAATACATATGTTAACATACCTAAAATAACTTTATTATAATGTTTTAGCACTTCCAAAAGTATACAACTAAATACATAAGGAAACACGCTTAACTTACCATCATTCCAGGGGTTGACGCCGAGGGAGAAGCACTCTGAAGAGCTGCCATGACGGATTTCTCCTGCTTGGATAGACCTGACCGGCAGCAGCCATGTTGCTTCAGTTGTGCCTGAGTCACCTGGGGCGTGGTTTGTAGCGGCTGTGGTGGCTGCAGATAGTGTGAATGTAATCATGTTTGGTTGTAAGCAGTGCAGAGCCCTACCTTCCTCTCGCCATGACTGGATAGAAATTGCAGAAACATGATTTGTTGGTCAAAATCAGCAAGCCACTCATTGCTTCTTCTAGGCAAGCCAAATATGGTAAAAAATGATCTGTAACTTGAAACTTGAAACCTGTATTTTTAAAATGTGTACAAGTTACAAAACGTAAGTTACAAGTACAAAACACAAGTTACAGGTACAAATCATAAGTTACAGGTACAAATCATAAGTTACAGGTACAAAAACTAAAAGTTTTTATAAGGTTTATAATGATAGAACATGCTTAGCAATCAGTGACCACAGGTCAACTAAATTCGGACATTCTCTTCGCCCTTCCCCCACAGTGACCCGGCGGCGGGGCTGTGGGGTGGAACAGGTTAAATGTAAATCAATAAGCACTTGCTGACACATTGGCTATATTGCTGCCCATGGTGCTGAAAGGAGTGTGTGTGTGTGCGTGCGTACTTGTGTGTGTGTGTGTGTGTGTGTGTGTGTGTGTGCATGATGCACAACAACCTGTTCTCAGCTGCTTTTGATTAGGTTTTTATTCTAACTTATAAATCTGCACGGCTTCTTTTAAGATAGTTTCTTTTTTTCATTTTAAATAATGCCTTTTATTCCTGTACTTTTGCTTTTTCTGCACCCTGCTGTAATGCTTTTGTTTTATGTAAAGCACTTTGAATTGTCCTGTAACATGAATTGTGCTATACAAATAAACTTGCTTTGCCTTCTTTAAAGAGAAGGTCCTTGCACTGACTTGTTAGCTGCTGTTCTTTGTTTCTGCTGTCATCACTATTTGATGTTTATGCAGAGGTGATGGTGGTATTCACTACTTTGTTATATGTTTTATGGTGTTCAATACAAAAATAAAATAGATATGTTGGCTTTGATAAGTTGTTTGGGCTACTGAGCCTCTCTGCCCCGGGGCCTATCAACTGGTTAAGGTGGCCCTGCCCCTACAGGCTAGTACAGTCGGCACTAAGTATAGTGGGTGCATCCCTTTCTCTGCCTCTCTTACCCTTATGCACCCATCACTTTTGAAGAGGGTAAATCTGGACTCATCAGACCATGTGACCTTCTTCCATTGCTCCAGAGTCCAATCTTTACTACTTCCTTGCAAATTAAAGTCGTTTTCTCCATTTAGCCACTAATCAGTGTTTTTTTTGTAGCTACATAGCTGTTCATTCACAATCCTTTGAGCTCCCTTTGCATTGTTGATGTGGAAATGCTCTTACTTTTGCTAAGCTCTACTGTAGTTTTTTCTTTAATTTAATTTCTTCAAACATTTTAGTGATCGCGATCATTCAGGATGTTTCTTCTGACCATTTATTCCTAAAAGATGATAGTACAGATATTTTTATTTGTAAAAAAATAAATCAATCAATCAATCCATGTAGTATTTTCTTTTAACTTCAAACTTTTTCCCTCCTTTTTGTGATCTTTGTAAAATCAAAATAAAACACATTGAGGTTTGTGGTTGTAAGGTATTGGTTATGGACACATTTCCAAGCCACAGTAAATCAGTTCGTGGGCCATACGTGGCTATATGGTGCAAACACTGTAATTATCTTAAACCAGTGACATTGAAAATGATCACTGTTCTCACTCTCAGTGGGAAAACAGAAACCTATAATCCTCGATTTCGCAGATCAATAATATAATGTAATTACAGTTTAGCCCACTGTGCACAGCAGCTGGTCTTCATCCTATGTGCCTTCTGTGAAAAATTCTGATTAGTCAATGATTGTCTATTCTTTTCCAGGCATATGGAATCAGCAGCCTATTCGCCGCCACTGTATAGTCATTGATTAACCCGAGCAACAGATGGGGGGAGCGGTGATTGGGTCGTATTGTAAGGCCTGCACTCTGGCATCTTGCCACACACTGGGTAGTCTTTTCTAAATGGGTGCAATTTGCTATTCTATCTGGAAATTATTGCAAATCTCTATTTTTATATTTTATTCTTTAGCTGAGAGTTTTGCAGAAATGAAATGAAACTGAGTCATGACTTTGAATTTAGTGTAGCTGTCTTACAGCTGGGCTGCACAGTGGTAGCTCTGTTGCCTTGCTGTAGCACTGTTGTCTTTCTTCATGGAGTTTGCATATTATCCCTGTGTTTGCCTGGGTTCCCTCCGGGTACTCCAGGTTTCTCCCGTAGTCCAAAAACATGACTGTTAGGTTAATTGGTCTTTATAAATTGCCCTTAGGTATGAATATGTGCGTTCATGGTTGTTTGTCCTCTGTGTTGCCCTGTGATGGGCTGGTGACCTGTCCAGGTGTACCCCACCTCTCGCATGATGATTGCTGGATATAGGCACCAGCCCCCTGCGACCCTGCATGGGATAGTCAGAATAGATCATAGATGGATGGATGTCTTATAGCTGATGTCCTGGGTTACCTATTGCTCCTATAGTAATTAGAGATAGATAGTTGTTTTTGAGACTACAATTGCCTCCATCTTTTCTTTCCTCATAATTTACATTTAACCACCAGAAAAAGTCTGGAGAATGTCATGACCCCCAGACTTCAATGTTCTCTCCCTAAGTGTTTTGCTCAGGCTCTTTGTGTTGCTCATTTTCTTCCTCACAAATCATTCTTCTGTACATACATACTGAGTAAACTGCCAGACAACTCATTGGATGGATGGATGAATGACTCACTCACAGGGTCAGTGGATGGATAGATGGATGGATAGATGACTCACTGGGTCGATGGATGGATGGATGACTCACAGGGTCAATGGATGTATGTATGCGTGGATGGATGACTCAGCAGATGGATGGATGGATGGATAACTCACAGGGTCAATGGATGGATGGATGAATGGATAGATGACTCACTGGGTCAATGGATGGATGACTCACAGGGTCAATGGATGTATGTATGGGTGGATGGATGACTCACCACATGGATGGGTGGATGGATGGATGGATGGATGACTCACAGGGTCAATGGACGTTTGGATGGATTGACACAAACTAAAAATAAAACAAATTTGAAACAAAAATCTGTGCAAAAATAAAGTTTATAATTAATTCCCTTCATCGTCCCCTGAGCTCCAGGGCATCTGTCCAGACTCCCAGCCTCTTTGAGGGGCCGTGCCCACTGACAAATTCTCGCTCTGGGCTTCAGCGGCAGAGAAAAGTCCATCTGTAGAGCTGGACCTGCAGAAGTGAACTCCACCAGTCTCTCTGGGGCTGATGGATTGCCCAGACAGAGTGAGGGGTTCTTAAGAGACTTGCAGGCACACACAAAAACAGACGAGGAGGCAAACTGAACAACAGATTGACAGATTGTGTGTGTGCGTCTGTCTGAGGAACTTGAGAAACTTTCAAGTGCCTCATGTGTCCCCTCAGCGTCCTCCTCATTTGATTAGTTGCCTTGAGGGGACTCTGTGGATCAATAGCTGATGTTGGGAGCTCCCCCAACACACTGAGGAAAAAACACTCTAGCATGCTCCAAGCTCTGCTGCAGTTCATTTAGACCAAGCCGTCAATCATCACATCTCGGACAGGTCCAGTCTGGACTAATGTCTCTGAGACGCTGAAGGGGGGATCAAGCGTTTGCTTGATTTTTGTGAGGATGAGGTATTACTTGTCTGCTCCGCCCATCTGTGATGCGTAGAAAGATCAATTAGTTCATGTTCTCTATTATCCCTTCCAATAACTCCAATATGGGCTGCTGTGTCACTATCAATAGCCCCTAAATCAGACTGTTTGGCATTGACCACAAGGAAACAAGCATACTTAACTTTTAGGTCAATCATCGCAAATACACTCATGCTGGACAATGTCACTACTCATACAACTATAGACCTGTACTGCTGAATATTAGGTTAACCGCTGTGCTGAAGGGCACTCTGACATTAGCGAGGAGGGGAAGCATTCTATCATCCAGATTTTCCCATGTGGTCCCGTAATTGGAGCGGCTGGAACAAAAGAACCATTAGTGCAACCACCTGCAGCTTTATAATGTGCAGAAAGGACAAGCTTTTTATGCAGAACATGTTTAAATAAACACAACAAAGGCGGGTGCCTTAACAGCCTCACAATTTATATGTGGGGAAAAAAGTTGTTCGAACAAAGTTTAATGATATCAAAAGATATTTAAAATTAAGTTTGTGATAGGGGTCTGCAAAAGTTTTGAGTCATCTCACCTTTTTCAAGTAATTGCTAAACTAGGTAAGGGTTAGGGGTGTACATGTATTTGTATTTTTCGGTACGGCCCTATTGATTCAGTACAGACGTGTACCAAACAACTGGAGCTGTTTTCTACCTGAACAAATGCAGAATGTTTATGTGCAGAACTCAGAGTGCAGTGCAACATTCCACACTTGGTGTAACTTACACCAAAACAAAACAGGGCTCCCAGCTATCACTTAACTCTGCTTTTTGGGAACATTAATGGTTTCTCATGCAGTTACAATAGGAAGAGAAAGATGGACTGAACCAGAACTTTCTCAGCGAACGCATCTTCCAACAGTAATAAGGTCCATAACATAACTCTTCACTGAACTGAATGACTCACCTGAAACAATGTATAGCTGAATGTGAACATCACTGATACTAGAGTAAAAAACAGCTGACATCCACATGGCTACCAGTAGCATCTAATCAGCCCAAACTCCTGATTTTGTATAAAACACAAGTCGGAGGAATCCCAGTTGAGGAAAAGGGACTTTCCCAACAGCTGCCCATGCTGCATTCAAGTACAGCTGGGAGACGAGGCTGTTGCAACATCAAAACAACTCCAAAGTGATTTAAGCATGTTTTATTCTCAATTATGGGCAAACTATTATTTAAACCAGGGGTCTCCAACTCTAGTCCTCGAGAGCTACTGCCCTGCAACTTTTAGGTGCATCCCTGCTCCAACACAGCTGAATCAAATGAATGACTCATTAACAGGCCTTTGCCAAACTTGATGGCATACTGAAGAGGTGATTCAGTCCTTTGATTCAGCTGTGTTGGAGCAGGCATGCACCTAAAAGTTATAGGGCAGTATCCCAGAAAACCCTGCGATTTTGCAAGTTCTGAAATTCATATTGTAGGTGCATTGTAGGTGCATTTCCACTATTTTTATTTTATTGCTGCACATAACTATTTGAACACAATCAGCAAAAGTTCTGGCTCTTAAATACTGGTTACTCTACCTTTAAAAAGTCCACATCTACTCCACTTATTAATCTAAATTAGTAGCACCTGTCGGAGCTCGTTAAAGACACCTGTCCACCCCACAGTCTGTTAGACACCAACTACTACCATGGGCAAGACCAGAGCTGCCAAAGGAGACCAGAGACAAAATTGTCAAGCAACTTGGTGAAAATAGATCTACTGTCGGAGCAATTGTTAGAAAATTGGAAGAGGCTAAATATGTTTGGAGTCTGTTGTTGTGTGCTGGTGGATGGGTGGTTTGTTTTCCTGTTACCTCTCTCCTTAGGGTGTGATTGGCAGGTGCTGCAACAGGTGCTGCTCATCAAGCCTCATCAAGTTCAAGTGCAAAAGGGGAGCGGCTCCTGGATGCTGACGCCAGATGGTTCTGCTATCTAATGTGGTACATGGCCAACTTAGCTGCTCTCTGTAGCAGTAGTCTTTTCTGAATTTGTTTAGTGGAAACTTTCCTTTTGTCTCCTCGCAGTTACTCTTCTGAGACCCTCCCAAGACCCATCGTCGTTCCTGAGCTTCGGTTCTACATCAAGTCCTCGGTTAGAAATTTCCACGGTGTTGAACCAATCAACACCGATAACTTCAAGATTGTAGTCAAACTCACCAAGGACAAGCTCCTCCGGATTCCCTCCTGGTCAGCTTCACCGGTCCACCCGAAAACTCACAAACACAGAACTCACCTGAACCGTTCACCAGAGCTGCCTGCCTGTCCACCCTCCATCACCTCTCAAGAACGGAAACACGGATTAAGACCACCATCTACAACCCACAGCATCAGTATTTAACGTTGCCACTTATCCCCTGCCGACTTCATCAAACAGACTTCAACTTATCTTCCTCACGTTCATCCTCCTGGCGACCAAGTAAGATCACCTTCTTCAATATTCACCCTCTACCAGAATACAAACATTCCATGAACCACTTTACTGCTCACTTCCAGTCAAACCCCGAGTTCCAGTCTGACCGGACCTGTTTCCCAGCTCGCTACCTGCCACAATAAACCTTTTCTTAAACCTGATTAACGTTGTTCGAAATTGTGTCTGAAATTAGAGTCACCCTGAAAACATCAAAAAAGATGACTGTCAGTCTCCTTTGGACTGGGGCTCAATGCAAGATCTCACCTTGTGGGGTATCACTGATAAGAAAGGTGAGGAATCAGCCCAGAATTACACGGGAAGAGCTGGTCAATGACATGAAGAGAGCTGGGACCACAGTGTCAAAGGTTACTGTTGGTACAACACCACACCATGGTTTAAAATCATGCATTGCACGGAAGGTTCCCCTGCTCAAGTGATCACATTTCCAGGCCCATCTGAAGTTTGTCAATGACCATCTGGATGATCCAGAGGAGGCATGGGAGGAATACATGTGGTCAGATGAGACCAAAATAGAAACTAAACCAAACTGTGTTTGGAGGAAAAAGAAGGTTGCATCTCAAGAACACCATAACTACAGTGATTTTGGGGGTGCTTTTCTGTGAAGGGGACAGGACGACTGCACTGTAGTAAGGAGAAGATGAATGGGGCCATATATTGTGGGATTTTGAGCAACAACCTCCTTCCCCCAGTCAGAGCATTGAAGATGGGTGGCTGGGTCTTCCAACATGACAATGATCCAAAGCACACAGCCAGGATAACCAAGGAGTGGGTCCATTAGAAGCATATCAAGGTTCTGGAGTGGCCTAGCCAGTCTACAGACCTAAAGCCAATAGACAATTTTTAGAGGGAGCTGAAACTGTGCTACTCAGTGACAGCCCCGAAACCTGACAGATCTAGAGAAGATCTGTGTGGAAGAGTGGGCCAAAATCCCTGTTACAGTGTGTGAAAACCTGTTAAGAACTACAGGAAATGTTTGACCTCTGTAATTGCAAACAAAGGCTTCTGTACCAAATATTAACACTGATTTTCTTAGGTGTTCACGTATTTATGTGCAGCAATAAAATACAAATAAATTATTTAAAAATCAGACAATTATATCCTGGATTTAAAAAAATTGCTGTCTATCACGGATGAAATGCACTTACAATGTGAATTTCAGACCCCTCCATAATTTCTAAGTGGGAGAACTTGCAAAATCGCAGGGTGTTCAAATACTTATGTTCCTCACTGTAAATAGAGAGCAATACAGGAAGAAAACCCATTTAGAAGCTGCAAAAGACTTGAGACTCTTTGGGTAAGTTCAACTTCCAGTAGGGTTACAGTAAACATACAGCCAGAGTCACAATGAAATGGAGTAGATCAAAGCATTTTCATCTATTTGAATGGTCCAAGGAAAGACTCCAGACCTAAAACCAATTCAGAATCAGTTTAGGAAGTGATGTTTACTGCTCTTTCTCTCCTTCCAGTCTTACAGAGCTTGAACTAAAAGCAAGAAGACTTGCAGCTTGAACTACAGAAACAAGTGGTTCTAAGGGGGGAAAAAAAAGGTAAAGCCATGTCTTGTTTTCTGTACACTTAACAACTTTATGCGGATTTCTGTTGATGTCTCACATTAAATAACCAAACATTCGTCTGCAGAGGAAAAACGCATGTTTGACTAAACCTAAAGGAGAGTCGAAGAATCTAAGTATCTGGAGATCTAACAGTCGGATCAATCCAGATTATCTTAACTAAGTCAATAACAGTTCTGGTCACGTCCACATACTCTAAAAGCAGGGTGAAAGATGACGGTTCTTTAAATCAGAAGCTGACCTCAGGCTGGAGTGTGTCAAAAAGGGGTCAGTCACTCCTAACAGCCATTTCCACTCTCTGATTCGTTTACTTGTCTGAGCCAAATTGAAACAGAGTGTTCGACAAACAGCCTGTCCACCCACAAGCAGATTTTGTTTTCGCCACCGACCTTGTAGACTCCACTTTACACGAGTCACACGTGCCTAAACCAGCATTGTCACCTTCCCTTGGGGCGCACTCCGGCCACAAGGACACGGCCCGCCACCCACGCCTCTGTCACTCACCCATAGCTCCGCCCATCATCTCTTTCCTCCCACGCACACAGAAACACAATCATCACCCGCCTACTCGTGCCAGTTAACCTGCTAATAAGGCAGCGGGGGGGGGTTAAGTCAGGTTCTGTACTCATGCTTCCCTCTCTTTAAGGAAATAGGGGCCAATCGGCTCATGTGTTGGTTTTTGCTGCCCACGCAGGCAGCATGATGGACTGCTCCACCTAAGAGACTGACTGACTGAATTACAGACCGGATGATTGACTGGATGAAGATGTCGCCTGCTGGGACTGCGTGGGAGTGTGGGATCTTTAAGTGAAATGTGATTACAGGCTGTGAAGGAACGGATGGTGTTATAGGTGTGAAAGACTTGGCCGGAGAATGTAAAAACTAAAATATTTGAATGTGTTTATAGGTTTCTCTATTGTACGGAACATTGTGATTAATTGTGACACCTGTTAATGTGTTCCTGAGATTCCTGCAATGGAAAGAAATCTGGCAATCAATGCAAAATGTACTATTATCTATTTTAACAGCATAATTGTGTATTTTTTATAAATATATATAAACCTGCCAGCATGTAGCTGTTCAGCTTCATTTTGGATTTAATGCTGAAGAATTTAAAGCCTTCAAAACAACAGAATCTTATGAAAAATTATTAATTAAGGCAAGGCAACTTTATTTGTATAGCACACTTTCAACAACAAGGCAATTCAAGGTACTTTGAGTGATTAGGGTCTAAAATAAAAGCAGCTATAAAACAACAGGGAAAGCATAAAACACAACATTAGAGACACAAAACATATAACATATTAAAACACATGACAGCTATTATTAATCAGTTACTTAAAGGTAGCTCTAAAAGTTTGCGTTTTTAGCTTTTATTTAAAGGAACTCAGTATTTCAGCAGCTTAGCAGTGGTCTAGAAGTTGGCTCCAGATTGCAGGAGCATAGCAACTGAAAGCTGCTTCTCCATGTTGGGTTCTAATTTTAGGGATGATTAGTAGACTAGACTTGGAAGAACTGAGTGGTCTGGGGGGTTGGTATAGTAACAACAGATGATCAACATACTTTGGTGCTAAGCCATTCACTGATTTATACAGTACTAAAATAATTTTGAAGTTTATTCTCTGAGCTATCAGGAGCCAGTGTAAGGACTTTAGAACTGGGGTGATTTGCTCTATTTTCCTGGTTCTAGTGAGGACACGAGAAGCAGCGTTCTGGATCAGCTGCAGCTGTCCTGTGAAGACACTTGCAGTAATCAATCTGACAAAACATAAACGCATCAGTCCTTTAATTCTAGAAATGTTCTTCAGTTGATAGAAGGCTGGCCTTGTTATTGCTTTCATGTGATTCTGGAGGTCCTGAGTCCATTACTACACCTAGACTTTGGGCCGGATCAGTAGTTTCTAGCTGTATTAATTGAAACTGTGTACTGACTCTTGATCGTTCCTCTTTAGGTCCAAATATAAATACTTCAGTTTTGTTTCTGTTCAGCTAAAGAAAATTATGGTACATCCAAACATTAAATGCATTCCATTAAGGTTTAGATGGGTTCAAAGTTACCTGGAGACATTGTAATATAAAGCTGGGTATCTGCATAGTCATGGTAACTAATCTTATCAGTTGTTATTATCTGGGCTAGTGGGAGAATATAGATATTCAATAGGAGTGGCCCCAGGATGGAACCCTGGGGCACCCCACATGAGACTTCTGTCTGTTTTGATGAAAAATTGCCTATTGACGCAAAGAAGTTGCGGCTCTTTAGAAAAGACTCGAACCAGCCAAGTAGTGTCCCAGATAGTATGGTTACTCATCATAACAAGTTATCGATAAGAGAAAAATTAACAGCAAAAATCCTTTCCAGCTTCACAGCACCAAAAACTAGAAAGTCTACAGGTCCAAAAAATGCAATCTTTCCTCAAGAAAACAGAGGAACCAACATCCGAAAATACTAAACAATATGTAGCCAACAGAGCCACTCCAACATGCAGCCACCCAGAGCAGCGCAATTTGAGAAAGAAAATGACATTTTTTTACATAAATTTTTTTCATAGTTAAGTAATCGAAAATCTGCATGTACATTTTATTTATAAATTTGCCAAATGCTTTACACTGTCCCTGTGTCTGATTTCCTGTCTCGCTAGATCTGAACTGCAGAGCTTGACGTGTTCTGGAAGCATGGCGCGTAAAAATTAAACCCGTCAATTAAGGAGAGGGCCACGACACAACACTTCTGGAACGTTTCCGATGTGTATTGCTTCGTTTCCAGTGGAAACAAACCCATTGATTTTAACGGCAGCTATCAGCTGCGTATTAAACATCGCAGACATTATGCACAGTCGAAAGCAGGCCTCAGACTTTCAGTCTTAACCTAAAAACCAGTCCGTTAGTGTGAACACCAACTCTTCTTTTCAAAATCTGTCAAGACTGTGAAAGATATATATTGTGGCCCCACACAGACAGCTGAGCAGGATATTACTGTATCCGCCTGTGATTTATGATTGGTCAGAGGGAACTAAGAGGTGCCTTGTTTAAAGGAGGCTATTAACTGCTTGTGATAATTGTGACCTAACTAATTACTTAGAAGTGTAGGTTGCTAATTTTACACAAATTTTAGTTGTCCACCCACGAGTAGATTTTGTTTTTGCTACCAACCTTGTAGACTCCACTTTACACGAGTCACATATGTTGTATATGTATAATTATTCTGGAACAACGTTAATCTAGTGGAAAACAGTGTTAAAAGTCATAAACCATCCTTAATTTAGTTATTTTCATTCAAGCAGACAGACTTTCTTGTAATCTTTTAAAGTTATTTTTATCAGACTATGGTACAAATACAACTGGTGATACTCAGAAGTTTTGGTATCTATTATTTTCCAGGTAAATACAACAGTGAAACAGAAATAACTATAGGTAACTAATTTTGCTGCATTGTTTTAATCTTTGCAAGTCGGAGAACAGAAGTATCTGCCAAAGTATAGGGTCGTTGACCAGGCGAACTATGATTAGCTATGAATTTTCTCTGCATTCCCTCCTTCCAACAAACACTGTTACAATCTGTCAATTTAAAGGTGTTTTTGTGGATCTCTATTTGTGAAAGATACACGTTTCTAAAACCTCATTGGTCCTTTATTTTTATTTCAGATATCAAGTTTCAAAGCTTGGTAGCTATTGGTAGCCAACATTTAACTTCTGGCTTCTGAGTAAAACTGGAGCAGATACCGTAATTTAAATGCGTTCTTCAAATAACTATGATTTATAATTTCAGTATGGTGGTACTTGTTATTCAAGGTTTTATGATCCCAGTTTTAAAGGGTTTCTGAAGATCTTTAAAGGGGCTATATGCATCTTTCTGAAATTTAAACTCGCAACTGACACCTGTGGCCAAAAAACGGAACTGCTCTTCCTTTCTGCTCGCTTTCGCAGCGCGCGCTCGTACGCCGGTCGCTCTCAATCTTCGATCTTTTTCGGGCACTTGTCAGGGGTTTAACTTTTTTAGTCTTATGTGGAGTTACTATTGGTGTCAAAGTTGTCCTTGGTCTCTTCTGTGTATTCGCACAATCCATTGAACTGCTTGCGAGTGCTGACTAGCGGTGGTGGCGGAGTGATCTGAAACATTTAACATTAACGCGCTTGACGTCACATCCGCAGACAGCGCGGGAAATTCCGACCCGACAGAAAATAGAAAAAAATTGGATACAGGCTTGTAGGTGCACCCACTGTGAGCTGACAATGTGTCAGTATGCTCATCAGGAGATGTTTGAGTCATAAATGGTCAAATAAAAAGGCTATTGTTACGTTTATTTTGGGGAAAAAGTTGCATGTAGCCTCTAACGGATTTCTTTGGGCTTTGGCTGCTGTCTCATTCCTTTTAGTCCAGTATTTTGTTTGGTAAACTACTTAACTCCACTCTGTGAAACCTTCAGACTCATAATCTAACAGAATGAAGCAGTGTTCTGCTAAAGTTGATAAAAAACTGAAGGATGGTGCAGCTGTCAGGTCTTTGATGTCCCCCCCCCCCCTTTTGATTAAAGATTTGTTTTTCAGAAATGGTTCATCTCAATTTAATTAGGGCAAACCATTTTCTTTTGTCTTTTATTTAACCCCCAAAGTCCTTAGAAAAACCTTCAGAAAATATGGCAAGACTGCTTAGAAAGATAAAAAGAAAGTCGGACTGCTTGAAGTTAAAAACCCAGAAAACGAAACTTTGTTTCAATGTTTTAAATTCCCAAATGTTGGCAGACTGGTTTGTTTTTTATTTCTCTGCTATGAGTGGTGTTAGTGAGAGAACGGTCAGCAGAATTGAATAGATCCATGAAAAAAAGCTGTTAATTTACTTAATATTCCTCACACTAAATACTCCTCACACCTCTTGTTCTCAGACTGCGCTCAGGACTGAAAGTAACAATTAATGCCAAATTGAAGTTTATTGTCTCTGTCACAGAACTGATGGACAGTTATTTCAGTGCCAATTGAGATGCATCACCCCTCTTGCTTTTCTGCGACTCATATCAGTCTGTCCGTGATGATCATCTATTGTGAGCGCGGCTGCAACCTGAACACTTCACTGCACAGCTGTTTCTCTCAGACTGAATATATTAATAGTTCATAAATAAGCAAATAAATAAAAAAAAACTGATGGGAGGTGAAAATGGGAGGAGAGGAGTGGGGGCAGGAAAAACTTTCTCATCAGAAAAATTTAATTTCTCACTCCGACACCCACGAGAATGGGGGGAGGGAGGATTGGGCGGCGGGTAATGGATGTGGGTGTGTTTTTTTTTTGCATATGTGTGTGTATATGTGTGGAGAAGGGATTCGTTTTCAGCTTTTTTATCACACTCTCCTGAACACTGACATGTTTGCATATTTGTTAGGGTTTTTTTCGGGGGGTGGGGGGTGGTTTCCTAATATCCACATTTGACAAACATCTGTGCCTTTTATTGAACAGACACACGACTGAAACATTGACAGTCATTCCATGGAACCTTGATGTTGGTGTTAGTACCATGTTAGTATGGTTTATTGATGTGCCGATTACAAATACATGTCCTACATTTCACCTCAAAGACCTTAGGAGCAAGTAGAATGGCTTACAAAGAAATACACAGAATAGGGAAACTGTATTTATCGTGCTTGGCTGTCCTTTAAACCATTAGGAACACTATTTACTAGGGATGTAACGGCACATGTATTCAAATATTTCGGTACAGCCCTGTTGGTTCGGTACGCATGTGTATTAATGTTATACATGAATGGTTTTTCATGCAGCTACAGTAGAAAAACAAATATGGACCGAACCAGAACTTTGTCAACGAAGGCATCTTTCAACAGCAATAAGGTACAAAACACGCTCTGTACTGAACTGATTTACTCACCCGAAACAATGTTAAGCTGAATGTAAACATCACTGATACTAGAGAAAAACCAGCTGACGTCCACATGGCTACTAGTTGCATCTAATCAGTCCAAACTCCTTAAAATGGAACACGATTGATGAGAAGGGATTTTCCCAACAGCTGCCTATACTGCATTCAATTTCAGCTGGGAAACTAGGTTATCAAACTATCAAAAGGACTCCAAAGGGATTTAACCATTTTTTATTCTTAAATATGGGCAACATATAATTTAAACATTTCTAAACAGTAACACTGACCGTTTTCAAGTTGTTTTAGTGTTTTCCACTCTGGCTATGTCTGCTGATACTATTTTATTTATCTTTTTTAAAAATCAAATCGCAATCTCCAGTCAGTTCTATACTTTCAACTTTTTTAAGTCATAGAACATAATAAAATCTAAATTATTTCAGGAATTGACAGGAAGGAATTTAGGGGGAAAATGTTCTTGTTTAATACTGACCCTACTATTTACTGATTCAAGTCACCATTTAATTCACATTTCAGCAGGAAGTTTGAGTAACAGCTTGTTGTTCCACCATTTATGGTCATGGTGGCTCCGTTCGTCTTTAAAAAATATTGAATACATTTTATGAGAATAAATTTACAACATCGTTCAGTCTCCCTGGCAGCCATTGTAAAGATATAATAATGGAACTAATAATGTAATATTTTATGGCAGCAGCCTTTAACTTGAGCATGTTTAGTCAGTGGAGCAATAAATCCTACAAAATCCTACAAAATTAAAGATGCCACACTAATTTTACCATAGGAAATACAATAGATTCTGTGTCTGAAACCTGCTTTTTTTAAAAGTTGTTAAGAATGTCTAGGAGCCTTTGAATGGTAATCCATGACCTCCTGATTTCCTATAATATATATATATATATATATATATATATATATATATATATATATATATATATATATATATATATATATATATATATATAATCTGTAATATTACCAGAACAGAGGCCATGAGAGTATCATTAGTAACATTCGCAAGTGCTGTGTCAGTGCTATGATGAGCTCTAAAACCTGACTGAAACTCTTCAAACAGGTCCTGATTTCCTATGGTATGAATATGATGTGACATAGAGGCCATTTTTTTCAAAATGGGAAAGAAAAGAAAACCTGCAAGTTAAGAAGGTAGATGTGTGTTGATCTTAGTCAAAGGCCACAAGGCTACATGATGGCTCCAGTTTATGTTCCCACCATATAGAGTGAGCAGGATCAAAATTCAACTCAATTCAGTTTATTTATATTGCCCCAAACATTCCAATCAGTTTAAAGTTTTAGTTTTCTATTTAAGGAATCCTTGCAGATTGCATCGAGTCATGGACTGGCAGTTGATGCAGACTCCAACCACAGCAATCCCTCAGTAATCCCTCATACTGAGCAAGCATGTAGTAATAGTGGAGAGGAAAATCTCTCCTTTAGCAGGAAGAAACCTCCAACAGAACCAGGCTCAGCACAAGCGGCCATCTGCCATGATCGTCTGGGGGTTCAAGAAGACAGAGCAGAAAAACAGAACAAAAATAACTAATGTAAATGTAATGTAAAGACGGCAACTTCTGTCTTGTCAGAATTTAAGAGAAAAACGTTTAGCATCATCCAGGTTTTTATGTCTTCCAGACATGCCTGTAATCTACCTAACTGACTGGATTCATCAAGATTTATGGATAAATATAGCTGCGTATCATCAGCATAACTGTGGAAATTTATCCCATGCTGTCTAATGATTTTACTAATCGGAAGTCTATCTATCTATCTATCTATCTATCTATCTATCTATCTATCTATCTATCTATCTATCTATCTATCTATCTATCTATCTATCTATCTATCTATCTATCTATCTATCTATCTATCTATCTATCTATCTATCTATCTATCTATCTATCTATCTATCTATCTATCTATCTATCTATCTATCTATCTATCATTGGTCTAAGCACAGAACCCTGTGGTGCTCCACAAGTAACCCTTAAATGTGAAGAAGATTTATCATTTATATGAACAAACTGGAATCTGTCAGACCAATATGATTTAAACCAGCCTAGTGTTGCTTCTTTGACCTTTGCAACATGTTCAAGTCTTTCTAAGAGAAAGCAGCACTGAGATCTAACAAAACCAGAACAGTCTCAAGTCCATTATCTGAGGCCATTAGATTATCATTAGTAACGTTCGCAAGAGCTGTTTCAGTGCTATGATGACCTATAAAACCTGACTGAAACTCTTCAAACAGGTCATTACTGTTTAGATGCTTACATACTTGATTAACAACTATTTTCTCAAGGATTCTGGATAAGAAAGGAAGTTTAGACATAAGTCTGTAATCAACTAAAACGGTTTCTTAAGTAAAGGTAAGTTACGTTAATTACAGCAACCTTAAATTCCTGTGGTACGCATCCATTTATTTTGGATAGGTTCACCATATCTGAAATGGGGCCAGGACCCAAAAGGAACACTTCCCTAAATAATTTGGTTGGGAATGGGAATTCCTTTTAAAACCAGGCTTAAAACTTAATTTTTTGATAAAGCTTATATTTGTCCTGAGATATATCTGTAGTTCTGTTACCTGTAGGCTGTTGGAGGACAGACTGACCACTGATCACTTTGCTTCTCTCTCCTACTACTCTCTAGTCCATTCGTGTAAATTTAGCAATTACTGGTGCTGAGAGCTTGGTGCTCCTTCTCTTTTTTTTTCTCCCACAGAAAGTAAGCCTGGCCCACTTAGATACTTGCTCTGTATCTACAGTATATCCCTTTCCTGTTACATAAGCCTCAGTCAAGTCATTTCTCTCCTAAATGGTCGCCTTTTTGGTCATAGTGAGGCAAGACGATTTTTATTAAATCTAAGGTTTTGATTGCACAAACAACTTTTTTCTCATTGGTAATGTATAATAAAATTAATTTTATTTCAATCCGAGGCTAACTGTGTTAAATTGAATCGCACTGAGATAATTTGGACTGAACCGAATGAAAACAGACAAACTTAGATTCTATATAACTGGATTTAAAGTAACCTCTCTGGTATGCTTTTTTAAAATTTGCTTCTATATACATAGATAAAATCAATTGAACTGACTAACTGCTTAAATAAGTTGTCCCTTTGTCTCTTTTTGCTCTGATCTCAGAGTAGATTAGTGAATAACCCCAGCTTTGGGTTCAGTTAGTGTGTTTAAAACTGTGGCCCAGGGACGATTTGCAGCCCTCGAAATGATTTTATGCCGCTCTCAACCACAGTTCCAAGAAGGGTGAAAATCTGGCCTCCAAGCAGGCGGTCATTGCAGATGAACTGTTGTTTTTTAAAAATGTGTAGGACATTCAACCTAGTAACTTTGGCGCTCATGACAAAAGATTTGGACGAGTGAGATGACAGAAGGTATTCCATTTTTTGCACAATGCCCTTTGAACTTTGATGTGTGAAACAGAAACAGAGGTGGCTCATCTTACAACCTTTTGGTTTCTGGTCAAATCTGCTAAAAACAGTGTGGACATTATGAGACAGAGAAAAAAATTCCTTTTTAAAACAGTCAGGGCAGAGCATATAGAAACGTAAACATATCCGCTCAGTTCAAGGGTTGTAACCTGCTGAGCTGAGAGCGGAAACACGTCTTCTCTGTGACAGCAGTGATGGTTGCATGCAGAGCCTGAAATGAACACCCAGCAAGGATCAAATACGGGGCGACTTTTCATTTAATGACTGAGCCTTAAAATCGTCCACCTCACTTAAGTTTTTATGTCCATAACTGTCACTGACTATAAAGCTTAAACAGCTTAATCGGGCTTTGTGTTGACTGTTGTGTTGACAAAGAAAATTATGGGTAATTTCTGTTCTCCGTTTGTTTTATCTTTTACGCTATTCATCTGTGTTTTCAGTTTGGGAACTGAACAGAGGTTCCACACATCGAAACACATTTGTGCAAACAAGACTGAACATTTACTCACTGGTAAGAAAACTGCAAAATCCAAGATTATTTCTGACTTTTTCTGTTGCACCTTTTGAGGTCATATTCAAGAGTAACTTTCTGAATTTCAGTACAGATCTACTACTGTCTATTTCACCCTGTGGTCCACTGCTACTGACACAGTCTTTCCTACTCTGTTTATGGCTGAGTAGCTAAAAAAATCAAACAGCTTTAGGATTTGCAGCCACATAGGAAGTTGGTCTACAGTTTTACATCTGTGTGAAGAACAAATATAGGAACTCGTCTCTTTAGAGATTTAAAGGGCAACTATTGTCACATTTTTAAGGCATAAAACCACAAAATAGCCTACTGAAAATAAAAAAATATGAACAAAGCATACTTTGCTTTTCCGTAGTTTTCCACAGCAGATAAATTACTTTCAAAGTACTTTATGGCAACAAAACAGCCTTTGATGCTACATCTCTTAAAAACATGAAATGAGTAGCCTACCATATAGGAATGATGACGTGTCTGAATGATTAGACATTGTTGCATAAAGAACTGTTTAATTGTTATTAAAATACTTTTTCTTATTGAAATTGGTCAAATGGATGTGGTCAGGGCGGAAAAGGGTATGGTGCTTTCTCCAGGTCCAGGACGAGGTCCTGCCCCAAGTGGAGGATTTTAAAGAGCAGGATGCAGGTTAAAGCCCCCCTAAACCACTGTTTATTTTTTAAATAAATATGTAGTCATACATACATTATTTTGGCATTTGGAGTCGTTTTCATGAGAAAATGTAACCTACACTAGAAGTGACGTAGGCAGAGGGAGTCATGTCAGCTCGATCAAGAGAAAACTATGGATTTTAATGCTGACACAAAATAAACTTTAAATGTTTACAACTCCATATATGATGGACCACAACCATACAGCTGTGAGCCCCGGGGGAGATTAAGGGTTGAACAAGATCATGAGCTTAGCCCAGATGACTGATGTGCAAAAAAATCAGGGCTACAGAAAAATCCTAAAGTCATCCGTCAATTTGATAGATTACACTTGACCACTTGATGCAGACGTGCCGATATATTCAACTTTACGCACAGAGTACAGATAACCACTGTACATCAGTAATAAAATATTTTCATTACAGCATCTGAGCTGACAAACGATTACATTTTTTAAAATCTAATTAATTAAAGGTTAGCTGTGAAGTAATCACGATTAATTAACATTCCTAAATATGACTGAAAAACTAAATTTTTCTGTGTTAATCAAGAACAAAACCGGATGCCATTGCTCTTTTTTTAAAGGAAATACAGGAGAGATGCATGTAACTTTTGTTTTGATCTCCACGATCACATTTACACGTGGCCCTTTTAACCTATTCATCTTTTAGACAGTTGCTAAGGCAAACTAACTGGTTAACATTTTCTAAAGCTGACCGTTTATTAATATTGGACAACCCTGAGCATCCACTTCATGGGACTATTCTACAACAACAGAGTGTTTTCAGTCAAAAGCTTCAACAGTTTCACTGCAACACAGACTGCTACAGGAGATCCTTCCTGTCCACAGCCATTAGGATCTACAACAACTCATTCAAGAATTAAATAGTATGAGTTACAACAACATATATCTCCCCTCTGGGATCTAGAAAGCTTCTTTGAATTAAATTGTATTCTTCTAAGCAAAAGATAGATTACTTGATTATCAACATGAGTGGAAACGGTGTGAAACCAAACCTTTACACAACTCCCACTGTTATTATTTGCAGTTATCTTGCAGCTGCAGCATTGGTTAACTATGTTAGCTTGTTTGTTAGCCAAGGCTTACCTGTGAAGTTATTGCTGCAGATTGTGGGTTTTTTAATCATCTGCTCGTTCCAATCGCTTCTTCTGATCGTTTACAATACCTGATCACATCTCTTTCTGCAGACTAAACGGACAGTAGAGCAGGAAGTGACATAGACCGATAATCCTTTTCTGGCCTGAGACTGAGAAGAGAGCTGTTCATATGGAACCGTGGATGCAGTTTGGATCTGCCATCCTGTTTACGTGAGGAGCACTGAATGCAACACAGGCTGAATTGTAGGATAAATGGAGTGGGCCATCCTGTGCATGCTTTAAAAAAATGAATTGCGTTAATTCTACAAATTAAATATATACACTCAATAAAAATATAAACGCAACACCTTTGTTTCTGCTCCCATTTTTCATGAGATGGACGTAAAGATCTAAAATTCATTCCAGATACACAATATTACCATTTTTCTCAAACATTGTTCACAAATCAGTCTAAATGTGCGATAGTGAGCACTTCTGCTTTGCTGAGATAATCCATCCCACCTCACAGGTGTGCCACATCAAGATGCTGATCTGACATCATGATTAGTGCACAGGTGTACCTTATACTGCCCACAATAAAAGGCCACCCTGGAATGTGCAGTTTTTTGCTTTATTGGGGGTCTGGGGACTCAGAACCAGTCAGTATCTATCCCAAACATGCTCAGTGGGTGACATGTCTGGTGAGTATGCTGGCCATGCAAGAACTGGGACATTTTCAGCTTCCAAGAATTGTGTACAGATCCTTGCAACATGGGGCCGTGCATTATCTTGCAGAAACATGAGGTGATGTTCATGGATGTATGGTACAACAATGGGCCTCAGGATCTCATCACGGTATCTCTGTGCATTCAAAATGCCATCAATTAAATGCACCTGTGTTCTTCGTCCATAACAGATGCCTGCCCATACCATAACCCCACCACCACCATGGGCCACTCGATCCACAACATTGACATCAGCAAAGTGCTCACCCACACGACGCCACACACGCTGTCTGCCATCTGCCCTGAACAATGTAAACCGAGATTCATCCGTGAAGAGAACACCTCTCCAACGTGCCAGACGCCATCGAATGTGAGCATTTGCCCACTCAAGTCTGTTACGGCGACGAGCTGGAGTCAGGTCAAAACCCCGATGAGGACGACGAGCATGCAGTTGAGCTTCCCTGAGACGGTTTCTGACAGTTTGTGCAGAAATTGTTTAGTTATGCAAACCAATTGTTTCAGCAGCTGTCTGAGTGGCTGGTCTCAGACGATCTTGGAGGTGAACCTGCTGGATGTGGAGGTCCTGGGCTGGTGTGGTTACACGTGGTCTGCGGTTGTGAGGCCGGTTGGATGTACTGCCATATTCTCTGAAACGCCTTTGGAGACGGCTTATGGTGGAGAAATGAACATTCAATGCACGAGCAACAGATCTGGTTGACATTCCTGCTGTCAGCATGCCAATTGCACGCTCCCTCAATGCTTGTGGCATCTGTGGCATTTTGCTGTGAGACAAAACTGCACATTCCAGCGTGGCCTTTTATTGTGGGCAGTATAAGGTACACCTGTGCACTAATCATGATGTCAGATCAGCATATTGATGTGGCACACCTGTGAGATGGGATGGATTATCTCAGCAAAGCAGAAGTGCTCACTATCACACATTTAGACTGATTTGTGAACAATGTTTGAGAGAAATGGTAATATTGTGTATCTGGAATGAATTTTAGATCTTTAAGTTCATCTCATGAAAAATGGGAGCAGAAACAAAGGTGTTGCGTTTATATTTTTGTTGAGTGTATATATATATATCTATATATACAGTTGTGGCCAAAAGTTTTGAGAATGACACAAATATTAGTTTTCACGAAGTTTGCTGCAAAACTACTTTTAGATGTTTGTTTCAGTTGTTTCTGTGATGTAATGAAATATAATTACAAGCACTTTATGCGTTTCAAAGGCTTTTATTGACAATTACATGACATTTATGCAAAGAGTCAGTATTTGCAGTGTTGGCCCTTCTTTTTCAGGACCTCTGAAATTCGACTGGGCATGCTCTCAATCAACTTCTGGGCCAAATCCTGATTGATAGCAACCCATTCTTTCATAATCACTTCTTGGAGTTTGTCAGAATTAGTGGGTTTTTGTTTGTCCACCCGCCTCTTGAGGACTGACCACAAGTTCTCAATGGGATTAAGATCTGAGGAGTTTCCAGGCCATGGACCCAACATTTCAACGTTTTGGTCCCCGAGCCACTTAGTTATCACTTTTGCCTTATGGCACGGTGCTCCATCGTGCTGGAACATGCATCGTTCTTCACCAAACTGTTGTTGGATTGTTGGAAGAAGTTACTGTTGGAGGGTGTTTTGGTACCATTCTTTATTCATGGCTTTCTTTTTGGGCAAAATTGTAAGTGAGCCCACTCCCTTGGATGAGAAGCAACCCCACACATGAATGATCTCAGGATGCTTTACTGTTGGCATGGCACAGGACTGATGGGAGCGCTCACCTTTTCTTCTCCAGACAAGCCTTTTTCCAGATGCCCCAAACAATCGGAAATAGGCTTCATCGGAGAATATGACTTTGCCCCAGTCCTCAGCAGTCCATTCACCAAACTTTCTGCAGAAGATCAATCTGTCCCTGATGTTTTTTTTGGAGACAAGTGGCTTCTTTGCTGCCCTTCTTGACACCAGGCCATCTTTCAAAAGTCTTCGCCTCACTGTGCATACAGATGCGCTCACACCTGCCTGCTGCCATTCATGAGCAAGCTCTGCACTGGTGGCACTCCGATCCCTCAGCTGAATCCTCTTTTGGAGACGATCCTGGCGCTTGCTGGACTTTCTTGGACGCCCTGAAGCCTTCTTAACAAGAATTGAACCTCTTTCCTTGAAGTTCTTGATAATACTATAAATTGTTGATTTAGGTGCAATTTTAGCAGCCACAATATCCTTGCCTGTGAAGCCATTTTTATGCAACGCAATGATGGCTGCACGCGTTTCTTTGCAGGTCACCATGGTTAACAATGGAAGAACAATGATTTTAAGCATCACTCTCCTTTTAACATGTCATGGCTGCCATTCTAACCCAATCAGCCTGACATAATGATCTCCAGATCCAGAGTTAAAAAACTTAAGCACCAAATGTTCCAATTTCCAATATTTGTGTAATTCTCTAAACTTTTGGCCACGACTGTATATTTATTATGACAAACAAGTTTTATTTAAAAATAAAAATTTCAAATCAGGCCTATGGAAAAACATGAGGATATCCGTCATTTTGACAGATTACACTTGACCACTTGATGCAGACGCGAAGATATTTTCAACTTCACGCACAGAAACAGGTAACCACTGTACATCAGTAATAAAATATTGAGCATCATCTTAGACCTGGACACCCTACTCAATGCATCTCGCTGTCTGGGAGCTCACAGCCGTTTGAAGAGTTGTTGAGGCTTTGGGGTGCATCTGTGGTCGGTGCGGATGATCCCTGACAAGTTCCAAAGAGCTCGGTGTTGTGCCAACCACCGGTGCAGAAACGATGCATATGCTGCGGTATTTCCTCCCGCTGAGGCTTGTGGGACAGGGAATCAAGTGTCTTTATGATTTCTGATCACTTTAATTTGAAAATGTTCCCGGATTTCTAAACTTGGGCCAAATAGCGGATTTCAATTCCAGTTTATGGTTGGGCAGGAGAGAGCGGATTCAGCCTCCAGAATAACATCAGAACGCCCACGATAAGTCATTTGTCCAAGGCAAAAGTCCAAAACCTTATGATACCAGCCTCTGCTGTAATCCCACTATTTGATTATGCACACGCGGGTGCGCATTTCAGTTTCATGTGCATTTTACGTTTAATTCCTTTGCAGTTACTGGAGCCACAATCAGTGGTTTTAGTTGCATTTATTCATCAGCTTGATGTGTGATGGCACAATGTGGATTGTTGAGCTCGTTCGGATTGAGCATTAAAATGAATAAAAATTAAATAGCTCCAATAGAATATGCCTTTATTAGTTTAAAATTGAAGGAGAATTGATTTTGACCGGATGTTTTTGGCCCTGTCTACCAAGCTGATGGATAACAAAAAATGCAATAATTGTTGTATTTACATTTTAAATAGCCTACTTACTAGCTGTATTCACTGTTGCCTCTCTGGTGGACTCCGGTACTACACCTTGTCTCTGAGTGTTTTTGGATCATATCGCACCTCCTACACACCCACCTTCTCCCATAAACGGTCCATGCAAAGTGTCTAGTGAATATTCTGCATCGACTTAAGCCAGCTAATATGGAGCGTTTATGGGCGTTTCATGGGTAACCATGGCAACCGAGAGACGGAGAAAGTAATTCCACAGAGACAGACAGCTGCAGGCTCGTAGAGGCGTGGAAACCCGTTTTATTTCAATCAATCACTCATTCAGTGCTTTACTCAGCCAAAGGCAGCCGAAGTGCTTCACATTAAAATACAAAAATAGTTACAAAAAGAAAATGTGTAACAAGAAGAGGGTAAAAAGATTTAAAAATGTAATAGTAAAAGCAGCTTAAGCGACAAAAAAGATAAACAATAAAATTTCAATTAGGCCTATATGATTACTTCTTGTAGCAACAATAAGACTGGAATTTATTAAATCAAAATTATTAAAACAAGCAAATTATTAAAACAAATAAAACTAGATATTTAAAACCTGATAGAAAAGGTGCGTTTTAAGTCTACTTTTAAAAAGTATCATCCTAACAAAATATTGATTTGGGGTCACAAACAAACGGAACAGCTGCAAGTGACGCAGTTTTGATGCAGCAGCGTTCCTAACATAAAAAAAAAGAGCGGGGGGCGGGGTGCTCCGGTAGATCTAACATTGGGTCCAGTTCAGCTCATAGATCTAATAGGACTGCTTTAAGGAATCTACATTGAGTCCCCCATCCAGATGCTTCCAGTGGCCTGATCTTTAATGAGCGCCAGCATCCGTTGTGCAGCATTATGCAGGGGACGCTGCAGTTTTCGTACTTCACACAATTAATACACCAATAAGTGCAATTTCTATATAATCTGAAGCCATAAATACATATGAACATACTGTGATATAATTATTTGCTTACGTAGTTTTTCACACCCCGTTTTGTGCGTAAGCAAGCTTTATAACTAAGACCCCAGGTTCTTTAGCAATGACCTTTGGTAAGTCAATGTCCTTAATGAGGTTGTCAATGTCTGTCTGCTGGCCAACTGTCAAGGCAGTAGGCTACTCACCCTATCATGTGTAGACAGAAATGTCATCATAACATAACATTTATGTTTTACAAATATTTTTATTAGTCCAAAGAAAGATTATACCTTTTCTAAGAAACTAGACTTTTTATTTTCATTAGCTGTAAGCTATAACCATCAATCAGAAATAAACACTGAGGGTAATAATCTTCTATAATACAGAAGTCTGAAAAAATTTACTTTTACGTGATATTCCAATTTGTTAAGATGCACCTGCACACTGGGTTTATAATAAATTAATAATTAAATGATTTTAATTTTTAATAGGATACCTAGAGAACATCTTCTAAACACTAGAGATTGGAGTGGGAGTGCAAACCAATAATACCAAGAAATAAAACTGCTCAGACATTATTTCCAGTCAGAATTATGTCAGACTAGATCATCTTGTTTCAACTGGAAGCATGTTGAACTGAAGACGCAAGACACCAATAAAAAAAAGCTGTTTATGTCTTAGTGATGAATATGTTTTTTTCCGTTCTGTTTTATTAGCTGCATATCAAAAACCGACACATGCCAAGTCCATTATGTGCCATAACGATAATGCGCGAGGATGAGATCTGGTAAGACGCAATTAAGGCCTGATTTCCCTCGCTAGTCATCAGCGTTTCCAATAAACCAAGGATTGGCCCGCTGGATATACTTGGCCAGCCATTTGGGCTTAAGGATGACTCCTTTGGGTTGGAGCATGGCCACACAGCTCAGCAGCTATGCTGGTTGTGTTTGTTTTGATCCACTCCTTTGCACAGCACGCTGTTTCTAAGACTTTCCCGAGGATTACATATACCATGAAAAGTAGATTACTAGACTCTCTGGATTTGGACCAAAGACTGCTGGGAGATGAGGTCCTCGAAGACTTCTCTGATTCAATTATTTATCCTGGCACCCTGCTTTCAAACCTACACTAAGTTTAAAGACTTGAGACACCTCTTTCTGGTTTTTATTGTACCAAACCAAAAAACAAAAAACAAAACGATTGGAAGAGAAAAAGCCAGACTAAACAGTTTAGATCTGTTGCACAGACAGAATAAAGGAGCTACAGTAAATTACCCTGTAAACCAAACGAGGATGGGGAAACAAGGTCGTAAAAAGAACTTTTATAAATGTTTTCCAGTCTTGCTCGGTGATGACCTCTACATAAGACAGCCATCCTCAGTGTGTGTTTCCAAACTTCTTCCGTGTAATTGTTTCGAGTGTCTCCTTTTGGGGGAACAGCCAGCAGGAGACGGTGCAAAGATCCTCCTGGTAAAAAAAAAAAGACAAGTTTTTAATTATTAATGCCGCCCCAGCACTGGCAGAACTCCAGGCTGCCCGCTGACGGCCACAACATTTCACTCACGTGCTTGCTGCCATGAATTATTCCCCGTTGCTTGCACTCGCGTACGTGTCTGTGCACAAACACACAATGAGCAAATGCAATAGACATCTGGAAAGCAATCCTGCATCTAATCTACATGTGCATGTGCAGAAAGGCAAAAGGTCATTTGCAGCATTTAGAGCACAGAACTTTATGCAAGACCTTAGATGTACACTCCTCCACACTTCCACTCTATTTGTGTGATCCGGCACTCATATGCACACACTTCACCCCGACAAACAATGGCTTCCTGAGCACATCCAGGCCATTTGCTGTATTTCTCCTATTCAGCGGGCTCTGTCCAGCTGTCAGCAGGCTGTCAGCGTTCTCGGTTCCTGGGCAAACAGCTCCGCCTCCTCCCAATAGTGAAATATGCCTTTAAAATGTCACTCGCTCCCGAAAGAGCAAAAGCAGAGGAAACAAATCGATTCACATTAGTTGTTCAATTGACTTTGGCTCGAACTTGGCTTCTGCGCTCCCTCTGTCTCACCCTGAAGCTCTCTTCTCTGTTTTTCTTTTCTTTTCGTTTCCCTTTTTCCCCTCTCCTTGGTCCAGAGCCCCATTTCCCACTTTAAGAGGGGAAGAAATGGCACCTGGTACGTAATCAGTTTTACTTTGAAAGTCATATGTTGAAGTTATTAAAGCCTTAATATGTGATGAAAGTCAATTTTGACTTTAGCAAAGTCATAATGTCATAGGTTTGAGTTTTAAAATCATAGTTTTTATGTAATTTAAAATTCTAACTTGTAAAGTCAAAATTATGCATCGAGAATTTGGTTTTATGACTGAAACTTGTAAAAAATATTTTGGATCTTATTATGACTAAAAATTCCATAATTGTGACTTAAAATCTTGAAAATCAGCTTTTAAATCTCATATTTATTATTCTGAAACTCAAAACTGGATGTTGCAGTCATGACTTTGAATTTAATAAATAGAATTTGAAAGTAAAAGTTATTAAACTAAAACTTTTAATTATGACAATATATCTCCTAATTATGTATTTAAATGTCATTAATATGAAAAACTATGACTTCCAAACTTATTCGTAATTTTAAATTTCATAATTATGACTCTGAAAGTCAAGATAATGAGTGAATCTTATAAATGTGAAATTATAAATGTTAGACTCATGAGTTTGACCTCGGATCTCATATTTATAATGTTTAATCTCAATTATAACGATTAAAATCAAAATTATGATTTTCAAATTTAGATGTCAAACATGAATTTGTGACTAATTAAGCCAACAGTTCACTTTATTTAACTTTATTTAAATCCCAAAATGATGTCTCCAAAAGTCAGAATTGTGACTTTAAATCTCATAATTATGTTTTTTAATCATGACTTTAAAATCTAAAATTCTAAAGTCATTTCAACTCTGTTTCTCAACAAATCTCAAGTCTTAAGGTAAACTACTTGAGGATTCAATTGACATGTAGAAATATATGTATAGACAATTCAGTTCAGCAATACAGGTTGATTCAACATTCAATTCATCACAAATTTAGTCAAGTTCAGCTTCTTGCTCAAGCTGGTCAAAAGTTTTCTAAGGAAATACAGCTGATTGCATCACGTGACTGACTCCATCTTCATGAATGAGCATCCAGGGACAGTGGTTAATCATATCAAGTTATTGTCTTTGGAGCAATTTCTCATGTAAAGCATGGATGCAATGATAGTTGAAAGCAAAAACTCCTTTGAACAGTTGCTTTTAAAATCTGCTGCAATCTCATTTTGTTTTCATATTTCATTATTACCATTTTGATTCTCTTCATCTAAAATCAGAATTTCAAACCAGTTATTTTCTCTAAAGTAGTGGAAATGGACATCCTCGCCCTCCTTATTACCTGTGTTTTTTTAAATGGTAATTTGGTCTGCTTACAGTTTCCCACATCTCTTCCTTGTTTCTTTCTCACCTCTCCTCCATCCAAACGGATGAATCAGGCAAGTTCTATTGGCTCTCCAGGCTACCATCGACCACCATCGTTCCGGCACTCATTTCAATTTCCCCCTCTCGTTTCAGACTTATAACACCGACATCATTAAGACCCTCTCTCTCGGTGGCGCACTCGTTCGTTATCCTCTCCATTTTACACCTTTCTATTCTTCTCTCCTTCTGTTTGAGTCTCTCCACTTGTCTGTCCCGCTCATTGTCAGAGGATTTAAAAAGGCTCTCTATTTAAGAAAGAGTCTGGACTTTGGTTTTTTATTTCAGTGATAGAAACCTGTAGGAGACCCCTTATTCAAAATTAAAGAGTGGGACTTTTTTTCTTTTTGTGCCTTTTAAAGGGGATAGCATGGAGTAACGATGGGCTTGTAAACCTGGAGAAAATGACACAGGATTCATTCTGTTTGTTCTTCTTTGCAGTGACATTATTTCTTTTCCCCAATGGCAGCTCTGAAGAATATTTTTATTACAATTTCAAGGGAAGTCGGCGAAGGAGCTTGGCTGGTATTTCAGGAGAAAAGGAACAGAGTAATAATTCAGTATCATGTTAGAATTTGTGTCAGTGCTGTAATCCTTCACAAAAAAACTTAATATGGAAGCAAATTACCTAAATTGTCAGATTTATTTAATCATAAAGGCTATTTTCATTACATTGTCCTTCAGTATTAAATAAATGAGTTGAAAGAAATGTTTTTATCATCTCAGTAAAATGTGAACCTTAAGTGCTTTGAAAACTATTTGACCTCTCATGGATTTATGCTGTTTTTTCTGCTTTATTCTTTCATATCATCAACCCAATGTTAATCTCAGAAAGGTAACATGAATAAATAGAAAGAACAGTTTTCAAATAATTATTTAATTTATCATCTGGGGAAAAAGTTATCCAAACCAACCTAACCCAGTATGATAATATGAGGCTATCCCTTTTTATTAATAAAGAATTTACTTTCATTGACCACATCTTTGGTTCAGTTTCACATGCTGGTTGACTGCCTCATCTGTAGAATCAAGAAGTATGTTAAATTGAACCTGTCTGACGATATGAAGTAAATTAAACATATCTCGGAACATATTGTGCCACATGAAAAAAAATCTGTCTTAAAAAGGTTTTAAAGCCATTTCTAACGTGTTGAAACCGTTATATACAGTCTATGGTTGAAACCTTAGAACAACATCTAAAGTACTGCAGACCGTCTTTCTCTCTCTTAATGGCTAAAAAGCTTAATGTTATGGAGTGGCCAAGTCAAAGCCTGGATTTAAGTACCCCTCCTAAATGATACCTATGTTGCTTAATTAGTGTGAATGTTGTAATACTTTGTGCTATTTTAACCATTCCACTTTTCAATTGTTCGGCTTATTCTGCTCTTTCGGGTTATATCTTTTGGTATTCATAACCTTCATACTTTTTATAATATTCAACTTTTTATGCTTTTTTTTCTCCCATTGAAATGAATGGAAAACCTCAAAAATTCCGCTAAATTTCGCCTGTATTGCAAAACTAACTACTTCCACATACTTCAACTTAGAAATACCATTCAAATCTTAAAATGTAGTCATACTCTTCAGCTATTACTGTATGTCTCGGCTTCTTCCTAACGTGTACCGTTTTCATACAATCCTTCTTCAAGTTTTTGGTCCCGAAATGATCAGATTTCTGAAAATACATGCATGTCTATGGGAGCGAAGCAATTAAGCTAGAGTGGCCCACTCTAGCTTAATTACACTTTTACACTTTCCTCATTTTCCACGAACAACTTCCACTCACTCGCTCATATTTCACTCTTTCTGCACACATTATATATCAAAATGTAGGTTTTCAATTTTTACAAAATCACTGCTCCTAGACAGATTGAGGTACACACATGAAACGAACCATGATTCTTCATCAAAGCCTGCTGATACTCACAGTGAAAGAATAATTTCGATAGGCCTTATATTTTCCGAGTAAGAGGATGTAGTTCGGGACCAAGGAAGGACAGATTAATGTTTCCTTCAAATTTATCAACATATTCGACATTATTTTACGGCTGTAATATAAAATTTTCAACAAATTGAGTGGTTTGAGAGTGTTCCCCTATCCGTTCCGATAAAAACGGTACATTGGTGACGTCGATACGCCTTACGGTTCTTAAGTTAAGAGTATTTCTGTTAAAACGGCTGAGAAATTAGGAGACATAAGTGAGCTGCTGCACTTAGACTGTCTCCCCCAGTCACAGCCTGCGTGTGATTGGTCGAAAAATGGCAGGCCTTTTCATGGCTTTAGGTAGAGCTCCCTCTTGTGGTTGAAAAGAGAATTACTATACATTATGGCCTCCACTGTAAAACTGAGGTTTCAGGGGTTATTGTAAGACATCTCAAACAACTTGTAGATTTAATACAAATCAGTTCACCAGGACTTTTGATTACTCTGTAAAATATGGTGATCAATACAGTCTCATAGGTACTCGGCAGGCAACAGCGGCCATTTTACGGTTCCAACACCTGGAAAACAGTTATTACTTTTTAAGGGCAATTACACAGACTTGTATGTTTAGGGGATTGTAGGCATTATAAATGGAGTATTGTTAGCTAACTTGCTATTGTTATCCATTATACTAACACTAGCATTTAAGCTAACATTAGCATTTTAGCTAATTTTGATTTAATAGCTAAAGTCAACATACAGAATGGATTGAGATACAGTTAACCAACATGTTAGTGTTTGCCAACATGGTATCTGTGACATTTAAGCTAACATTAGAATTTTAGCTAATTTTAGCTATCATTTGATTTTTGGGTTGATTGTAACGTACTGAATGGTTTGAATTATTGTTAACCAATATGTCCATGTTTGCCAACATGCTACCAATAGCTTTTTTACTAACCATTGCAATGTAGCTCATTTAAGCTAACAATAACATTTTAGCTAATTTTGACTTAACTGCTAAAATTAACATCATGGATGGATTGAGTTACTGTTAACCAACATGTTGGTGTTTACTAACATGCTGTCTCTAGCATTTAAGCTAACATGAGCATTTTAGCTAATGTTCACTAATATTAGTATTTTAGGAAGATTTTAACATACTGAAAGGATTAAGTTCATGGTAACAAACATGTTAGTGTTTGCCAACATGCTATCTGTGGCATTTTAGCTAACATTAGCATTTTAGCTAACATTAGCTATAATTTGGTTTTTGGGTTAATTTGAACAAACTGAATGAGTTAAGGTATTGTTAACCAATGTATTCATAGTTGCCAACATACTACAAATAGCTTTTTTGCTAACCATAGCAATTTAGCTCATTCAAGCTGACAATGGGATTTTAGATAATCATTTAATTATTTAGAATATTTTAACACTGAAAGGATTACGTTTATGGTAATGAACATGATACTGTTTTCCAACATGGTACCACTAGCATTTAAGCTAACACTAGTATATCAGTTAGTATCAAAATTTAAGCTAATTCAGCTAATTTTAGCTAACACTTCCCTTTAAGCATATTTTTATTATACTGAATGGATTGAATTATTGTTAACCAACATGTTTGTGTTTGTCAACATGCTACCACTCAAATTTTAGCTAACATAAGCATGTTAGCTAATTTTCAATAATATTGGTGTTATAGCTTGTTGTCAATTTACTGAATATAATAAGTCTTCTTTTAACCAACATAGTTGTGTTTTCCAACATGCTACTACTAGCGTTTGGGGTAATATTTGGAATTTAGCTGATAAGTCTTCTTTTAACCAACATAGTTGTGTTTTCCAACATGCTACTACTAGCGTTTTGGGTAATAATTGGAATTTAGCTGATTTTAGGTAACACTGGCATTTTAGCTAATTGTGAGTTTTTCTATGCGGTAGGGTTGGTAGACTACTTTTCTTTTTTCTGCTGATTCTATGCATTACACTTCAGCAAGTCTTCTACAGTTGACTTCAAATACTTCAGGCACTAGGCAGGCAACAGTGTCCATTTTACTATTACAACACCTGGAAAACAATGATTACTTTTAAATGGCAGTTACACAGACTTGTGTGTTTAGGCAATCTTAGGCATTATAAATGAAGTAGGATATTGTTAGCTAACTTACTATTGTTATCCATTATACTAACACTAGCATTTAAGCTAACATTAGCATTTTAGCTAATTTTGACTTAATAGCTAAAGTTAACCTACTGAATGGATTGAGATACAGTTAACCAACATGTTAGTGTTTGCCAACATGCTATCTGTGGCATGTTAGCTAACATTAGCATTTTAGCTAACATTAGCGTTTTAGGTAATTTTGACTTAATAGCTAAAGTTAACCAACATGTTAGTGTTTGCCAACAAGATATCTGTGGCATTTTAGCTAACATTATCATTTTATCTAACATCGGCATTTTAGCTAATTTTAACCAACATGTTGGTACTTATCAACATGCTATCTCTAGCATTTAAGCTAAAAATAACATTTAAGCTAACATTAGCATATCATCTAATATTAGCTAATATTTGCATTTGAGGAAGATTTTATCATACTGAAAGGATTAAGTTTATGGTAACGATTATGTTAGTGTTTGCCAACATGCTTTCTGTGGCATTTAAGCTAACATTAACATTTTAGCTAACATTAGAAATTTAGCTAATATTAGCTAGCATTTGGTTTTTTGGGTTGATTTTAACATAGTGAATGGGTTGAGTTATTGTTAACCTATATGTTTATGTTTGCTACCATGCTGCGAATCGTTTTTTTTTTTAAACTAACAATAGCAATTAAACTCATTCAAGCTAACAACGGAATTTTAGCTCATTTTGACTTAACAGCTAGAAGTAACATAATGAATGGACTGAGATACTGTTAACCAACATGTTCGTGTTAACCAACAAGCTATCTCTAGCATTTAAGCTAAAATCAACATTTAAGCTAACATTAGTATTTTAGCTAATGTTCGCTAATATTTGCATTTTGGGAAGATCTTAACATACTGAAAGGATTAAGTTAGGTAACGAACATGATACTGTTTGCCAAGATACAACCACTAGTATTTAAGCTAACACTACTATTACAGGTAGTATCAAAATGTAAGCTAATTTTGATTTAACAGCTAAGGTTACCTTGCTAAATAGACTTTGTTAATGTTTAGCGCCATGTTAGTGTTTGCCAACTTACTACCACTAGCATTTTAGCTAACATTTGTATTTCAGCTAATTTTAGCTAACACTTCCATTTAAGCTTATTTTTATTATACTGATAGGGTCAGGTTAGTTCAGATAACTTTTGCCCCTAATTAATGAAATCAACAACAAACATAATTTAATGTCTTTAATAAAATGTATTTCATGATCTGAAAGGATCTCAAATCTCTTTACTGGTTGCCTATTGCTTTCAGGATAAAATATAAGGTGCTTCTTTTTGTCTTTAAATCCTTACATGGTCTTGCTACTCCACCATATCTGACCTGCTTTCTCTATATCATGTGGGGGAAACATGCAAGCTTAGGTCCTCGAGCTTATTACTTTTGAAGGTCCCTAAAGTTCACTATAAATTGTGTGGACAAAGAGCTTTCTTATTCGGAGATCCTAAATTATGGAATGAACTTCCGCTTGTGGTTTGGCAGGCGTCCTCCAGCTGTTTTTTAGGTCTCTATTAAAGACTCTTTATTTTACTCTTGCGTTCTACAGTTAGCTGTAGATTTGCTCCTTTATATTGTTTTTCTTTTTCTCCTTTACAAGTATCAGTTTATATTAACTGTTTTTTAATTGTTCGTATTGCATTGCATTGTATTGCTCTACTCTTAAGAACTTTGGTCAGCCATATGACCGTATTTTAAAGTGCTATATAAATAAAGGTGGTATGGTATGATTAAAAAAAGGAAACAAAAAATGTCTTCGTAGGCAAATTGTTAGGAGTCTTGGGTGTTTGTTTTTGTCTGTTTGGCTTCCTGTTTTTTCTCCGCCTTTCTGTGGAATTCCACCAGAGATCCTGCGTGAGCTGAGGACCTGTCCAAGTCGAGGGCGAAGTATTTATTTGCAGCTTTCACAGCTGCAGCTTATTGAAGCTCATCACTGGCTGGATAAGGTGAGTGTTGAACCATTTTGGGAAAACTCTAGCCCCCTGTGGTTCCTCCAGAGTTTCTAGTTCATCTCCTGTGACTTACCTGCTAACACTTCCTTGTACTCCTCTCCAAGGTTTTTTTTTGCAATTAATCTTGTGATTAGTTCTCCAGCTTCACTGCAAGCCTTGGTCTCCATTCCGTGTCTGACAGCCTCGAAGCGCCAATTTCCTCCGTGATCCATGCTCCATCTCCATGCTCTGCCTGCCCGCCCTCATGCTCAGCCCTCTCTTCCGGCATCCACCATCTTTGTTTCTCCTGGACCTCAGTCTCACGTCTGGACTTCCCTTCCTGCAGTTCTCCGAGTCACCTTTTCCCTGTGCAGTGTTCCCAGTTCCCGCAATCATCATCATCATCATCATCATCACCTATTCATTATTTCAATAAAACTTTTATTAATTATTAAAACTGGTCTTCCTAGTGGTGTTCTGCATGTGGGTCAGAAAACTTAATTCCAACATGACACAAATAATTTAATGGCACTTATTTATGGGGTGCTTTTTGTAAAGTTAGACGTTCACAAGTTAATAATTCTGATTATTTTGCCATTCATTATAGAGAAAAATTAGGGTTCATTTCTTAAACTCATATTTGCATCCATGTTATTTATTAATTTGTACATGTCACTGTTATGAATATTTAGTTTACAAACTAAATATAAAAGAGCTACTTTTCTGCAACTTTCAGATGCATCCCCACCCCAACACACCTGAATCAAATGGCTGAATCCCCTCATCACCATGTCATTCTCCTTTGCAGAGGCCCGGTAATAAGCTGTTTAGTTGACTTCAATGGCCGCTGGCTGCTCTGCTTTTTGACTACGACACTGGGGGCCGCCATTGCTGTAGTACCGCCATATAGCCGCTAGTCCCCCATTGGAATACATTGCACTTTAGACACCTTAAAAACAACTTTAATGCCCGGTGCCTATTTTTTTTTAACTGTCTACAGCTACATATTGCTCCTGTGATTACGCTGGGTTAAAAAAAACCAGAGGCACCAGGCTGGTTAACGTACGATAAATTTTCTAAATCTTGCATAATTAATGAGGGCCGGACTTTGATTGACAGGCCGTTTACGTTGGTGCCTGGCCCATCGGCTAGGCTAATAGCTCGGTGCGCAGCTGCATGAAGCTAGCAGAGGCTATTTGGCTGTGGAGCTGAGCTCAACCTAAAACATTCTGTCTGAGGCTTTTCAGTTTGATATATTAGACTACTGAATAATGTGTGAGCCTAAGTAAAACATGTTTGTATTTACAAAATTTAAGTTTAATTTTTTTCCCCTTGTCTGTTTGACCACTATAACATTTTACTGCTGACATGCAGTGTGCGATTTGTGAAAAAAGCAGAGGGGGGATATTTAAAAAATTTTTTTTTTTTACTTTTTATTCTTGAAAATAACGACAGGTTTGTGTATGCAGGCTGCAGGGCATCTTGCTCATACGTTTACCCTTTAAAAACTGACAGAAAATGTGAAAAACAAAATTATTGTTGACATAAAAAAATTAAGATGAGATCAAATATATTATGATTAAAATTAAACATAAGAATTCAATTGACTTATCTAGTCATAGCAAGTGAGATGATTTTTTTCCCCGTGGCATCAGCAGCACCTTGACCGCCCTCTCAGATCCATAACTCTCTCTGCATATTTTTATGTGGTGAAAAAAATAACCTTGGAACCCAGCCGTGGTCAGGTGCAGAAATACTTTTCAGATGTAAGAATCCCTCTATACCCTCAGTTTATTAAACTGTGCGCACGGATTTGGGATGCTGCATGAAAGTATAGATATTTGAGTCATTGTACCCGGGACCATGTCCGGGGTAATATTGATCAATTACAGTTTTGTCCCCACCACTTAAAAACCTGATGTTGTTTTTGTTGTTTGTTTTTTAAACAGTGCATCCACCAGTGCAATTTCCACATATTCAGTATCCTCTTTAAGGCAAGGTGTTCTAATTATCCTGCACTACCAGCTCCATGCTTCCCAGAGGCAAGACGGACACACACTGTGCGCTTTTTTGACTATTTCCACAAATTTTGCAATCGGTTTGTCTTCAAAGCCATATAAAAACAAATATTGCATTTGTTGTGCATGGAGTTGAAACAAACCTGGTCACTAGTGAGATCTTAGTCGTATTATTTAAAAGTTAAAGGAATAGTACCCTTTTTTCAGTTTAAAGCTCTGAAAAGGTCCAGCACGATGACCAAATCTACCCACGCACATAAAACATGCATAAACTGAGGCTAAAAATGAACCTCAAAATTATTTCTGCACCTGACCCCTTCCGGGCTCTGTGCAGAGATGAAGGGAAGATTGTTGAGTGTTTTTATCATTCTTCCTCTAGTCTGTGCAGGATTCTGGGTTGATTGCGCAGAATCCCCTCTTGAACTCTGCTGCAGAGACGGAACGTGTAAACTGCAGCCATTAATTTATGAAGGTGTTCGCCTATGTTGTTTAATAGAAATTTTTAATTAACCTTACCTTAACGTATTACCAATTCAAAGATGCAAACTCTCTGAGGATCAGTATTATTTGTTCTGATAATGAAGCATATGTTTGCGGGAGAAACAGAAAGGCGTTCACAATCTTTAACAACTTTTATTTTCAAGAATAGAAAAAAAATCATCAAAAAAGGTGAAAAACGTGCTCCTGACTTGACTACAAGCCCTCCGCCCTCGGCTGTATCAGGATATTGTCGACCGTGGCCTTATTAGTATTCATTTCTGGGGAGTAGAATTTAAATCATTATTAGATTACAATTATTACCGTATTCATCCATTCATAGCAGCACACACGAGGCACTTTCATCCACACGCATTCAACACACATACACTGCACGCACTTTTCATACAGGGAATTTAATACTTGACACATTATTATACACTATTATTATACACTGTATATATACAGTCAATGTTACACACATGTAAACATATTGCAGATTAGACTAGGCTAATAAACATCCTCCCCTCGGCTTTACATACATTTTGACAGCAATCTGTCTCGAGACTTTTTTTATCCAATTATCTTCGAAGTTTAAATTGCTGTATTTCGTTTGAATGTAATTATAGTAACACTACATCTTAATAATTATTTTAGATTATGAGTTCTTACCTTATGAGATTGGGGGGGAAAGAGAGCCTTCGGAGGCGCACAGATGGCTGCAGTAGAATGAAGCGGGAGCGCTATACAGTCAATGAGCGGATTAGCCTTTAGCTTAGCTAGCCAGGTTTAGCATCAGAGCTAAAGGCGCGGGACCAGAATGGGCGGGATTACGACAGAAATACATGCCCCGCGAGGGCCAAGTGGGGCCGAGTCTAGAGTGAAGATCCCGCCCTTATGCCCTTTTTAGGAACATACTGCGTCAGAACCGGGGAGGAGGAGTCTGTAAATCCCCCATGATTTCCCCCATGAACGTGGTCATTTTGGTAAACGGGGAGGAGTGAGGAAAACGCTGTCCATTATTTATACAGTCAATGATTGACTTAGTTGTTTTGGAGAAGGGATGCATCTAAAAGTTGCGGAATAGTAGCGTACGTGATTCAGATGTTTGCAGTTCAGCAAAAGTTTGTTAATCAGACATCTATTAAAATCAGGGGGTTTGAACCAGGGAAATGCCTAAAACATGCAGGGCAGTGTGCCTTGGTGACAGGGGTTGGGAGACATTTATATGAGAAATGTCTATGAGATTGGAATCTTCATGAGGAGGTAGGATGAGGGGATGGATGGTGTCAATACACGAAGAGTATAAAGCTTTATTTAAATTTCAGGTTTGGTTTACATGTAAATATGGCAACACTTGTCTTAAAGAAATCAAAATTCCTGGATAAGTAAAAACATATAATAAAATAGGATTAATTTACCAAACTCTCCACATTTAATGACCCACTCCAGACAAGGCTGTATTGAAAGCCTTTCAAATTCCTCCTTTTGTTAGAGTAGCTTAAACTCAATTACAAAAAAAAATCATTTGAGTACATTTGTTCAACTGGGTAGGAAAAAAAAATCTCCTTAGGAAATTATCTTTTTGTTTGCAAATTCAAGGAAGCCCTAATTATTGGCACCCCTGCTGGTAATACTTTGTAGAACCCCCTTTTTTTCTAAAAGGACAGCACTTATTCTGCAGCCTTTCATAAGTTTGATGCATACAGACAAAGGGACATTCCTCTTTTCACAATCTCTCTATATTCCGGAGTCCAAGCTCCTCTCTCATGCTCACTCCACAGGTTTTCTATTGGATTTAGGTTCCTATTATTCAGCCATATGTTTTGGATTATTATCCTGCTGAAAAACCCTCATGTTTTTTTCATTCATCTGTCAGGGATCATAACATTTTTGTTTAAAATCTCTTGATGTTTCAAAGAGTCTGTGATACCATACACGCTAGCCAGGATTTTCAGAGTAGAAACAAGCCCATTGCTTCACAGATCCTCCACTGTACATACCAGTGGTCAGAAAGTGAGTTTCCATATTTTCATCCTTTTTCTATGCTAGATTCATTTGTGTTTGGTACTAAAAAACTCAGACTTTACTAACCAAAGGTCACCAAACAGGTCCTGTTAAGGTTCCAGTAGATTTAGCAAACGCCACAGCTTTACATTTGTGATGGTAGGAAAGAAAGAAAAGTCTCATCACTCCCAAGCCACCAATTGGGACATTTCTATGATTCATTTTCAAATTATTTTCATTCAGTCGATGACTTTTTTATGATTGGAAATGAGATAGAAATTATCCCAAGGCGCCTGGGAGCGCCTTGGGGTTCCTCCCGTGGAGCTGGAACAAGTGGCTGGGGAGAGGGAAGTCTGGGTCTCTTTGCTTAGGCTGCTGCCCCCGCGACCCGACCCCGGATAAGCGGAAGAAAATGGATGATGGATGGAGATAGAAATTATTCCAAAGGTTACAAAAATAACTTAAAAGTTATGATCAATTCAGACCTCCTTGCTAACACCCTCCTCTTCTTTAGCTCCTGACACAAATTCTCTATAACATTTGAGTTAGGAATCTGCCTGGGTTGGTTTGAAAAGTGAATTTCACTTCCAGTCAGAAGAATCATGTTTAAGTAAGTTTATTTATTACACCTAAATCTGCCAGGGGTATGAATAATTTTGGGCATAACTTGAGATACCATCTAATGGTTGTTATGGATTTTCTCCCATAACCACTTGATGTTGCCTATTTATTCACTCAGACCTCCAGATTTGTCATTTTGTTACAGCTCATCAGAGGCCTGCAGCCTAATCAACCTGCCAAGTTTGTAACACAAACCTGATTTATTGTAACACAATAGTAAAGCCTTGTCGAACTCTCTTAAACCTGTATGTTTAGTAAAGCCGTCTACAAGAAGGGAAAGAGCAGACTGTACTTTATGAGGAAGCTTAGGTCCTTCAAAGTTTGCAGCAGGATGCTACAAATCTTCTACAAGTCTGTTGTGGAGAGTGTAATCTCTTCAGCCATCATCTGTTGGGGTAGCAGCATCAGAGCCAGGGACTTAAAAAGGCTCAACAACCTGATAAAGAAGGCTGGTTCTGTTCTTGGGACGACTGTGGAGATGATGATGCAAAGAAGGATTTTTCATAAAATGAAAAAAACTATGGACAACGCTGAGCATCCTCTTCATAAGACTATCCTGCAACAACAGTGTCTTCAGTCAGAGGTTTCTTCCGTTTTGCTGCAACACAGACCGCTACAGGAAATCTTTCCTGCCCACAGCCATCATGATCTACAACAACCTCTTAAAGAATTAATTGTACGAGCTACAACAACACTTAATTTCCCTCTGGATCAATAAAGTATTTTTGAATTTGAATTGAATGTTTGCTCATTTTTTTCTAAATTAGAAAACATCAACTTTGAGGAAAAAATTTAAACTTTCTGCCTGATATATCCCACCCACTTAAAGAGGCTATATGCAACTTTTTCTCCAAAATAAACGTAACAATAGCCTTTTTATTTAACCATTTATGACTCAAACATCTCCTGATGAGCATATGACACCTTGTCAGCTCACAGTGGGTGCACCTATAAGCCTGTATCCAATTTTTTCTATTTTCTGTCGGGTCGGATTTTCCCCGCGCTGTCTGCGGATGTGACGTCAAGCGCTTTCATGTTAAATGTTTCAGATCACTATGCCACTACCGGTAGTCAGCACTCGCAAGCAGTTAAATGGATTGTGCGAATACACAGAAGAGACCCAGGACAACTTTGACACCAATAGTAACTCCACATAAGACTAAGAAAGTTAAACCCCTGACAAGTGCCCGAAAAAGATAGACGATTGAGAGCGACCGGCGTAGGAGCGTACGCCGCGAGAGCGAGCAGAAAGGAAGAGCAGTTCCGTTTTTGGCCACATGGGCTCAGTCGCGAGTTTAAATTTCAGAAAATTGCATATAGCCCCTTTAAGCCTAGTTTATACTTCTCCAACAGCAAGTTTGCACCCACACGCACACGTATTGACGGAGACGGTTTTTTTTTTTATTCTTCTCCATTGGTATGTCAGTGATACAAAGTAATTTCCCACCAGGACAGCAGGGGGCACAGACCTTTTCTGGCTGGTCTCTGTACCATTGCAGTGACATTTCTGGTCAACGACAGTCAATTTACTTCAGCTTGTAAACGCACATCCAATCAAGGAGCAATGTCCGACAGAGAGCAAGTTTTGATTGAGCTGGAAAGCTTTTTACTAGAAGTGCAGCTCATAGAATACACTAAAAATGTTTTGTAGTTCCCTACACCTCCTGGTTTTCAAAATCCTCAAAAGACTATATTAGATAAACTGGTCTTGCAATAAAACACATCTAGTCCACAAAAGCTGCATTGACTACTAATTCCATCGACTATAGAGCACCGTTCTGGTGAAATGAGCTTGGGCTGATGTTGGGCTGACCAATCACAGATGTGCGCTCTCCGTTGCATTCGACAGATAGTTAAAAAAATGGGCTCTACTTCGTCCATCCTTGTGTGCTAGTTGGATAATGGGACTGCGTGTCTCCTCTCCTCCGCAGACGGAGAAGCATAAACTTTGCTTAACAGATGGTATGATGCAGAGATGATCCATGTTATACTCTTCACCTGTCAGTGGTCATAATGTTATACCTGAATGGTCTGCTCCCTCTGCTTGATTTGTCAACATTTATCCTAAAACAAGATGTCAAATGATATGTGGCCCACTCAGAGTTGCACCGACATCTCTGAATACTGCTCTGCATTTACAGACTCCAGCAATGTTTGCCCAATAAGCAGCTCCGTATTATCTTCCAACCAGCAGCATCTTGTTATCCGCGACTAGGACATAAGCGCAGTGGTAATGTGTGGTACTTCCTCTTATCTCCCTGCAGTGTTTTCCCAACATTAAATCAGTTGAGCCACAGTGTTACCACTTGACTGGGCTTATCTCATTTTCTCCGTCCACATTAGCACCCCGCTGGTGTTCTGTTGCGCTTTGCTACATCTGAATCCTGTCTTCTGTGTTGGCCCAGCGCTGGCCTCACCTTATCTGAACAGCAGTGTTTTCACAGACGGCGTTTGACACAGAGGACCCTGCGGTCAGTTTGGTAAACCTGACGGGGCAGAGGTCGAGGGAAGTGAAGCTGGCAGACGGAGAGGTGTGGAGAGGAGAGGAGGGATTGCATGGAATAGAGAAGGGGTGAAGGAGGGGGATTAGGACCCCACTGAAAAGGAGACCAAAGTTAATATCCTTTGTGCTTTCACCCTGGGCTAAACTAATATGCTCCCTCCTAATGAACAACAGTGGTCCACATGTGAATTGTCACCAAGGAGGAATCTGCATCTTGCATCAATTTGAGGGCAAATAAAACGTCTGTGCCAGTTCCATTTTCGTGAGCAGCGTCACGCTTGCCACACCACATGGCTTTACGAGCTGGGAGTCACAATGGGGGGGAGAGAGGGAGGAGTGAAACTTTTTCCACTAACCTCCTCATCTATAACCAGAGGCGCAGCCCAGGGCGCGGTCCTGTGGCTGCTGCTGGAGTGGGAAGGAAGGTACAGGTTAGAGATTGGCAGTTGTGGCAGCGCCGCGGTGAGACTTACAAGCCTGGCGTCATGCACCCGTCGTGTTGCACCTCCCTGCTGTAAGGGCCTGTAAAGTCACTTTAACGTCTCCTCCTCTGCAGGAAATTGAGGTCTGCTCGTGGACTTTATTTCTTATTTGTAGCTTTTTACAAAAATGGCTCGTCATAATTAACATCTACTGCTGTGTACGTATTTGTGCGCAGCTGTCTATGCTCACACGTGTTCACACTCCTAGATCCACACACCAGCTGCTGTTTTTTTCCGTCATTGTGTGTTTGTGTGGGTTGTTTTGACAAAAGTCAAAATGAGCGGGCCACATGGGAACGTTTATCTCGCGACAGACCACTTCTGTCTAATTAGTGTGAAGCACAGCAGAGAAATATAGGCAACTCTAATTAAAGTGCAGAATCAAGATTTGTGTGCTGCCTGTTTGGTGACTGTGTTTAAGGTCTGTTACCTGAAACCACCCCCCACCCCCCCCACTCCTGAGTTTCAGCTATCAGCAATCACTGCTGTCAGATTCAGCATGCTGCTTTCTCCACTCCTGACATCTTTGAACTGAAGCATGAAATTTAGGAGTTCTTTTGGATGAAGGAGGGAAAAATTAACATGGTTGGTGGAGGAGGAAGAGGAACCCCACAGCGATGAGTTTTTCACATCAAGAATGTGGGAAAAAAGAAAACATTATCTAAGATTTTGAACTTTTACTGTATGTGTCCGGGTGAAGATTTAAACTTCTCAGTAATACAGCTTTTTCTGTCTCAGACAGCTACAGTGTGTTGTGTCAGCAGCTGGAACATAATCTCAGTAAGAAATTGCTCTGGAACGTGAGGTTTTATGGGTATACAGGGACAGATTATAACTTCTTAAAGCCAACTCACTGATGCTTGGAAAGCATAACAGAGTAGAAAATAACCTGAAGCGGATTGCAAAGATTCTTAACTATTTTTGTGTGTACAATTTAACTGTTTTTTAGAGCAGGGAGGGTTAATTACAAGAGTGCAAAGTCATTATGCACTGGCGAAGTTTACGGGATGGCATCAGAGTTTACGTTTTCTCCAGGGGAAAATATACAAACCAATGGGAAGTACCAGAAGTCAAATAAATTGTATATTTACTCTTTTATTTTTAGTTCCCTTGGCTAACCTGTCATTAAATATTTTGCACCTAAAACGTTTTAAAGGGATAGTAGATATTTTTATGTGTGGATCTGTATATTTCATGTGCATTTAGTACATGGGTTTTCAACTCTTGGGTTTTCAACTTTTGATGGCATCGCTGCTCCAACACACCTGAACAAACTCCTTGGGATGTCAGAAATTTTGCAAAGCCTGGTCATTAACCATTTTCTTGATTCAGGTATGTTGGTTCAGCGTCTTATCCAAAAGTTGCTAGACAGTGGCACTCGAGGACTGGAGTTGCAGACCTCTGACATGATTACTTCAGAAGGTAGGTTTCTGAATCATCTCAGTTTAGAGAAACACCGAAGGTAACTGAGATTTTTCTACAGTCCTAAAAAACTCAAGCCTCTAAACTTTCATTGTGGGTCATGCAAATACTATTTTATAGATTATCCCTCAAACAGCTACACTAGCAACGGACTATTAAAATGCTTTGTTTAGCTAACAAACACTTTACCTGAATCACTATTGATAATACACAGTAGACTAACAGTCTTCAAAGTGAATAAATACAGGCATCTATAGCCTATGCAAACAGGACAACAGTGTAAAGATTGATAAAATATTCTACCAACATCTATGAAAATGTCAGTGTTGATTGAATTTTTTTAGGGATTGAAGAAGTCAAATCTGGAACTGCCCCTGCTCTTTACAAGCTATTGGATGAACTCCTGAACAGTTGTGAGGCTGGCTCACAGGCAGCCATTAGCTTGATGTTGACTGTTAGCAAGAGTCAGAGAAGCCAGTAGCTTGACTCTAAAGGAGCATCCATGTTGAGCCTCCAACTTTATCATACATTCGCCAACGAGGGACATTCCTGGAAATTCTAGCTCCGCCTTTCATGCTTTGGCTACACTCAGTTGAACTGTGACGAATGCCAGAGGGAGACTGTCTACTCACGACGCGGCAGACGTCTGACTATATAACTAAATGCAATGTAGTTTTCTAAAGTAACCTCATCACTGGAAGGAACACTAGACTAAGTCGTAGTACTGGAAGCCATAATAACCTTGGCATGAAACGGCCACCGTAGGAGTTAAAACGCGCTTGGAATGGGGGGGTGGGAGGCGGGGCTAGAACGTAATATTCAGTTGGTTGTTTCACCGCTAGGTGGGAGAAGTTCTTACACAATGTAGCTTTAAGGTTCTGATTCTATTTTTTCAAAGCAGACTCTGACAATTAGATTTTTTGTAAATCCTATATAAGAATGCCAGGAACCTAAGACTATGACCATATGAAATATGGTAGTGTGATTTGAGTCTTTTTTTCATACATTTCTTTCTCTTCCTGTGGTAGTTTGTGTATTATGTAGTTATCTTTGTGTTTTAGTTTATTTTTGCCACTAGGAGAGGCGTTTGTTTGTTTGTAACTTCATAAATGTCACGGTTCTTTAATCTAAAAAACGAGAAATAAAGTACATTAATAAAAACATCAGCTTAATATTCCTTTTATTCATTTTTTTACAAACACGGGTTTTCATAAAAGTCAATTTAAGCAATTTATCAACATCTTTTTTGCCAGTTTCCTTATAATGGCGAGATTGTGGGTCATATTTATGTGTTTTTGTAACTGCGAAAAAAGGCATCTTTCCTAATCCATTTTTGAATGATTTCCTCAACACAAACTGTGCTACAATGAAACACTAGAAGAACTACCAAATCAGCGCAGAAGAAGACGAGCTACAGGAGCCAGAATGTATTGGTATTTGCGTTTACGGCTTTATTCAGGGGTATTGAAAAGGATCGCCCGCTTTGGAGCATCAGATGCCCACCAGATGTCGACGATGGTTGTTGTTTCACAAAACATACTTGGGGCATATTTTCTGACGCACATCTGACGCCATCAATGTGCGTTGCCCATGACGAGCTGTTGGCTTGACTGAGTCACTTTTAGCATGACTCCTGGAAGCTGTTAGCTTGATTTTATGTAATCGTTACCTTGATCCTGAGCTGTTAGCTCTATTTTCAGTTCAGATATACTACTGGTTTTTAAAATAACTTAAGAAAAAAGAAAAAGATTGTAGTAGCTAAAACTATGGAAAATATCTACTTGCAAGCAATTCCTGATTGCTAATAAAAATTACACTAAATCTTGCATGTAAACACCCCTTCATGGCAAGGACCTAATTCCCGCTTCTCCAATTAAAAGGTATGAAACAGTTTCTAACATTAACTATTTATCTAAATACTTTTGTTGCAGTCACAGATCATGAACTAAAACTTTTTTTTCTATTGTTGTGCCATTTTGTTGTTTATCATTTATGTTGTGTTGCACATCAAGGGTTTGTGCAAAACAATTGTTCTCAGTATATAATGTGAAAAATCAAAGCCATATGTCTGTGCGAGAACAGATTGAGCCCCTGTGTGTGTTGACAGTACATTTTGTCCCAGCGGGGCTTCCATCTAAGCCTTGACATTTTCAGACAATATTGCGGTGTTGAGCCACAGTTAGGATTTCATAAGTCAAGCTAACACTAGAGACGTGTGTGAGTGCGTGTGTGTGTGTGCGCACATTGCCCACATAACGATTGTCCCTTTCTCTGTCTCAGTCTTTCAGTGTTTGTGTCACAACACTTATTACATTCTGGAGCATGTGTGTGTTGTGAGCATCTGTCACTGAACAAACTTTCAGTTTCTGAAATCGTGTTCCCTAGAATGATTTTCTCCATCTCATCTTTTTTGTCCCTTGTTTCATGAGCCAATCTGCTTTGTGTCTGAGGTAGGATGACATAGTGTTATCCCCCGTATTTATCTGTCTATCTTTACCAATTTTTGCCTTTTATCTAGGTATTTTTCTTGTTTGTTGCCGATGCCATTAGGGTGCACAGTCTCTGCAGAACCAGTGCTATCTGTTATGTGATGCCTAGCCTAATGCTATTATTTTGTCCCATAGTGCACAAAAAACAAGGTTTCATATCTTGATTAATTTCTGAAGTATGGGGGAAAGCTTTATTTTGATGCATTCATCTGAAATATTCAAAGGATTACTGAAGCTTTTTTGTATATCTTGCATTATCTTTGTGCTTCTGATTAAAATTTTCATACACATAAGACATAAATATTACCTTTAATGTCCATGTAGCGCCTGTTTACCTAAACAAGGTTAAATAACTGAAGGCACTATCATCTAGCTAGTTTCGAAGAGCAGTAAATTGTATAACCCACAGGAGGGCGATAGTGAGTTGAACATCTGACACTTTATTGCTAACAGCAATATAAACAATAATATAGCTCTATACAATACCATAAAGGTTTGGAATGAAATTGAAAGTCCTTTGAAAAGTCTTTGGTCTTTAGCACATTCTGTGAAAGAAGGAGTGGGAATTCCCATTTTCTGGGGCATCAGTCCATTTGGTTTCAGATATGAAACCTAAGAAAACCTATGAAAACTAAAAAAGTATTAGCGCCCTTCCATTTTTTTTGTGTCAAGCATAAAGGTAAATGGCCTGAACTTGTATGGCGCCTTATCTAGTCCAGAAGACCACAAAGCGCTTTATACTACATTCAGTCATTCACCCATTCACGCACACATTCACACACTGGTGATGGTAAGCTACCTTGTAGCCACAGCTGCCCTGGGGCACACTGACAGAAGCGAGGCTGCCATACAATCGGCGCCACCAGCTCCTCTGACCACTACCAGTTGGCAAGGTGGGTGAAGTGTCTTGCTCAAGGACACAACACCTGAGACAGATGGAGTGGCGGTTCAGAATGCCAACCCAGGACAATCTCCTACCACCTTAGCCACTGTCGCCCCACAATGACTAGGATCATTTAAAATTTAATGACATGCAGACTAAACACAAAAGCCCCTTGTTACATGAAGAAATATCTTTGAAAACCCACAAATTTCAGAGAACTGCATTCAATATCACTACCCACACCCAAGCTAGATTACTTCCTGACCTGTACAATCAGGATGCACTTATAAAGATCCTGTCTGGCAAAATGAAATTGGATAAATGATCTCAAAAATGAAGACAACACATCCAACACAGCAAAATTTAAACATAGATGAGATGCAATGATTGACACCCCGAAATCCTATGAACTATTACAAAGGCATTTAAAAAGCATTGGGGATTCCATGGACCACACTCAAAACCACAAACCACAATTTTTGAAAGATGTGTGTCCAAGGTACATCTGACATGAACCTCACATAGCCTTTTAGGAAAGCAACATAAAACACGGCAGTACGATGGTCTGGAACTTTGTATTTGTATTAGAACCACCGATTCTGCTCTGCAACAGTACAATTCAGCTACTTGGGGAAAAATGTTTATGGTAAGATAAATTAAATATTGAGCTGTTATTGAAATGTTTGAGGAAACCAAAGTTAAGCTTTCAAACTATGGGCAGCATCACTGTTGGTATGGTGCATGGTGGTATGGTGGTTGTAACATCATGCCTTGTGATTTTTTTTACTTTCAGAAACACTTTCAGAATCATTGCATAATGCAGTTGGAATAATGAAGTAAGGTCAACCTACCAATTCTTCAAGTTCATCTCAAATCTAGATAGTTGAAGAACTTGAGAAGACCTAGGCGTGCAATCAGGTTATTGAGGCTAAAACATCCATCAGGACTGGTTTTAGAATGGATAAAAGAGGCAAAAAAATTAATTTCCTTCCTAAAGCCCTGAAATCAACCCTGATGGAAACTTATAAACTATGATTAATAAGTCACTTAGTGCCAGGACACCATCCATCCATCCATCCATCCATTGCCTATACTCGCTTTTGCTTGTGGGGGTGGAGGTGAACTAAAGAGATTGGAACATTATATATGCCCAGGGAATCTGCTGTATCTGAAATAACAGAACAAAAATCATTTATATTTCAATAATTTTCCTTTTGTCCCTAAGAGTTTGTTATATTGTGTGGATGATTGCTTGTAAAAAATACTCATATTTAAAAAACATCCAAGGCCCTCAGTGTAATAAAAAGCTCTTTTCTCCTTATTTTGTGTAACATTTCTGTATTGATAACCTAAATACTTGTGAGCATGTGAAGTACAAAATAATATGATAAATAAAAACCTCTTGTTATGGGTGGGAAAATGAGAGATTTTCCTTATCGGCATTGGCAACTCCGCTTGTCAAATGTGAACCCTACCCAGAATGGACAAAAATTGCAGTTCCCCCCTCATCCGGTAGGGGCTGGCTCTAGAAAGGAGCAAGTTCCCATTGACTCCCTTTTTAAAAAGGCCAACTTCACAGCAAAATAAATATGTTTACAGCCTGGTTAAAAAAATTTTTAGGTTTAATATGTTATGTTTACCGTCATGATAACTCTGAGGGGGTGAATTTTTTTTTTTGAATTCCTCCGTTTAGATGTAATTTAAGCTTGAAATTTTCTCTGTTTCTCTCTGTTTCTCTGAACTTGAACAACAGTTGTATCCGCAAAGTTTATTCGTGTTTGGATGTTAATCGCGCAATTATTGGACAAAGATGGCTTAGTGTGGTATTTATTGTACTAACAAATCGTCCAAGAAGTCTCTGCTTCCTTTTTTTCAGTAAGTAAAATTATATTCCTGCTGTGCATTTAAGATACCGCTGATCACATTTCTTCTTTACATATTGCTTATTAAAACTATTTTTAATTAAAATCCACGTAGTTTTAGTGAACTTTATGGACCAACAAGGCCTCGGGATTTTATTTGACAAAATTATCAAATTTGTCTAGAAGGCAGAGGGTAGCAGAGTAGGTCCTTCCTCCCAGCAGCTTTTACTCTATAACCATCACTTTTCCCAACCTGCCCACAGTTATTTGCAGATCCCTTTTGTTTCTTTTCACTTCCTGCTGTTGTATTTTGTCATAAAAAAAAAAAATCCTACTCAGTTGTACATTTTGTTGAATTAGAGTACGCTATTTTTAATTACTGCACAGCATGTTTTTTTCGTATGCAATGCATTTTATCCTCACTTTGTTTTTATATTTTTATTTTTCTGTAAACCTACATGCTTTGACTTGCCAGTCACCTTGCTGCTGATACACCTGAATTTTCCCACATAGAGACAAATGTTATTTCTATTCTATTCTTAAACCATAAACACAACTGACACATGATGTTTATTTTTTAATTTTTTTATCCCACGATTTTTTCCCATTATTTATCACCCAGTGCTCCTTAGTTCAGGTCCTGGGGTTCCACTCTCCCTCTGTGCTGGCCCCAGGAGGGGCCCTTCACTGAAACCCAAGCCTCCTTTGTGCTTGGGGAGTGGGCAGGCCCTTCTTTTCACCCGACGGGGCGGGGTTTCTCCGGCTGGACGTAGCGCGTGGAAGGATCACGTTATTCCAGCCAGATCCTCCACAACACTGTGGGCGCCCCGGCCGGCCAGGAGGAGGCAGTATACAGCCCCAGGACTAATGCATGTTTTTGTGGGAGTAGCTCACATTAGTTGTTCAAGGGAACACGGGGAGAACATGCAAACTCCACACAGAAAGGACCTTTCGCCAACCCCACCCAGGGTGTGGGTGCCGATGATGTGGGGGAACAAACACACCCTAAGCACCCACAGCGTCCCCGGCGGTAATCGAACCCCAGACCTTCTAGCTGTGAGGTGAGCCAGGCTACCAACTGTGCCACCGTGCCCCCGACCTGACACATGATGTTGTGATCTTCCATAAAGTCTTTAATGGGCCTCTCAAGGCTTTGAAAATGCATGTTGTGTGTGCATCTTTACCACATGTTTTCCTTCCAATTAACCTTTCCTTAATATGCATGAATACTGTACTCTTATTTGGTGTAAGCTTCATTGCAGAGTGCATTAATGACTAAATTGTCAAGTCAGAACTGTTACCCATGATTGTGCAGGCAATACTATGACATATCTGCATTAAAAATCTTTTCTTATAGGTCCTATGTAAGCAAACCTTCAAATGTTCTGAGAAAATCTGTTTTGCGTTAAAGTTTTTGAATGTTTACAATTTCCAAACGTAAAAGATTATTTGTATTACAGACCTTTGCTTCAATAGAATTAATCTGGTCTAAAATGAGACAATCAGTTTTTCTGTCTCTCAATGTCGTTCTGTTCATTTTTTCATCAAATCGTATTAGAGCCGTGCTAAATCAACTTTGTGGCCGTAATGAAGGATGCAATGTGGCTTCTTTTAGACAGCTGTACAAAAGTTATTTCTAAACTCCCAATAATAAACGTGACAGGGAAAAAGAATCAGAAATATCTCTCCGTATAAAGCGATCTGATCCATGTGTGCCCACAGATGTTTTGTCAGAGTCAGCGTTAGACTGCGGCAGATAGTTCGGAGCAGTAATGAAAAGTTTTCGGGGATGTGACGGTGTTTGTCCTTTCTAGTGAAACAAAAAAACAAAAACACACAATAGAGGGTAGGGAAAAACAGCAGAGCAAACTCTGCACTTTATCCACCTTTCAGTACATACTGCTCACTCTGGGAATTCTTTGAGCCACAGCCTCAATCAGCGCCTCCCTCCTTCTCTTCCTTTGTCTCTCATCCTCCCTCTCGTCCCATCAAACCACACACTGTTTCCTTTCTTCCTCCTCTTTGACTCAAGCAGTGAATCTGTGTGTGCGCTGCTGCATCTTGACATGTATCTCCTCAGCATGTGTCTCATGTGTGAGTGTGTTCTCCAGGTTTCTGTTTGCATATATATATATATATAGCTCAGATGTCTGATTTCCACGCTTGTCTTTATTGCTCGGCTTTATGTGTGCGCGCTCCATTATATCTGTTCTGAATTTAAGCAGGGTGTCTCAGCATTGCAAATCTAACACATCTGTTTTTTATACTGGAGACTGCTGGGATGATCTGTGTGTGTGCATGTGTCTGTGGACACTCACATGTTGTATCTTTATTGCTCCATGTGAAGAGTTTCAGATCTTTTACTAACATATATGTTTATGATCTTTTACTAACCTATATGTTTATGTGGTTGCACTTCAAGCTAAGGTAAGATGTTGTCATAGTTCCACCATTTATCTTAGCTATGAGGCTTTTTGGCTTAATTCCCAGTTTTAGCGATGTAGGCAGGGTTCCTGAACAATTTCCACTGTAAAATTTGTCCGATTTTCTGATTTTACTACTTACTTTTCAGTCAATTTTGTTATGTCGTAGTGCATACATGTAGGCTATTATGTATTTAAATCTTGGATTGTGGTCCAAATTTTAAAAACCACACACCCACATCTGTATATCAAAACAAATACATTGAAAGGCACATTGGTTCCTAAAGAGAAACTATCGAGAGTCAGCACACAGCTTCCGTTAATACAGCTAGAAACTACTGATCAGACCGGAAATCTGGGTGTAGTAATGGACTCAGACCTGAACCTTCAGGATCACATAAACGCAATAACAAGGTCAGCCTTCTATCACCTGAAGAACTTTTCTAGGACTAATGTCGCAACGGGACGTCAAAAACTATTCCATGCATTTATCTTTAGTCTATTAATTACTGCAACAGTGTCTTCACAGGTCTGCCTAAAAAAATCAGACAGCTGCAGCCTGCAGCTGATACAGAACGCTGCTGCTCGCATTCTCACTAGAACCAGGAAAGTAGAGCACATCACCCCAGTTCTAGAGTCCTTACACTGGCTCCCTGTAGCTACGAGCATAGACATCAAAATATATTTACTTGTTTATAAACCATTTAATGGCTTAGCCCCAAAGTATATTGAAGATCTGTTGTCAGTATATCAACCCCCCAGATCACTCAGGTCCTCTAACTCTAGTCTACTCAAAACCAAACATTGAGAAGCACTTTTTAGTTTCCACTAATCTGGAACAAACTTCAAAACCACTGCAAAGCTGCTGAAACGCTGAGTTCCTTTAAATCATGGCTAGAAATCCAAATGTTTAGAGTGGCCTTTGATTAATTGATTAATAGCTGGAATTTTATAAGTAGTATGTTTTGATGGTATTTATGTCTTTGATGTCATGTTTTTCTGTTTTTATTGTTGTTTTATTATTGCTTTTATTTTCCCCTAATCATCCAAAGCACCTTGAATTGCCTTGTTGCTGAAAGTGTGCTATACAAACAAATCTGCCTTGCCTTGGTAAAACCAAGTTTTGTTTTGTACTTTTCCGAATAAGTAATGATTTTAATGTAAAACCTTTTGGAAAAAACTGGAGTTTTCTACTGTATACCAGTAGAAAACTCTGATTTATGGCCAAATATGCCAAGTTTTGCAAATTTTCACAGTAAATGCCAGAATTTGGATTTTCTGAATAAACGATGACCCACTTCTATTTCAGCAAAACCCAAATAATTTATTATTTATATGGCAGTGAACAAAAACATAAAAAAGTTAAAACCTTGAGCAGAAATACCAAAAACGTTTCTTCACAGATATATAAAATAAATGACCTAACTGCTTCTATTTTAGTTGAGGAACTATTACTCCTTCAGCAGCTCTAATGCTCTAAAATATTGACTTTTACAGTTATATTGTTATCCATAACATTTATTTATTTTGATACATAGAAAACACTTGTGGTTTTGTGTAGGAATAAAGGTAAAGAGTCAAACAATGAAGCTATGGGAAAGAGTGGTGAGCAGCAGTACGGTTTAATGCCAAGAAAGAGTATTACAGATGCAGTTTTTGTTTTAAGGATGCTGATGGAGAAGTACAGCAAAGGTCAGAGGGAGCTGCTTTGTGTCTTTGTAGATTTAGAGAAAGTGTATGACCGGGTGCCAAGAGAAGAGCTGTGGTATTGCATGAGGTCGGGAGTGGCAGAGAAGTATGTTAGCGTGGTGCAGGACATGTTTGAGAGCTGTGAGACAGCAGTGAGGTGTACTGTAGGAGTGACAGTGGAGTTAAAGGTGGAGGTGGGACTGCATAACGGATCGGCTCTAAGCTCCTTCTTGTTTGCTTCCTCCGCACAGTCGTCCGGGGATTCCAGGGACTTATGCTGCATGTATTCCCCTCCTCTCTCTGTCTCCCTGCTGACAATAAAGCCCACTAGTGCTTCAAAATATCCAAAGACGGGATTAGTGGCCCTTTTTTAGTTTCCGCACTGTGACTGCCTATGTTTTTGCAAATGGAAATATTTCCAAACAGCCAAATTTATTTTTCTTTTAAGAAAGGAAAAGGGGGAACAGTCTTCTTTTAGCCAGCTGAACAAAAGTGTGCAACAAAGTGTGGGGAAGTGGCAGGACTGCATTACTCTATCTGCCACACAGCTAAAGAAAACTCTAGTCACTTGCTTGTTTTCTCTGCGATCTCAATAAAAAGTATTAAAACGTAGAATTTGAGGGAGCTAAACGGGTCCTTATCTAGACCTAAGTCAGATTGGTCAGATTCCTGAACACTAGTTTTCAGATAGCTCTTTTTAAATTTATTTTATGTGTTTATTAGTAAAAAGAAATAACATACTGTACTAAGCAGTTTAAATATACTTGAGTTAGTCATAAGTTAGCTACATTAGAGTCAGTAATTTTCATCTTCTGTGCCTGGTGTAAACAGGCATCCAGCATATCGAATGAAACAAGATCAACACAGTTAATAAAACAAACAATTAACTAAAATCTTTGGAATTACATTTTCATTGGGAGCTTTTTTTTCTACTTTCACAGCCAACTCACTTTCAAAGTCAAACAAATAAACAAAATCAGACAGAGATTGAGAGGCCAGGTTAACCAGGATAATTTGGATCAACAAACATTACAGTATTTAATATTTTATTTTATCCCAACTGCAGAGGGCATATTTCCTTATTGTCAATGTGTATCTAATATTTTAGTTTGGTTGTTTGACCCTATGAAATACTTTAAAGTTGAAAGGGTTGGATTAGAATAATTTATCAAACACAAATTATATTTAATGACACCCATTGTGTTGTGAATTTCAGATAAATAAAATATTTGCAAACTTTACCTAACCTCGGAACAAAATAATACAGTGATAAAAAACTGATCAGTGGAGCTACTGACCCTTAAAATTGAGGTTTTTAGGCGCACATTTGAAACAAAACGCTAAAAACTCTGTGGACACAAAATTATTTCACTGTAGCACTGGAGAAATGTGATGGGTTTTTTTGCACCTACATATGATGAAATACTGTATGCCCTTCAAAGTTTAAAATAGATTTCAGGCGAGCAAGTTACAGAGCTTTCCTCTTTTGGTTGTTGGGATCCAGTCAGCCGCAGCGTTGTGGGTGCGCCTACTGGGCCTGGGCCCACCCACTTGCACTTGGGCCCACCTTGAGTAACTGCCAGCTACACACACACACACACACACACACACACACACACACATATATATATATATATATATATATATATATATGTGTGTGTGTGTGTGTGGTAACAGGCCTCTTAGCTCTAGCTCCTGAACAACTTGAAGATGATGGACTCTAAACGCACCTTATTTTTGTCCTCTTAGTAGATCCTGATCTCCTGGATGAGCCCACTGGGTTTTTCTTCATCTGATCGCTCTGAACTATCCATAGTCAGCCCCCTCTCCCTTGGTCAGCTTCCATCTGCTCCTTCTTCCACCTGCAACAGAAAAAGCACCAGATCAATCATCCCCCTGCTCACCCCCTCTCAGCCAACCTCAGCTGCTGTATTCCACTTACCTTCCCCTGGAGCTCCACGCCTAGCTGGAACCGTAAGCTCACCTCATCACATCAGACTTTTTCCTGTTTTTCTAATCTTTCCTGTTCTCCTTAGTCCCCCTTATGCAGATCCTTTCGATGACGTCCCTACACATCTTGATCAGTTTCAATAAACTTTTCAAAACTCTCTCGCTGGTCTGTGGTTCTTGTTGCTTCAGAGTCTATAAATAACCGTTCATTGTGACATTGATACAAAAGGTGTCTGTGCAAACCATGTTTTACTGCATGACGTTTTAACATTATCACTTGAAGCAACTCTGGTAGATCTGTTTGAGTTATGAAAGTTAAACAAATTCATCTGGTCTTTCAACAAGTATTTGTTGATACCGAATTCTAAAGACATTGTAGATTTCATGGTTGATGGGAGTCCAGACAGCCAAAACTGTAAGACAAATGAGAAAATAACACCCAATGTGAATGTTTTTTTTACATTGTAAAGAGTCCCATTTAGTGTTTTAGATATAATTTTAATGTCATTTTTAAACTTGAACAAGAACATTATCTTGTCCCCAAATATTTCTTGTTACCTGCTCATGCATTTCCTCATTTTGACCTGGAATTGTAGAGCCACTAGAGTAATGCTTTGTTTGTTTGCATACATTTGATTGGCATGTTTGTTATGATCTTTAGTTGTATAAGATTTGGTTTAATAGTCAAATCCCTAACAAATTATAAAAAATATGATATTGTAGGGATGTAAGAAAATATCAATATGCTGATATATCGCAATATTTTATTTCCCAATATTGTATCAATATTCAAAAGCAAAATATCGATTTTTTTATTTTTAGGATTTGAATAGAACCATCAATGATGACAGTAATTTTTGTAGTAAAATTTAAAGTATGACTGCTAGTTTGTGGCTGTTTTCACCTTCTTCGTTCCAGTGGATCAACTAGATCTAGTAATAAAACTGGATGTGTTAAAGTGTGAAACAGGTTGGAGTGATTAGAATGCTGTGATAGTTTATATACAGTTAAATTTAGTTTTAAAAATCACAATATATCATCTTACTCATCGTATCGCGATAAATCGTATCGTCTCCTCTGTATCGCAATACATATCGTATCGCCAGATTTTTACCAATACACATCCCTATTATATTGTGTGCTATAGTCCATTGTAAACACATTTATTACAAAGGGATCCTAAACAATTAATGTACTGGATTCATCAATGTGTTTTATTTCATTGAGCGAGCAATATTTTAATTTGTCTTTCAGTTTTTTAGTTCTACTTAATTTCTTTCAGCACTTGAAAATGATCAGTAAAGTATTTTTGACATAAACACCATTGTCATATCTAATTGTGTGATGACTAGTTTTGTGGTACATGTTTTTTATAACAGGAATTCAAAAACAGCATTGCACATTTACTGTAGGTCTGTTGTAGGCCAAATTTGTTACACTGTAGATTTACACAGTAGCAAAAACAAATTGAGTGTTTTTTCTTTTATTAAAATCTTGGGCTTATTGCTGGTATTAGCTTGTGAAATATGGTACACCTATTTCATAGGAGGAAATTTTTTCCCACTGCTCCTTTTGGTGTGAAATGAAGAACCAATCTGTAGGTGCAAAAGTACTCAATTAAACACCTGTGAAGGTTCACAATCAGTCAACAGGACAAGGTGTTAGAAATCCTTGCAAGATTATTTTTTCTTTGTCTTTTTTCTTTTAAAAAAATTCATCAAAAATAGATGCTCTCTTCTTTTACAAAAATTAATCCAACAAAAGGTATATTAACATCCGGGCCCAACAGAAAAATTGAGGTCAACATAAAAATACAGACCAAAAGAAAAACGTAAACTGACCTGACCTCCTAGTAAGACACACTGGGAAGGCTTTATAGAAACAACTAGACAATACTACAAACATAAGGGGGGAAGATTCCTAACATTTAACTAGTTAGTCCATAACTGTGAATGAAGAAACTTGTCAAAATACCAAAACCTACAAAGAAAAACAACCTTTGTTAATAAAAACTACTAAGCCCTGTCATTTAAACAAACAAAAAGTAAAGGAAAGATGTGGCATCCCTCTGAGCTTGAGCAATGGATAGCCTCAATCTTTCTCTGACGAATGATGAAATGGCACACCTGTACTGGAAAACTCAGACAAGACAAAATGAGTAAACAGCTTGTAACTTAACACAAAATAATCTAAATGTGTGCACCCATCCAGATAACATGTCCCGAGTAAAACTGTAACAAAATAAACCCTGTTGTAAGTGTATTTTTTAAATTGAGAAAAAAGACAAATACTAACACTGGGGAACTGGTTCATCTATCACAACAGCCAAGGCATTAATTAATTAAGATTTTCAGCAAAAGCATCATAGGTTATACGAGTGACGTAGATAACAGCGTCATCAGCGTGAATCTGAAAGTCTGCATCAGGATATAACTACAGACAATTAAGGCCCCAACTACTCTACTTTGTATATTTGTTCTAATTTTTTACCCAGTATGTACATAAGGTGCGTTTCCACTATTGGAACTTCAGGCTAATTTTACTGAACCTTGCCAGTATGGGCATGTCTCCACTACATTTGGCCAGCCAGATAGGGCCATTTTCCAGGCCATTTCAGGAACCAACGGAGTACCAGCCTTGGGGTATGTACTCAGAAATGGCCCAGTAGAATCGCTTGGCAGGAGCTGTGCATAACTCCTGCTGATTGGTTGTAACTCAGAGGGTAATGATATCAGAAGACATCACCAAACAACCGCCATTTGTGATAAGAAGAGTTGCTGGTGAAGCAGTTTATAACAACATTGGAAATAGAAACGCAGAAACCGTCCCTGCATCTGTCAAACTCTTGTAAGTCTGTGGGTGCCTTTTGGTGCTGATCAGTGACGTCACTAACTGGCGAAAGGGTTGCGATATGCTGAGGGCTTAGCAAATTCCTTAAAAAGGCCAATTTTGTATGGAGACACGATGACTCAGAGGACCGATCCAACAGATTTACCCTGTTAGATTTTCCCTCTCAGAAATTTCTCGGAATTCGTCTAGTGGAAACACGCCTTTAGTCTTTTGGTTTACCATCAAAAATGCTAACCTAACCAGTAAGGGTTGACCCACATGGACACTGGCGACATCAGAATTTTAAGCATGACTAAAGCAGTGCTAGGCTGAGGATTACGCCAAAACATCTGTATGGCAACCCACCTGTCCCAAGGTGCTGTAGGAGACAAAAACACAAGCACTAATACAAAAAATCAATAAAAAAAGTTAAAATGGTAAAAATAAATTCTAAAAACTACAAGTACAGTGAAAGATAAAACGAGATAAGTCAGGGCAAAGCGAAACAATAAAAATAAATAAATAAATAAAACAACTCCACAGTTATTGTGGCCTGTACATTATCTTTTTTAATACTCTCCGAATATCCCATCACATGGGTTAACCACAAACTGAGTTTAAAATAATTCTACAATTTCTCACCAAAACAAGTGCCATGCTTACAAGTGGAGGAGTTGCAAATGCAGCAGAAAAAATAAACAATAAAAATATGTTAGTGTGGACAAGGCCTAATGTAAAGGGAAAAAAAGAATGGAGCCGAAACTGGTTCTTTGTGGAACTCCTTCACTTCTTAAAGGGGGGTATTATGCAAAATGGACTTTCTGAAGCTTAATATCCTGAGAACCTGCCTTTCCCTCATTAAAAACATACCTGAAGTGTTGCTCTGACCCATTCACTCATGTTAGAGTAATCTTTGAGTCTCTGCTGGTAGTTCTCGGGGTTGCTGAAACGCCTGCTCCCACCTATCCCCGCCTTTTCCACCCATCTTGTCCTCCGACCTTACGTACTCAGCAGAGAGCCTCGCCCCTGCAGAGCTCCCCTCCCCACCCCTCACAACTCCGGCTGAGTCCCAGGTGCAGTAATTATAACACACCAGCTGCAGCTGCGTGTCTTTTGTGTGATTTTTTTCCGACTCCGTGCATACTGCGATGATGCACGGTATGTGACGAACTGAAGGGGGAGTGTCAGAAAGAGTAGGAGGGTCTTAGAGAGGCACAGGCGAAAATCAAGGCGTCCAATACGGAATTAAATTTCTTTAAGGTGGATTTGGATATATGACGGACTTTTAAAAGACTTAAGGTGACAATTTTATTGGAGTGTGCTATAGAAGGGTAATATGTGCCTGGAAGAAGCATAATACCCCCCTTTAAAATAGTTATTAAGCATATGAAGTAGTATTATTAGTTAATACACACTGTTCACTGTAACAGCTTCTTTGGATAATAGTAATTGTATTTCTCTGAATTAAAATTAATGCTAACACACACAGAAAAGAATTATGTTTAGCTGATTTGATAATAGAAGTATTCTTTAACAAGCATTAATAAAATACAGTTTTGTGTTGAAGTCTTTGCAAAAGCCTGTTTACATCAAAAGAAACATTGATAATTTACAGTGTGTTGACTTCTTGAAACTGTGTCCTATTTCACACACTGATATTTTAAGCACTATCCCTTGTGATGCTGAATGAAGAGCCAAGTTGTAGGTGTAACAGTAGGAAATGGGATTTGGCCTCACTCTGCTGCCTGAATTTGCTGTCAGTATGTCATGTTCTGGCAGATTTTGCCTACACAGCATGCGACTGCGTGTTTGCTGGCTCGTGTGTGTGTGTTTGCATGCCCGCTTTGTATTAATATGCAAGGGAAACAGCTGGCGTGGCTAATGGCTGTCCCTCCCAGATCCTGTCCTCCCCAGCACACTCTGCTCATTCATCTGAACAGTGCCTCTTCCTCTTCTTCCTCCTCTTCTTCTGCGACCGCTGCTGCTGCTGTTGCTCTTTTTCCCCCTCTGTCAGGCATCAAACAGAAGCAGGTGTGTGTTCATGCATGCGTGGGAGCAGTAGCTGGGGATGATACTGAGGGCCTTAAAAAAGAGGGAGTTGAAAATAGGTGAATAAACTGGATTAGGATGTGTTGAGGAATTATTTACTAAAACGATGAAAAGAACCAAGATTGAGTGAGTTGAACAGTATTGTAATCAGCGTGCAAAATTTAAACCGCCTGGTCCCAGTGAAGTCCTGGGAGAATGGAAGAGGAGTGGTGGAGTAGGACTAGGAGAGAGCTTGGGCATAAGCGAGTTCAATTAGCAGAATTTACCCTGTTAATTAGCACTATTAGTAACACTGCAGTGGGGTGTTACTTAACGAGCACGTGCATTCGGTCGTTTGAGATTCGATTTAAAAAGGGAGACTAGTCAAGAGCCATAAACAAGAACACAGACAAATGCAGGCAATGGAGATGTGGTTTGCATTAGCATTTCGGAGTGAGTGCTTGTAGTTCTTCATTTCCACACAACCAGAAAGTCGTGCGTGTGTGTGTGTTTGTGTGTTGAAGTGAAGTGGGTGCAGTTCAGCGTCCTGCCTTGCGTGCCTTTTCTTCATAAAAATGCCACTCAACTCCTTCACCGAGGAATCAGGAGCAGCTGGCGGCATTTTTATCTCGCTTTTTTGCCACTTCTCGTCTTTTCAGGCCTCTCTAGTTGCCTCTTCACCAGTCGCTACCTCTATTTTTAGTCTCCTGCACTCATTTGTTCATTTCTTGGTTTGTCTAACTGTCTCATGCTCGATGTCTGACTTTCCTTATTTCTTTTCTGTATTTTTCCGTCCTTTTTTTCATATTGTAGGTTTGAAACCCAGTCCGTCTAAGATCCAAGGCCGGATCGGCTTTGCTTTTCACCAGCTCCAGAACACATGAATCATTTTTATTCATGATCAGGCAGGGCTTCTGAATCATTGCTGCTGGAGGCCTGAAGGGTCCAACTGTGCGTTTGACTTCTGCATGATGATCGATGGTGAGAAACAGGGTTGTGTTTTTGTTTTAAGCTACTGAATGTTTTAAGATGAGATAAAACAAAACAGTTAGGGAGGGGGAAGTCATTATGCTTGGTAAAAAAAAAGTGAACAAGCACATTTCTCTGCAATCGTGCACACATTGTAGCAGAAAGAATGGGGAGACTGAGGGGAAACCAACAAAGGAAATCTTACACCACCAACCCCCCCTTGAAGTTGATGCTGAGAAGCTCATCAGCACCCTCTGCTGGCTGGAAGCACTGCCTCTGCAGGCCACTTGTTGCCTTCCTCTCCACCCGATTGGTTTAATTGTGTTCTTATTTATATAATTTCACCATTGATTTTTCCGTTGAGGTTGACGTGGCTCTAATCCGCAGTGACTGGCTGTCATGGCGTGATGGATGGAACAAAGCCAGTAAGCAAACACAATGAAAAGACGAGCTCGACATGCTTCTGTGTGTGCACATTTGTGTTTATGTTTGCACTTTGTTCTCTTCGACACTGTCTGACTTGGCATCCAACGTGCACGCTCGGCGTGAGGAAACATGTGGGGGCTGCTGAAGGCAACAAGCAACACGCAGGACAACATGTCATAATTATGCTCTGGGTGTCGAGGCAAAAAACAGTGTTAAAGTCAGATGAGGTGATGTTTACTGGCTTGAACAGACAAATAGAGGAGCATATTGGTGTCAGCTATCTTCCCCTCAAACACACGCACGCACACACACTCTGAAATACACCGGCACACATCTCCTCCCATCCCTTGTGGCCATGACTCCCTTGTCTGTCACTTCCTGCGTATATTTATGGGTGTATGCCAGCGCCGTAAATGTATGCAGCGTCTGCCCCATTTCTTCCTCTTGCTTTAGATGTGATAGAAGGGGGAGGAGGGGGTGAGATGAGTCCCCCAACACATCCAGGTCTGGAAAGAAGGTCAGTGTATTACTTATCAAGGAGGGAAGACCCAGAAAAAAGGGACATAGTAAAAAAAAAGAATACTTAGTAGCATCTAAAACCAACAACATGAAGCAGGATAATGCAGTAAAGCATTGATACAGTACTTTGAAATTTACCCCCTTACAGGCTTCTTCTACTTTAGTTTCATACAAAACAAATTTTAAAATCAGACAAAAATATTCTGAGATTATACAAAAATACAGTTTTCAAATTGTGATTTCATTCATTTAGGAGAAAAAAGCTATTCAAACCAACTTAGAACTGTTGTTAAAATCACTGTGGGCCAAATATATCACAAAGTCCATACTGATGTGTTAAAACAGAGAAACATCTAAAACATCCAGGGCAGTGTGCCTTGAGGACCAGGGTCGGGAAACACTGAGCTACATATCTGATACTGTACCTTAAAGGTCTTGTTCGCTGAGAAACCGTGTAATACAGTTTTTTTTTTTTAAATACGATCGGTCTCTTTAAGCTGGATATGCATGCTGTACATGAACATTTTCTCCAACCCCCATTCATTGCCCACATTAGCCACAAAAAGGAAAGAGACCCTAAAAACATTTCAGGAAAAGCCAGTCCCTTCTACATCACAGAGAAAATTAGTATTTAAGACTTGCCTACTGTGACTTGCAACGGCCCACGGGAAGGTTGTATTGATTTTGCAACCAGGAGAGAGCAGAGCACGTCTCTGCTATGCTAACCATGAGCAACTCTGCTAGTAGAAGCTAACCATTAACAAAGCTCTCAAGCCTCACGCAATGAGCGTGAGACACACGCATTTTCTTATCATCACACGCCACAAATTGAATTCCTCGCACAGAAAATTAACAAAGCTCATACTGTATGGTCTGAGTGATCGGTTCAATGCACTGTCCATTCATAACTCATCCTAAGCCTGCTGAGCTGCTTCAGCCTTTATTTACAGTCTGGTGGGCAACGAATTTGCTGGAATTACAGGATCCACCCGCCTCCCTTTTACCCTCCAGCAAAGTACGATTCAGCATGAAGAACAACGGAAAAGTCACAAAGACGAAGGACATCGGAAGGCTGGAAGTTGTAACTAAAATAAATGATCAGGTAATATCTACGTTTTCTATTACAGTAATACTGATCGGTTATTGATAGGGAACAACATTGTGGCATCGCACCAATTTACATTCTGCTGAAAGTCCTTGATCGGTAGCCACAGGTAGCAGTGTTTAGCAGAATTTAGTGCTGATATTTACAGTCTTTTTCTCTTATATTTAGCATTATATTCAGCAGAAATGGCACTAGCAGGGTATGTTGACGTTCGAACACAGTTTGAGCTAAAATGATTTCTTGTTGCTACAACTGGGCTGATGCCGGTGTTACAACAAAATCTGTGACCAGCAGAATCAATGGCTGCAGGGGATGCAAAATTCAGTTTGCCTGAAATATTCCTCCGCTGTGCTAACAGAGAGGTAAATAAAGTTCAATGATTAGATGTTGACATTCCAGAGAGCTCTGTTGACTCTGTCCAACTGTCCAACAAATATTCAGTCATATTCTGATGACTGTTTTCAGAAAGCGTGATCTTACTGGATATTAAATCTTATAATTCAGAATTAACTTTCTGACACTTAAGAGTATAAAAACTAGGTATAATTTCAACACTGATATAAGAATGTCCCGTGAAACGCAAAGGGTTATGGGGTGCTGTTTGTAAAGTTACACAGTCAAAAATTAACAGCAGCAAAATTGAGTTATTAATTTAGTTTGTAAACTTAATATTTAGATTGTAAATCAAATATTTAGTTACAAACGATGACATTTATATGTTAATGAATTACATGGTGAAAATATGACTTAAAAAATTAACCCAATGCTGTTAACTTTTAACTTTTGTGATGCCTGTCAAAATGTGACCTTCATGACACTAAACAGGAAACGGTTTGAACCTTATAGTAAACTTAAAAACTCTCACAGCTGCTTTTCCTCTTTATATTGTAGAAGAAACAAAACATTTTAAATTTTTATACACTGGATTTTGTTTGGAAACACTTTCAATTATGTTCCATTTAGATCACACATTCATGTACCAGCTATCAGAATCAGTGATCAGTTACATTTCAGAGGAATTTCAGATGTCAGCAAAATAAAAATAACTACATTTCTATAAAGTTTAACAATGAAGCCACATCCATTTAAAAAGGTTCTTTGTTACACAGCTACACAATTTACACAGGTGTTACTTAAACTTCGCAGCAATGATCCATTGGCAACGTTACTTAATTTTATATTACACTATGCAGACACTCTGTCTGCACAGATTAAGACTCACTTAGCTTGGCATCCTTGAATGTTCAGAGTGGCTTCAATTGACTGCAGCCCCACCTACTTTTTAAATTATCGCCAGTTGATGGACCCACCTAAAGCTCGTTTTTCAAGACACCACTTACTCTGCAGGATAGTAAAGTGTGTCTTAGTAGCTTATAAGTCAAAGATATTCTCTGAAGGTTGAACCAGTCATCCGTGTCCAGGACTGTTAGTATAGAGGCTTTGGTTCATTTCTTGATCTACATAATATAGCTAAGTTAACCCTGTAAATAACTTGGCTTGGGCAGGAAACCGTTTCAACTTGCTTTCAGACAGACGGAGGATGAAAATCTCTTCAGCATGTGTTGAAAAACTTCATTATGCTTCCTTTAGTAAAGATAACACTCATCGCATCTTCACAAGGCCTATATTGGATACTAACAAGCTTTCACTGTAAAGCTTTCACTTTACTTTAAGGTTGGGTTGTTTGTTCATCTGCTTGATAACGCTCATTACCTGGGGCTGATGATTTACAGCAGCATTTTATTAAATCTGAACCCAGTGTCAAAATGTCTTATATCTAAATCTTTTAAAATCCATTTAGATTTTCCTAGACTCTTTGTAAACCCTTTAATAATAAAAAAATATTTAAATGTATTCATTGAAATAGGATCTGCTTTCAGTTGTGGCCTTTTGCATAAGCTGCCAAAGAGTTTCTAGTGTTTTAGTAATTTAAGTGGATATTTTTCTAAAAGTTGTAATTTATTTGAAGAGCAGAAAATAGCAAACATACGTCTGAATTAAGTAGATGAAGTGTAGCCTATTTTACATGTTTTTCTAAATTCTTCTTGAGGTTTCAAGACTTTATGTCCATGTCAGTAGCTGTTTAGTTTTATTTAAATATTAGAAGGGAATTTATTCAGTAATTCACATTGTCCTCTCCTCAGTGAAACAATTCAAGCTTAATGGTTTAACATTTATGACTTTAAATAGAAGAAAAAATTTGGAGTGAACATTTACTAGTCGTCTTGTATGTTGTTGATATTTCAGGAACTGCATTCAAAAGCAGGGGGATTCTACTCAACTATGTCTCTCAAAAATTGGATCAAATGGAACTGGTCCCCTACCTCCCTCCCTCTCGCTGCAGCTCTGCTTCCAGCAGGGACTAAGCTGCCAGGTATGAAAAGGCTTGTTACCATGAAAACTGATAAACTGGTATTAATTAACACCGGTTCTTGCTCTGACTGGCTGTTTTTTTTTAGAATCAGGCATTTTGAATTCTTACAAATTACACACTAAAAAAATTAAGAGAAAAGGTTCTTTTTCATTTACAACTACAGAAAGATGGACAATATTTGTACGTATTACGGAAATCCCACAGGGAAGCCTAGGAACCAAAGATTACCCCATGTGGTCCAAACTAACTGAGACCTACTGCAGCTCAAACTGGTGAAGAACTTAATTCTGGTTCTGAGAGGGATAACAGAATACACCATGTATTGCAGCTTTCTGCACATGGGAACCAGTACATGCTGACCCCTAACCACTGACCAATAGCCACTGCTAAAAGCAATGAGTACAGAAGTGTCAGAACTGAAACATGGCCTAAAGGAAAAAGTGGCTCTGTTCCATCATGTAGATGGCCAGGTGTGTGTGTTTGTGTGTTGCTTACCTGGAGGAAGACAGGATTAGACAAAGCGGGTGGAGGCAGGTTGATGGTTTTGGCTCTACTCTGAAGCCTTGGATCCAGCCGTCCATGTGGACATTAAATTGACACATTACCACCTACCTAAGCATTGTTGCAGATGACACCTGTCATCAAAATACTTTTCCCTTATGGCTTTGCCTTCTTTCAGTGGGATACTCACCCAGCGACAAGTTTGGAAAAGTCTGAGACGTTGATTTACATGTCCCAGATCGCAATCCATTCAAACATTTGAGGGATATGCTGGACAAAGTCTAATCTATGGAGGGGCCACTTACCAATTTAAGAGACTTAAAGGATCTGCTACCAAAAACCTTGGTACCAGATATCGCAACTTCAGGGCTGTTTTAGCAGTAGTTTTCATTAGTCAAGGAAATGTGAAGCATCTATCAATAGATAAGAACAACAGTGTTACAGGAGTATTGATTATGAAAAGACAGTTTTAGTTACATTTTAATTTTAAAAAATGGCATATCTAAAATTATTTATATCCTCAGTAATCAATGGAAAAATCAATATTTCCATTACAGAAGTCAAACCCTTATCTTAATTACTGATTAGCTTTCTGCATGTTTCCACTGGCATTTTGACTATTTATCCTTGGTGATGAGCTCCAAGTATTTCAGGTCCTCCTCACCATCACCCTAATCTTTAGGTCCCTCAACAGATTCTCTATTTGATTGAAGTCTGGACTTTGGCTGGGTAACTACAAAAAATTAATATTACTTCCAGTCAGAGGATTATTTTGTCTCACCTTTTTATTTGCTTAGATCTTGTCAATTCAACCGTTGATTGTGTATCACTGTTTTTTATGCTTTTTTAAAGTTTTTTGCTTCTGTTTTGATTGTTTTTCCTGTAAAACGCTGAATTACCCTGTGTATGAGTGGTGCCATATAAACACGTGTGTTACCCTGCCTTAAATCGGAAACTGTCCGTTTTTTTCCTCTGTATTGTTATTGAAATAGTTTAAATGAGGACCAGTGCTTACTCAAAATGAATTACAAGCATATTTCATAGCTTGTAAAATATAAGGTATGATTATGTTTGCCTTGGAACCAGAGCTGGTATAAATCTGTAATCTATGGAGCTAAGCCATGTAGCAAGGTGAATGACAGCAGAGAAAGAGAACAGAGGCAAAAAAGGAGCGATGAGACTCTGGAGACTTATTGGAAAGCCTAGAAAGAAGATGAGAAGACAAACAAAGAGGATATTCAATTTCAAACGTTACAATTCAATCAACATTATTCATCCCCAGGCAGCAATAACGACAAGAACGCATTAAAAACCCATAAAAGCATCACAAAGATTATATTACTCACTCCAAAGGTCAGAAACGATTTGAGGTAGCGTGCACCTGCACGACTGTTTCATGTCAGCAATGGAAAACACAAGAATATAAATGCTGAAAGAGGCTTGCACTTGCAATAAAAGACAAGATACAAACAGAGTGTGTGGTAACTGTTCATATGAGTCGGAAAAATGGGCAGATTGATGAAACAGAGAAAAGGCTGTAAAAAAAGACTACTTAGCAAAAGCAGCACAAAAAAATGCTTGTAAAGAGGATGGGTTGATAAAAAAAGCTGATAAAAGGGGAGAAATATGGTGTAGCAGGAGCTTGTACGAGCGAGAAATTATCTAAAATGACATAAAAGACCTTAATGCAGCTTGGATAAAAGGGAGAACATGCTTAATGTGCAGTACGAGCGCTCCTTCTCCAAATCTCCCTGAAAACACATCTCCTCAATCGGCCTCCTCCTTTGTCGATTACTTGGAGCCTCAAATGTCACAGCAAAGTGTGTCTATGAGCGCGTTATCGTCTGACTTTATGTGTGCTTCATAGAGTGCAGGCTCGAGTGTTTGCATAAAGTAATGTTTGCCATAAGCACTCAGTCGTCCGTGACAGTGAAGTGGTGTAATGTGTTACCGTCCATCAAACATTCAATATCACCCTAATTCAGCCACCAACAGCTTTTACACCAGATGTGCTTGTAAATACCCGTACAGCACCCCGCAAAAGTGTTAATACCCCTTGGACTTTCTCACATTGTTATGCTAGAACCACAAACTGCAAATTGCTTTAAGGGATTTTTTTGTGATAGAGTAACACAAGGTAGGGCATATGTGTTAGGAAAATTTTATTTTTCAAATTCTTTACTAATGACAATCCAAAAAGTGTGCAGCACATTAATAATCAGATCCCAGAGTCAATCACCTGTTGCTGCAACTTCAGCTGCAAGTTTTCTAGGGTATGTCTCTATCAGGGGTCGCATAAACCAACTATTTTCTGTATTTGACCATTTTTTTAGAACATTGACGAAAAAATCTGAAGACCATGTGTCATTTTGACAGATTACAATTCACATCTCTGACCACTTGGTGCAGACGCAGACATTTTCAACTTTATGCATAAAGTACAGGTAACTAAATCAATAAACTAATAATTATTATAAAAAAAGATCCAATGAAGGCTTCTGAGCATCATCTCAGACCTGGACACTGAACTCACTAACTAACACTAACACTAACCTGGAGCTGACAGCGTGTTGAAGAGATATGGAGGCTTTGGACCGCGTCTGTGAACTGTGCGGCTGGTCACAGATGCGCTCCAAAGAGCACGGTGTTGTGCCAACCACGAGTGGAAAGAAGAGGTAACTTACGGGTCAGGAAACGTTTTCCTTCAGACTGCCTTCCTTTCAGACTTCTGATCACTTCAATTGGAGAAATGTTCCCTGATTTCAAAACTTTGGCTGAAGTGCCACTTGTAATTCCAGTCTCCAGTGTGGCAGCAGAGCTCGGATTCAGCCTCCAGAACATCAAAACCCTCATGAACAGGAATCAGTCTGAGGCAAAAGTCCAAAAACTCATGAAAATAATCTCTGCAGCAATCCCACTTGAGACATTTAATTATGCACAAACGGGTGGGCAATTCAGGTCCATTCGGACCATTCACACCACACAGCAGGTGAGGTGTTCGTATTTTAAGTGCAATCGTTTAATTTCATTGTTTACAAGTAGTTTCTGGGGCCACAGTCAGTAGTTTTTGTCACTGTGCGGAAAATAAGCAACATGCATTCATCTGCTTGATGTGTGATGAAATAATGTGGATTGTGTGTTTAGCTTGTTCAGATTGAATATTAAATAAAAATTAAATACTATTTTATATATTATTATACCAGCACCCCCGCGACCCTATATGGTCATACCCCTTAAAAGGGGTAAAAATAGATGACAATTTCTTTTCTTTTGACCACGTCGGTCAAAATGACGGACAACAAAAACATATAGCGCAACCTCTGGTCTCTATCAGTATTTATTGATTCTTTTTTTTTGCAAATCGGTCAAGTTCAGTCTGATTGATGGAGATCGTCTTGTCAGGTCTGGACTTTGACTGGGCCATTCTAATACATGAACCCTGCAGCATTTTCCAGCCTCTAACAGGTTCCTATCAACTTTGACCAGCCTCTGTGTCCATGCTGAAGAAGAGAGTCCCCAATGCATGATTCTGCCACCACCATTTCACTCGGTAACATGCAATATTAGTCTTCTGCCACATACTGTGTTTTGCATACACGAACAAAAAAAATTCAGCTTTGTCTCAATCTGACCAGAGCACCTTCTTTTATGTGTTTGATTGTGCCAAACTCTGGAAAAAACATCTCATGGCTTTCGTTCAACCATAGCTTTCTTCTTGCCACTCCTCCATTAACGCCACATTTTTGGAGTACAAATTTCTCTGCTCTAAATACTCATCTTTTTGCCCGGCCTGTCAGTTTAGGTCAGATGATAGATCAGAGTTTTGAAATATTAAAAAATTTTGATATTGTTTTATAACCTACCCCCGCTGTATTCCTCAGTCTCCATGATGCTGTTTGTCCCCCAAAAAGGGATGTGAATACTTTTGTAAGGCAGTGTTTTACCAACAGATATCATGGTGACATTTAGGGTTTTACTGCTATATTCAGCTCCAATCTGTTCACTTTCACATGCCTGTCTTGCACTAAAACATACATACATGTTGAAACCTACTGTTAGGGACTCTCTGCAGCCACATTCCTAAAAATAGACGTGTTTCTAATAAACTGCCTGATAAAGAACTCACCATAGGCCCATATTTTTTCGGGTTGTCTGCCCTCGCTGGGGGAATTTTTCTGGTGTCAGTGAGGTAGTAAAAACCGAGTCTACTCACACTTACACAAACATATGGAGACACAGAGCAATAAACCAAATTTATGACGCTTCGATTTATGCTGTACTTCCATGCACAGTGGCGCACAGCTCCCCACATTAGGTCATATTTGTCTTTCGCTTCATCCCTCTGAGCTCCCTTCAGATTCTGGGAGTTGGCGCTGCATGAAAATGATCTATGTGTTGAATTTCTCCGTGATGCTCAAGTGACGGTCAGCTGGAAATGCATTTTATTTTGAGTAAAAACACAGAAACGTTGTTTTGGATTTCAGAAATGGAAGCACTGGGAATTTAAAGGACAGATATATGTTGCAGTGTTGTGATGATTTTGCAGGGATGGCTCCAGCTGGAGCTAATTATGACCTTGTTATATTCTAATCATTCAAAGCTTAGATGTATTTATTTTTAACTCACACGAGGCCAAGATGCATGAATCTGGATCAGTGAGAGGTTGCAGCGAGATAACCACCTCCTGTTTAATACCTGCAGGGCTGCTTTCATTTACAGATCAAACTGCTGCTACAGTAGCACAGGGCAAATTATGGTTCCAGAGGATCTGAAAAGGTCCTCAAAGCTTTGCTTTTAGAAACTCACTGAAAGCAACAAACTCAGTCTGGCATCAGGAAATAATAATAATAATAATATAATAATAAACTTTATTTATAAGGCGCTTTTCATACAAAAAATGCAATTCAAAGTGCTTTACAGAATAAAAATCCCCCCCACACAAATTTAAACACAATTATGCTACCCTCCCCCCAATCCCCCCATAAATAAATTAAATTCAATTAACGAGATAAGTACAAGACCAAGTAGTAAAACACTGATCAATAAAAGCATGAAAAGCAAATAACAGGCAGTAAATAGTAATCAGTTAATTAAAAGCTAGGCTAAAAAGGTTAAAAAGGTGAGTCTTGAGCCTACTTTTAAAAACATGAACGTTCTCTGCGGCACTAAGGTCCTCAGGCAGCCTGTTCAAGAGGTGAGGGCCATAATAATGGAAAGACGCCTCACCATGAGTGTGTGTCCTGACTTTTGGGATGACAAGTAGACGGCTGCCAGAGGAGCGCAGAGATGTGTAGATTAAAATCACCAGCTAAAATGATCCTTTCAAAGGAGTTGTACAAAATTAATAAAAACTCTGAAAATTCTTGAATAAAAAGTGCACTCTTTTTAGGAGGCCTATAAACTGTGACACATAAAATCTGAGGAGTGCTAAAAACAGTTGCATTATATTCAAAAGTACTAAAATTATTAAATAAAACAGGTTTGGCAGAAAGCGTTGATGAACTAATAAAAGCAGTTCCGCCTCCCCTTTTGCAACTCCTTGTGGAATAAGTGAAGTTAAAATTTGGTGGGGAGGCCTCTGTAAGAACAACAGGGGCATCTGTACTCAGCCATGTTTCTGTTAAAAATAAACAATGTATATTATGATCTAAAATTAGGTCATTTATTATAAAAGTTTTATTCAGCAGAGAGCGAACATTTAAAAGTGCCATATTAATAGTGGTTGGAGATGGAGTGACTGTATGATTTACTGGGGGTAGGACTTTTGGTAACTGTTTGAGATTATTAGAGTTGCATTTGCTACGTTTTTTATTATTTGTCCGCTCTCTGCTGATAATAACGGGTATAGATGATTTAGGGCGAGGTCCAATTCCGATATGTGAATTACTGTTAAAATCAGAACTGAGTTTGTAGGAGCAGGGACCAGCTGCACATCAGGATGTGGCGGAAGGGGCAGAGAGGGAAGGAGCAGCTGGGGCTGGTGTGGTAGACAGGGGGGGTTGAGGGCATGCCAGGCTTATTGCCAGCATGCGGGCACCCTGTCTATTAAGATGTAGTCCATCTGGACCAAACAATTGACTCCTGCCCCAGAAAATGTTACAATTTTCTATAAAACCAATATTGTGCATCACGGTGGCAGAGGAAAGCCAAGTGTTAAGAGATAAAAGTCTGCTAAAACGACCAATACCTCTGCCAACAGTGGGGGTGGGGCCAGAAATGAAAACAGACACATGTGTATATTTTAAAAGATTAAACAAATTAATAAAATCCACTCAGTCAGGCCTTTTTACAATATTGCAAAGCATTTTATGTCTTATTTGTGCAGAAAGGGCCAGCATGATTCAAACAGTATATGATAACACTGAGTAAAAATAAAACATTCTTTATAGTATTCCACCAACAATAAAGAATAAAATGGAATAGAAAAGAATAGATACAGGCCAGCATCCATGCAAAAAGCATGTCGTGAAACCAAAATGAGGCTCATGTTTACTTCAGTGTTTTGAGTGATCTGCCAAATTGAACAAAAACTTTTAATACAAACCTTCTAGGAGTGTAACGGTGCACAAATGTCACTGGGATTTTAAATCACGGTTCGGTACCTTTTTGGTACACTTTAATCAGGAAAAATAAATGCAAATGTGCATATGACTTTGATCCGCTTTAAACAAATAACTTTTTCTGAATTCCCTCCTTTCAATTCTTGAAAATAATTTTCTTTTATGATGCTATATAACTTAAAAAAGTTGAAAGTATAGAGCTGACAAGTGATTTAATTGATTTTTCTAAATAGTACAAGCAGACACAGCTAGAGTAGAAAACAATATAACTATTTGATCTTAGTCAGTGTTAATGTTTAGAAATGTTTAAATAATATTTACCCATATTTAAGAATAAAACATGCTTAAAATTGTTTGGAGGGGTTTTGATATTTTGACAGCTTAGTGTCCTAGCAGTATTTGAAAGCAGCATGGGCAGCTGTTGATTTAACAGTATTTAGAAACAAACTAGGAAATTAGAAACAAAGTTTGGAGCCTGATCCTTTTGTTTTCCGTGCACATGCAACCTAAAAAGAGCCATTTTTGGATCTCCAAACATTGTCAAACATTTAAATGTGGCTTCAAGAGCAGCACAAACAGTGCACACACAATCTCGTCGACTTTCAAACGCACCAACAAACTGAGACCTACCTCTCCCTTCAAAAGAACTGTTGCAGGAGGAAAGATTAAGTTGTATTAAGGTGCTGATTCCTATCAATTATACTTCCACAGAGCAGAACCTCTGAAGGAACGAGATCAAGTAAACATTAGCATCAACTGAGCCAGAGGGGTAATGTCTCTAAACGCTTTAAATAAGCAAACCAGCGCGCCTTGAAACAATAGCCGTAAAATCCTCATCAGGAAAGCTGGAGGCTAGAACCACAGATTAATAAAAAATACGATGGATTCAGTTAATTAACTGAGCTGCATGTGCTTTGGCAGGTTGGTTTGTTGCTGAAGAAGCTCTTATGTTGACTGGACTTTGAAGGGGAATCTTTATTTATCCTAATTGTGCTTAATTTCCATCTTTACAGAGAGGGGCGGATCCATTTGATCCACCTTGACTTGATAAGTTTGGTCACGATTTTTACCTTTACCTTTATATTTGCAGAGAGACACAATATGAACCCAAAAATCCAGATTAAGCAAATAACATAAAATTAAGAACATTAAATGCTCAAGATAACCACGACTTGAAACTTTGGTGCAAAAACATTAATTGGCAAGCATAGCAGTAAGAGATGTTCTGTAGCTGGCCACCGTCTCTGCACACATCTCATTTCATCTCCTCCATTGCAGGAAAGCTTTAGAGGCTTTTGTTGACTTCAACTCAAAGTACCCTCTAAAGATTATCTATAGCATGATATGAAACTGCCAACTTTATTCCCTTCATGGGATTCTTCATTATTCACTGCTTGCTTGCCTTGGCAGTGTATTTTATGTAATTGATGTTCTGAAAGATTTATTCATAACCGTCTTTAGCGCTCTGGCAGAGGGAAAAATGCTTTGGTCCAATAATTTAGAGTTCCTGGTTCTGTACATTGGCAATCTGGTGAATTCACCCTTTACCATGACCAGAATAACAGACCCAAACACCATTACATCTTTTAGCTTGATTGTTGGTCAAATAACCATTTGTAGTTGGCACGGTATTGGCGCCAAAATTAAGACTATTGTGCACTCATTGGTGGCTATGTCCTTGTGTCAGGAGGCTATTTCCATTCTGAAGAATTTACTGTAATCCAACAGGACATCAAGCATAAATATTAAGCATAAAACACATGCAATTTTTGCTTTACATTAATATTGTTTATATGCTTTATATTTATTCTTGAAACGTAAAACATATAAACATGTATTATATGCACAACATTAATTTTACAATAATGTGGTGGTGTAACAAAGCGATGGCCCTCTAAACCTAATAACTGGTCGGACCTCCCTTAGCAGCAATAACTGCAATCAAGCGTTTGTGAGTCTTTTCCACCTGTGGAGGAATTTTGACCCTCTCATCAATGTTTTCTCTATTGGTGGATAACGGCTCTTACTGTGGTTCGCTGGAGTAGCAAAGTTTCAGAAATGGCTTTATAACTTTTTCCAGACTGATAGATGTCAAATACTTTGTCTCATTCGTTTCTGAATTTATTTGAATCTTGGCATGATGTCTAGCTTTTGAGGATATTTTGGTCTACTTCACTTTGTCAGGCAGGTCTTAGTTAAAGGGGCTATATGCAATTTTCTGAAATTTAAACTCGCGACTGACACCTGTGGCCAAAAAACGGAACTGCTCTTCTTTTCTGCTCGCTCTCGCAGCGCGCGCTCGTACGCCGGTCGCTTTCAATCTTCGATCTTTTTCAGGCACTTGTCAGGGTTTTAACTTTTTTTGTCTCATGTGGAGTTTTTGTTAGTGTCATAGTTGTCCTTGGTCTCTTCTATGTATTCACAATCCATTGAACTGCTTGCGAGTGCTGACTAGCGGTGGTGGCAGAGTGATCTGAAACATTTAACATGAATGCGCTTGACGTCACATCCGCAGACAGCGCGGGAAAAATCCGACCCGCCAGAAAATAGAAAAAATTGGAGACAGGCTTATAGGTGCACCCACTGTGAGCTGACAAGGTGTCAGTATGCTGATCAGGAGATGTTTGAGTCATAAATGGTCAAATAAAAACGCTATTGTTACATTTATTTTGAGGAAAAAGTTGCATATAGCACCTTTAAGTAGTTCTTCATTGAGAACAGGTGAGACAGTAATAAGGCCTGGGTGTGGCTAGAGAAATTGAACTCAAGAGTGATGTACCACTGTTAAGTTATGTATTAACAGGGGGGCAATCACTTTGTCACACAAGGCCATGTAGGTTTAGATTATTTTTTTCTCCCTTAATAAAAAACTATGATTAAAAACTGAATTTATGTTCATTTGTATCGGTCTGAATGATATTTACATTTGTTTGAAGATCTGAAACATTTATTTGTGAAAAACATGCAACAAAATAAATCAGGAAAGTGGAAAACATTTTTTCACACCACCTTATACTTGATGTCACGTTGGATTACAGTAAAAGTGTCTAAACAACACATGCCAATGCATCTTATCCATGTCGCTTACTTGTATTGGATGCCAGCTACTTATCTTGATAAAGTTTTCTTTAAAAAAAAGTATGTTTCTATTCCAGTGGATGACTAGCACTAGGCATGCTAGTCGCTAGCCTCTCCAGTCCTACTGCAAGTGAGTAGCCTCCTTCTCATTTGCCAGCACGGGCGGCTAACTCATTAACTACCAGACTATCATTAATCAGATCAGTAGCTGGCTTCACTTTAGTTATAGCCTCCTGTGACAAAGATGCACCTTATTTCTCTTCCTTTAATCATGGCAAGACAAGATCTTTTGTTAATATTGTGTTCCTCCACGTTATTTATTCATGCAGAAATGACAGGGATATAGATTAATGTGGATTCAGGCTAAAAGGACTCCATATTGGAAAATTTTATTTTTATTTAAATATTGGGAAGTTAAGATATTCTGTTGTATTAATTAAGCTTGAGAAAAAATATTCTCATGTTTAAAAAACATGTTATTGCGCACAGAATGACATTAAAGGACAATTTTAAGAGATATGGTTTGTGCAAAAAAAGTAAAGAAAAACATCTTTGCACCCTGAGACTAACAGGAAACAATGTAAACAAAATTCAATTTCCCGTTAAATCATCCAGTCTTCATAAAACTTCATCGTCTGATAGTATTTTTTTTTTGGTTTGTTTGCAAATTCATCTCATACATATTTATGCAAACCTTCAGAGGTGTGTAAACACCATAAAACAACAGAATAAGGGGCATCCTGAGATATGATGACTTTCTTTGTGTCCTCCGAACTGATGCATCAAAATAAAAAGACAGAGCACTCTCTCTGTTTTAACATGCAGAATGAAGATGGAGGAGGAAAAACACGGTGCAACACTGAGACCTTTGCTTTCTGTGTGTCGTCTTTTTCTCAGAATGAATGGCCCCATTACTTGTTGTTTTAGACGGAGTGAAGCAGAGAGGGTGATTCAAAGACAAAAAGAAAAAACATTGTTTGAGTGGTAAAAGGGCTGAGAGAGGGAGAGGAGAGAAGAAGGGGGAGAGGGATGGATTCGCACACATCTCGCTTTGGCCTTTAGGAGGCTGGAAGCTGTCTCTGGTATGTCATTTAGTGAGGAGCACGTGATCTGAATCGGGTCGTGACTTTGACAGGATTCTGGAAGAGGCGGCGAAAAGATGAAAGTACTGGTCGAGACTAGAAAACACCAAAGACGAGTGTTGTGCAAAGGTGTTCACACTGTTTGGATGTTTCAAAAATTTTATCTCATTACAACCTCAGCACTGAGTGTATCTTCTTGGGGCTTTGCTATAAACCAACTCAAACTAGTGCACGACTTTGGAGTGAAAGGAAAACGATACATACATTTCACATTCTTTCACAATTAAAAATCTGAGAAGCCTGGCATAGGGAGTATCCAAATTCAGGGGCTGCATCGTTCGAAGAGCAATATGCAAGTGAAATTGGATGATCTAGCCTTTAGATTTATTCCCAATCTAACCTCAGTGTATGTCCTGTCGCCTAGCAACCGTGATGGCGCTAAATACAAGCTGGTAAAAATGGATCAGGCCTGAACCTGGGTGTAGTAATGGACTCAGACCTGAACCTCCAGACACATAAAGACAATCATAAGGCCAGCCTCATATCACCCAAAGAACATTTCCAGGATTAAAGGACTGATGTTGCAACAGGACCTCGAAAAAGTAATCAATGCGTTTCTCTTTAGTTGGATTGATTACTGCAACACAGGTCTGCCTAAAAAGTAAATCAGACAGCTGCAGCTGATCCAGAACGCTGCTGCTTGTGTTCCTCACTAGAACCAGGAAAGTAAAGCACATGACCCCAGTTCTAAAGTCCTTACACTGGCTCCCTGTAGCTCAGAGAGTAGACTTAAAGGAGTCATAACCTAGTATTATCTTGGATACCCACGCTCTATTATAGTCTTTCAGGCCCTTCTAAAAAAAAAAGTTGAAAAAAAGTAAAAAAAATAAACACAGAGCTTCTCTGACCCTTATTTCTGAAGGCATTATTGTCTCGCGAGATCTGATGTGATACTTTGGCTCTAATGGACGGGCATTGTAATAATGCAAATGAGGGACACGTTGATAGGTGGCAGGAAGGAGGGGGGTTGACACCGCAGGTAACGCTTAACCCATATCTACTACTCCCGCTAGCATACAATAGCCACATTAGCAGTTAGCTGCTGTTTGTTACACACAGCAGAGCAATAAAAACACAGCCTTACCGTTTCAATTGCAGGCAAGTCTCTGATTGTTGGAATGGCCCCTTTTTCCAAACGGAGCTTCGATGCCAACTTCGCCTGATATTGTCCCAAATTCGTAAAGGATTCAGGCGTAAAAAAAGAAAAGAAAAAATATTTCCATGTTGATTCTGGCAGTCAACAACAGAGCAACTCACGTGTGCACTACGTTTCTGGTAGAAATGGTTTTAGCTGATTTAGCTGATTAAAATAAAAGGCTGACACGAATATGTCTTCTGCATGCATCATTGCGTGAAAAAACCTTCTGCATCTTTCACGGTCGAGTTCGTACTTCGAATCGGTGATGTGTTGGTCGCGAACGAACCGGCTCTAAGAGCTGACTCTTTGAAGTGAACGATGGGAGCCGGCTCGTCATTGGGAGACGTTTTTTTTTATTTTTTAATTCCCCCCTGCTTGTTTTGGTACATTTGGTACACATCGTTTTGCATTAATTTTGGTAATAAATACACTTTAAGCAAAAGAAAATCTGAGGAGCCGAAAGAGCCGGCTCTTTATGGTGAGCCAAGCCAAAAGAACTGGCTCTCCAAAAAGAGCTGGAATTCCCATCACTAGAATTCAGTAATGGCGGCGCTCGACTGAATATGAGGGGGAGAAGGGAGAGAGGGAGGGCGGGCTTCCTGCAGCATAGGTAGGTCTGCGATGTCTATATATGGTATATCCTGCGCCGACTTGACGTAAAGTCGGCCAGAAATTAAAACCACGTATTTGAGTGCGCGTGCACATGGGCTGGTTGACGAACCCAGGGGTAAACAAACGCTTCACTTTTAAATATCGGCTTCCTGGGCAGTGTATAATCGTTAGGCAATCATAACATACGTTTTTTCTCATGGAAATGTGAAATTTACAGGTCATGACTCCTTTAAAAATATTTTTACTAGTTTATAAATCATTGAATGGTTTAGCACACATTAAAGACAGAGATACAGCATTCGGTTTTTATGTCCATCTAATCTGGAACAAGCTCCAGAAAACTACAAAACTGCTTCAACCCTGGGTTCCTTGAAATCAAGGCTAAAAATCAATTTGTTTAGAGCTGGCTTTGATCAGTAATCACTGGAACATTGTTAATTCTAGTCTGGATTGCCATTTTTCATTACCTCTTTATTTTGTCACTGTTATCTCCTTTTTTGTTGACCTATTGTGTTATGTTTTTGTCATGTAGAGCACTATGATATGCCTTGCTACTGAAATCTGCAATACAAATAAACTTGAGTAAGAGTTGTGAAGGATACACTTTACCTGTCCTTTAAATTAGTAGAAAAGAAGGACACATTTGAAGGAGCCTTCGAATTTGGACAGCCTTCATTGCATCACTGTGACTTAATTGGCCTTATCAGAAGGATGCAGCCCCTGAATTTAGACACACCCATAGATCTCTGTTCAGGTCCCTTTATTCTGATACCTATGATTTAAAAAAATCTAGTGCAAGAAATTTTGTGAAGGCATTATCCTGATAGCGCCTCCCTGAGCTCTACATCACTTGCGGACACAACATTTGGAGAGAGTCCATTTAGTGACCAAATTATTATTAAAAAGCTAAGTGTTGTGCTGCAGATAGGTAAGATTTGGCTATGAATAATTATGAATAATTGCTTAGGGCAATTATTAATTAGAATAATAATTTTATGTAAAAATTACCAAGGTTAGGGGCACCATCCTGTTGGATTCCAGGAACATTTATATTAATATAGCCAAATTGTTCAGTCTCAGTTTATGTTTATGTTTACCAGCCTGATAAGGCTGAGATAATTAAACAATAGGTGAAGGAATAAGTTCTTACGCTGTGGACATTAATTGTACGCATCACTCCAAGTAATCCCAGACAACTTCTCTTTAAGTTAAGGGGACTTTATTTAGAAAATAGAAAATCCCATCTATTCTAAAGCATGCAAAAATTACTGCAGATCTTAGACAATAATAATAGGGGAACATTAAACACAATTAACATGAAATGAAATCAGTGAGATAGCTGAGGTTTGGGTCAGAAAAGGAGGGGGGCCCTCACTCCAGGGAGCCCAAGTCACAGATAGCTTGTGGGATAAAAGTCATAAATCTCAGCTCTGTGCCAAGATGGAGAGCAGCACATGGAGTCTAAGAAAGAGTCATAAAACTAGCTTTGGCTAAAGGAGCACATGGGGAAAGCGTCCATGTGGTAGGCCTCTGCTTTAGCAATAGACTAAAGACAACGGAGTTAAACTTTTCAGCTAAGACCAGCTAACGCAGGCCGGACCGAGCCCGACTCTGCCGACGGAGTTATCAGGGAGCGAGAGAGAGAGGGAGAACAAGAGGAAGGAAAAAGAAAGAAAGGTGTAATCTGCTCAGGATAAAACAGACAGTTTTAAAGACAGCAATTACACTTATGGGTGCAGCGACGCAAAAATGAGCAAACAGGTACAGCGCTTAAAAACACTTTAAACCAACCATGAACGAGATCTAACTCGTTAAAACGCTATTTTCTCTATTTATCTCCGCCCAGACACAATGTTAGTATAAATGAACCAGTTCAGTCCTACTTTGCTTTGAAGGAGGTCCAGTCCACTAGGAGGAGAGCGAATTGTGTCCGTAGTTGAGCAAGAAAAGGAAGAGTTATACAAAAAACCTGTACAGGATTTAAGGACCCTGTGGCCCAAATGCAGGCTGGATGGCCTGCAGGATCGACGTCTCATGAACTGTCTTGGAACAGTTCTTATATCCTGGACCCTGGTTACGCAGACGGGGTGCGCACTTTGAAGCTTTGAAATGAGTTCTTCCCCGGTCCAGCGGGTCAGAACAAAAGAGAATCTTCACTGGTGAGATGTCCTCTGTTCAGCAGTAGTCCATCCAAGAACTTCTAGCTGGAGAACAATTCAAAATGGGCGTGACTACTCTTATAGCCCCCTTTGGCCGTGATGTCATCGCTGATGTCACCGTGGGTGGTCACGGACCAATAGGAGTGTGTTGGGGGTCATTGCTAGGATTGCTGGGAAATGTGGTCTGCTCAGTCCATCTTTGAAATAGCTCCCAGACATCCAAAAGTCTGTTCAGTTCATCTTGTGAGAAATGCAATCACAACATAAGTTTTAATGCGTGGTATATCTTAAGCAACCAAATATTTTGCATCATTGCGATGAAGACTGAGATTCAATATCGTATCCAGCTTTATGGCTGTCCCCCTAAACTGACATGTAGGTAAGGGGATCAGTGATTGGAGAAGCAGCCAAGAGACCCTGGGGTAACTCAGGAGAAGCTGCAGAGATCCACAGGTAAGGTGGTATTAGTTGTGCACTCCACAAATCGGGTCTTTATGGTATATGGCATGATGAAAGCAATGGTTGAAATAAAGCCCATTTACACAATGTAGGGCAGTGTAGGCTCACTGCCCTGCATGTTTTAGATGTTTCCCTGCTTCAGCACACCTGACTTCAATTTATGGCTGAACTACAGCCATGTTAAAGCAGGGATACATCTAAAACATGCACGACAGTGTGCATTGGGGACCAGGGTTGTGTCTCCTACACTGATGTAGGCGATGCAGCAAACATGTGGAAGAAGGTGCTCCAGTAAGATAAAACCAAAAGTTAACTTTTTGGCCTAGATCCAAAACTAACACTACCTTACAGTATGGTAGTGGCAGCATCAGGCTGTGAGGATGCTGTTCTGCAGCAGGTACAGAGAATCTTGTTGGACTCGATGAGAATAAGTTTTTTCTGGTTTCAACACACCTGTCTATATAAAACAAGCTATTAACATGGTTTTGACCCAGTTAACTGTGTAGACCCAGAGAAACATCTATAAGTTGTAGGATACTGGCCCTCAAAGACCGGACTTTGACCCCTTGTTTAGATCTAAGCACACATAACTCTTGTGTTAGAATGACCCAGTCAAAGTTCAGACCTAAATCTTTTTGAGAGTCTGTGGTCAGGCTTGAAAACGGATGCTTACAAACACCCTCTAGTCAATCTAATTGAGCCAGAAGTCCTTTGTAAAGAACATTTGGCTATAGATCTCAGTCTCTAGATGTACAAAGCTGATAGAAATCTGAAAACCATCAATGCTTTTTCTTCTATTTCTAAATTATGCCTATCATTATGCTGGTCCACCACATAAAATCAGAATAAAATAATCAGCAAAACTTGACAAAGTTCAGGGGATTAGGAGAAACAAATAAGGACTAAATGATAACGTGAGGAAGAAAAACTAGGACGAACGACCTGATAAACAACAAAGGATTGATGGTGCTGATGGAAGGATATCAGATAGTGCCTCTGGGCTTAATGTTTCACCCAATGGGTTCTGTGAGGACAAGTTCACTGGTGTGTGTGAATTAACGGCTCAAAAATTGATCAACCCGGTCACCAAGAGGCAGATGTGACTTCACACAGTTATATTAAAACTCCAACACATTAAATCTACAACCCCACTCACACACATATATATACACACACACACACACACACACACACATATATATATATATATATATATATATATATATATATATATATATATATATATATACACACACCTGATGATCTCATGTGGCAGTTGCACAGTCTTGCCTCCATCTTATTTTAGCCATACACATTAGCTGGTAAAAAAAAAAAAAAATCACATGAATCTCACACAATCAAAGGAAAGAACAAGCCGAGCGTCCCGCTGCTGGGTGCTGATGAGCGAGAGGGCGAGGGCGCTGGCCTGCTGAGTGAACAGGCAGTATTTCCATACAAATCAATGGAGTGTCAGACTAAGCTCAGGGACACATCAGGGGACAGGTCCGGTCACACACACACACTCATCTCATCACAACATGCAGGCACAGGAAACTGCAATCACCTTCTCTTTTAGACACACACACACACACTCATGTGCATCTAGCTGGTTGATGAAGGCACACTCAGAGCTTGAGTGAACAGACATGGTTACTTTGCAACACAATCTGCAGCAATGATGACTAAAAATCTCACATTTCCCAACATAATACAGTTCTAATTAATATTTAAACGTTAATTTGAAATTTTTTACATTATTTGTGTCAGAAATTGTGGAGTTTTACACCTGACTACATTACCGTCAGAGTTCAATGTTTTCAAACGAGCACATTCATGAGTGGCCTTTATGTTTACTGACAGCTTTGAGCTAAACAAGGTTGCTATTTAGCACAGCTCAATTCAGGTTACTTCAGAGAGCTGTAAACATAGATTTTTAGGAAAAGAGTTAAAAGGATTGACAATCGTTGCTTCTTAGGGACATGATTCAGCTGTCTTGCTGTGTGTGCACCTAGTCAAGCTTTTTTGTGCTATAAAGCATTTTTACAAGGAGTGATGGTTTTTGATATGGGCCATATGGGTTCTGGCCCAGGGCTGTTTTAGAAAGGAGGTAGGAGGGGGTCACGCAAGCACGAGATAAAAAACAAAACAAAAAGAAAATAATACATTTTGTAAGTTGTTTTATGAACAAGATTTCTGTTGCTTTATTCCGATTGTAGTCAACGGGGAGTTTGGGATCTCTGCTTGCTGCTGAGAAGGAGATTTAGAGGCCATCAGAAGGAGTTTTATCTGCCTTTTATCATTTTACCCCCCTCCCCCCAGAATTTAAAGATCTCATGAGAAACTGTGTATTAATTTTACTTACTTACTTATTTTTTTAAATACGACCGGTCACTCTGAGTCGCATATGCATGCTGCACTTCAACATTTTCTCCAGCCTCCATTGCCTGTATTAGCCACAGAAAGGAAATAAGACGGCAAAAACAAGTGAATCAGAAAAAGCCAGTCACTGCTACGTCAGAGAAAATCTGCAGTCATGGTCTCGTCCACTTTCGCTTGCGACGGCCCATGGGAAAGCAGAAAGCAGAGCGCATCTTTGAAAGTAGAAGCTAACCATTAGCAACTCCACAACATGGCTGAACACTTTTGGGAACCAAATCTTCCTCATCTTTGAAAGAGACTCTCTGACAGCCTGGTGGCCCCACAGACACTAGAAGGTTTTAAAGGGGGAAAAAAAACTTTATTTTCAAGAGACATTTTAATTCTTAAAATTCTTTATGCCTTTGTGTTTTTTCACGTGTACTGCAGCCCTCACAACGTAAAGTGCTTCGCAAGTAAAATACTTGATTAGTATCATTATGTTGTGAAAATTCTAAAAGATTTTTATTAAAACATCGATGTTTTGTCGCAGTCATCATCAACCAATGTCTAGTAGATTATTTGTTTACTATTTGACAGACCTTCTTTCCGAACACTAGACTGCCATCTTTCTGACCCTTTTGTTTCAGAAAATGTGGGGAATTTAACTTATTCAACCATAAAGTTAGTCTTTTTTCATGAAATATACAAATGGTGGGTTTTAAGCTTAAAACAAAACTGTCAAAAAGCCCACATTTGAAGGCAAACGTCTACCAAATGTTTTAAGCTATTGTTCTATCTGCTCTCTCATTTGTTTCTGATTCCCAGAACAGTTTGAACAAGCACATCAAGTAGCTAAAAATTAATCCAGGCCTCTGATGAAAAACGAGATACGATTCAGGCTTTAATTGCTTTCCACAGGTGTTGATACGTTTTTCTCTTTCCCTCCAACATCATTCTTGCTTGGAGAAAGAGGTGAGCATCATCTACCAGCAGCAAATAAAATTCTGAGTGGAAAGTGGACACTTTTTAATCTATTTTGACCTGAAAAAAGTCAAATCGGAAGTCATTTCCAGCCCAAATAGTCTAATGGAAATGGAAATGATAAAAGAAAATACTCATCAGTCTTTAAAAAGGAAAAAAAAGTCCAACTCTGCTGCACACCAATTTTATCTGCCATCATATTTCTTTGTGATGGGGGAGCAGGGAATTAAGGATTGCATTAGAGTAAGAATATTAAAAGGATAAGAGCATCAGTACAAGCGCGACTGAATTATCCTGTGATGAGGAAAGAAAAGGGTAGACAGGAGCAGAAAGGGGTGTAAAAAGGTGAAAAAATTATATGTGCTTGTGTTTTTATCATGAACTAAGGAAATTAGGAGAGAGACCTTGCTGTGGGCACTCATGGTCTGTTTTGGTGAATAGGATGGAGAAATAAGGAGGCAGCCAGAGATGGAAAGGCAGCGTAATTAAACTCGGGGAAAACTGGACAGACTAAATGGATGAAGGGGGAAAAGAAAAATTGAGTTAGAGGCAGAAAGAAAAAGGTGGAGAGAAAGTGGGAGATCTGAGAGATTAAAACAAACAAGCCATCATCCATCCTGCCCCTCCGTCGTTGCTTGGCTCCACTTAAAGGTCGGCATGCTTTTCTTCCTCCGGTGTCGTCGGGAGGTAAAGGAGCGACAGCAACAGAGAGGGAAGGAAAAATGGTCGGAGATTTATCTGTCCAGGGGAGGAAGAGTGGCAGCGGCTACGGTGCTTCAAAATTCTCCATCATCGCCACAGCGACCGGTCACCTGGCAACCGGGTACACAATGGCTGCCGTAGCCTTGGCAACAGCTTGGTCTCCATCGGATGTAGAGAGAAGGGGGCTGGAGAGGCGGGTGGACAGATGGAGTGATATGGAGAGAAGTGTGAGATGGAGCGACGGAGGAAGAGGAGAAAGGAGCAGGTGTAAAGCGAGCGGATCACACCTCAACAGGTGCAGCCGATCGGCTGAAGTGTGTGCGGCAACATGATGAGAAATGTAATGAGCAACTGAACAGGAGAACAGACTGCCTCATAGGATTCTGCATGAAGGGAGGACATGTTTTTATGTATGACATGTTTGTGTGAGAGGGTTTAAATGAAAGGCAAGAGGTAGCTTGCCCTCTTTGTACACACCTCAACTTTTCACTCCTGTTTCATTTCTTTTATAGTTTTATTGCTTCTAGATATCATCTCCTATCCAGCCTACATTTACATATAGGAGCCAAATGGGCTTTAAAATGAAACCCATATGTGATTGTGCACAGGTTAGATAATGGCCCCTTTATAGGTTTGATGTAAGAAGACTGTCTAAAAGAGGCAAGCATAGATGTGTTCAGCATTTTGTGCTCAATTTAATATCCATTAGAGTCCAGGTAAAACTTCCATACAGTGCTTAACTGGTTTTCCCGATATGGGTTTATTTATGTAACTCAAGTGGGACCCATAAAAGTAACCCCGGGCCACTTAGCACCCATCAAATCAAATCAAACTTTATTTATAAAGCTCTTTTCATACAAAATAGTATCTCAAAGTGCTTTACAGATTAAAATGACCCCACATAAACTCCCCCGAGAATAAAGACATGATCACAGTTATACCCCCCATTTGCAATGCACGCACACACTTAAAAGCAACAGTAAACAAGGACGTTGGGCTGAGTACAGTTGCAGCAGATCGACAGCAACAGCCGAGGCACATGCCTAGGGCGCCCAGTGGAGGGAAGGCTGAGACCCACACCTCCACCCAAACACTACCTTGAGAGCACCTAGGCAGCCACAACCGACCACCGCTCCTGAGGCAGAGGGCTCCCACAGGGGAAACACTGGAAAACAGATTAAAATAACAGGTTAAAATATTTAAATAAAGAGTAGATAAGTATGAGATTAAATAGTAAAACACTTGTTAACGCTGATAACATTTTAAATTATTTAGTGTAAAACATGCAGGGCAATTAAGCAGATACTAATAAATAATAATCAATTAAAAGCTAGGCTAAAAAGGTGAGTCTTGAGCCTGGTCTTAAAAACATGAACGTTCTCTGCAGCCCTGAGGTCCTCCGGTAGTCATCAAGCCTGATCAAAAACTTTATAGGGCCCACATTCAGATACTTTAGAGAAATTTAAAAAAGAGTTCTATGGAGTTCTTATCAGCAGCCAGTATCAGCGCTGAATCGTTTCAGTTTACATAAACAGGTAGAAGTTCAGACTGGAGAGTTTAATGTGGCAGATTTTATGTATTTTTCATGAAAGAAATATTACAATGAGATTGGCTTATTTCAAAATGTTCTATTACAGCAGACCACACCTATTCATATTTCAGCATTCACAGATTCACCTATTGAACATCCAGGTAGTGGACATTGTAATAGTGTACTCTTATATGTACCTGGGTCTTCACCTTGACAATAAACTGGAATGGAGCAGCAACAATGATGCTCTTTACAGGAAGGGTCAGAGCAGACTCCACCTGCTGAGGAGCCTGAGGTCTTTTGGAGACCAGAGAGCGCTCTTAAAGACCGTCTTTGACTCTGTAGTAGCATCAGCCATCTTTTATGGTTGTATGTTGGAGCAGCAGTTTATCTACAGCTGAGAGGAAGAGGTTGGATAAGCTCATCAACAAGGCCAGCTCTGTTGTAGGATGCCCCCTGGATCCAGTGCAGGTGGTGGGAGACAGAAGGACTCTGGCCAAATAACATCAGTGATGGACAGTGTCTCCCACCCCATGCATGAAGATGTTGATGAACTGCCGAACTCCTTCAGTGACAGACTGCTGCATCCTAAGTGCATGAAGGAGCGTTGCAGCTCTTTCCTCCCTGTAGCTGTTAGACTTTACAGCCAAAACTGCTCCTAACAAAGCTAATAATGTTCCCACATCTGCTGCAATTTGCACTGTTTGACTGACTTAATGTTATTTGCACATTGCTTTTCAGAGTCTATATTCTGCTCACTTCTTGGAAATAATGTAACTTTTTAATGCACAAGTACTCATGCACATTCTGTAAATATTTTAATTATTTCAATATTTTAAGTTATCCTACTCTGTTGCACGTTCCAATCTGGGTATGCCACTTTATTTAACTACACAGTACTTTGGTTTTGTTATTTTTTGCCCTTGGTGTACATATTCTTAACTCTTAAATTCTGTTTTTATACTTCCCTACTTGTGTGAATAAAAGTGTTTATATTGCCTACCACTTTGCTGCTGCTACGGCCGAATTTCCCCTTGGTGGGACAATAAAGTACTATTCTATTCTATTCACTGATTTTTCTGTGGAATTTAATCCCAAATAATTTGTGGAAATTTAGCCTATTTATGGATTTTTATTATCTTATCTATAATATTTGAAAGAAAATGCAGCTTTGGAAGCTGAAATACCTAGACTCAATGCTACTTGACACACTACTGTCTGGTGTTTGCAAAGCAGCCAATCCAGGAGCACCATTCATTTTCCTTGTTGCTGATTGGCTGTATGCTGAGAGTGGATATAAGGAAGACTGAAGCTTCTGCTGGAGTGCTAAGAACTAATAAAATAGGCAGTTATAAGCATTTTTAGAAGTATCCTCAAATTTCAGCCACAACTGCCAACAAACAACTGAAATCCTTGAATAGTTTAAGGGGTCCAGATCTTTCCATTTTCTTTTATCTTGTGTGTTGTTCTCTGTGCATTTTGGTTTTGACTCCTTTGCTAGTATTAGCCTTCAGCTTTTGGTTAGTCAGATCCTCTTTTTGTTTTGTTTAGTTCCCTCTTTATTCCGTGTTTACTAGTCATCTTCCTTCAGTTCCTGCTTAGATTCTACCTCAGCTGTTCTCCATCATTCTGATAAGTCTCACCTGGTTTCCATGGGGCTAATTGGACTTCCACAGTATTTAATTTGTGCATAATGTGTAAGCTTGTTGAGTTTGATCATTAATCTCACCAACATGGTTCTTCCTATGTCCTGTTTGCATTTGGTTCCACACATCCATGAATCTAATTTCCTGCTCTGCTACATGTGAAGGCCATTGGACTCTGGATGCTTTTTGCTGCCAGTAAGCTACCAACTGCTGATAGGAGCTCCACAGAAGCCCACTTCATGTCTCACATACCGGCTTTAAATAACTCCACTCACTAATGTATTAAACAGATTTTATTTTTGTACACCGGATCAAAGTTGATGCTGATTATTCCTGCAAAACACCCACACGTGCATTGGCACACATTGTGAGGCAGCGAACCAAAAATAGCCGTGCAGGGAAGCATGAGTAAACCATCGCTTCTGCCCACAAATATTCATTACGCAATATCTAAAATAGCGTGTGTGTGTGTGTGTGTGGGGGGGGGGGGGGGGTTCCAATGACATTCTACATTTTTAGGTGACATTTCAGACTTCCTGAGGCCTCGGAGGCTCAAGCTTTGCAGAAATTAACTTGTGTTTCTGTGACTGTGCATAGAAGGCAGCTGAGATGGAGTTTGTGCTTGTATCAGTGTGTATCTTCCTGTGTGTGTGTACTGTAGCCAATAAGCCCATTAGCCCCAGGTTAAGTGATTTACAGCTCCAGCTTTAAGCCCCTCCTGCAAACTCATCCCCAACACCCCTGTCTATCTGCTCCCTCTATCTGCCTACTTTATCTAGGAGATTACACACACACACCTGTCAGTCTGCAGACACTGCTTGATTCGAGCTCGTGGCAAACAAAAAGCAAACAGGACGAGAAACGTCCTGATCACTCGTATCGAGGATGTGTACACACACCTATGCGAGCAGCTCCTCATTAGATCGTGTTGTGCTGCTGGAGCCAGGCACAAAGGAGATGTTTCATCTGCTCTGTACGTTTGTTCTCATTGTGGATTCTCTTTGATACAAGCGTCCTCATCAATGCATCTAATAGTTCTCTACAGTCTTTCTCTCTCTTTCTCTCTCTCTCTCTCTCTCTCTCTCTCTCTCTCTCTCTCTCTCTCTCTTTCTTTCTCTCTCTGTTTCGTGGAGAAACTGAAGGAGATGTACAATAGGCAGAGAAAAGCGTGCACATGTGTGCATGGTGAACCTAATAAACTTCACAGCTGCTCTCTCACACTGCCCCTTTTTTTTCGAGCAGCCTCCAAACTCCAAGACAAAAGGAAACGGAGAAAGCAGCTCTAAAGATTGGATAAAAGCAGCTGAAGGAAGTACTAAATGATTGCTGCTCTCCTGCTCTTCAAACCTCTCCTCCTCTTCTTGGGTTTTTTTATTCTCTTTTTCAAAAGAATAAAGGGCGAAACCAACAGTGGTAGCTCCACAGATAGACACACGGCCATCGTCATAATGGGGTGGCCAAAGCGTTGCCACGACAACACAAGGGGAAGCGAGAAGAGATAGAGTAGGTGGCATTAAAGGAAAAAAAGAGGGAAAACAAGATGGAGTTTGTTATTTACCTGTGGCTCTGCTGCTTCTTCGTCTTGTCGATGATCAATCATGCCTGTCCAGGGAGTCTGTAGGGAAGTTAAACCTACATTAAATCACATCAAGGTTCATAAATCAATCAGAATTGCAATCTATTAAAACCTTTCTGAAGAGTGAAAACCTTTATTTTCCAAGGAAATATTTTTATCTGAATGAAGAAGCATACAGAGGGTTTAGGCTCAGAAATTAGAGTGGGGTTTTTAAAAAATTCAATCATTGCCTTTCCAAAGATTTTTCTTTTTTAACACTTTGGTCTTTCATATCGTCAAACAAATCCAGACGTCAAATGATAGCTTAGTTTTTCAAGCAAAAAAAGGCAATCCAAACCAACCTGGACCTACATGAAAAAGGAGTTTTCACCCAAAACCTACATACATGTTGTGCAACAGGTGGAATCCCCTGCAATCAAGCGTTTATGATAACCAGTCAGAGTTCTACATCACTGTGGAGAAGCTTTGGCTCATTCTTCCTTGGACAGTAGTTTTAATTCAGCCACACTGCAGGATTTCTTAATGTAAACTGACTGTTTTAGGTCAGATCACAGCATCTCAATTAGCTCTGAGTCTGCACTTTGACCAGACCACTCCTACATTTTTATTATGTTTTCTAAGCCTTTACAAGCTGGATTTGCTGGTGCATTTTAAATCATTGTCCTGCTGCATAATCGAACTGCCTGTGAGCTGAAGTTCATAAACTGATGGCCCAACATTCTCCTCCACGATTTTCTGCTAGAGAGCAGAAAGGTGGTCCTATGTATTACGTCAAGTCATGCAGATCCAGAAGCAGCAAAGCATGACCAGACCATCACACTACCACCACCATGTTTCTGCATTCTGAAATGCTTTGTTTTAGATCAGATGCACTTAAATTAGCAAATTTAAAAGGTCTCATTTACTTGTTTTTCCAATAAATTTGCTGTGGTCTGTAGTTTGAATGAATTACTTATGAGTCACTCTCTGTGGTTAAAATGCTTGCACGCTCCTGTTTTAGGAAGTTAAAGTTTGTCTAAGATGTGGGTGGGGGGGAAACAACAGGATAACAAATTTTACTCATTAATATCCATGATATACCAACATCTGGCCTCTGATTGGCTAACAGCAATGCGACTCTAAGACTGTTTCAATCAATCGATCTTTATAAAGCACTTTATGCACAAAATTGCAACTCAAAGTGCTTTACAGATTAAAACTACCACACATAACAGCACAAAGAGAAATAAAAACACTTTGCCGCAAAGCAGAGGCAGCATCGAAGAGCCTTTGAGCATTCATAAGTGGTTAAGTCTGGCGTTGTGCTAATATTACTATCAAGCTTGGTGGCACGATTGCTGCATTATTCTCGCCTTGCCATCCCACCACTTTGCATTCAAAGGACACACCATGGCAGCAGTATTACCCTGATTTGCCACCATTGTGTGTCTTTTGAAACAGGCTTTACACTGCCTTCAAACAAATAACTAACTTAACTTACTTCGCTGGCGGTATTTCAAAGACAAATTCCAACCATTTCTTTCTCAGCTCTTCTTACTTTGGTAAAAAATGCAACGCTGTTGTGTAATCTCTACAAATAACACAAGCCGGAACGTGTTCTGCCATGTTGTGGAGTTGCTAATGGTTAGCTTCTACTAGCAGAGAGGAGCTCTGCTCTCTCCTGGCTGCAAAATCAATACAGCCTTCCCATGGGTGGTTGCAAGTCAAGGTGGACGAGACCATGAATAATAATTACCTCCATGAAGGAGATACATTTTTGCCACGGGTTGTTTGTGTATTTGTCTGTCAGTTAGCAACATAACTCAAAAAGTTATTAATGGATTTTAATTAAAATTTCATGAAATGTCTGTAGTGGAACCAGGAATAAGTGATCAGATTTTCAAGGTGATCCTGGATGGGGTCTGGGCTCTTCGAGTGCTTTCCTAGTTTTCTCTGTGATATAAAAGGGACTGGCTTTATCTGACTTGCTTGCTTTTGCCATCTATTTTCTTTCTGTGGGTAATGCAAGAATTGGGGGTTGGAGGAAATGTTCATGCGCAGCATGCATGCAACTCAGAGTGACCAATCGTATTTTAAGAAGAAAAAGTATTACACGATTTCTCAGAGACCTAAAATTTTTTAATGATCAGTTCATATAATATTTTCTGAGAGTCTTAGAGATAATCAAAATGACTTTTTTAAACAAAGTTAGCCAGGCTTTTGAATTATTTTTGGTTGGCAGTGGTTTTGGTCTCGGAACTCACCACTGGAGGCCATTTCTGCCAAGTCTCTCTTTCTTATTGTTGAACTGTAAACACCGAGTCAAACTGAAGCAAGACAAGTCTGCTGTGCTTTAGATATTGCTCTTGGTTCTTTTGTTGCCTCTTGTTCTCTTGGGAGTAGATTTTGGAGGTATATCACTCCTAGGCAGACCTGGCACCAGGTTAATTTTGCTGGGGGGACTTGGCTTATTTTGGAGGGGTTTAGTTAACAGGAAAAAAACATTTTGGCCCCCTTTTTTAGAACAGTGAAGGAAACATCTAAAGGCCATCTGTTGTTTTGGCAGATTATTCACACCTCTGACCACTTGATGTAGACATGCAGACACTTTTAACACATAGGTAACTAAATCAATCAAAAAAAGATTCCCATGAGAGCATTTGAGCATAATCTCAGACCTGGACACTGTACTCCATACATTGCTATCCGGGGGCTCACATCACATTGAAGAACTATGGAGGCTTTGGAACGTGTCTATGACCAGCTGCACCACTCAAACACCGGTGCAGAAGGAGGGCATGCTCCGGGATTTCCTCCCAATGAATGTATAAAATTGTCCCTAATTTAGCAACGGTGGTAATCATCTTAAAAAACTCCAAAGTCTCTCCCTTTATACATGGATAATGTCTGCCTGTAGCACCAAATGACTCCAAGAGTTATGTCTGTTTCGCACTAGCTGGACCTGTCTCCCTCCTCTACTCACCTGATTGCCTCATTATGATGTCCCCATATTCGGTCGTAGGATTTAATTTGAGATGTTTATTTCTCTCATTGGTCCAAGTGTTGTTCATGAGAGAAAAAAGGCCTTTCACAGAGGCATTTGTGCCAGGTAGGCACATGGCTAACTGGCAGTTAAAGGGTATTTTTAAATGGAACATTCTGATGCTTAAAATGTGTTAAAATTTCAGCTCAGTGCTCATCTGCTGGCTTAGTGTCTCTGTCCCACTGTCCAATCTTGTCAGATGTGTAAGTTTTGACAGATGTAACTTCTTCAAAGAGCTCTGTTTCCTTGATGTGGATATTTGGCAGCTTTGTGGAGACGTACCTCAGGGAGCTCTCAACCTCATCCCAACCTGGTGAATGTTCGAGATGGGTCCAAGAGAGGCACTGTGAATGAAGAACCCCAGTCTCCTGCATATATGAGATGCAACCTTCATAGAACGTGTGTACGCCTTGCTTAAACACCTCCAGTTGATGGCGTTCTTGGGTAGTCAGAATGCTCTTCACCTGAAATATATATATGATACTTAATGAAGCATTAATAAAGTAATACCAGAGGCTCTCTTTTACATAACATTTACATTTTAACATGTTTAAGATCACCTTTATTCCCATGAAAAGGGCAGTTTCTCCTGTAGATTATACAGGTGCTGTGCAGCGTGGACAGCAGTGCTCTTCTCTTTCTCCATCTTTTTGATGGTGTCATTAAAGAGTGTTGGTTGTGTATAAACCACAACCAAGCCTCACACACTTGGTCTTCTAGGAACTTCATGATTGAATTGGGTGCTTTTTCCTGAGACTTGAAGTAGGACTGAAGTGCTGGATAAAGCTTCAAGACCAACAGCAGGTCCCAGTGAGAACCAACGGGTTCTACATCTACAGATCCCAAGGAGATTGGCATGTTCAATGTTCACAAATGCACAGAAGTCTTAGAGCGCCTCAATTCAGACAGTGCAAATGTGACAATATCCAAAAACCTTAATAACAAAGTTCTATATGTCACAGGGGAGTGTCTCCTGCAGATTGAACTGCATTGTGGACTATGTGCGCTGCATATCCTATTACAACCAGATTGCTGTGGGTGGCCTGATCGAGTTTATGAAAAACATTGTTTTTTCCTTGTCTTACCTTTCCTCCAGAATTTGTATTGGTGTTGTCTGCACAAAAGCCAACAACTTTATCTATTAGACTGAATGCAGATAGGCAACGTCGAACTTCGTCACACAGAAGGCTTGAGGTCTCACCTGGTGGCGATGTAAAGTCCAGTATCTTTGCTCTGATGCCCTCAGTTATTTTGAAGTAGCGCACAACAACAGGGACAAGCTTCACTGCCTTGTGGTTTGATATGCCAACCGCAACAGAGATCAGAGTAGTATCTGTAGTGTCTTCTTTTAGCAACTCCATAGCATACGGGGCTATCACATTTGTCACAACTGCCTCAGCTTTAGTCCAAGCACACTTAAAAAGCTGGTCATAAAATTTTTGAAGCAGCCCAGCAGTACAGTCCATTGAGCGAAAACTATTATTGTGCTTAACAAGGTGGTAGGCAAATGTCGCTTCCTGAGCAGCACGTTTAAGTCCTTTGTCACCAGCAGCTGCTTCACTAAAAAACATGCTAACCGAACTTCCTGCTTGTTGCCACAGCTTATGTCCTAGTTTTAACATGGCTCTGCACGTCTGTGTTCCCACTGTGAGCAACAGAGAATTCACACTTACATGAAGGACAAAATCCAGCATATTCGTTTTTCCAGTTTTCCAGTTTTCTGAGAAAGCTGTGTTGTTCCAAGAGCTCTAACATTAATCTTGACCTTCTTTTAGGCATGCTGAACGAGTAGCTCAAATCTTTGGACGCTGAATCATCACAACACAGGATTTTGGAGACGTCTCTTATCAATGGCATGAGCCAATGAGCATTAGGTTACACAGACATGTGATGTACTGTTGCACTTTTTAATTGGTTTATTACCATCACTATAATAACTTTGTGATCGACATATAAACCCAAAGACAATTAGTTCTGTGTGCTTTAACCCATGATATTGGTTAAAAATCAGGAGATTCGGGGCAAAGGCTGGGTGAAATCGAGACAACATAATGGGTTATTTGGAAGCCCTGTGAGGTTAGGTTCCTTTCAAAGCAGAAGAGAGCTACTGATGTCTGGTAGCAGCTAGCAAAGAATATCAAAATAGACGGCTGAATGCAGCATAGCAGTGAGAAGTACTAATCAGTCGCAGCAGCACCAGTAGCACCAGTAGTACTTACAAAGATCTTCTATAAAGCAAGATGTCTTACTCACGTACGCAAGCAGACACAAAGGAAGATTGTGACAGTGGCTAAACTCCAGCTGCTTTTGGAGTACAAAAACAAACGTTCTGGAAACCGATCTAGAACAGACCGGCCATTATAGAAAACTCCTGAACTTCCCTCTGGCCAACCCGCCCCTGAAAGAATCTCAGCTTTCAAATAATGCATAAGATGATGTTTAATATGAATATGTACATAAAAAGTGTGTTAATAAAGGCAGATTGACCTGTAAAGCGTAAAAACGCAAAGTTTCATAAAAATTGCCCCCCCCAAAAAAATAATCCATGGCCCCCTCAGCTAAACTGCCCTGGCGCCGGATCTGCTGCAGTGCCTGGTTACACTTGCCTTGCAAAGACTGGTGACATAATAGCATGGTTACATGGGCGTTGTGATCTGTTTCGGGGGCGTCCAGATACCTGAATGGGCATTCCCGGCCCCCCAGGCTCACCCAAGATTCACTACTGTTCAATTGTTTTCTTTATTTGTGGATAATGTCTCTCACTGTGGTTCAAGGGAGTCCCAAAGTCTTAGTAATGGATTTGCTACCCTTTCCAGACTAAAAGATTTCGACGTCTGAGGTGTTTGTGCTTCATGCATTTATCATGCTGCATGCATCCAGGAGGGAAGGATAAACTAAATGCTTCTTGTGTCTCACAAAAACACCTGCTCACTGCAATTTCCTGCTTTTGGTTTTAGCACAGATAAAATAACCTGTTGATAGCACATGTCTGCAGCCTGGGGTTTAGGTGATGCTTAAATTGGTCCCAGCAAAAATGTAAATGTGACCTACAGCCCGATGTGACAAGTCGTTGTGATGCTGGAGGGGAAAACAGAGGGATGTTGGCGTTTCTTTGCATATTTTACTTCCTGACACAAGCTTACACTGATTCATAGCTTCTCTTCAGCACTAAACTGAGGGGTAACAGCAATAATTTCAGTTATTTAGCCCGTTTTAAGATTATTAAATGGGGTTTCATTTTTCAGTAATTTTTGCATCCATGTTATCTATTCATTTATAAATGTCACAGTTTCAAACTATTTACTTAGCAAGCTAAATATTTAGGTTACAAATTTAATGTTTAGCTCCTAACTAGATATTTAGGTAAAAATCCAAATATTTGGTTTGTAAACTTTGATAGATTCTAGGCAAGTGAAATATTTAGTTTGAAGCTAAATATGTAGCTTCAAATTAAATATTTGTTTTGAAGCTAATTACACTACTCACAATAAGTTAGGGATATCATGACAGACTCAGTGGATGTCATACATATGGTGTTTGTTTCACTTCAGAGATTTTTGTGATAGGGAGGCAATTGTATTGGGGTGATAGACACAACTCATTCTGTGTTTTCCACGTAATGGTCTCACTGTATACAGTATGCCTTACATATTGGGGCCAACACCAAAACATACTAAAGACAACCCTTTTCAATGTGGCATCAATTTCAACATTCTGTTGGTTTAAAAAGCTGGTATTATCAGTGAGTCATTCCAACTTCATCCTTCAAACAGCCATGAATACACGACATCTCTTAACGGACGAGCAGCGCTACCTGGCCATAGCGTGCCTTCGGGTCAGTGGCAGGCAGTCAGATGTTGCACATGAACTTGGTGGGTCTCAAAGTGTCATCAGCAGACTTGCATCAAGACAGAACTACTGGCACAGTTTGTGACAGACCCAGGAGTGGAGCCCCACGAGTGACAGACCGCAACGATGACCTGTACCTAAGGACCTATGCACTCAGACATCGTCATGCAACTGCCACTCAACTGCAGGCCTGTTTAAGAGATGTGAGGGGTACTGGGGTTTCCAGACAAACCATTCGCAACCGACTCCACCGCTTTGGCTTGAATGCCAGACAACTGTTGCAGGTGATTCCACTAATACCAAGACACCACCGTGAATATTTGCAGTGGGCACAAGACCATGTGACCTGGACAACAGTGGCAGCAGTGGTCTACTGTCCTGTTCACTAACGAGTGTGTGGTCACCTTGCACAGATATGATGGTCGTCAGCGTTGCTGGAGAAGGCAAGGTGAGCGATACGCCAAGGCCAACATGGTCTCCAGGGTTAGCTTTGGTGGAGGAGGTGTAACAGTCTGGGTAGGCATCACCAGTCAGCACAAAACTGATTTGGTTATTGTAGATGGCTCAGTCGCTGCACGTTCTTACCTCAGAGACATCATAGAACCCATCATCATCCCCCAATTCCGCCAGCACACCCCCAACTTTCAGTTCATGGATGATTATGCTCCACCACTATGTGCCAGAATTGTCACAGCTCGACTTCAGGAAGTCGGAGCGCCTCATATAGTATGGCCAGCAATGTCCTCTGACCTGAACCCCATAGAGCACGTTTGGGACCAGCTGAAGCAGAGACTGGATGATCGTACCCCACCCTCACATGACCTGGCAAAAACTGTGTGTAGCACTTGTGGAAGAGTAGAGCGCATTGCCTCAGGACAACATCATGAGGCTAGTGAGGAGCATGAGATATCGCTATCAAGCTGTCATTGCGGCAAATGGTGGAAACACCCGCTAATGACATTGTCAATTTGTGTTATTTTGGGCTACCCTTCTTATTGTCTACATTTTTGGGGTAATAAATATTACACTAATGAAAATTGTGTTTTTTCTCATTCATTATTAGTAATATCAAAGGATACTTTTGCTTACTTTATTAAAATTCAGACCAAATAGGAATAGCACTAATGTATATAACAATATCCCTAACTTATTGTGAGTAGTGTATTTAGTTTGCTACCTAAATGTGTAGTTTTGAGGTAAACAATTTGTAAACTAAATATTTATTTTCAAACTAAATATTTACCTTGCTAACTAAATATTTAGTTAAAAGCTAAATATTTTTTGTGCAAACTAAATATTCAGCTTGTTACATATATATTTAATTTAGAGCTAAATATATAATTTGTAAACCCAATATTTAACTTACTAACTAAATATATAGTTTGAAACTATTACATTTATAAGTGAGTAAATAACATCGACATAAATATGACTTTGAAAAATGAACCCCCTGTTGCGATTTATTCTCAGCTAAATGACCTAAATTATTGCTGAAAATGTTTAACTGTTACTTTGTGAACAGCATTCCATACCTCTGTAGCTCATAATGTCTGCATTCTGCACAGAGATTAGCTCAACCTGTATTTAAAATACACGTTGAAATGTATAAAACCTTTTTTTTATGTAATGTAAATATAGTATAATTTGGGGAAAAAAAGAAAACATTTGGTAAATATGTTAACAGTTACTAAAATGAAACCAATTAGTCTGTCTTCACTGCTAAACTGCTTAAGATGACTAACAGTCTGCCTCAGAGCTCATCACCATAAACAAAACTAAATATTCCCCAAAAAACCTGGATTCCCCGCCGGGTGTTTTGGCTTAAGGTGAAAGCGAAGATTGCTTCACACGTTGCAACCTGTTACCTCTGCTGGTTTATCTGATGATGATGTCAATCAGCAGGGTAACATAAAGTCAGGAGAACCTGAGTCATTGCAGCATTCGGCTCACGGTGGCTGACAGCAGAGGTAAAAGTGGAGAAACATGCAGCTCGAGAGAGATGGAATGTCTCCTTCACTAAGTTAGGAGTGGTGTCATATTTGAACAAGATCTTGTCAGAGATGATCGGCTCATAGCTATCATGAAAAAACCAGAGTAAATAGACCAAAGGTGGATTTGAATGATGCCAATTTACCCAACTTATCAAAGAGCAGCTTTACAATGACAGACTGAAGCAGTCACACACGTTAGTTGCAGTTTCACTCCACAAATAGATACTCTTGAGGTGTGGTAATAATCCTGAGAAAACTACCAGATGCAGCAGGAGAGCAGTCTAAAACAAGTCAAAGCTAAGCACCTTAGATCTGTTTGTAGATATGATGAAATGAGAAAAAAAAATTAAAATGAATTTGGAGAGCCTAAAAATTTTAAGAAAAGTCTTGGGAAACAACATTTACCGATCCTGCAGGTGCTTTGGTAAATACAATAAACAATTTGACTGGAAAGACCTCGAATAGCACCACAGAGGGAAAATATGGAGATGAAATATATGGAGGCCACTTCTCTTTATTATATTTTCTTATGTGCAAACAACCCTGTTATAAATTATATTTCCCAACTTTGAAAACTGTTTTTCAAAGTTTTCAAATTTGCTTTGAGCTCAGAGTCAAAGTTTCAGACTTAAAAATCCCTGAAAAACCCTCTTAAGACGGTTAAGTAAAACACCGTTTACATCATGGGAGCAGAAGTGGAGGTGGTTGAGGAATACAAATACCTCAGTGTTCGCCTGGAAAACAGACTGGACTGGAGACTCAACAGTGAAGCCGTCTACAAGAAGCTACAGAGCAGACTGTACTTCTTGAGGAAGCTTAGGTCCTTCAAGGTTTGCAGCAAGATGCTGCATATCTTCTACAAGTCTTTTGTGAAGAGTAATCTCTTCTGCCCTCTCTGTATTACAGTACCTCCAAACTTACGAAGTGTCTACAACTCCAAGATCCTGCCAGATAACAGTTTTCCACCCAATCTTGAACGCTAAATCCAGCCACCCTACAGTAAAAGCAACGTGTATCTAGGATCCCGTACTTTTGGTCATAATCCATATGTCATTATTAATATAAATGGTCAGAATGTGTAAATCAAAAGCTTTGCTTCTTGAGGATTTTAGAGGTGGCCCCTCCTTTATTTATCCCAAAAAAGCCGTTCAGGTCCAGGGAGCCAATTTCATTAACCCCAACCACCTTTTTAACAACACTTGGATGTTGGCAGATTTCTGTATCTACACGTCCTTTTAATTTTCACTTTTCAACCTCGTTTTTGCACTAATCTGTTTTATGCCTATGAAACTGGATTTTTTTGCAGGAGGTAGGGGTTCACGGGGGCAGATTTGCCATCTTAACAGGAAGAGTCCTTGGTGCTGTGTTGATAAAGGAAGACCATGGTGAGTGGTGTATCCTGAGGTTTTGGATGTGTGTGTGCGTGTGTCTCTGTGCATGTGTCTGTGTGTGTGCGTGTGTGTGTGTGTAAACACAAACCAAAGTGCATCTAAAAAAACAATATGACAAGAAAAGAGATTAAAAAGCAAATATAGCATATCAGCACCTTGGTGATCAAGCACAGTGCCGGAGGGCTGATGATTTGGGTTTTACAGCAACGGGACTTGGGCGACCTTTGTATAGTAAAGTACAGTGGATTCTCTGTGTCAGGGATCTAAGTCATCCACAATATTTGTGACCCTCTCTGAAACCTTGTGTGTCTAATTTAATAGTTCAAACACCAAGTATAACTTAAAATACATTGATACACACAGTGAGAACCATGTTGACACTTACTGCAGAAGCTAACATGTACAGTACAGCAGGGTTGTCTAACTCCAGACCTCAAGGGCCGGTGTTCTGGCAGTTTTAGGCCACATCCACACGAAGTCGGTGCGTTCCCTATCCGATAATTTTTTTTCCTCGTTCTAAAAAAATATTCCGCAAATACGGCGTCTTCTCAAGAAATATCTGCGTCCACACAAAACCACTGAGACCGACTGAAAACGGTGTAGTATATATGCCAGACCAGTATGGGGCGCTGTAATTCTGCCACAGAGATACACTATACACGGAGAAGACTTTGAGCATGCGCATAACCTTGCGCACTGTATACGAACCAAGATGAATAAATTTATAATAAAGCAATAGATTTTGCTGTAATAAAGCTAGTAGGCTTAGTAGCTTCTGCAGCACGAACAAAATCATGTAGTCCGCCATTATCATTGTTGCAGTTACGAGTGAAGCAGCCATCACATGATGTGATGACATCATCGTTTAACAAAATATACGGATTGGCTGTACACATGAAACCGCAAGGGTGTCGTTTTCAGATTTAGCCACTTTGGGAAACGGTTTCAAAAAATAGCGGCTTCAGTCTCCGAAAACGCCGGATTCGTGTGGACGAAACGCTAATACGATATGAAATGTATACGTATACAGTGAAACACGTCTGACTTTACACACCTCTGATCTATAGTCCTTCTTATCTCTTCTCTTGGAGCCACAGCCAGTTGGTAAATTCAATTCAATTCAGTTTATTTATATAGCGCCAATTCACAGCAGATGTCATCTCAAGGCACCTCATTGGCGTGAGGTTGGGCCCCGTTGATGCAGACTTTCCAACCACAGCAATCCTTCAGCAATCCCTCATACTGAGCAAGCATGTAGCGACGGTGGAGAGGAAAAACTCCCCTTTAACAGGAAGAAACCTCCAACAGAACCAGGCTCAGTAGGAGTGGCCATCTGCCACGACCGTCTGGGGGTTTGAGAAGACAGAGCAGAGACACAGAAGATCTGAAATAAGAGAACTATCTTTTACAGAAAGTTAAAAGTTGATAAGAGGACACAGTGGATGTTCAGCCACTGGGAGTATCATCCCCGTCGATGCCCCCCGTCCAACAGGGCATTGCAGCCAAGCAGGATACCAGACCAGGCATATCTTCTATGGAGAGAAAAACACTGAGAGAACACAAAGTTAACAGTCGAAATAGCAGAATGTACTGTAATACAACTGGAGAGTAGTAGTAGAAAAGGAAGTAGCAGAGTGAAGAAAATTGGTAAGTCTGTCCTCCAGCAGTCTAAGCCTATAGCAGCATAACTACAGAGCTAGCTCAGAATGACCTAAGCCACTCTAACTATGATCTTAATCAAAAAGGAACGTTTTAAGCCTGGCCTTAAAAGTAAACAGAGTGTCTGCCTCACCGACTAAAACTGGGAGCTGGTTCCACAGGAGAGGAGCCTGATAACTAAAAGATCTGCCTCCCATTCTACTTTTAGAAATCCTAGGAACTACAAGTAAACCTGCAGTCTGAGAGCGAAGAGCTCTGTTGGGAACATATGAAACAATTAGATCTCTGATGTATGATGGAGCGTGATTATTAAGGGCTTTGTATGTAAGAAGAAGGATCTTAAATTACATTCTGGATTTAACAGGAAGCCAATGAAGGGAAGCTAAAGCAGGAGAAATGTGATCTCTCTTTTTAATATTCATCAGAACTCTTGCTGCCGCATTTTGGATCAACTGAACTAATGGCATTTTGTGGACTACCTGATAGTAAAGAATTACAGTAGTCCAGCCTTGAGGTAACAAATGCATGGACTAGTTTCTCAGCATCACTCCTGGACAGGATGTTTCTAATTTTAGCAATATTCCAGAGTTGAAAGAGAGAAATACTTGAAACCTGTTTAATATGGGATTTAAATGTCAAGTCTTGGTCAAAAATAACGCCAAGGTTCTTCTCGTTATTACTGGGGGCCAATTTAATGCTATCCAGATGAAGTTATTGACTAATCAGTTTCTTTTTTTAAACTTCTGGTCCAAAGACAGCAACTTCTGTCTTGTCAGAATTTAAAAGCAAAAAGTTTTGATTCATCCATGTTTTTATGTCTTCCAGACATGCCTGTAATCTACCTAACTGACTGGGTTCATCAGGAGTTATGGATAAATATAGTTGTGTATGATCGGCATAGCTGTGGAAATTTATCCCATGCTGTCTAATGATTCTACCAAATGGAAGCATATATGGTGAAAAGAATTGGTCCAAGCACAGAACCCTGTGGAACTCCACAAGTAACCCTTGAGAGTGAAGAATATTGATCATGATGAACAAACTGGAATCTGTCAGACAAATATGATTTAAACCAGCCTAGTGTTTTTCCTTTGATCCCTGCAACATGTTCAAGCCTTTCTAAGAGAATATTGTGATCGACTGTGTCAAAAGCAGCACTGAGATCTAACAAAACCAGAACAGACACAAGTCCATTATCTGAGGCCATGAGAATATCATTAGTAACCTTCACCAGTGCTGTTTCAGTGCTATGATGAGCTCTAAAACTTGACTGAAACTCTTCAAACAGCTCGTTACTGTTTAGATGCTCACAGACTTGATTACCAACTATTTTCTCAAGGATTTTGGATAAGAAAGGAAGGTTAGATATAGGTCTGTAATTCACTAAGTCATATTGATCAAGGGAAGGTTTCTTGAGTAAAGGTTTAATTACAGCTATTTTAAATTCCTGTGGTACGTATCCGTTTACTAAGGATAGATTCATCATATCCAAAATGGGGCCAGGAACCAAATGGAACACTTGCTTAAATAATTTGGTTGGAATTGGGTCCAACATACAAGTTGAAGGTTTAGATGAAGCTAACATTTTTGATAATTCCGAAAGCTCGACTGAATCAAAACAGCCTAAGCACAAATAAGGTTCTACAGTTCTTTCCGATGCTGCGTCATTTACTGAGGAAGAAGTAATCTTGTTTGGGAGGATGCCAATGATTTTATTTTTAATAGAATTCATTTTATTTATGAAGAATCCCATAAAATTATCACTGCAAAGAGCTGGGGGAATAGTTGGCTCAACAGAGCTATGACTGTGTAAGTTTGGCAACTGTACTAAAAAGAAACCTAGGATTGTTTTTATTCGCCTCTATTAATGATGAAAAATATGCTGTTCTAGCTTGTCGAAGGGTCTTTTTATACAGCAGTAGACTGTTATTCCAGGTTAAATAGGTATCCTCTAGGTGTGTAGAGCGCCATTTTCTCTCCAACTTCCTGGTATTCTGCTTTAAAGTATGCAACTCTGCATTAAACCAAGGAGTCAGCCTCCTATGGCTAGCCACTTTCTTTTTTAAGGGGGCTATACTATCTAATGCCAAATGCAATGAGGACGTAACGCTGTGAACCAGACCATCAATTTCTGAAGGGTTAGAGATAGAATTGCTGCCATCCACTGTGTTACCCTGAGACACTAAGGAAAGTAAGAATGGAACAGATTCTTTAAAAATTGTTACAGCATTGTCTGATAAAGCTCTACTATAATGAAATTTTCTTTCAGATTCAAGATGGTCAGTTAAAGTAAATTCAACAGTTATCAAGAAGTGGTCAGACAGGACCGGGTTATGTGGGTGGAATTTTATTTCCTCACACTCAATACCGTATGTCAGTACAAGGTCCAAAGTGTGTTTACCCGAGTGGGTCGATCCCTGTACTTTTTGAGTAAAGCCAATGGAGTCTAAAATAGCATTAAAGGCTGCATTTAGGCTATCACTTTCAGTATCCACATGAATATTGAAGTCCCCCACTATAATGACCCTATCAGTATTTAATACTAAATCAGATAAAAAATGTGAGATCTGATCCAAGAATTGAGAGTAAGGGCCTGGTGGACGATACAAAACCATAAACAAAAATGGTCTTAATGTTTTGCAACTTGGATGAGGAAAATTAAGGGTCAGATGTTCAAAAGAACTGTAGCTATCAAAAGGTCTGGGACTAATTAGTAAATCAGAACGAAAAATGGTTGCAACTCCTCCCCTCGCCCAGTACTTCTAAGAATGTGAAAATTTAAATAGCTGGAAGGAGTTGACTCATTTATACTGAGATAATCCTCCTGCTGCAACCAGGTTTCTGTGAGACAAAGGAAATCAATGTGATTCTCACAAATCAAGTCATTTACTAACAAAGTCTTTGAGGAGAGAGATCTTAAGTTTAATAAACCACATTTAATAGATTTATTTTTCTGTTCAGTCAAAGTCGTTTTTATCTTTATGAGATTTCCATAATTTGCTTTTGTTGGCTTAACTTTTAATCCATTTAATTTTGGCCGTGGGCAAGACACTCTTTCTATAGGGTAATGGGTGGGTAACAGTACAGAAGCAGCAGAGATGTGGGTTAAACTACGACTCTGCTTCCTGGTCTGGACCCTGGGTTGTCAGTGTTTTGGAGGACTAATAAATTCGGCCATATTCCTAGAAAGAAGAGCTGCTCCATCCAAAGTGGGATGGATGCCGTCTCTCCGGATCAGACCAGGTTTTCCCCAAAAAGTTTGCCAGTTATCAATGTAGTCCACATCGTTTGCAGGACACCACCTAGACAACCATTGATGGAATGACAGCATGCGGCTAAACATGTCGTCACTGGTCCGATCAGGCAGGGGACCAGGAAGGATTACCGAGTCTGACATTGTTTTGGCAAACTTACACACCGAAGAAACACAAATTTTAGTGACCTCCGATTGGCGTAACCTGGTGTCATTACCGCCAGCGTGAATAACAATCTTACTGTATTTACGCTTATCTTTAGCCAGCAGTTTCAGGTAGGATTTGATGTCGCCCGTTCTGGCCCCTGGCAAGCATTTGACTATGGTCAGTGGTGTCTCTAATGCCACGTTTCTGACTATGGAGCTGCCAATTACCAGGGTCGGCTTCTCAGCAGGTGTGTCACTGAGTGGGAAAAAATCTGTTAGAAACGTGGACCGGTTGGTGGTGGCCCGTGGGCTGCGTCTTAGAACTATGCTTCCTACGTACAGTCACCCAGCCAGACTGAGGTCCCGGCTGCGCTGGCTCTACCGGAGGACAGCTAGGGGGTTCTATCCTTGTTGGCTCCACGCTGGCTAATGGGCTTCGGCTATCCACTGGTTTTTCAACAGCGCGGAGCCGTGCTTCTAATTCTGATACCCTCGCCTCCAAAGCTACAAAAATATTACATTTATTACAGTTACCATTATTACTAAAGGAGGCAGTGAACAGCTTACAAGGAGTGCAACAGCGACAACAGGAAATGACGCAATACGGCTTACCCTGTCACATGTAAAAGAAAAATGAATAGTGCTCCACGAATGGCTGATTTGCAAAAGCTAGCCGATGCCAAGTAGCATTTTGTGTAGGTACACAGCTTCCCAAGCAGCATTTACTTTAGAATATTTCAGGAAAAAAATCCACAAATCGGCGAATTTTCTGCAAAGAATTTGAAGCTACTTATGTTTTATGGAAGAATTCGGGAATACTGAACCACGAACAAGTGGGGGTCCGCTGTTGCCCCTTTTCCACTAGGGTCAGCTTGGCCCGGACTGGGTGAGGTCCGCCCCTATTTAGCACGTTTCCACATCTCAGTTCGAAGTGGGCAGAGGCGACCCAGCACGCCAACTTAGGGACTGATTGGTCAGGTAAAGTGATGTCACTCTCACGCTTACCTACGTAGTGGTCGCCACTGATTGGCCTGGCATTGTGAGTGTGAAGTGATGTCACAAAGAATGGCGAGGAATGGTTTCCGGTGAGTTCAAAACATTGCTGGGGGAATCTAAAAAATTAAAGTGCGAATATCGGGCCGTGAAGAACCATAACGGCCGGAGTAGGGCAGACTGCAAGCACTGGATGTGCTTTGCAGAAATGTACAGCATTTATGGTGAAAGGCCTGTGAGCAACAGGAGAGAATGTAGGCTAGATACTGGCTTCAGCATCGGCATTTGTAATGTCGGGAAACGGTGAGTGACACTGAGTCTACCCATGTCCTCCTGATAGTGAGGGACCAAGCAGTAAAGCATAGAGGACGCTGGTAGTTTTTTCAAGGTTGGTTTTTAGCAACCAAAAAATATGAAAAAGTTAAACAAATCCTTAACTTCAACAGACAGGCATATAAAAGAGGTTAATCTAACATATCTACACCTAAAATCACAACTATGGAATCTTAAACATATGAATGACAGACAGTATGAAACAGTCACACAAAAATATATTTAATGCAACATAAACTAGAATTTTGACTTTGCATTGTTAAAATGTGTGCACTCACATACAGTTTTTAAGTTATTGTAGAAAGACAAACTAATCCAATAAAGAAACAACAAAAAAACTGGTGGAGAGGTATGGAAACTACCATGTGTGGCTTGACATCACAAACAGGCTGTTGAAAGCTGAAGCTCAGACCAAGCCAGGTCATTAACGATTACATTAAAATGATCTCAAACACAGCAACAAATCTACAACAGAATGTGCTGCAGTGGCCCAATCAACGTTCAAACCTCAACGTAACTGAAAAGGTGAAACAAATCATTTGAAGCTAACCCAAAGTTGGAAAGATTAGTGTGCCAAATTCCTCATGGATGAGGTTAAACAAAAAAAAACTACTTCTAGTTATAGCAGCTGTTTGTGCTTTTAGAATTGGTTCTGCAAATAAAAAATAAGATAATGAAATGTTCATAGGTCCAACCATCCTTGCACTGAAAGTCACAGACACCAATTTTAGTCTGCAGTGTGCCGTTCCTTGTGGTTTATTCACCAATAAGAAACCGCTGACATATAAAGTTGAAATAAACCTCGGCTCAAGCATTGGGCTTTAAAAATCCTGTCCTCTGACACAGAAAACAGGTTGCATCAGCTCACAGCTGTCTGAAAAAGGATTTATATCCTTGCCAGCTTATACCATGGGTATCTCTCAGAGAGCATGTGGTGGACAGGACTTGTGTGTGCTGCCTATTGTAAGTCTGTGCATGGATCAAATTCCCTGGGCTGTGTTGACGGAGACAAACAGGAGATGAACACGGTGTCTGAATGTCAAGTCGAGCCTGTCAGAGGGTCAGAGAAGTCAATGATTGAGCTACTGGAGTCAATGAAGGAAGGAGGAGAAAGGAAGCAGCATGGAGCAGACCTGTATTAGAGTTGGAAGGTAGGTGTGCAGAAGAATTGGAAAGAACGAATCCAGAGAGGTGTAAACATACTGCATGCATGCATGTTTGCCCTGGATTGAAGGAATGAGCCGGATGGGGAGTTGGGGAGTGAGACAGAGGGGACTGCAGGAGGAGGCAGATGGAGCTGGTTAAATCCTTGTCCTGAGTATTGTACCAATTGCAGCGGAGAGGCAGAGACAATAGCTGAGCGGTCTCCCGTCGCTTCCATAAACAAGATAAATTGATGATACTCCCCCGCCCACTAACATCGACGGTTTGCTTTTATTGCCTTTCAAGAAGTGGGAATGGAAACCTTCTGAAGGAGAACAAAGAGAAGCCCTCGGATAAACAGACCTCCTCCACACTCCAAGGGTTTCTCCAAGACATCATGGATGAGTGGCAGCATTTGATGTTATTGTCTCATGTGAATAGTTTGGATTAGGAAAAAGTTATTTTCTAACTCTCTCTGCCATGTCTCTGAGCCCGAACTGCAATAAATGTAATTCAATCAGTCAGGCTTAGGAAACGTGTCCTTTACAAAACAATTGAAACATTTATGTAAACATAATATAGCAGAACCTCTGTTCAGTCTGATTATTTAAGCAAGTGTTTCTCTCTTTTGTTTGACACCCTCTCTAAAATAAATTCTGTATTTTCATTTAGCCTTTAAAGGGCCGTGTAAAACCAACTTTCACTGTACTTACAGCAGCAAGTCTTTGGAAATATGCTTCTACCATCTTTGAGCATTTAAAGACTAAAAGTTTAACCAAATCTTCCTTGCAGCATAGCTCTTCGAGATTGGATTTAACGGTCTGAAAAACAGAAATCCCCAACACAGGATGCTGCCACCCCCATGTGTCATGCTTAGGATGATTTGCAGGGTTACTTTTCCTTAAAAAATAGATGTTGGCATGTAGACCAAAAAAGATTTTCTATGGTCTCTAGTCTGAAACCAAAACACCTTCTTCGTGTTTGATTGCTAGTAGTAAACGTTTTTCCAGCAATGTTTTTTTTTTTTTTTACTTTTCTACAAACACCACATTTATGTGGAGTAGATGCCTAATAGGCCCACCTGAGCAATGAATCTCCATAGCTCCTCCAAAGTTACCATGCACCTCTTTGATGCTTCTCTGATTAAAAGGTTGCTCCTTACTCAACATTTTAGTTTAGGTGGACTGCCATTGCTCTGTAGGTTTGGAGTTGTGCAATATTCTTTGCCTTTTTCAGATGAATGATTAAAATACGCTCCAGCTGAGGCCCAAGCTTGGTATGTTATTTTCTAAATTAACTGTTCTTTAAGTTTCACCCCAACTTTCTCCCTGACTAGTCTGCTGTGTTCCTTGGTCTTCATGATGCTGTTTGTTCATTAACATTCTCTAACAAACTTCTCAGGCCTTCACAGAGCATCTAGATTTATATTGAAATTAAACTACACATAAGTGGACTCAATTTAATAAATAGTAATGTCTGAAGGCAGTTGGTTCCACTGGACTGATTTGGGGGCATCGGAGTAAAGGGTCTGAATACAAATGTATGCCACACTTTCCTTAAACTTCAGAACTGTGCACTACTTTGTTTCTTTATTGCTTAAAATCCCCCCAAACTACATTAAAATGTAAGGCTGTAACAGAAAATGTTGAAGGGTTCAAGGGGTAGAAATACTTTTGCTGTCTGCAATGGGGAAAAATTAAAAAAACATCCAAGATTTTGACTAAATTGCCATCCAAAGCACTGACTTTAAGATATGCTAATTCACATAAAACGTGAGCTAGAAAAATTAGACCCACCAACATCTTTCATACATTAGTTGACATTTATAAAGTGACATTTTCGCTGTGATAAATCCAAACAGCAAAAACATGTTTATTAGAGTTTGTCTCTGTCTCATGTGGTATTTATTCTGAGCTTGTCTACTTGTTGACGCAGTGTTGTTAGCAGTGATCTATGCTGCCTTCAGTGAAGTCTGATTTACTGTGAGGTCTGACTCTGTCACAGGCAGGGGAGCAGAGGGGAGGAGGGGGTCACATTAAATGGCTGTCTGACCACCATCCATCTACCCGCCCAATCAATGATGCCATTCAAACCAATGCTATCCAGTAAATGCTGGCACATGTGTCATGTTGGGATGGAAATGATAAAGAGTTCCTGTTTTGACCAGAGATAATTCCAAACCACTTTACACACATTATTACCACATTTGGAAACCATTTGAATTGATTTGATACTTTAAAAAACAACATCGATTTAACAATTAAAACTGAATGTAAGAGCAATGGCTGTTATTTCAACATAAAAAGTAAATGATGGATGGATGGATGGATGGATGGATGGATGGATGGATGGAATGGGGTCAGATCAGTCTCATTAAGAATAAACTCATGCAGGGTTTTTCACAAATTCCCATGCTCATTCACAAATGCACACGCTCTGGTTCACCACTATAATTTCGAAGAAACACTTGTAATATAACTTCACAAATGGACACAATCCGTTTCACAAATGCACACAATCCGTTTCACAAATGCACACCATCTGTTTCACAAATCCACACAATCCGTTTCACAAATGCACACAATCTGTTTCACAAATATACCTTTGAGGGAAGCTTCAAATATAAACTCACAGATCATACGAATTGCTAAATGTGCATTTATGAACCACTTCTCATTTGCGAATCTCTCTGTATTTGTGAGAGAATTTTGTGTGGTGAATTTTGAGACTGTTGTAACGTTGCAGGTCAACAAACGACACCATTGGCTAATTAATCTGTCAATCAAATTTACGATTCTGATTGACAGATTCGTCAGCTAACCAATGTCTTCGTTTTCAGCCAATCGTATGGCTGCTTAATTTTTCTCCTCACTAGCAGAGCTGTTATGTGCGCCGTGAAGTTCAACCACAATATATGGCGAAATGATGTTACTTGTCACTGCACGATCTGTTCAGGACGCACAATCCGTACCATGAGCCCATCTGCGAATGCACGCAAGGAACTACTTCCTGGTAGATTTCTTTTGTTGTTGTTTTTTTATTTTTTTTATTTGTTCATTTACAGATCAAGGCCATTTACACTTTACAAATAAATAGAAATAGATAGGCAATCTTGCTGAACCATTATACAAAAAGGATTAACAACATAACAAAGAAAGCTGAAAAAAATCACGGGGAAACACTAGTTGTCTGATCTGATATATTTACATGCTGCATTCGTAATCTTAACAGCTTTCTTCTTTATCTTATATATTTACTTCCTGATAAATTTACTTACTGTATTTGTAATCTTAAGCCGGTCATGTGATCGGCCTCTCCTGGAGACCGATCACATGACCGGCTTTCCTATAAATAATTGCTCTAAATGACTCCAGAGGTTTTTGCTATATGTGCAGCGGTAAAACAGATGAATGATAGTTTCTGGTTCTATATGACAAAAGTCACAGTTGAAGTCAATGTTTAATTTAAAGAGCGCAAATCTATCCATCTTGTAGCGTCTCGAGAACTAAACCCCCCCGGAAGTAGTTCCTTGCACACATGCGCAGATGGGCTCATGGTACGGATCGTGCGTCCTGAACAGATCGTGCAGTGACAGGGAGTGTCAGAACTATCTTGTAAGCAGCCATACGATTGGCTGAAAACGAAGAAATTGGTTAGCTGACGAATCTGTCAATCAGAATCGTAAATTTGATTGACAGATTCATTAGCCAATGGTGTCGTTTGTTGACCTGCAACGTTACAACAGTCAAAATTCACCATACATAATTCTCTCACAAATACAGAGAGATTCGCAAATGAGAAGTGGTTCGTAAATGCACATTTAGCGATTCGTATGATCTGTGAGTTTATATTCGAAGCTTCCCTCAAAGTTATATTTGTGAAACAGATTGTGTGCATTTGTTAAACGGATTGTGTGCATTTGTGAAACGGATCGTGTGCATTTGTGAAACGGATCGTGTGCATTTGTGAAGTTATTTTACAAGTGTTTCTTCGAAATCATATTTGTGAACCAGACCGTGTGCATTTGTGAATGAGCATTTGAATTTGTGAAAAATCCTGCATGAGTTTATTCTTAATGAGACTGATCTGACCCCATAGGATGGATAAAATCCTAATATAGGATTTTCAGTTAAACTCATAAGAAGGTTTCTGTATTTTGGGGGGAAGCAAGGGTTTGGATTATTATACAGACACATTGTTTTGTGTGCAGCATGTTTCATTGTTTTTTGTTGTAACTTCACCTTATTTTGTGTTTTATTTCTCTGTTTTCCAGGAAACCAATTTTTTCTTTCAAGATAATGGATGTAACTGAGATTAACTGGGAAAATTACCTTGAAGATCAATGGTAAATCTAACAGTTTTTTAATTGTTTTTTTAATTAATTTTTTTTTAAATAAAACTTATAGTTAAAGCATTTTTAGCTATCTTAAAACCAATGCACAGTTTGACAAGCAAACCTTAGACAAACATCTCTACGGGATGTGACCCATTATGTCATGAAGTCCTTGGTCAGAAAACTGTCCTTGGTGTCCTCATTCAAAAAAAAGAGAAAAAGGCCAGGAATGATGTATAAAGAACTATATTTATTTGATAATGATCAACTGAGCAGGACTCTGTATTTTCTTCTGATCCCTTAAGTCCCCAGACTGAGTTGCTGCCAAGGTTTTTTTGAGTCGACATTGTAGAAACTGTTTCAATGTTTTTAAGAAAATAAAGCATAGCAAGAAAGCATAAAACTTTGCATACAGTTGTGGTCAGAGGCATAAAACCACAGTGGCTTAAATTTTGAAAATCATTCCCCTATGCTAGAATGACTCTACCTCAAAAAGGATCAATACATTTTAAAAACAAGAATTGGGACCACATGCTGTAATTGTTGATTTTTATATCAAAACTTGCCTAAAATAATACACAAAGACCCAAATACATCCATTCACCCGCACTATTATTTAACAAATGTGCCTTAGTGAGTTGTATGTGCTTTTTGAAGGGATCATCAACTGTCTGGAATAATTTAGTTGTAATATTTGACGTCTCCTCTTGATAAAATTTACATATCTCATTTAAACAGGGTTTGTTTACTGGCACAAACTCAGCTTTGAAGCACTCATTTTCAATAATGGTAAGGTCATGGCTTTTTTTGAATCTCAGTTAATTTAGATAGCTTAATAAGCTTGTTTTATCCATTTCCAAATCAGTTTTGATGTGATTTCTTTGATTGTCATGTCGGAACTCTCAATTATGTCCATGTTTGAACTATCTTTTTGGGTGGTACTCTTACTTCTTTTTCAGCATCTCTTGCGGAATCATCAGTACAAATGCCAGCAAAACAGCTGCTCAGTATGATCCTACCACCACCATGCTTAACTGTGAAAGCCCTACCTCAAATCCTCTAAGCATTTTCTCATTTGTTCTTAACACATTTGTTCAGATTGCTCTTGTTCTGCTTAAGGGGTTTTAATTTTGAAGTAGTGGCTTCTTGAATTACTGGGGACAGTGATGCTGTTCTCGTATCTTCCTGTTAATAAACAGCCCCGAGCCTCTGCAGTTCTTGGATTATTTCTTAACATCATCACCAATTTCCTTTTATCTTTGAGTCATAGTTTGAAATATGGAAACATGGACAGAACTGGTTGCTCCAACATGGCGATGATCCCAAATACACAAAGCTTCTGGGATGGCCCTGACCTCATCCCTGTTGGTAATTTAGAGACTATGCTTAAAAGATTTATCCTAAGTGACCAACCCATGTAAATGAACTGTACACAAGGACAAGGGCTGTTCACTTCTGAAAAACAGTAGTCCAAAAATAGTATCCAAACCCTGTTTTACCCCTTTTCACTCAGAAATACAAAGAGACTGCAGCATTTACATGACACATACCGAGTTAGACACTTTTAAAATGCTTCCCTCATCTTGTATTCCCTCTACAGTGACTTCTAACTTTTGTCAGGTCTAACTTAGGTTTGCAGCCTTGATGTGCTTGTGTCAGAAATGAATCCTTCTCTTCCGATTTGTGCGTCTACCAGAGAAGTGCATGCTCAGAATTCCTAACAAATAATCTATTGCTGCCAAGACGGCCCAGCAGGGGGAAGCCACTCGCATTCATCAAAATAACTGGTGAAGGCCTGAGCCAGCCTCATATAGAAGACATAAGCAGGCAGCTGATGAATGAGTCTGCGGTTTAATGAAGTGTGTTTGCGACAGGGGAGATCAGTGGTTAAGGGACAGAAATCCACTGACGATTTGCCGCGATCACACAAGCACAGACAAGGGTGGGGGAGGAGATGTGATGCTAGAAGAGGTCAAAGACAATGAATGAAACCAAAATGGATAATGTGTAGTGTCTATGGTGTCTAAAATACATTCTATATTTGAAGGCCGTTAACGTCTCACAGATGCATGAATAAACACCCAACTCCGTCCATTTAAGTTCTCGTTTTTAGTTTATAGCCGGTCAGTTAAATAGTTTTTCCTCACAAGGTCGTTTTCATGAACATTTCTTTCTCACACAACCATTAACTTCCCACAATGCAATAAATCAAACTCAAACACACACACATCCATCACTCCTGGTGAGTCAGCCTGACAAATAACACCTCCAACGGCAGGTCATTTTCATTAATGTGGCCACATCGTGTTTTTAACTGTGACGAATGAAGAAACAAACCAACATGCTTCATGTTTAGAAAACCTTGTCTTTAACTGAGCTTGTATTTCATATACAGTCCTGGCAAAAAATTAGGACACTGATGAAAGTCTGCGTTTTTAAACAAATTGCAATTCTATTGTCATATATCTAAACATTAAAAACTGAAGAAAATGTCATTTAAAAATCACTAAAGTTTATTGAAGAAAAAAGGCCCACATTTGTTCCCATTTAGCATGAATAAAATCAAACAGTTTAAAGGAGGTTTGCACTATATACTGTAAACCTCAGACATTTAGCCTGGTGTGCTCCTGACTATTGAAGTGAGAGTGAACACCTTGGTGAGATCCAACAAGCTGTCTAGGGCCTTCAGAACGAACATTGCAGCAGCCTATGGGTGTTGGGGACACACAGCCATTGGGTGGCGCTAACCCACATTCTAGCTCTGACAGAAGGAGAAGAAGACCAGAGGTTTTATAAGGCACCGCCACAGATTTTCACATCATCTCCAGTTCTGGCTTTCAGCCAAACAGCGCCAGGAGAGATCCAATCCTTCCTTCGCTGGCGAGGGAAAAGACGCGAGTTCTGAGAGGAACTCACTCCGAGGACGACAATACTGCTGATCAATCAGGTGAATCAAACCCAGGGTTTTGAGATAAACCCCACTGTTCCGCCCTGAGCCCTGCTTTCTGAACAGATGTTGCCGTATGAAGCGAGCAGCTAACAGCTACTGAATGCCACAGAACCAGGTCGAGACTGGAGCGTTACCCCACCGCGACAAAGCCTGGGACAATGCTATCTTGAACCTGCAGAGAAGGTACTGTGTCGGTGAACTGAGGTGCAGCTGATCGCTGTTTAGCAAGCCGAAGGGAACGACACGACGTTCCGAGCTAATGCTACCCACGATTCAACAGCTATAATCCTCCCACTGCTAACGGACCGTAGCTGTGGCTAGCCTGCGGGCTAACGTTGTTTTGGCTTCGCCAATCATCCACGGAGCAACCTGGAGAACTTTAACCGTTCAATAAGGTCTGTCTGGGCAGAGGCGAGATTAGGTTAGTTTAAACAAGATTTAAGGGTTGTTTATTTTCACTGGGATTTGTTACTTTGTGTAAGATTTCATTTATTGTTCGGGTACAAACCGGCCGGTCAGCCTGGAGGTTTAAACAGTGATTCTCGAGGTTTCCGATGGAAACTCGTTTTATATCCTGCAACCTGAGTTACTCAATCCGACAGTTTTTCTTGGTTTGATGTTTAATACATGATCCAGAGCGACTTTAAGCAGCACCACGTGAGTTAGCTGTAAGCTACATGATCTAGTGAACCACGTGGGCCCGCCATTGATGGTATTTTACTCATGAACAATAAAGACTGCCGTTAATGCTATTCAAAATAGAGATCGACTTTAAAACACATAGTTTAAACACTAAACTAATCTTTTAAGTCATCTTTGAGACCGCCTTCTTGGTAAGTCAAAATAATAAATTAGATCGACATAATTGGTACTGCCGTTAACGTCAACATAAAGTCTAAATATTCAATTAGATCAATCACTGCGGTGACCGATCCATTAAATAGAATCAATTATCTAAAGGTTATTGATTTCTAATTCAGGAAATGGTTTAATGAAACATTGCTTCTTCCAAACAATGTTTTTCTTCACTTCTGCTTTGCATTGTGAATTGGTGGTTTGAAAACAAACCAGAATCTGCTGATTAGTCTTAAACTAATCGCAATTAGTTTAAAACTAACTTAGCTTTATTCCCAACACTGTTAAATAGAAGCCTTGGTCTTTGAGCAAACATATTCATTCTGAACTGTGACATCATTATCAATTTATTGTTTATTGTTTCTATTTTTGTGCATTTTTATCGCTTTTACTGTTTTACTTTGGAGTGTGAGTTTTATTATCGTTATTCTTTTCTTAGTAGTTTAGTTGTGTTTTACTAGTTTGGTGAGTTTTTTGATTAAAGTATGTTAACTGAAAGTGAATTCTTGTTGTAATAAACTCTTGTATTTTGGAAAACTGTTGTTGTTATTTCACCTACATGTGTAGTAACTTGCTGTTCAGGTACGCCAAGAACTTATTCCTTCATATATTGTTTAATTACCTCAGCCTTATCAGGCAGGTAATCATAAACATAAACTGAGACTGAACAATTTGGCTATTGATATTCCTGAAATCCAGGTGGTGCCCTAAACTAGGTAATTTTTACATAAAATTATTAATCTGATTAATAATTGCCCTAAGCAATTATTCATAATTATTCATAGCCAAAACCTACCTATCTGTGGCACAACATGGGTCTGGTAAGGGATTTAGAGATGTCCACTGTTGGGGAAACAGTCTACAACTGGAGGACATTGAAAACTACTGCGTACGTGCCCTGTACAGCTGATCAGGCAAATTCACCCTAAAAACAGATGGCAAGATGTACCACTGGACTCATTTCATTGTTTCTTGCACAATCAGATACTGACTACACGAGTTTAACTTTCATGGAAGATGTGGCTGGTGGAAACCTCCGCTCTCTAAGAAACCCATAAAGCTGTTTTTATCCTTGGCTGTTTGTTTTTTGGCCTTTAGTGTTTAGTTTCTTACTTTATTGTTTTGTAGTTTCTTCTGAGTTTTTAGTTTAGCTCCCTTTGTGTTAATTACTCCCTACCTCAGTGTTCCTGCTTTCATTCTGCCACAGCTGTTCCACATCTCCTGTGACTAGTTCGTCTGGTTCCTTTGTAATTTTCCAGTCCTGGCTGAGTATTTAAGCTCTTTGTTTTCTTTGTTCGTTGCCTGTTCCTCTGTCCATGCTGTTTCTTCTGTTCGCCTTGTTCCAGTTTGTAAGTGTTTTGCTTTATCATTGCATCATCTTCATTCCAAGTAACTTTCTGCGTTATGGTCCAACAAAGATAGCAGACCAAGACTTCTGGGTTAATGTTTGTTTGGCCAGCGGAGTTTCATATTAGGACATGTTTGCTATAAACACAATGCAGCATCTTTGGAAATTAACATTATTCCAAGTGTAAGGCATGGCGGTGGCAGCATCGTGGTTTTGGAAGGCTTTGCTGCAGCATCATCACGAGGTTTATGATGTATCAGAAGCTGCTTGAGACCATCTGCAAATGGTGTGCTTAAGCCTGCCGCACATGAGAGCTATCTGCTGAGCAAAAAGTAATTTGAAGCTGTTTGCTCAGCAGATAGCTCGCTTTGTGCGGCTAATTTTTGGTGAGTTTTCTACCTCACGAGGTGTTGAGGTGAAAATCAAACAGGTTTGATATTTTTTGCCGAAATATTAAAGTGACCAATCAAAACGTGGTCTCCGCTCACATGATTCCAAGATGGCAGCCCACAGAGAAGATTACATTTTAGAAGATAAACTCGTGGGTACTTGACCTAAACCCATATTTTCCTAACCTTCAAACGGTGGTGGCGGTAACGCCTCATAAACAAAATGAGAAGCAGCATTTCCTCCAAATCCATCTCTGTCTCCGTTTCATTCATTGTTTTGTCGTGAAAACAGGGGGCTGCCATCTTGGAATCATGTGAGCGGAGACCACGTTTTGATTGGTCAATTGAATATTTGCCCTCAGCACTCAGCTCACGTAGAGCGCACACAATGAGTTTTTCACCTCATGAGGCGAAAAATATCAAACCTGTTTGATTTTCACCTCAACGCCTCGTGAGGCAGAAAACTCACCGAAAATCATGATTGGATTACTGTAATGCTCTTTTTACAGACTCCATAAAACCTCTCTTGAATGACTGCAAGAGGTTCAAAATGCCGCTGCTAAGCTTTTGACTAAGTCCTCCAGATTTTCACCAGCTACTCCAATTCTGATGAAACTACACTGGTTTCCAGTTTCGTTCTGACTGCATTTTAAAATTATTTCTACTGACATGGAGAGCTCTTAATAGACAAGCACCGGGCTAAATTAGAGGGCATTTGCATCTATATGTCCCTAGCAGGTCCTTGAGGTTCTGTGGTCACAGTCTACTAATAGTTCCTTCCACAAAAATCACGACCAAGAGACAGAGAGGGCTTTTTGCTCAGTGGACCCAAGAGTATGGAATTCTCTACCTATGGACTTGAGATCTGTGGACCCCACGGTCTCTTTTAAAGGCCGGTTAAATACCTTTTTTAGTGTCTTTCCTTAACTGTCAGTTGTGTATTGTAATGTATATTTGTCTTTGTGATTCATATACTGTATCTTGAAAGGTGCACTATAAATAAAATTTTACTTACTTACAGAAAGCATAAATGGACCCTACATTGTCACAGCTCTAAACATATAAATAAATCCACGAGGAAAGGCTGAATTCAACTACACTCCACACTTTCTTTGTAAAAAAACACTCAAGTCATATATCAGGAGTGACAATGGTTTGTATGTCAGAGTGGGTAGCCACACCCACAGAGGTTCCCGGTACAAATCCCGTTCCTTCTTGGGGGATAATCAGGGGGGTTGTGTCACAGGGGGCATCCAATGAAAAACTTCTGCCAAAAGGTCAATAACAGTACTTCACTTTCTTTACATTTGACAATTATGCTACTTTGAGTTCATCTATCATGTAAAATTCAAATAAAATACTTTTAAATGTGTGAATCTGGCAGAGTGTGGACGTTTTTGCAAGGCAGAAATATTTAAAAAATGAAATGTATCCAAGATCTTTCTCTTTCTGATGTTAAACTGGATCTTCAACCAGAGACCTGATTCAGACATGTGCTGGCCAATCATGTGACCTCTTACTGAAATACATTTGAATGTACTCGAGCAGAAATTTATGAAGCCAAATAGGGGTTGGATTGTGGCTCTGATGAGGTCCATCAGCACATGTTAACAATCTGCATTCAGGCACAATGCTTACTGATTACTAATCAGAGGCGTTAGGAAACAGGCAGCCAGCAGCTCGGGCTATCACAACGACAAACACTGTGATTGCAAGCGAGGGAAGGAGAGCGAGTGCAACACACATAATGCATGAGTTTGTCCCAGAAAAACCATGCACACGCTCCTTCTCGCCCCTTTTCTCTGTGCTCCAACAGTCCCAGTAGTGCAGACACACTGGTGGAGACCTTTAACGGGCTCCAATCAGCAGCAGCACCACGCAGAGATGAGAGGACCACACCTCGCTCTGAAAACAACCGAAATCAGTTTAAGGACACGCATTACCACTGGCCTTCCATGTGTGCCTCACCCTTTCTTCCCTTTTTCATCTTCATATATTACTCCCCCTTTCTCTGTTTTTTTAGTTTTCATCGGGTACCACCTGAGCTCTTCAAGGTTGCTGCCACAATTTAGGTCATTCAGCTCGGCCCCGTTTTCATATGCACCCTCCCCCCATTCCCACCACCCCTCTGTATTACCTGACAGTGCCAGGTGGGAGTGACTCCATTACCGAGTTGAACCCTGACCCTCTGCTTCAACTGCCTGGCCAGAGAAGAGAGATGCTGTGTGTGTGGGAGAAAGAAGGTGAGCAACTGAAATGAGGCCACTCTAAATGTTGGTGTGCCAATGAGCAAACACTTTTCTTGAAATGTGTGTATATTTTGTGGAGGAGGTTGGGGAGGAGGGCTGTGTGTGTCTCAAATGACACCTCTGGCCATTATTAAGTCCACTTTATTCTCTGGTCTCTGGCATATTTTCCACTCTCCATATGTTCATATTTTTCTCTGGAGCTTACCTCCATAACAAAGCTCACTAAACATCTGATTAGTATTCAAGAAATCCAAGAAAAATTCTAACTTTGGGAGTTGCCTTACGTAAACTTTAAAACCCACGCACAAAGAAAATGGACAAACCAATAATTTGAGCAAGAAAAACAACATTTTGGGTTAGATAGTCATGAAATTTAAAGAGGAAAGGGAAAAAGTGTAATGTTAAAAGGGCAGTCTTCATTAATCATTTATATAGAGTCATCGTGGGCATTAATGTTGTAGAATTATGGAGCGATGGATTGTATTTTATAACTGAGCTTTATTGATGGCTGGTAACATACAACATACTGGGACTACAACAGGTGTCAGTATATCGTCCTCTGACACTGCAGGCCTCCTGCACACACCTGTGTATGTTGTGAGACGTCTCCGTGCTGTAAAACATGCAACTGCAATAGATTGCTGTAAACAGAGTAACAGGTTCAATCTATGACAAATGTATTATACATTTGCCACCCGTAATGATTTATTTTAACCTTTTTTCCAAGGTGGGCTAATTTTATAACACACATTAATAGAAAGAGAAACGTGACTATGACAAACATTCTCCCAATCCCAAACAGCTTTTTCTGCTTTTGAATTTTGTTCTGAGTATTTGATGTTCCCCAGAACTTAGTCGCAGCATTACTTGGAGTGAGCCCTGGCATCATCTCTAAAATGGACAGGCTGCAAAGGGAGCCTTTTAGGCAGATGACGCCACAAAAAGACAGTCTATTCACCCCGTTGGTACTCTGGAACTTTAGCCAGTCTTTTAAGGGTCTCGTTCGCTGACAAACCGTGTAATACTTGTTCCTTTTTAAATGCAATCGATCACTCTGAGTTCCATGTGCATGCTACACGTGAACATTTTCTCCAACCACCATTGCCTGCATTCTACGCAGAAAGAAAATAGAGGAGAAAACGAGAGAGAGTTAGAAAAGCCAGTCCCTTTTACACCCACCTTGGCTTGCAACCGCCCATGTGAAAGATGTATTGATTTGTGCCCAGGAGAGAGCAGGGCTAGTAGAAGCTAACCATTGGCAACTCCACAACATGGTGAAACACGTTCGGGCTTGTGTTATTTGTGGACATAGCACATCATCGTTGCATTTTTACCCAAGAAAGAGGAGCTGAGGAAGAAACAAATAGAATTTGTCTTTGAAACATTACTAGCTATATATACTAAGTAACTGTAAGTGTAAGTTAGTTATTTGTTCGAAGGCACCATAAGAGTCACATTGCTTTTAGTCAATCAGAGGGGAAATGTTTGCATCATCAATATTAATGATTAAGACTCGGAATCCTGTCGTTTTCCATCACCCACTTCTCTGACGAATTTCAACCTTCTGAACTATGATAAATGAACATTGATAAACAAAAAATTGGTTTCAAACTTTCGGTCCTAATGTGGTGTGATGGGCGGGGCTACACAGAGAGAGGAGTGGAATCATGAGTGGCAGTAGAAGCGGGAGGCTAAAGATGTTCCCTTTATCACGTTGCCTTCAGGAAACGTGGGAATGAACATAATCTATCAAAGACCTCCTGCACTGTATTATTACATCATTGGTAGAGAATACATCAAGCGTAACCACTAAAGCTCAGATATTAAAGCTGTTTCAGTCAGTACTGTGTACAAATTATGCTGTAAGAGTGATCAATTAGCAGTTTTTCCAATCACTGTGTCAGAAGTGGACATTTCCCATGCCCCCAAAGTAGCGTGCATTGTACCGGGCGGGTTGTACCTCACTGAAAGATGGCGTGCAATGATGTCTTGTGCGAAAATCTGTTCCGCTAAAATATTCTGTTCCCCGTTTGTCGGGAGCGCCCCCCCAATATCTACAAAAAAATGATGAGATAGTAGTGTATGATGTGATGAAGGAACAACCTAAACACAAGATGATTGGTTAATCTGTCCCATGGGGCATATAGAAACAACACAGGCTGAATTATACTATTCCCCTTTAACGTTGCTAAAACTGTTTTTTTCTTTTAAATAAAAAAATAGGCGATTAAAACAAACAACACAAAACTGTGTAATAATACAAAAAACACAAGACCAGGTTTATTTCTATTAATTTATTTACTGGAAGCTTAATAAAGTAACAACTTTGGCATTGACTATCTGTAATCATGCTGTGAAGATGGGTGGATCCGCCTCTCTGGCTGCAGTGCGCGCTCCTGACACACGTGGGCATGGGAAATGGTTGGGAAAACTGCTAATTGATCACTCTTACAGCATAATTTGTACACAGTACTGACTGAAACAGCTTTAATAACTGAGCTTTAGTGGTTATGCTTGATGCATTCTCTACCAATCATGTAATAATACAGTGCAGGAGGTGTTTATAGATTATGTTCATTCCCACGTTTCCTGAAGGCAACATGATAAAGGGAACGCCTTCAGCCTCCTGCTTCTGCCACTCACGATTCTACTCCCCTCTCTGTGTAGCCCCGCCCACCACGCCACATCAGGGCCAAAAGTTTGAAACTGAAAAACAGGAATCTGAAAGTGTAGAAGAAGGATCTGAAGCTGAAATAAAAATTTGAAACTGTGAAGAACTTTTTTGACTTTAATTAGAAAGATCTGAATCTGAAAAAATAAAATCTGAAACTGAAGAAAAAACAAATCTTAAACTTGAAAAAAAATATAATAATGAACATTTTGAATTAAAGTTGATTCAGAAAATTACAAAACAAAAATATTTCAGGTAATATAAACCTTCAAAACTATTTCATTTTATTTTGAACCCAATTTTTTTGTTGTTCAATGTTCACAATAAAAGCTTGACTTTCGTTTTCAGTTTACATATTTTCAGTTTCAAATATTTCTTTCAAATACACAAACATTATGGCCCTGATTTAACTCCATATAAAGTTGCTTTTAACAAAACAATTTTTTAAATGCTAAAATTTTAAATCATGAGGTAAAGAAATTTACAATAATAAACCTTGTAAATAAATGTCTTTTTCCCACATCAAATAATAAACAACAACAGGTCTCTTTCTCTCCATCACCCTTTTCCAGCAGTGTTGCTGTACCAAATGGCGGTTAACCAGAGAGAAAAGAAATAACACCAGATGGAAACTCAAAATAGCGACATATAGCTTCATATTACTGATTAAAACAACTAATACACCTTCAATTTACTCTGTGAAAAGGCACTCAAAACTTTCAACACATGAATCAGTTTTTCTTTAAAACAAGCTGTTACCAATTTTCCTTAGCTGCTAGTCAGCCATTAGCCATCTTAAAACAACTTTGCCAACTCACCAAAATGCCAAAAAGTCAAAACTTCTGTTTTTTCGACACTCCGATCATACAGTCTGCATCATCGGTTTCACACAATGTTTTCAGACTAGTAATATGAAGAAAAATTCCCTTTAACAGGTTGTTTATAATTTTACCGCACCATTTTCATCAGCATCCTGGTCTCTGCCTTATGTGCTATTTTCATAGGCAGAAGTAACTCTGCTCAGCCAATCACAATTTGGCATTTCCTGATTAAGCCAATCATGAACTAGTGTGGGAAATGGCTTTCATTGACAGTTCTTAAACCCAATAGAAGGTCGCAATGAACAATTCTGTACCAAAGTGAGTAAGTGGCAGAATCTTAACTGCTCTGTCTTCTCAAACCCCCAGACGGTCGTGGCAGATGGCCGCTCCTACTGAGCCTGGTTCTGTTGGAGGTTTCTTCCTGTTAAAGGGGAGTTTTTCCTCTCCACCGTCGCTACATGCTTGCTCAGTATGAGGGATTGCTGAAGGATTGCTGTGGTTGGAAAGTCTGCATCAACGGGGCCCAACCTCACGCCAATGACTGACGCAATCTGCTGGGATTCCTTAAATAGGAAACTTTTTAACTGATTGGAATGTTTGTATAAATGTATTGAAATGACTTCTTGTTAAGTGCCTTGAGATGACATCTGTTGTGAATTGGCGCTATATAAATAAACTGAATTGAATTGAATTGAAATTAACCAAGGCAAATACAATTTCTCTATTAGCGACTAAAGTGACAATCAAGATAACGTGTTTAAATGTGTATAGAAAAGACAACCATTTTTCCTAGTGGGCAACACCTCCATAAGAGAACATATTTGACACACCCAAAAGGTCCAAATAATGTGAAATTTACTGACCTCATACTTGTGACTTAATCCGCTGAAGCAAACAGTTGATATACTTTCATGGTGAGCATTTTACTGTAAAATATTCTGCAGTAGAAGTTTGATATTTTGAAACAAACAAGACTTTTTTGTTTCTGTAGTCAACAAACTGGTTCCTTTGAATCAGTCTTTGGTAATAAACCAATTAATTATTTGTTCCTGCAGGATCCTGATGCCATTTTACACTTTCTTAAAAATAACACAGATTTTTCTTTTCTTTGTTAAGGGCCTAATTAGAAGGGTAGAAATAATGAAGATGCCACTGATGTTTGATCTACAAGAACACCTCACAGGTGGTTGTGACCGGTATGAAATACCAAAGACGGGAAGAGTAACAAAACAGCCCACACATCTGACAGTTTTCTGTAATTATGCATTATGACCTTGAACCTCACCAGAGTTTCACAGTAACAAAAAAAGTGGTTTTATTAAAGTCTTAAAATCACCTCTTTAATTATGTGAACGGCAAAATCAAAGGAACTAATGATATGGCAAGCTTCTGCTGCCACAGGTTGACATACATTTGGAAACAAAAACAAAAAAACATCCTGCTGCTTCTTTAGCTGCCAAAGCAACAATATCATGTTTCCAACTTGGGCCGGACGGAAGATGCACACCAACATTTTGTCTTTCTCTGTTTACAACACACCCTCTCAGAGGAGCCCACCATAAAACAGGAAAGACGACAAGGGAACGGAAGGCAGTTTTGGCTAATGTATATCAAGGAGAGCTGGGGAGTCTTTGCTACTCTTTTTCTCACCCTGCCTTTTGTAATGAAGCAGCAGCCGTCTCCTAGTCCAAGCTCACCATCGTGGCAGAGCAGCAACCCCCTCCTGTTTTCCAAATGTGGCCTCCTGCCCCTGCCAAGGATGCTGAGACATGCGTAAAAGAGGGAGTAGGGTTTTCTTTCTGTCTGAGGAAGTGCTAATAAGTGAAAGTGTCTGCCAGGAGACAGACCTGGTGCATGAATAGGTGGGTTTTCATTAGGCATTCAGCACCTGTGGACATGTGACCACTTTGGGAGAGAAGCATGAGGGAGAGATTTAATGGAGGTAGAAGAAATGGTGGATCAGTCGCTGTGGTAATTGGGCTCTCCTCACGTTATCTTTCAAAAGTGTCTGAAGCTCCTATAACAATGTGTTTTTGTGTGGATGTGGCTTTTTCGCATGCATGAGTGTGTAATATTTAGCATTTAGTTCTATGGTTTAAGATGCAAGCCCTGCCTATTTGAAATGTGCAGGTTTTTGTTCAGCTAGCCCTGTGTTTGTGTGTGTGCGTGCACAAAAACACTATAAAGCAGATCTGTTTATCAGTTAACGAGACAAATCTGTTGCATTAATAATAAATTATAACTTGCGTCCCATATGGAGGTCCCAGATACACACACCATACCACACAAACACACTGCTCCCTAATGAAAGACATGCTTTAGCCCTAAAACTATATAAACTTTAAAAAAAAGAGTTACGTCACGTTCTGTGTAGGAGTGGAGCAAAAAATCTGTTGAAAACGATTTAAGTCTTTCGACTGATATTCAGTGGGGGCCATCCTAACATAAATATGCTTTGATCTAAACCTCTGCCCAAGTCTCAAGTCTATCGCAACATAAATAATATATATATATATGTATATATATATATATATATGTGTATATATATATATATATATATATATATATATATATATATATATATATATATATAACAGAAAAAACAAAGTGTGAGTTAGGTCCAAGTCAAGTCTGTTTCAACTGAAACGACTTACTGGGTTGCTGGTCATTTAACCTACTCTGTGACTTTGGTCTTTGGGTCCAAAATGGAGCCGTCCACCACAGGACATTTTGTACCAACCATGGTAAGAGAACAGGTTAAAGTAAGAAAGCTTAAAAAAACAATATAAAACAGGATGCCAAAACTGACCAAATACTAAACATAAAATTAGTTTAAAGAACAAAACAAAAAAACTGCTCAAACCTAAAAGAAAAACTTTACAGATGGCCAGGCAATTATATTTGTATAGCACGCTTTTAACAACAGGGTAATTCAGTTAAATTCAGTTTATTTATATAGCGCCTATTAACAACAGATGTCATCTCAAGGCACTTTACAAGAAAAGTTATTTGAATATAATTTTACAAATATTCCAATTAGTTAAAAGTTTTAGTTAGTTTCCTATTCAAGGTGCTTTACATGATTTGATGACAAAGAATATAACAATTGGAAATCAAAAGCAGCAATTTAGCATGAAACACACACAACACATGAAAAACGGCAATAAACCAATAAACCATGAACACATATTATACACATGACATTAATCATGAAGACGCGGTTGCAGTAATCAATCCGACTAAAGATAAATGCCTGGATGAGTTTTTCAAGGTCCTGTTGCAACATCAGTCCTTTAATTCTAGAAATGTTCTTCAAGTGTAAGAAGGCTGACCTTGTTATTGCCTTTATGTGACCTTGGAGGTTCAGGTTTGAGTCCATTACTACACTTAGATTTTGGGCCTGATCAGTGGTTTCTAGCTTTATTAATTGAAGCTGTTTGCTGACTCTTGTTCCTCGCTCCTTTTTAGGTCCAAAAATGATTAGTTCAGTTTTGTTTGTGCTCAGCTGGAGAAAGTTGTGGCACATCCATCCATTTATTTGTTCTATGCATTTATTTAGGGTTTGGATGGGTTCAGAGTCACCTGGTGATATTGTAATGTAAAGCTGAGTATCCTCTGCATAGTGATGGTACCTAATCTTGTTGGTTGTTATGATCTGGCCTAGTGGGAGCATGTGGATATAAAATAGGAGAGGCCCTAAGATGGAGCTTTGGGGCACCCCACATATGAATTCAGTTTGTTCTGATGAAAAATTGCCTATTGACACGAAGAACTTCCTGTTCTTAAGGTAAGCCTCAAACCAGCTAAGTACTGTACCAGAGAGTCCGACTTGGATCTCTAGTCGTTCCAATAATATATCATGATCAACAGTGTCAAATGCTGCACTGAGATCCAAAAGGACCAGCACTTTGGTTCTACCACAGTCTGTATTTATGCAAATGTCATTGAAAACTTTGACGAGGGAAGTCTCAGTGCTGTGGTAAGCGCGGAAACCAGACTGAAACATATCAAAACGGTTGGTCATTGTTAGGAAGCTATTTAGCTGTTGAAACACAGCTGTTTCAATAATTTTACAAATTAATGGAAGATTAGAGATTGGCCTGTAGTTCTGCATTAACATGTTGTCCAGGTTGTTCTTTTTTAGTAGGGAATTAACAACTGCTGTTTTTAAAGCGTGGGGGAAGACACCTGACAGGAGGGATGAGTTCACTATTTGAATCAATTCAGATTTAAAGGGGACATATCATACAAAATCCACTTTTTTAACCTTTAAATGCCTTTTGCTGTGTATTTGGAGACCCTAGGAGTGGAGAAAAGTTGAAATTAGTCTCTTCAGATGCTGAAAATATATCTTTAGTTTCTATTTTGGTCCGATTTTCCAGTCTGTTCAGATTTTTCTTCTTCCTATTACTTTTTTTTGCCTATGACGTCACAGTCTTTGCAGCGGCACAGCCAAATAAGTACTTGGTACTTACTTTGTATTTGCCGCGAGTTTGTAGTCCAAGTTAAATGTCCAACCTCAAGGATGCCAAAGGTTCCAGCAAATAAACAAAAATGTTCAGTTGTTGGCTGTAATAATCCCCACCCTTCTTTACACGGTCTTCTAGGATCAGAATCTCTTAGAAGTACCTTGACTTTTATTTTCCACAGAAATGTACCAACAGTGGTTGGTAAAGTCATTCTTGTATGTGCAAAACACTTCACAACAACCTATGCCAGCATCGCAAAGGATTTGCTGAAAGACTGCGTCTAATTGAGGGGTCTTTCCCTACCATCTATGGACACGTTGGACACAGCACTTCGGTAAGATGTAACGCTAAAATGTGTATGATTGCAAGACCTCCTAGTCATTGTTTTGTTAACATTGATGTTAGCTGGTGCACCTTTCTTCACATGTTAACGCTGAGTGATCAGTGTTCTTGCTCATGGTATAGAGGATATGCGTGTTTTCAGTTTAACATACCTACGTTTTGGCATTTTTGTCTTGGAAAAGACTTGATTCAAATGCTTTTTCTCTACATTGGTATTGAGTGCGGATGACATTGGTAGTTTGTTTGGTACAGATATACAGATCGATTCTCTAATTTTCAAAATCTTTCAGTAAAAAAGCTGGCAAATTCATTGCAGGCCCTGGTAGAGTTTAGTTAGCTTGGCTGTAGCGTTAGCTCGCTTGCTAACAAGGTCGAAAGCCTTGTTTGCAATTATTATTCATAATTATTATTGATGTAGTATTTATCATTTTTATGTATCAATAAGAACTTTTTGCGCTGCTGGGTAATCGTATCTCTGCTGTCAAACTACAAAAAAAGCCGACTTGACCCAAGCTGCACATCTATGACCTGTAGGGGGGCGGAGTTTGAAGTGCCTCATTTTCATTTAAAGAGACCACAGCACAACGGGTTGCTCCCAGACGCACCTCAGAACAGGGGTATAAGGTGGCCTGTGGATCTTCAATCATGAGGAATTCAGACTCAAGCATTGTAGTTCCACAATGTAAGGACCACAACTGCATAGTTTAAATGTAAAAAGGAAATATTTAAAAGCATGATATGTTCTCTTTACTGACTGGGAAAACTTTCTTTAGGAAAACTGTGGGTAGGACATTGAGGCAACAAGAGGGGGAGCATAATTGGTTAATGATTTCTTCAAGGTTTGTTTTGTTCCGTTTTTGAAATTCAGACATTTTCTCTACATCAGTATTGAGTGCGGATGACATTGGTAGCTTGTTTGGTACAGATATACAGATCGATCCTCTAATTTTAAAAATCTTTTCAGTAAAAAAGCTGGCAAATTCTTTGCAGGCCCTGGTAGAGTTTAGTTCATGGCAGAGGTTTGGACTCGAGTCATGTGACTTGGACTCGAGTCAGACTCGAGTCATATATTTGATGACTTCAGACACGACTTGATAAAATGTACAAAGACTAGCAACTCGACTTGGACTTTAACATCAATGACTCGTGACTTTACTTGGACTTACACCTTTTGACTTGAGAAGACTTGCTACTTCCCATGAAAACTGGGGGGAAAACATTTTTACACGCCATGAAGGCATTCCAATTATATTATCAGGTTGGTCCAGTTTTTCAGAAGAGATCATTTTGAGGGGTGAGGATTTTATTGATGACATGTTTAAAAAAGTTTAGATTAACAGGACCCGTGTCTATTTGAAAGTTAAAAGTTTTTGCAATATGAAGTCAATACAATACAGGACTGAAGCTGTTGTGCATTGTTCTAGTGCAATATGCTGTTGAAATACAAGCATTTTTTGTGAAAATTAAATTTTCAGTTTTTTTACGAATTTGATTAATGTTATTGTATAAATAGAGGTTTAAATAAATACAAATCTTACAGACATACATGATTTGTATAAATTTATTTCTGTGGTAAGAGGAATTGAAATGACTCGAAAGTAAAATGGTAGGACTTTTGACTCGACTTGAGACTTGTTGGCTTTGACTTTTGACTCGACTTGGACTTGCCTCATCTTTGACTCAACTTGACTCGGGACTCGATGACAAAGACTTGAGACTTACTTGTGACTTGCAAAACAATGACTTTGTCCCACCTCTGGTTCATGGTCTACTGTCGCAGGAGGATTATTCTTTCAACTGTTGCAAATAACATCAGCGCATTATTAATGTTTCTGTTAATAATTTCAGAAAAGAACGATTCCCTTGTTTCTTTCAAAATTAAGTGATATCTGTTTAGTATGTCGCTGTAGATCTGATAGTGAACCTGAAGTCGAGTTTTCCGCCATTTTCTCTCGGCTCGTCGACACTCCCTTTTTTTCTACATACCAGTGCATCACTAGTCGACGAAGACTTCTTTCTACCCAAGACTATTTTCACTTTGATTGGAGCAATGGTATTAATGATGTCTGAAATTTTAGAGACAAAGTTATCTAGCAGCATTTTTACTGAGCTTGTGTTGGAGGAAGAAGGGGATGGGGGTGAGGGGGGAGAGTAAGTTCTTTTAAAGGTTTCAACTAAACTGTCCTCAAGAAATCGCTTTTTTTTACAGTGGTCTTACATTGATCTTCACAAATCCTGGACAAATGTTGCTTAAGATCGCATATGAATTAAAAAAATATGACTTTTTTAAATGAATAAAAAACAAAGAAACAATGGCTGACTCATACCTGTCATGTTTTGGATTTGAAAATAAGGGAAAAATTCCATCAGCCGCGAGCCAAACCGCCACCACAACCAACCTATAGTATCTCTTACATTTTAGGATAGGTGTACAAAAAAGTCTATAATCAGTTTTCAACTAATTACTAACTACAATTAGGTGTTCAGAATCTGATAGGCCTACCTTTGTTGACATTGAAATGCTGTGAACATTATGTTATAATACAGCCTAAATGAAAACACAAAAGGGTAAATCAAGCACATTTATTGATTTTACATTTTTCAGTTCATATGCTATTTAACACATTACATACTTACAGTTTATTTCACAATGCTTGTCTTTAATTTACATTTAATTTTCATTAGACATTTTCTTTTAATATATCATGTTCACTCCTGTGGCTCTCTGACATTCATTACTGACTTATTATACAAGAGGGTGATCATATTCTGAGAATCCAAAAAGAGGACACCCTCCCCAGCATGGGCGTGACTACCCCCCGAATCAAATTTATAAATTAATATGGATTCAGGTCAGAAAATACTCAAATATTAGATTGATGAGGTAAATACAGTCAGATGTCATTTCCATCTCTCACATGAATTTGAAGGACTGCTTTGAAAAACCAGCATAATAAATCAAATAGACTAAAGAATTTTTATTATTTTTGCAGAAAAATATAATTATTAATGATTGATGGAAAAGTGTTCCAGCAAATATGTTTTTAAAAATGATGTAGGAATTTATTCTTCAGTAAATCACTGAGTCATGTTTAGTGTTTTACCTGCTGACAGAGAACTTCTTCTGTATCTTATAACATGCAGGCTGAATGGTGCGACTTGAAAACGTTATTTTCTAGTTGATGCATTAGATTAAAGGTTGAATATGGAACATGAACACTATAGCGACATCTAGTGGGTCTAAGTTGTAGCTACAACAATAGAAAAATAATTCCCGCTGTTGGGTTGCCTGGTTCGCTGCTAATAAGCCCAGTGACAAGCCTGAACTGTGTCCAGTGAGGAATGTATTTTAGAGCAGTTTAACTGACAGCTAAAGTTAGCAAGTGACTTAGCTTACCGATCCAGGAGGAAAGTCGCCGTTTCCGCGTGTGTTCGACGCCGTGGACATGTTTTATGTGGGACCCTCTAGTGTAGGCTTCCCTTAAAACTACTCTAGTTTCTGTTCTTCTCCGGTCACTCCTCTGCTGAGATGGATAACGATATCTCCTCCAGGGCTCTGAAGCTGCTGCTTGACTTGCATACTGTCGGCTTCTTTTTTAATGTGCTCTGGAACTCACTTTTTTTTACTCCGAGAGGTGGGGGCGCCGAACTCCAAAACCCCAGCGGGAACTGTTTCAAAATAAGACCCAGAACTGAGAGACAGAGAGTAAAAACAACACACACAACAACAGATATCTGTTTCAAAAGGACGCACCTGCAGATGGGAGCCAGACAAAATCTGACTCTCTTTTCTACAAGGGTGTACCATTTTTATTTCCAAAAGAACAAAGAACATATCACATGACTCCTCTCTCCTCCTTCTACATCTTGACAGGTCATTTATTTTCTCCAGGTCTCCTGACCGTACCAGGAACTAGAGTTATAGCTGATCCTCCCTGCTTTCAGTTCATATCTTTACTCAAGAGTTTGTTTACTTAAAACCTTAAACCCTATAAAATACTGGTAACAGAGTCATGTTTTACTACCCTGAATAATATAAACAGGCCTATTACTTCTAAAGCTTAAAAAAAGATATAATTAAAACATATGTACTGCATAATAAAAAATAGCCCCAAAAAAGTAGAATACAACAATACTCAGCCATTTTTCCCAGTACCAGCCGAGTTGTACCGACCACATAGTTGGATCATAGAGACCGTATCTGGCACCCCGCGGCTGCTACTGGCGATAGGTGTAAACATTACGTCATTGTCGTGCCCGTTAAAATTCATATTTTATTATATTTTAATTCTATTTTGTTATATTTTAATTCAAATGATTTCATTTTGCACCATTTGAAACACCCGTGGAGGTATTATTATTATTATTTTTTTAATAGCTTTTTTTGAAAATGTCCCATATTCAACCTTTAAGTAATTAATCATTATTACATTATCACCATAATAAACTATAGCAAGTTTTCAAGATAATATAGTTTATTTTAAAACATTACATCTGACTCATATGCACCAATCTAGATCATAATGATCAGACTCTGGCACCCATCATTCAATATGCATTAAAATTGGAATATTCTCCTTTTTATTTGATCTATTTTTACCCAAGATCACTTGATGTTAAGACTGGAGTTTTCTAGATCTGTTGCGTTCAATTTTTCAGACAGAGCAACGACAGTAGCATATTTATAATCCTGAGATCCCGAGCAATCCACTGATACTAAATATGTCCAGATTGATTACTGGGGAAGGGATGAAATATTGATCCAAAGTAGAACTGTTTGTTACCGCGACGTCTCAGAGTCAAATGATTGTCGGTGATAACTTTAAACTTCGGATAATAATTCATCTGTGTCGTCGCGAAATGAATCCTAACCTGCTGTAGCAGCTCAGATTTTGTTAGTTCATGTGTGCTGCTCACCTGAGCTCCACTGCCCCGGTAAAAACGGCTCTTACGACCATGACTGAACATTGGGGATTTTTTCTACAATTCGTCTGTGAAACTACACTTCCGCCTCGGCTCTTTTTGTAGAGCCAGTTCTTTTGGCTTGGCTCACCATAAAGAGCCGGCTCTTTCGGCTCCTCAGATTTTCTGTTGCTTAAAGTGTATTTATTACCAAAATTAATGCAAAATTTTTTAAAAAACGGCTCCCAATGACGAGCCGGCTCCCATCGTTCACTTCAAAGAGTTAGCTCTTAGATCCGGTTCATTCGCGACCGACACATCACCGATTCGAAGTACGAACTCCACCGTGAAAAATGCAGAAAGTTTCTTTACACAATGATGCATGAAGAAGACATATTCGTTTCAGCCTTTTATTTTGATCAGCTAAATCAGCTTAAACAATTTCTGCCAGAAACGTAGTGCACACATGAGTTGCTCTGTTGTTGACTGCCAGAATCAACATGGAAATATTTTTTCAATTTTTTTTACGCCGGAATCCTTTACAAATTTGGGACAATATCAGGCGAAGTTGGCACCGAAGCTCCATTTGGAAAAAGGGGCCATTCCAACAATCAGAGACTTGCCTGCAATTGAAACAGTAAGGCTGTGTTTTTATTTCTCTGCTGTGTGTAACAAACAGCAGTTAACTGCTAATGTGGCTATTGTATGCTAGCGGGAGTAGTAGCTATAGGTTAGATATGCTGAAGCGTTACCTGCGGTGTCAACCCCCCTCCTTCCTGCCACCAATCAATGCGCCCCTCATTTGCATTATTACAATGCCCGTCCACGACAGCCAAAGTATCGCATCAGATCTCGCGAGACAATAATGCCTTCAGAAATAAGGGTCAGAAGAGCTCTGTGTTTATTTTTTTCACTTTTTTTCAACTTTTCTTTTTTAGAAAGGCCTGAAAGACTATAATAGAGCGTGGGTATCCAAGATAAAACTAGGTTATGACTCCTTTAAAGATATATATAATACGGGAGATTTACGGGAAAATAATAATACGGGAGGACTGCGGGAAAGCGGGGTAAAATACGTTACTTTCCCGGCCAAAACAGGATACTTGACAGCTATGGGCTGACTTGAGACTTTTTCCACAGCACTCTACTCCTGTTCTGAACAAACCAGTTTAATGGATTCACAATTTGCTTGTATAATAGCAGCCCCGCTCTGTAATGTATTGTTCAATACTCAGGTGTAACTATGTTTAAGACCAGCACCCATGCAGCTTGCCTATTACAGCAAAGTGGTTAAGTGCTTCCTACCACAGTTGAATATGTGTCCTGGTGGTTAAAAAAGAGAAATGAAAAACTGAAAAGCAAAAGAGCCTTTAAAAAGAATGCCACTTTAAAAGATGATGAGAAAATCTGCTTTCCTGGGAGGGAAATATGAATAAATTACAAATGTTGAAAGACTTAAACACCATTTGTTTCTTATTTCAGATGAGGAAGTGCTGCTTGATTTTTTTAGCATAAAACTGAAAGTAGATTTTTTTAGATGTACTGAGGTATCAGCATTAGCTATTGTGGCCCAACTTCAGTAGAATATGTGGTATTTATGGTTCTAACATCACAATGCTTCACAAACTGAGACTGTTTACAAGAAAAACCAGACTTCTTGTTTTTAAACTTTGTGGGCCACACCCACTTTTGGAAGAAGACAGAAATAAACAAATACTGAGTTATCCAGCATATGTTTGTATTTTATCATCTTCATGCTGTTAGTTGGTGCAACTTTTTTACACTAGTCACAAACATCTCTGTTTATATCTCACCGGTTGTTGAAAATCCAACTGCAAAGCATCTATTTCCATATTTCCTTCTTTTGGATTTTGGTGATTGAATAGTGCTTCCTTCTTCTCTGTGTGTCTTGTTTGGCTTTAAAGCATAGCCTGGTTATCTTTTCATTCCTATAACATGGTTATTCAGGTCTAAACGTCAGAGATTAACAACAGTAATACACCACCAAATTGCCAAGTCAGACACATGCCCACTGTGGCCTTTATAGTTCTAGCAAGTCTTCCTTCTATTGGCTAACATTTTACCCAGTTGAAAAAATCAATATCTACAGTCTCTACTACTTTTTATCATTTCTAGCTGTGACTGGTAAGCAGCAAGTAAGACCAACTCTCTGTTATTTGGTCATGCTCTGAATTAGTTAAACACCAGGCTGGGAACCCCAAAAAAATGGTCCAGTTTGGATGTATTTTGTGAACATGCAGAGCCATGGGCCATTATGATATTTTCATGGTATGGTAACCTTAACATAGAACAAAATGCAGTTTCGATTTGAATCTTGATATAAATGCTTTAGTTCAAAAATATTAAAGCAACACATATTTCTTCTGGCATTATATATTGAGCAGAGATTGCGCTACACTAGTTAGTTGTCTGTCGTTTTGACTGACTGAGTCAAAACAAATCCGGTCATAATCTATTTTTACCTGTAAATGAATTACATTAAAGACATTAAAACAAAAGAATTGAGCAATGACACTTAAAATAAGAACAGTTCGTCTGCTGTGGCCTGAACACACTTTCCAACAACTTACTCCTGGTCCACATGGACCTGAATTGTGCACCCACTTGAACGTAATCACAATTCTCAAGGATGATTGCTGCAGAGGTTATTGTCATGAGGTGTAGGGTTTTGATGTTGGTTGTTCTAGAGGCTGAATCCCCGCTCTGCTGCCACACTGTAGATTGGAATCAAAAGTTCTTCTGCGAAAAATATAGAAACTGGACATTTGCCTAAATCAGGAAATGTGGAAAACTAACAGGGGGTTGTTTTTCTCTAGCTATAGCAACTAATTGTCCCATTTCTTCTGCATTCTTCAGCGTTTTAGAGTGTATTTTCTCATTCCTGAAATCTCAATGCTCATATGGCCAATAAAACTATACAGTAAGACTTTATTCTGTGACTTTACCTGCATCGTTGCTTCCTTCATAATCTGGTCCCTCCTGGACTCTGTCTAAGGTTGCTATCTCTGCTTTTCCCCAGTATACAGCAACCAGTCCAAAAATCACGTCAGCTTGCATATTCACCGTCCATTTGCATATATACCCTCAGATAGAAACTCAGATGCTCCACACATTCTCCACCACCTCCTCCTTCTCTCTGTGTTTGAAATGAGTTGAGCTGACATTTTGCCGGTCTCCCTCGCTCTGCACCTAAGTTATTTCCCATCTGACTCTCTGCCATCTTCCTTTTCTCTACCTTCCCCTCCTTTCTCCCTTTATCTGTGCTCTTCTACACAAGATGATGTGACTGATTCCTCCATTTTGCAGGCCTGACCTCAATGTATAGTTTTGACCTCTGTATGTCTTAAAAGTGTGTCCAGTGGCAGATTTTTTGCTACCTGTATGTCTTCTTGTTAATACCAGTCCATCACCCAGGCTGTGTCTTCCTGTTTCTTCCCATCGATGATGACCGCTGATCAATTCATTCATTTACTGACCTTTACAGGCACAGACTATTAGTCTGGCGTCAGTACACATGGAGGAACTCAATAGCTCTCTTCAAATTATTGCATATGACATAAAAAGACTGGAGAGCAAGGTTCAACTGCTGTCTTTTCGCAGCCAGTATTGCATCCAATATCCAATTGCGGCAGGTATCTTCGTCTTTAAATCTGATCATTATTCAAAGCTGGCCTTAGAACTGTAGCAGACTGGAAATTCCTCTGAAGCAGCATTAGACAAGGTCCAGTGCACCCCAAGACACGAAATCCACTGATTCAAAGAGTAATAATTATCGTAATAATTAATTCATGCACACTTGAAGAATATCTGATTAAAATGTTCCTTTACAGCTCCGTTGAAAGAATGAGGGACACTCTTCAAACAGGCTCTCCAGACGTTAAATTATTTTCTTTTTCCCCCCAGAAAACTTTTGTACACCTTCTGACATGATCTGGTTCAGCTAGACTGGTCATGATGGTTTCACCAGATCTGTACAGAGGTTGAGTGTTACTTTTTGGAGACTGTCTTTGATTTTCTAATTCTGCTCTCCATTTAGGCATTCTTCGCAACTAATTTTGTTCATTTTTACATTTTGTACATTTGTTTTTTCTTTTTCTATAGAAGGTACTCCTAGCTGCTTTGTTTCTTTTCTGGACAGAACTACTGCTGTAATTTCAATCGATGTACTCATTGTTTATCTTTTACTGTGAAAAGTATTCCAGTCCAAATGCTTCTGTGATAAGACTTGTTTCCTTCTTTGATGGGGCCTGTGATTGAGGTGGGCTTTGATTGCATTACCCATAGAAAGTACACCCTTGCTCAGTGCTACCACATTTGACTGTGTCTTCCCTCGATGGTGCAACTGATGGAGGTACTGTAATGCTGACATTAAGCTTGTGTCCTCTTGGTTTTTCTTTTCCATAAAAGTGCATTGTGCTTCTTTGTTAAGCTGTGTTTCTTTTCTGAGGAAAAGGACATTAACTCAGTGTACTTGGATATTCTTTTCTATATGAAGTACTCCTGATAGTTTTTCAATGAAAGAGCCCTTTCATACATTGACTTTGTGTACTTAAGAGGCTTAGGAGACTATTAAGTTGGGTATTCGTATCTAATAAAGTTGTGGTGCGTTAGAAATGTACGATTTTCTTAATGATTAACAGTTAAGATACTAAAAACGAGGTCCTAGAGCCAACCATTGGTTTATCAGTGCTTCTACATAACTTGATATTTAAATAAACGAAATTTTATTTTTTTGAATAAAATAAAAACGGTACAAATTACAGGTATTAAGTTGTCACTACTCTAGCAATATAGGCATTTCTATACATTTAATGGCAGTGCAAAGATTAGGACTTGTGTAAAACAGTTTTTAAGAGCCTGAGTTAGGCAGTGAAACAGACTGGAGAAAGACTAAAGCAATCCCTTCTTTTAGAAAACACCCATAATGGTCTCAAACAAAAAAGTATATTTTTTTTGTTCTTCTTTGTCCCAGTAGACGTTTGTCAGATGATGTTTCTGTCTTCAGATCGTCTCTGTCTCCATCTCCCTAATTTCTTCTTACTTTGCTTACTTTTCTGAATGTTTTGGAGCTGCAGCCTGTTTTCTGGATGGGTAACCAGCAGTCTTTTACAGAGTATAGGTGTGAGGACTATAAAAACAAAACAATTAGTACAAATTGTTGCCTCCTTCCTTACAATCTGATCTATGTTTGCTAGAGCATGAACCATGCTTGCTCTGCAGAGCAGCAACTTTCTCATAAATTCTGACAACGCTGCAGTCAGGAGGTATTGTACAGAGGTGTTTATTTGTGCTTTATAAGTTAATTGCACTCAAACAGCAGGTAAATAGAGTTTTATTTTTCTGATTTACAGCTTTATTCTGGTGCAGTCTCTTAGAATCGTTTCCAGCTGTTTATTTAACAGTCACTGCCTTACTCGCAGGAACTGTTGCTTTAGTCTATGTCATTTTTTTCGAGATCTAGGTTTTTTTTAAACATTTAATCTTGCCTATTGATGATGACATCCATAATGTGCCTACATATGACATAAAATCTGACGGTGACTCTTTTATGCTTCACCTTGACCAGTTTCTAACCAACCAATTAAGCCCTATACCCCAGCCTCTTCTTTTTAAATCCTTATTTTGCTCACCAAGATAAATGCCTAAGTAGGGCTGGGCAATATATAGATAATATCAAATAATCGTTTTTGTCTATTTATGAAGATTAGAATTTTGGAATGTTGAGAATATTGGGGAAAAATGTCACCAACGCATCTTCTGGGTTTCCATAGTTCAAAGTTATGTTAGCCTGCCCAAGCCCTTTCATTTTGTTTTACAAGCATGTTTTACAGTGTGTATTTATTTGGACTTTGAATTCAGGTCAATTCCAAGAAGGGATGGTTGAAATAAAAGAAATAAAAAAATTGTTTCTGTCATTGTAACTTCTTTTTAAGAATAGAAAGGGAGGAAAAAAATTATTATTTTTTGAAAATCAAATTTGCATTAAACAGAATGAAGATTTTATTTTTAATCCATATTGTCCAGCCCTTACCTCCTTTAATTTTTCTGAAACAGTGACATGACATGTTCAACTTTTGCAAATAAATCTTTAAATCAAAAAAACCTTCTGATATCTTTAAATAGTACCAGGGAATATTACATATTGACAAAAATAGTGATTTGTTTTATATTGTGATATATCAATATCAGCGGATACAGTGGGTAACATAAGTATTTGAACACCCTGCGATTTAGCAAGTTCTCCCACTTAGAAATTATGGAGGGGTCTGAAATTCACATTGTAAGTGCATTTCCACTGAAAGAAACAGCATTTAAAATTTAAAAATCAGGAAGTCACATTGTCTGATTTTCAAATAATTTATTTGTATTTTGTTGCTGCACATAAGTATTTGAACCCCTGAAAAAATCTATGTTAATATTTGGTAGAGAAGCCTTTGTTTTCAATTACAGAGGTCAAACATTTCCTGTAGTTGTTGACCAGGTTTGTACATTTTTTGGATTTTGGCCCACTCCTCCACACAGATCTTCTCTAGATCTTTCAGGTTTCAGGGCTGTCACTGAGCAACACAGAGTTTTAGCTCCCTCCAAAGATTTTCTATTAGATTTAGGTCTAGAGACTGGCTAGGCCACTCCAGAACCTTGATATGCTCCTTAGTTAATCCTGGCTGTGTGATTTGGTTCATTGTCATGTTGGAAGACCCAGCCACCCATCTTCAATGCTCTGACTGAGGGAAGGAGGTTATTGTTCAAAATCTAACAATATATGGCCCCATTCATCCTCTCGTTCTGTCCCCTTTGCAGAAAAGCACCCCCAAAGCATGATGTTTCCACCCTCATGCTACACAGTTGGGATGGTGTTCATGGGATTCAACTCATCCATCTTTTTCCTCCAAACACTGCGAGTGAAGTTTAGACCAAAAAGTTATATTTTGGTCTCCTCTGAACACATGACTTTCTCCAAAGCCTCCTCTGGATCATCCAGATGGTCACTGGCAAACATCAGATGGGCCTGGACATGTGATGACCTGAGCAGGGGAACCTTCCTTGCAACGCATGATTTTAAATCATGGCGTAGTGTTCTATCAACAGTAACCTTTGACACTGTGATCCCAGCGCTCTTCATGTCATTGACCAGCTCTTCCCGTGTAGTTCTGGTGTGATTCCTCACCTTTCTTATCATTAGTGATACCCCCTGAGGTGAGATCTTGCATGGAGCCCCAGTCTGAGGAAGACTGACAGTCTCTTCCATTTTCTAACAATTGGTCCAACAGTTTATCTATTTTCACCAATCTGCTGGCAATTGCCCCATTGGCCTTTCCAGCCTTGTGGAGGTCTACAATTTTGTCTCTGGTGTTTTTTGACAGCTCTTTGGTCTTGCCCATGTTAGTAGTTGGTGTCTGACTGACTGTGGGGTAGACAGGTGTCTTTAACGAGCTCAGACAGGTGCTACTAATTTAAATTAATAAGTGGAGTAGAGGTGGACGTTTTAAAGGCAGAATAACAGGTCTTTAAAAAGTAACTAAACCCCAAAACAATTTTTTTTGCTTCTAAACTGTATAAATGGGTCTTTACCAATGCAGGCTTTCAGTTTCTGGGGATTTTTTTACATTTTGGTGTAAACTTGTTTAATTCTACACTTTTTGGTCTAAAAACGTCGTAGTGCTGCCCTCTTAGGGTTGAACTGTGGCTACTGCATTTGAATTTTGTGATTGGTGGAGAGCGGTACATCTCTATGTCACAGGCATTGACTATGTCACAGCAGCCATGGTCTCACAGACACGCCCCGTGGGTTTGGGTATAAAACTATCAGACATATTCCCCCCCCGTGGGGAGTTTGGAGTTGGATTGCGTTTTTCAGGTTACCATTATTATCACATTAGCACTCACTTAGCATAGCTAACATACTGTTTGAACGTAAGCCTATGTTAGCATTACCACTCAGAGACTGGTCTCCTCCTGTCTCTCTCTCCCTCAGCAGCAGCGCCAGCCTCGGGCAGCTCTGACTCAGCACCCCGAGCCAGCGGCTCGAATTGATATGGCTCACGGCCGCTGAGCTCCATAAAGCCTCCCTCTACTCCTCTATCTCGGGTGACGACGGAGGAGATCCACTGGTTCAGGGCACCGAGCCAGCGCCACCCAAGCTCGGTGCTGCTGAGACAGAGGGAGACTGGAGGAGTCCAGTCTCTGAGTGGTAATGCTAACATACTCTAACGTTCAAAACAGATGAATGTTGATCAGATCGATCAGTCGCAAAACTGCCAACGTCGCTTTGGTCACTGTCCATGTTTCAGAGTCAGATTAAGCTAGCTGTCACTGTCCTCCTGAACACACCCCCACGTTCCCCCCTACGCTCATCCTCCAAACTTGGCCATACCCCTCCGTCCTTCCTGGCACCGCCCACTTTGTAGAATTTTTTAAATGTTGTCTGGGGGCGGGGTTATGATTTTTCAGGGAGTTCAGTTACACTTTAAGAGCCAAAAGTATAGCTGATTGCAAGGTGTTCAAATATTTATGTGCAGCAATAAAATACAAATAAATACCTTAGAAATCAGACAATGGAATTTCCTGAATTAAAAAGAAAATTCCGTCTCTCAGTGAAAATGCACACACAATGTGAATTCCAGACCCCTTCATAATTTTTAAGTGGGAGAACTTGCAAAATTGCTGGGTGTTCAAATACTTATGTCCCTCACTGTATGAAAAATATTATTGTGATAGATTTTTTTTCCCCATATTGGCTAGGTCGAGGCATAATTATATGAATAATTTGTTGATATTTTGTTGCCAGTGTCAAAACACACCCTAAAAGAAGGTAAGAGAAAGAATACACACACACACACCCACTCTCCACCCAAACGGTCACAGATTCCTAACAAAAACAATGTCTTTTTATAGGTTCTTTTAAAATTGAAAATAAAAAATAAGTAGCTTTTTCTCACTTATTGCAACCAAGTGAAAACCAAATATCAAGGCAAGGCAAGGCAATTTTATTTGTATAGCACACCTTTAACAGTAGGGTAATTCAAGGTGCTTTACATGATTTGGTGATTTAAAAAAAACATAAAAGAAACACACATTACACATGATACACAATAAAGCAAGAGAAAGATCAAAAAAAGCAAGAGAGCATGAACACATTTCATACAAATGACATCAAGCATTTACTCGAAGGCAATTCTAAACAGATTTTTAGTCTCGATTTAAAGCAGTTCAGAGTTTCAGCAGCTCTACACTCGTCAGGAAGTTTGTTCCAGATAAGGGGAGCATAAAAACTGAAAGCTGCTTCTCCATGTTTAGTTCTGAGTCTAGGGATGTTTAGTAGGCTAGAGTTGGAGGACCTGATTGGTCTTGGTGGTTGGTACCGTGACAACAGGTCTTCAACATATTTTGGTGCTAAGCCATGTAATGATTTATAAACTAGTACAAGTATTTTGAAGTCTATTCTCTGAGCTACAGGGAGCCAGTGTAAGGACTTTAGAACTGGGGTGATGTGCTCTACTTCCCTGGTTCTAGTGAGGATGCGAGCGGCAGCGTTCTGGATCAGCTGCAGCTGTCTGATTGACTTTTTAGGCAGACCTGTGAAGTTGCTGTTGCAGCAATCAATCCGACTAAAGAGAAACGCATGGATGAGTTTTTCTAGATCGTGTTGCAAAATCAGTCCTTTAATCCTAGAGATGTTCTTCAGGTGATAGAAGGCTGACCTTGTTATTGCCTTTATGTGACCCTGGAGGTTCAGGTCTGAGTCCATTACTACACCTAGGTTTCGAGCCTGATCAGTTGTTTCTAGCTGTATTAATTGAAGCTGTGTGCTGACTCTTGATCGTTCCTCCTTGGGTCCAAAAATAATCACTTCAGTTTTGTTTCTATTCAGCTGGAGAAAGTTATGGCACATCCATCCATTTATTTGGTCAATGCACAGATTTAGGGTTTGAATGGGTTCAGAGTCACCTGGTGACATTGTAATGTAGAGCTGAGTGTCATCCGCGTAGTTATGGTAGCAAATGTTATTGGTTGCTACAATCTTGCCTAGTGGGGGCATGTAGATATTAAATAAGAGGGGCCCCTGGGGCACCCCACATGTGATTTCTGTTCGTTCTGATGAAAAGTTTCCTATTGAAACATAGAAGTCCCTGTTCTTTAGGTAAGACTCGAACCAGCCAAGTACTGTACCAGAGAGTCCGACCCAGCTCTCCAGTCGTTCCAATAAAATATCATGATCAACAGTGTCAAATGCTGCACTGAGGTCCAACAGAACCAGCACTGTGGTTCTTCCACAGTCTGTATTTATGCGGATGTCATTGAATACTTTGACAAGGACAGTCTCGGTGCTGTGGTGAGTGCGGAAACCACACTGAAAAACATCAAAACGGTTTGTCATTGTTATGAAGCCAACTGCTGAAACAGCTTTTTCAATAATCTTACTGATGAATGGAAGATTAGCGATTGGCCTGTTGTTCTGCATTAACGTGTTGTCCAGATTTTTCTTCTTTAGCAGTGGTTTAATAACTGCTGTTTTTAAAGCCTGAGGGAAGACACCTGATAGCAGTGATGAGTTCACTATTTGAACAAGATCAGTCCCAATAACAGGAAGAACTTTCTTTAGAAAAGCTGTGGGTAGGATATCAAGACAGCAGGAGGAGGAGCTTAATTGGATAATGATTTTTTCAAGGCTGTTCTGGTTTAATTCGTGGAATTCAGACATTTTCTCTACATTGTTGTTGATTGGGGATGGCACTGGTTGTGGGTTCGATATTGAGGTACAGATTGACTGTCTAATTGTTAGAATCTTTTCAGTGAAAAAGCTGGCAAATTCATTGCAGGCCCTGGTAGAGTTTAGTTCAGGGGCTACTGTCACTAAAGGATTAGTTAGTCTTTCCACTGTTGCAAATAAAGTCCGTGCATTATTAATGTTTCTGTTGATGATTTCAGAAAAGAACAATTCCCTAGCATCTTTTATAGTTAGCTGATATCTATTCAGTCTCTCTTTGTGGATCTCACAGTGAACCTGGAGTCGAGTTTTCCGCCATTTTCTCTCGGCTCGTCGGCACTCTCTTTTTTCACTAGGTACCAGTGGATTACTTGTCCACGGAGACTTTTTTCTACCTGAGACTACTTTCACTTTAGTCGGAGCAATGGAATCCATGATGTCTGAGGTTTTCGCAAGGAAATTATCTACCAACTTATTTACTGAGTTTGAGTTGGGAGATGAGGGGGATGTGGTGGAAGGATAAATACGTTTAAAGGTTTCTACTGAATTGTCACCTAGAAAACGCTTTTTTATAGTGGTCTTACTGTGGCTGGATAATTTAGCAGAGATGGTACTTTCAAAGAAAATACAGAAATGGTCTGATAATGCAATATTAATTACAGAGATGTTGGAAATATTTAAATCTTTGCTGATAATTAAGTCCAGAGTGTGTCCTTTATTGTGTGTTGGTTGTTTGACATGCTGGATCAGTCCGAAGTTGTGGAGAGTATCATCTAATGTTTTTGCTTGTCTATATTGGGGGTTGTCGGTATGGATGTTAAAGTCCCCCACAATGATTAGTTGGTCATAATCAATACATATTACAGAAAGAAGGTCATTGAAATCATTAAAGAAGTTAGAGTTAAGTTTTGGTGGTTAACATAAACTTAGAAATAAAGCTTTGTTGGGCTCATTTATCTGGGTGGCTAGGTATTCAAAAGAATCAAACGTGCCCAGAGTTACCTTTTTAAAGTTCATTGAGTTGTGAAAGATGGTGGCTACACCTCCACCTCATCTGTGTTTTCTGTTTTCGCTTAAGAAATTGTAATTTGGAGGACTAGATTCTATTAATGAAGTTGTTTTGTTATTTTCATCTAGCCAAGTTTCTGATAAAAAAGGCAGTGTAAATTATGCTCAGTTATGAAGTCATTGATAAGAAAAGACTTCCCGGATAGAGATCTAATGTTTAATAAAGCTAACTTAAGTATTGTGATGATGGGCAACTGAACCTTCTGACAGGTTATCAATTTGAGATTTTGTTTAATATAAGAGTGTGTGGTTAACGGTTTATGTTTCGTGCTGCTGATAATCACTGATATAGCCTCAGGGGTGCCGGGCGAATTCTGGGAGACGGTAGGGGTGGATTTATTGGCCGGTTATCTCAAATATCAAATATCTGTAATAATCAGTGGGGGGAAGCTTCCAGGCTTATTGACACTAGTCCCAGGCGTTTGGTGTAGTCTAAGTTTAGGTGTTAATTGTGTCCCAAATTTGATTTGCTCGTTCAGTCTGTCTGTAAAGTTTCTAAATGGAGACTCATTTGATGTGGCTGAGTCACAGGAAGATGAAGACTTGATCTCTGATGGTTGTTTATCTGTTCGGTCCTGTGGTGTCATCATGACTTGCTGTTTTTGTTCTCTGATATCCATGGGCGCCTCAAGGTCAGCTTTTGGGAGCAAGTGTTTTGCTTTCTGTTTTTGATAAGAAAAAATGTTTGCTGCTAAGAGCCTTACTCCGGCCTTGTTCAGATAACGCATCCCTTCTTTGAACAGATGATTAGCACTTCCAAATACTTTGAAATTATTAATAAATGTGAACGACCTCTCAGCTGATTGTTTCTTCAGCCATTAATGGAGCATGCGGAGTCTGCTAAATCTTTCATCATTCCCTTCAGGGACTGGTCCGCTGATGAGGATGTTTACGTTAAGTCCATCAAGTCTCTGTAGGAGATCAGAAAAGTCTCTCTTCAGAATCTCTGATTGTCTCATCGCGATATCTGCTGATCCAGCGTGAATGACGAGCTTATCCAAAGCAGGATGTTGGTCCAAGATTTTAGGGATTTTTTCTGATATTTCTCTCACTGTATTTTTGTAGCAGCTATGAACTCTGGTGTTCTTGCTACAAAAAGCCTCAATTCCATTAATTGATCCGTCTTGTATGATAACAGTCTTTGCTGGGGGGGCTCTTACTTCGTTATGTGTCCGTTTGATGCGGCTGGGTTTCTCCTGGTGACTTTGACTGGTCCCGGGGGCTGCGTCATCTTTCAGGGAACTCAAGGCTGCGAATCTGTTTTTCAGCGGGATTCCAGGTGGAGAAATATCTCTTGTTTTTGGCTGAAACCTCTTTTGTTTACTAGCAGAAGCGGCAGTTCTGGGTTCAGAGCCTTCTCTGTGCCGGAGTTTCTTTTGTTTTTTCTTCCTCGGAGAACAGGTGATTCCGTGCGTTTTAATGCTGGCCAGTCTTCATTATAGTGCAGAGTTCTGCCACTCAGATGCCTGTAGGGAGTCTCTGTGACACAGTTAGACCGATGTAACACCGGGCTGATAGGCTGTTCCCTGTTTGTATTCAACGAGATCAAAATTAATTTCCTGACGGCGTAGCTTCGTTTCAATGCCCTCAATTCTGTGGAGCAGTTTTTCAAAATCTTCAGCTGAGCAAAAAGCCATGTTGATAAGTCCATAAAAAAGTAATCCAAGAAGAGATCCGGTCCAATACAGAAACTCCAGAGGCTGGGTAGATAAAGTAACTAAGAAAAGGTTAAGAAAAGGAAACAAGAAAAGCAAACAGAAAAGAAAATAAAGTGAACGGATCTGGAGAGAGACAGAGAGCACCTGCTCCTCCTTCAGCAGTCGCAGAGAGACAGCTCAAGAAAGTAAGAAATAAGAAAGCAAGATCTTATTTTTTGTCCTTCTTAACAGCAGTAAATGTTGAGTTGGAAAGAAACACATCAAAAAGGTTCAAGTAAAGAGTTCAATTTATGCTCTAAACCCATAGGTCTTAAAGTCTGGGGCAAGTACTTGGGCTGACTTTAGAAGTGTCAGAAGAGGTTGTATGGAGCAAAACAAAAAATGCTTCAGGAAGGGTTTGAGGGGTTGCCTTGGTCTCCAATTTCCCCAGACCTCCATCCAATAGAGCAGGGATGTCAAACTCCAGTCCTCGAGGCCTCATGTCCAGCAACATTTTGATGTATCCCAAATCCAACACACCTGAATCAAATGACTAAGTCACCTCCTTGTGCGGTCAAGTTATACAGAGTTCTGCTAATGACCTCTTTTTATGTTTCAGGTGTGTTGATACAGAGATGCATTTAAAAGTAGCAGGACAATGGCCCTCGAGGACTGGAGTTCACACCTGCACAATATACATCTCTGGGATGTTCTGGACAAACCAATTGGAACCGTGGAAGACCTTGCAACTTACAGAACCTAAAGGTCCTGCTTCCAACATTTTGATAACAGATACCAAAGAACAACATCAGGGGTCTAGGGGAGTCTATGCCTCTAGTCTGTTTTGGCAGCCAACCAAGCAGTTAAAAACTATTAGGCAGGTGGTCATAATGTTATGCCTGATTGGTGTGTGTCCCTTTTGGCCTGGAAAGCCTTGGGTTCCCCAGGATGGAGAGAGGGATGTTGCCTACTGTACATGTCTCCCAAAGAAAACTCCTCTGTTGTTAGCACAGTGAAATGAAGTGACTGCACCTTCTGTCTTTTGCCATATTTGCTTCACGTCATGTCTGTACAAATGATTTTATAAATTCAGAAAAGGACAGACAGACAGATTTTAATTAATGGTAATTGTTTACTTTTTTAGTTTACTTCGTGAAGGTAGCAGTAGCTAACAACTAAATGTCAGATGTGGGTTCACGGTGACGTTCTTGTTTCATCGCTGTTGGTTTCCTGTCTGTAATGTGTCTTATCACAAACCCTCAAACCTTTCAGCCTTTTGTCTTCTTCAATCAAGTTTTGGTGTGTTTGCTCCTCGGCTTGTTTGTCTCTGTCTGTTTGCATTCTGCCTCTCTTACTCTCTGTTGACCTTTGCTTCCTGTCCTTCTGCTCATCCGTCTTCCATGCCGTCTCCTTACCTCCTGTCTGGTCTGTCACATTCCAATTTACTTTCTATATATCTGCACACATTCGCACACATGCCGACACCGCCGCTCTGCTAGGGATGAACTGAAACATAAGTCCTGCTATGAGTCAGTCAGGTGTAGGTGCCCTTGTGTGTGTTTGTCCGTGCTTGATTGTGTATCCACTGTTAATTAACCCCCCTTCACCCAGCTCAACCCCCTCAGGAGAGGCTGTGCGCTGAGCTTGTCCCTGAGCTCCTGCCAGCTAATCCACGTCTGAGTCTCCCACGTACACAATCAACACGCAGAGATCACGCAACGAGCTGTTTAAGGTGCGAAAGATACGCAACTCGTGTAAATTCAGCCCTGTACCAGAACACAAAAGCATATCAGTAGTGCAACACCTGTGCAACGGTGATTGTTGTTTTCATCTCTGTGTGTGTGATATCATGCACACACACCTGGGAGGATTTCAGACTTGCACATTCATGGCGACATTGCTGCAGAAACATGCACAGTACCGGCATGGCACTTGAGGTCTGGCTGTCGCTACCGCAGCATGTAGTGCCAGTGAAAAAAAAAAAAAGGGAGAACAGCTCTGAAATGTGCCGTTTCACAATTTGCCAGAGACAACTACTGTGTTTCATGATGACACACAGACACAGATTTACTCAGGGCTGGGTCTGAGTAACAGCTTTCTCCCTCTTTGTGTGGATACCAGACATTAGCTGCCAATAAAAATGTCAACACCGATGCCAGCTAATGTGTGTGTATGTTTTGGACAGAGGAAGATCACTGGCTACAATGCACACGCAAGTGACAGGTATTTGTAGAGCAAACAAGCAGAATTGCACGCGCAAGTTGACTGCAGTGTCACACACATGAATGTGCAAAAATACAAATATCCAAATGTGGCTTTATGTGCAGAAGCTAATTGTCTCTCTGGTGCATTATGGGCTTTTTTCACCCCTCTCCACTCTCCCTGTTTAAATTGAGATACTGTGTGTGAAGGAGGGTGTGTTGCTCTGCCTGTGAATGCCATTTCAATCCCCTCACTTGGACGGCCACTGAAAAGCTCGTCCTGAAAGAAGGCCTGCTGTTGATGTGATTGTTTTATGGCTGCTTCCATATTTGGTTGGATTTAATATTCCATTCTAACGTCTTGCCTGCCAGCAGCTTCGACCACCCCTCCACCCTCTATCATTCAGGAATGCTTGGGCCCGCCGAAAACCTAAACACAGCTTGAGTTTATACCACGGGCCTCGTGAAATGCCCGGCTTGTTAATACACTTGAGAATTATTCTAAAACAAATACCTTTCAATCGTCAAGGTCAGGAGACTATGAAAACATGTGATTCCCCAGCGCTGCTCGGGTCCTCTTGGTGGGGACGTTGAAGATTATGAGCTCGGCTGCCAGTGGCATATTTTATTTAGCCCATATTAGGGTTTGAAAATAAGTCAGGATGTTAGGCCTGCCTAAACCCAATGATGGGATGAGAGAGCCAACATAGTCAGAAAGGGCTAAACACTCCTCAAAAGTAGATTTTGCTGAGCCATTGCTCTCTCTCGCTCTTTCTCTCTCCACAGTTGATTTTTAAAATCATTTTAGAACTTTGCCTGCACAACTGAGAGGTGGGAATAAAGTTTTGCTGTCAATGGCAGTCCAGATATATGTCTGAAACAATCCAGCTTTTATAAGCATTGGTTTGTGGGAATCTGTCCTCTGTTAAAACCGTAGCAACAAAAATTAGGGGGCCAGGACTTAATAGACTGTAAATGTGGGAGCTAGTAATGAGAAAGAGGAATAAAGGTGCTGCTACAAGGAAGTAAACCCCACACGGACAGAAAACTTTTCACCGACAATTCCGCAATTTTCTTTTTAAGACTCCTTTTTTTTTTTTACATGCTTTTATTTCTCCCCACTAACAACCAGGACAGGTATTGAAGTGTGGTAGGAAGCACTTAGCCACTTTGCTGTAACAGGCAGGCCGCTCTTGTGCTGGTCTTTAACGTAGTTACAACAGAATATTGAAAAATACATTAGAGAGCAGGGCTGCTGGGATACAGCAGTGACTGCATTAGACTGAACTGGTTTTCTCAAAACTGTAGAGCACTTTAGAGAATGTCATGTCATCATGTCTTTATATTTCCCTCCAAAGAGCGAATTGTGGTCTTTAACTATTGTTCCCCAGGCTTTGTACTTTTTGGACTTCAGTTGTGTTTTTCCCTCATTTTTAGTAAAGCACTTGACCAGGAATCCATAAAAAGGTTCTAGAACCATGGATGAACCAGCGTTGTGTTAAGTTAACTTAAATTGAGTTTTTTCATTGTTCAAAGGCAGTGTAAGAGTCGCGTTGCTGTTAGCCAATCAACGGTGAGATGTTTGCATGTCATGAATATTAATGAATAAGACTTGTAATCTTGTCATTTCCCCACACCCACTCCTCCGACAAACTTCAACCTCCTGAAAGAGGAGCACCAGAGCATTTTTTACATAGAAAACAACTCACAAGGCATTCATTCAAATTACAGACCACAGCAAATATATTGAAAAAAACAAGCGAATGAGACCTTTACAAAATTGAGGGACGAGGAAGTTTTGTGTTCCAAGAACTGATTTTTTAAATGCAATGTATGACCAAGCTTTTAAAACTATTAGCGGTGCATCCAATGAAAATACTTAAAATGCACAAAGAATAAACCCGTGGTGCAACCAAAGACTCAATTTTGAATATTCAAGATCTTGAAAAGAGCACACGTATATCAAGTTACAAGTCAGTGTTGTGTCCCAAACACTTGAGGGACGATGCAGTGCTACAGCAAAGAACTAGTTTCAACAACTCAAAGAATGGACCAGTATTCTTTTCCAAGAAATTACCTTCTGTTTGTTGCAAAGAACTACTTTTAAACACTTCAGGGATGAGCCAGTACTGCCTCTGAAGAACCAGTTCAGACTCACTAGACAGTCAAGTTTTGTCTTCTGAAAACCAAATATAACAAGTCAAGGGATGAACCGGTGTCACGTCCAAAGATCCAGTTCAAAGAGCTAGTAAAATTAGAGCATTGGTTCCCAATCTGGGGTCCCCAGAGAACGCAGGGGGTCAGGACAGTTTTGTCTGTGATGAGGCTGTGAAGTTACCAAAATTATATTTGTATACATTGCATTTATAAAAGAAAAGAAAATCATCTATATATATATATATATATATATATATATATATATATATATATATATATATATATATATATATATATATATATATATATATATATATATCTTACTGTGTAAAACAAGAAGAATACAAACTAAAATCTACAATTGCTTTTTAATTTTTGCAAATAAAAGTTAGAAATTAATCACTTTTAATGCATGTATGTGGGTACAAATTGGGCTTGGGGGGATCCAGGTATCAAGGTAGGGCTGGAGGACAATTCAATAACAATATATATCCATCGATAAAATGGATAGTGATAGAAAAAAATAAAAAAGGATTGATATAAAGTTTCCCTTCCTTTTCCATCACAGTGGGTAGCCCATTACTACAATCATTACTAACAGTCTGTCAGGGATGTGTGTGGAGTATGGACCCAAATGCAGACACTGAGGAAGTGGAGGAGGTGATGATGATGATGGTGGTGGAGAAGACAGCAGTAACGGAGACACTGGACATCGGGCAGGAACGGAGAGGCAGGAAGATGACACACAACAACGCTAATGATCCGGCACTGAGTGGAGAGAAGTGATGGGTTTTAAAAGCAGGAGGTGAGTAGGATCAGGTGTGAATGATTTGGGAGACACAGGTGAGCACAATGAGGAGGAGTGAATAGGGCAGCGTGACACAGTCATTCTAAACATATACGGGATGCACAACAACACTGAATGTAACAATAATGAATAAAATGAAACATAGGAAACACTACAGTCAGCAAAGTGTTCGTGGCTGGACCTCAGCAGGACTCTCCGGCCCGCTGCGAACCGGTTCTGCTTTCATGTTTGCGCAGAGACAGGCACAACACACCCTGCCAACAAACCTGTTGCTTTAAAAATTTTCACCCTTTCAAAAATGCAAACGTAGGTACGAAGACCTGCTGGCTTCAGAACTCAATCACTGGACTTGGCTCCAGTGTTTTGGGCGCCGTCTTCACTCAGCCATCGTTGAGTAGCTTGTTAGCTTTAGCTTCAATAGATACAATAGATATAGCTTTAATAAGCCAGTTTTTTGCATACAAACTAAAGCAAAGTTTTGGGCCATTAATATAATAAAGTATCATAAAACTTAAAAAAAGAAATAAAAAAGCATCAAGATTAACCTACAATATAAATTAATACCATCATTAAAATATTATTTATTGAATAACATAATGGTTAACCACATTAGTTGTTTGTCACTATTTACTGTCACTCAGGTCTCTTAACCTGATTTGTTTTGATCTTTTACAAACATTCAGTTATGGTAAAAAATGTATTTGAATAAAGGGTTTAATTTAATTTTGTTTATCCAATCTAATCCAGTTTATTTATGAAGCACTAGAAAAAACAACCATGTTGACCAAAGTGCTGTACATCAAATACAAACTTAAAACAAACAGTAGAGTGCCAAAAAGACTATTAAGAGTATTAATAGTAATAATTGACAATTCTAGTTAAAAGCGAGAGTGTAAAGGTGAGTTTTAAGACAAGTTTTAAAACACCATAAGTGAATCAGCCTGTTTTACATTCAGGGGCAGATCATTTCACAGTTTACGACCAATAACGGAGAAGGCTCTGTCTCCTCCTCCATTTTTGTGTGCGCTTTATTCAAATTAGTTCATTAAAGAATACCATAAAATGGCCAGGGCTCCACTTAAAATATATTTTCTACGTTATTTGATAGTTATCAATAATTATCGATATCGAACAAAATATTACTTTTCTCTTTATCAATATGCTCTTTTTCTATATTGTGCATCCCCAGGCTTGTCATGGACAAGAGGCATAAGCCTTTCCACCTGCCTCAAGGTGAAAAGCAGCACATACCCTGGAGAGGTGGCCTGGCATTTAAGATAAAACAGCCGACAAACCATGCCCATTAACATAGCTACTGCCAATTAGCTTGTCTTGGGAATGTTAGAGCAAAGCTGAGAAAAACATCAAGGTTCCAGCTAAAAAGTGGTTTATAACAGGCCTTTTATCATAGCTAATAAGGTATGTTTTAAAACCGATTAAATTTTATACAGATAAGGCAATCGTTTTAACTTAAACAACATTCTAGTTACAGTTTTATGAGAGTAAACTCTTCACACAGGCAGCAACTGGATTTTTGGCTCTGTGTTTATAGGTTTCTCTCATCGGACTCAAGCAATAAAACTGAGTTACCCTGGCCCACTCCACACAGCCATTACTTCAACGAGTACAACATCTGAATGCATTGAATAGTGAATAGGATACAGCAGCAGATAATACAGCAGAGGGGAATGGAAACAGGGTATAATGCATGTTCACTTCAAATCGTCTTTCTTTCCTTTTCAGCATCACCCCCTCCTCCCACCTCCCCACCGCTCCCTTCTTCCCCACACACCCTCTGCTTCATATCTTCCTTTCATTACCTGGAGAGGAAGCGGGTGGAGGGGAGGAGGGAGGAGCTGAGATTGAAGGTAGTTAGTGGTTGCTGAAGTTGAAGGGGTGTGTGTGTTGGTGAGGGGATGACAAAAAGGGAAGTAAGAGTGAACGAAGGTTGGTGAGGGGTTGGTGAGGGGTTGCCCTGGCAACGGGAGCGGGGTCCTCGTTAGCCCAGCAGGTGTTAATAGAGATAACAAGGGGGTGTCGAGGGGGGAGACGAGGCAGGTTGGGGAGGAGGGACGCAAGACCAGAAACCCTATTTACCTCACCTTGCGTCCTTCGTTTCCTCCTTTTGGACCTTAGCTCATAACCCCATTTTTTCCCCTCACTCCTCTGTTTCTGTCTCTCACACGCTCTCCTTTTTTTCTTTTTTTTTTTACCGCCAACCGCCTTTCCACTTTAACCGTCTCTTTCCATTTCAGCTAGATTGCTTTGCACTCATTTCAACAACTACCGGCCCTCTCGTCTTCTCTTTGCTGTCTTTCTCCCGCTCGCCGTCTCTCCATTTCCACTTTTCTTTCTGCAATCTATTTCTGCCTTCCTCATCAAGCCTTCTCCTTCACCCTGTCCTCCGTCCATCCCCACAATACTTCAAGACGGATAGAAAATAAAGTCCTCCAGCAGCTCTCCAGATGGGGAGAGAAAAAAGGCCAGACAGACAGAAAATAAAAGCTAAGGGAACAAGGAGGGCAAGGAGAGAGAGCGAAAAGGACATTCAAATCAATACTTGTGTTTGTCAGTTTGTATTTTCCCCCCTCTACACCTTCTCCTGAATCTCCTGAACACACACTCAGAAATCCTTCAGTCTGTTGCTTGTTCAGGTTCTCCCAGAGTTCACGCTCCTTCATTCCCCCCTGCCGCTTCGCCATCTCTAGATGAAACCTCTTCTTGAGGCATTGAGCAAAATGTACAGTGTCATTTCATGCATTTCCAGTTCATACAACCCACTGCTAATTAAAATACAAGTGCCCAAGGCCAGGCCACTTATCGGCACAAAGACAACACAGGAACCCTGCTCTACCACTTCACATCAGTGCAGCCAGGCATGCTCAAAGAGGCAAAGTGCTCCACTATACTCATAAATTCTCAATAGGTAATAATGAAAATGTCTGACATGACACAGAATATATCTTTTTATTCAGACTGTGCAAAAATAAATTATCAGCTCCCACATCTGTGATTTACATCTAGCATGACTGACATAATCGGTAGAACCTATGTAAATCTTTTATCTTTAACCAGAAGCAAACCGTAACCTCGGTGAAGATATGCAATCATTCAATTCAGAAGGTCAAAGGAGGGAGATGATTTTTGAGTTTGCTATTTTAAAGACAATAAGAATTGTCCTGCAAAGCTGTCATGCTGCTGTCCATTGGCTTAAGCTGACTTATTTCCTCAGGCTAGGCGTAATTAGCTTCTTTTCCTGTTGTTTTGTTTCCAGCTTTGTTTAGTATTTAAGGCAGAGAATGGGAGGAGGGCTATTGATGGCAGAAGAAGCTGGAATACATGATTTATACATTGTAACATAGAGGTGGTGCAGTCAGTTGATTTGGTTATCTCTTAAGTCTGAGTCTTGCACAAAATGAAAACCTCATTAAAAGGGATCAAATCGCTGTTCACACATTGAAGTTCCACTATCTGTCACAATCTGAAGGACTTTTCAGTTATATGTTTGAGTTTATTATTGTGTGTTTCATGTTCCGTTCAGGGATTTTTACCTCAGTGTTATTTTCATGTTTGATGTTGAGTCTTTTTTAGCTTTAGATTCAGTTTTCCTCTTCCCTGTATATTTATTTGGTATTAAAAGCTCTCTAACCCCTGCCCTCATCAGTTTTCCATCCTGGTTCTAATCAACCACCATATATCATGATCCTGCCTATCTCCTGCTTGAAGGTAGATCCACCACAACAAAAACATGTGTATATACATAATATATACATATACATATATACATAAAGGGGATTTAAAATGCAGAAATACACAGGTTATTTTATTAAAAGGACCCAATCACATGGTAAAATAAGAAAGAAAGTGAATTTCTGTTTTTGTAAATTAGCCAATAATTCTTCATCAGAGTTGGATTGCACCTTCACAACTCCCTGAACGAACCGGACTTTCGGGCAAACAAGTTAGCGTTTTATAAAAGTGGACTAAACAGGGATGATAGATGGTAATAGACAATAACACACTGTCTGGAGCTGAGAGTGGAGGCTAATGCTAATAATAGCATTACCATGCAAGCAGAAATGTCCGCAGCTATTGGGGACCTATGACAACCAAGAAAATGCCCAAGTAAATTAACCAGCTTATTGATCTTCTTGTCATCTTGAGCAAGAGAATTTGGGGTATAATTCAGAAAATAGGTAATTAAACCAATATTTAAAAGCAGGGATCTAGGACAAGAAAGGCTGATTTTGTTATTAAAAATAAAAACTAAAAATGGAAAAAATAGAAACTGAAACAAACCTAAAAATACTAGTGTAACTGAGATAATTATCTGTAAAAAAAAATACTGTATTAGGACTGAAAATAAGTAACCATAAGTAACATTAGTAACCACAGGGCTACTCTATAATGATAAGATCTGGGCTGTATGATTTAAGCTAGGTATGAAGTTTCTGTTCATAAGGTCCCATATTTATTCAGTATTTATCTTTACAAAAACATTAAACTTACAGTTCCAGCTTTGGTTAAAAAGAAGAACATAAAGTATTAAGACATTTCACGTCCAGATCATAATACACACCATAGGTAAGGCGTTTTCTCTTTGATGACTTGTACTTTTACATGTAAATGTATGTATGTTCACTAACATCTTTCACCTCACATGCCATTGTCATTTTCTATTAAATCTTAAAGAAAATTCAATTCAAAAATACTTAATTGATCCCAGAGGGAAATTAAGTGTTGTTGTAGCTCATACAATTAGTCATTTAAGGAGTTGTTGTAGATCATGATTGCTGTAGGCAGGAACGATCTGTGTTGCAGCGAAACTGAAAAAGCCTTCGACTGAAGACACTGTTGTTGTATAGTCTCAGTATGCGGATGCTCAGAGTTATCCATAGAATTTTTGATTTTATTAAGAATCATCCTTTGCATCGTCATCTCCATTGGTTGCACAGTAGTGCGAAGAACAGAATTAGCCTTCTTTATCAGGTTGTCTAACTTTTATGGCCGTTGATGCTGCTACCCCAACAGATGATGGCCAAAGAGATTACACTCTGAAAAATAGACTTGTAAAAGATATGCAGCATTTTGCTGCAAACCTTGAAGGACCTGAGGTTCCTTAAGAAGTACAGTCTGCTCTGTCCCTTCTTGTAGACGGTTTCACTGTTCAGTCTCCAGTCCAGTCTGTTATCCAGGTGAACTCTGAGGTAAAAATGTAGCTACACAAAATCTTCTCGTCTTGCACAGAGGGTTAAAGGACCATCTTTTAGAGAAAACAAGTGTGGCTAGTTAAAAGAGCCGGACTGTATGTTTGTTGCTTTTTCGCAGAAGATGTAGAAAGGGTCTAACATGTCAAAGAGGCCCAATCTATGCCCTCCACCTAGCCTACCACTTTGCTGCAACCCTCTGTTTTGAAAAGAAAGTGTCTCTTTTCATATGGGATCAAGGAATAGTGGACATCTAACAGGAGGACAAAAGAGGAGGACATAGAATATGGGCTGAAACACGCAATGTCAGCCGATACTTCAGTGTATCAGGACATGAATCAAATAATGTAGCCTCTATCAGGGTTTTAAAATTATTTAAAGCTAACTTCAAGCACGCAAATAGAAAGAATAATGATAACACAGACTATTTATTAAACAGATCAAGTCAAAATGGAAAAGCTGTGTTTGAAGAACTATGAACATAGAATGATTTAGAACTGAACGATATGTTTTTTGTTGTTGTTTTTTTGTTAAAGTAGAGCTTATTTGTATGTCATTTCAGTCTCTCACCACTGTGTGGAGAAATTTGTACACTCTTCTTTACAGCATTGCTTTATTAATTTAGATTGCAGACATTTATTTTTCTGCAGCTCTCTCAAGGTCCCCCCTACAACATTTTAATCAAGGTGGGGTCTGGACTTTGAATGATCCATTGGTTGGTTTGGAGGCCTTTCTGCTTTTATGCTGTGTTTTGGTTATCGCTGAACATCAAAACCTTACCCCCATCTGTTTAAAGTACGTTTTTCCCAAAGTCTTTTGGGTCATTTCAAAGCAACTTTGTATACCTGAGATAAGATGGGATGGTCTTTTTTTCAGCAGAAGGGCTTCCTGCTGGCAACCATTTCAGATAACCCACAGTTGGTCAGTTGTTTTCCTATTTTACTCTCATTAACTTTAACCTGCTGTTACACGGTTTTCTAACTTGCCATATATGTCATGAAAACGATTTGTCAGATTAAACAAAGACTTTGAAAATAAACTTTAAGCTGGTATTAAATATACTTTTTTATTGTTCTGATGTAATATTCTAATCTTTAATGTTGTGTTTTCCTTAGCTGCAAGTGGGAAATCATTATTAGCAGAAATAAACGCTTGAAAACATCAGTCTGTGTGGAATTAATTTATTAAATGTTTCACTTAGTGAAATTATTTACTAAAATAAATTTACGTTTCTATAATTTACATTAACATTTTTGAATTTATTCAATAGGACTGTATTGAGGGTGACAAAAAGTAATGTACTCCATCCTGAGTCATCAGGACACTTGGAATTCTACACCCTTAATCCCAATAAACATGCACTGTTTAAACCCAGACTCAACCAAAGGCGTTACACATACGGAAGACATGATATAACTTTATGCTTTACAAAATCTTCTTTTTCTCATCTTCAGATGTGATCACTACCAAACTTTACACTTGATACAATGCAGTCAGATCAGTGTGTTTATCCCAGCAGCTGCCAAACCCAGACTTGTCAACTGCCAGACAGAGATGCATGATTAATCACTCCAGACATGACATCACTAGTGTTCTAGTGGTGAAGAGTTTTACACCACCACATCTGATGCTTTCCATTGAACTTGGGGATGTGAGACTTACATACAGCTGCATAGTCCTGGACAGTTTGGAAGAACCACGTGAAGGCTGAAGGTCTGTAACTACTGACTCTGCAGAAAGTCGGCAACCTTTGCTCATCTTTCAAATCGCTCCAATTACTTTCACTTTGTTACCGATACCAGTTGACTGTGGAACATTTAGTAGCAAGAAAATTTCCCTATTAGACTCACTGACTTGGTATTTATTCATGGTTCCACACCAGAACTCAGTGTGCTTCTAAAAGCAACACATTCTTTCATAAATGGTTGTAGAAGAGTACTGCATGCCTCGATACTAAATTTTATAAACTTGTGGGCTTCTGATAAGGCTGAGATAATAAAACAATAGATGAAGGAATAAGTTATTGGCGTTCTTTGAACAGCAAGTTACTACACATATATGTTACTACACATATATGTTGAACAATGACAAACAACGACTTTCCAAAATACAAGTTTAATACAAAAAGAATTCAGCCTTCAGTTAAAATGCTTTAATTAACAAACTCAAAAGCTAGTAACACTCAACTAAACTCAACTACTAAGAAAAAGGAATAATAAAACTAACTACCAAAAGTAAAACCGTAAAATGGACAAATATGCAAAGAAGTGGAAACAATAACCGATAAATTGATTGTGATGTCACAGTTCAGTATGAATATGTATGCTTAAAGACCAAGGCTTGTATTGAAGAGTTTTGGGAGTGAAACTAAGTTACTCTTAAATTAATTGTGATTAGTTTAAGACTAATTAGTACCTTTGGTTTGTTTTCCAACCACCATATCACAATGTAAATCTGAAGTGAAGAAAAAAGAACATTCTTTGGAGGAAGTAACATTTCATTAAACCAATTGCTGAATTAGAAATCAATGAAATTTTAAAGAATTGATTCTATTTTATGGATGGTCACCGCAGTGATTGATCTAATTTATTATTTTGACATACTAAGGAAGCGGTTTCAAAAGCGACTTATACCATTAGTTTTTGGTGTTTAAACTATCTGTTTTAAAGTCGATCTGTATTTTTAATACCGTAGGTAGCAATCTTTATTGTTTATGAAGCGCTGGCATTCTGCAAAAGCAGGCCACACTAATCAGGAGGTTTAAAGCTCGCGCCTCTCCTTTGTGGTTGCCCACGGACAAAGACGAAGAACCGAGTGGAGCCCTGTCCTCAAATAGGGGTGTTGATGTCCCATTAAGTCCTCCTTTTCCTGTTAAAGCTGGGAGTGGATTGTGCACTAAGCACTCCAACCAGAGGGAGGGCTGTGTTTTGGTCCGGTAACCATGGCTGTGTTTCCAACACCGCATAAGTACATTATTAAGTGCATTCATAGGCATGCCAAACCTGTAAGTGGCAGTAGTTCCCCAAATCCTATCCAATAAGAATAACTTTCTAACATCTGCATAGAGTAGTAATTGATCTTGTAAAAACAAGCAAGCAAAAAGCGTTTCAATAGATAATGCCAACACATCTCTGAGCGCATCTGTGCCGTTTCTGAGCTTGAACACAGATCGTACATGTGATGTCAGAGCATTTTGTCGCAGGCTGTGGTGTTGAGAAACCTAACACCCTGGTTATTTATGTCCACAAACAAACGCTTAGAATGAAAAATTTGCAAGTCTTTACTTTGGTCAGAGGTTTTTGAAGGAATCGTCTTTGATGTCGTAAATATGCACTTTCGTGTGGATGACAGCCCAATTTAAAAGAAATATCTTTGTTTTGCATGATACCCTGCTATGTGTGGACAAGGCTTTAGATTGGAGAGCAAATACTTTTTGCAATAAAACTCCAAGCAGAAAGGGAGTGTATACTCCTGTTTTTTATGGCAGTAGACGTGATTAAAGAGCAGAGACGGAAAAAAGGCTTTTGTCAGAAGAGAAACATAAAACCAAATTGGCACAAATGTTTAGTGACTGTTTACATGTCAAACAAAATCAACCAATCCAAATGGAGAATAATTAGAAACGGAACCCGTCCAGTCCCTGATCGCATTGTATGATGGATAAGCAACAACAAAGAGCCTGAAACAAATTTGCACAGAACATCTGCCACTGAATTCTGATAAGACTCCACAGATCTCTGTTTAGGAACCTCTTTTTTATTGTTGTTTGCATTGGTGTCCATCCTGCCTACCTCATAGAAACATACAGACATATTCCCAGCACACTATATATAGTACACTATGTATAATGCCAGAACACCGACTGTCAGCCTGTCGGAAACCACATAATTTGGAATGAGTGGAATGTCTTCCAACACCATTAAAATTTTATCAGCCCCACCTTCACTTTAACATGCACTTCTGCTGACTGTACATTTTACTTAAGAGGACGGGAAACCATGGTGTTTTTTTTTCTTCCTGAATTACCGTTTATACTCTGTACAGAGATAATTACTCACTTAAAGAAGAGATAAAATCAGAACCAGCAAAAAAAAAAAAACCTGTCGACAAATTAATAAACCCGTTCTAAACACGTTTGAACAAAGATATTTTTTCTGGCACTATGAAGGACACATTCATCAGGACAAACACAATGGTAGAAGGCCCGTTCTCAGAAAAAAATTAAAGCATCTGACTTACAACTAAACCATTAACAGAATCTAAATAAACCTTTTCCGTGTGTTTCTGTAAAGGTTACACATAAATCTCTGTGGATTCAGATGCTTTCACTCCACTTCAGCGTATTGTGGATAATAGAGTCCCACCAAATGGCATATTACTCTTAAATTGGATATGCATACTAGATAGAGGACACATAAGAACAGTGATGCACATACCAATCAAGGACAATGAACCGAGCAGAGAAATATGCAAGGACCCACACACTTTTGTGCAGAGAAACCTCAATGAGTAAACCACAGATCCAAAGGACTATCTCAAGGACTATCTCTAGTTTTTTCTTTAGTCTGCTTGTCACTCTGATTTTCTCATCTTTTCTTCTTTTTTTTAAACAGGAAACAAACCAGGTGTGCGTCTGGCACTCCCTCTACCCTCAGCCTGTCACCTCAGGGATGAGGGGATGAGTGAGAGCTGCGGAGAGGAGAGGGAAAAAAGTGGGATGAGAGGAAAGGAAATTCCCTGAAGAGGAAAAGGGGAGTACATACATTCCTTGGGTGTGAATTGTTCCAAACCCTCCTTTTCATCCCGCCTTAGTGGAATGAAGTCCAAAATGCCTCCGGGCAGGTATGACCCTGAAACTGAAACACTCGTAAACACACGCACGCGCTCACCTATACAAAAAGCATGCATCAGCTCCTGAAAGAGCTGGATAAAGACATCATCTGTCATGGTTGTCAGCTTAAGTCTCCTGCCCCTTCACAACAACACCAAAATGAACACGTCCGCCTGCATGTGCGCAAGAACCTTTCCTCAATAAAACAGAGGTTATTTTAAAAAAAGTATGGAAGTGTGTGTGTGGGAGGGTGTTACAAAGGAAAGCCCCCCCCTTCACATTCCCCAACCTCCAGTAAATCACATGGACATACCCAGATCCATCCTTCGCTCTCATCTCTCTGTAATGGTAGGATAGAGACGTCATCTATCACACTCAGCTGTCAACTATCCAAACACGCCCGCCCACCTGTCCACGCACACTGCACGGCCTCAACATTTGCAGACAAACACACACACACACACACAATAATATTTCTATCTGTAAACACACCAATTACCTGACAGCAGCATGGGGTCCTGAGGAAATTGCAGCTTCATTATCATGGCGGTTATTCTGTTAACCTGCATGTCAGAGTTGCAGCAACGCACTCGCATGCAATGAAACAGTCACTATTTAAGGTTGTCAGGACGTCCATAGGTGTGCAGAGGAGGCCATTTAAATTAAATACATGCATCAAACAGGAAATAAAAAACATATGAGCTAAATAGAATTGCTTGTAGCTGTACCAATGAATGTAGAGCTCAGAAAAAATCTGTAGAGGGTGCTACAAATGTTGTAAACCACCCCAATTCTTTGGTTATTTGGTTTCCAGTTATTTTGTTTTGCACCTAAAAGTAGATGGACAAAGCTATTACAAGGTGCAAAATGTTTGCAAATCTGAGTTTCCACACGCCTCCGATTCTTTATTTATTCATTCCTCGTCATCAAATCGTCTGGGGTTCTTTGTAGGGGTTCCCTCATCTTATTTTCCACCTGTGTCCCTTGGACGAAAAAATGGCCTTTCATAGAGAAAAATATTATGAAACAAAAAAATATTTCTTGATTAATGCTATTATTTTCCTTCAGTACTTACGATCAGATATTGAGTACTCAAGTTCCCAACTCGGACTCAAGTCCTGACATGAGTGACTTTTAAGGGACTTGTGCCATGACTCTAGCAGCACGGTGATGACTTGCACGTGGACCTAGACTTGTAATGTTAGGGCTTGGATTCCGACATGTGAAAGTGCCATGGATGGAGTTAGCATGTAGCCGATACTAATTTTAATTTGTAACATAAGGTCAGTTTACTGGACAAATTTAATAACTTCCCAAAGCCTTTGCAAGTGTTCAGGTGACATGTTGATTATTTGTTGTTTTCAAGTTCATTTTAAGCAGGTTTTATTATTTTTGCACAAACTACTGTGTTAGCTTGGTGTGAGCGTGGGGGCATTGAGTACAATTAAAAAAAATTAAAAATAAACAATGTATGGCTGCCATTATTCTAGTCTTTAAATCTACATCCTGCTCTCTCATTTTTGATTTGTTCTCTTCTTTTGGAGACTTGAACTCAGCCAGTAGGACCTAGCGACTTGACTTGGACTAATTCTTTGTGACTTGGACTTGCACTTTAACTCGAACAGTAAGGACTCCAGTGTTACTTGGACTCGGGAGATGGTGACTTGACTACAACACTGCTTACAATACATAACGACTATTGATTCATTTTTAACCACTCAAATGTCAATTTTGATGGATAAAGTTTCCCTCTGATTTTAGAAAAATAAAGAAAGAGTTAGACTTTTTGGTCCTCCCAGAGTATGTCAAAACAATGGATTTTATGAGGGGATAGTGAACATTTGATTGCAAAGAAATTTAAAAGTAGAACTCAAATTGTATAGTAGAAATATATCTGATATAGTATTTTAAAAAATGCACCGCAAATGGCCGTTGATGGGACAAAACCAAAAGGGACACAGCTCACTCTTTTTTTCCAAAGATCACATGAAAGTCCTTTGAACAAAAAACCCCAAAACAATTTACTCTATACACAACCCATTGGAAAATCCTATCCTGGTTAAATAAAAAAAAGAATAAACTACCTGGCTATATATATATATATATATATATATATATATATATATATATATATATATATATATATATATATATATATATATATATATATGCACCTACACACGCACACGGGACCAAGGAGGGGTAGTTAAAAAGCAATAAAAGGTTAAATCTTATTTTACTTTTACTTTTGTATGTGTTGTTTGTGACTGAAGAGAGAGCAAATGCAACCTGATTTAAATGATCATGCATTTATTTAGTGCTAACTCCTTTGTGAATCCAGACCAGAAATAAAGCAAATACTCAAAGCAAAACAGATGCAACACTAGAAAAGAACTCAGAGTGCAGAGCTCCGCCAAGGCAGCTAAGTCCCACCCCCAGATGTTGACCTGGATCACTCACAAACTCCAATCACTTGTTCCTGCAGACATTTCCTGAAAATGTCATCAAAATCCTGAGTTATGTTGCTAACTAACAGACAAACAAAACCTGGCAAAAACATAACCTCCCTGGCAGAGGTAAAAATGGAGGCGATTGCACAGCTTACCTCCCACCAGTCTGTGATGTCAGGTCAGATCCTGTTTTATTTTGGTAATCAGTTTTCTCTTATCCTCTGTGCTTTATTTAGTTGTTTTACACCTGTTCTCTTGTTGTTCTATCACTTTTGGTACATCACTCTTTGTGTTTGGTCAGACTTTTTTTTAAAATCGTTTCTCTGTGCTTCCTGTTTGTAATTTCCTTCAAGCAGCAGGACACAACTGCTGCAGCTGCAGCATGCCGTTAATCAGCCTCACCTGTTCCTTGTTGAGTTATCACGGCTCCAATAATTAATATCTCTCTCTTACCTTTTGTAAAGTTTGTCACATAGTATTAATATGTCTCCTGGCAAGAATAAACAGTTACAATACAGGGCAGCTAGCACTAAGAAGCAATAGCTAACTGGCTAAAACTTTAGAAACCCAGATTTCTTAATCCTTTTTCACAATAAGCATGTAGTATTAGATATCCAGCTGCAGCAACCAATGTAAGGGTTGTAAGTAGGCAGGACTACAATCAAGAATTTTTTACAGTCCGACACATAATGTACTAAAAAAGAATTCAAATTTCTTGGTTGTGTCCAAAGGAGTAAATCTGACTTGCATCATTTCTGAAGCCCATTAATTTCTGAGTTAAACATCATTAGTTTAATCAGTTTTTTCATGGGTTTGTGTGACTTTTCGTGGCGGGAAGCAGTTGCCAGGCGACAAGAGCCGTGGCCAAAATGTATCCATTTGTCAGTCAGTCACTCCTTGTAAAATTTCACTGTAAAATTACATTTTATAGCTGTCTATAGCTGTCATTGTAATTTTGCATAATCACTGGTAAATACTAAGCTGCACACTGACTCAAAATGGATCATGTCTTCATGTCCATTGTTCTTTAGCAACATTTTATGTAGGGGAAAAGGATCAGCTGTCAAACTGAAAACTGGCCACACCTTTTTACTTCAGCCACCAGGAAAAACCAACCTAAAGTTTTGTGTAGTAAAGTTATTTTCTTTTTTTTATCTTATTTTATTTCATGTGATAACTTCTGTGGATATTTGTGGATAAAATAAAAAAATTTTAAATCATGAAAAGACAGAAAGAAAAATGAAAAATGAAAATAAACTACACAAAAATCACGGCTCAGTACGTATTTGGGATTTTAAAGTCCCGCTTGGTATGTTTTCTGGTACACCTTAATCAGGAAAAATCAATACAAATCTGCATATGACTATTTTATTTTTACTTTCATCAGTATTAAACAAATTACCTTTTTTCTGAATTCATTCCTTTCCATTCCTGAAATTATATTAATTGTTATGTTCCATAACTTAAAAAGTTGAAGGTATAATACTGACTGGAGATTTGATTGGATTTTTTAAATAAACAAAATAGTACAAGCAGACATAGACAGAGTATTAAACAATATAATCACTTGAAAACAGTCTGTGTTAATGTTTAGAAATGTTTAAAACATACTTTTCTCATATTTACTTATCAAACCTTCCCTCGATCAAGATGTCTTAACTACAGACCTATATCCTAACTTACTTATATATATATATATATATATATATATATATATATATATAGTAAAAAAAGAAACGTCCTCTGACTTTCAACTGCTTTTATTTTCAGTAAACTTAATGTGTGTAAATATTTGTATGAACACTAAAAGAGTCAACACTATAAAACATAAACTAAAAATGTTTCACAGACATGTGACTAACAGAAATAGAATAATCTGTCCTTGAATGAAGGGAGGCTCAAAATCAAAAGTACCAGTCAGTATCTGGTGTGGCCACCAGCTGCTTGAAGTACTGCAGTGCATCTCCTCCTCATGGACTGGACCAGATTTGTCAGTTCTTACATTCTGTGCTGTGAGATGTTACCCCACTCTTCCACCAAGGTACTTGCAAGTTTCTGGACTTTTCTGGGTGAAATTGCCCTAGCCCTCACCCTGCGATCCAACAGGTCCCAGACGTGCTCAATGGGATTGAGATCCGGGCTCTTCGCTGGCCATGGCAGAACATTGACATTGCTGTCATGCAGAAACTCACACACAGAACGAGCAGTATGGCTGGTGGCATTGTCCTGCTGGAGGATCATGTCCGGATGAGCATGCATAAAGGGTACCACATGAGGGAGGAGGGTGTCTTCCCTGTACCGCAAGGCATTGAGATTGACTGCAATGACAACAAGCTCAGTCCGATGGTGATGTGATATACCGCCCCAGACCATGACGGACCCCCCACCTCCAAATCGATCCCGCTCCAGGTTACAGGCCTCGGTGTAACGCTCATTCCTTCGACGATAAACACAAATCCGTCCATCACCCCTGGTGAGACAAAACCGTGACTCATCAGTGAAGAGCACTTTTTGCCACTCCTGTCTGGTCCAGCGAAGGTGGGTTTCTGCCCATATGCGGCGTTGTTGCTGGTGATGTCTGATAAGGACCTGCCTTACAACAGGCCTACAAGCCCTCAGTCCAGCCTCTCTCAGCCTATGGCGGACAGTCTGAGCACTGATGGAGGGATTGTCTGTTTCTGGTGTGACTCGGGCAGTTGTTGTGGCCATCCTGTACCTGTCACGCAGGCGTGATATTCGGATGTGCCGATCCTGTGCAGGTGTTGTTACACGTGGTCGTCCACTGCGAGGATGATCAGCTGTCCTTCCTGTCTTAGGCATCTCACAGTGCGGACATGGCAATTTAGATGAGCGGGGCCTCTGCGCATATTTCTTTGGGTGTTTTTCACAGTCGGTAGACAAGTTTCTTTAGTGTCCTGCGTTTTTAGAACTGTGACCTTAAATGCCTACTTTCTGTAAGCTGTTAAGGTCTTAACGACCATTCCACTGGTGCATGTTAATTAATTGATTATGGTTAATTGAACATGCATGGAAAACATTGTTTAAACCCTTTACAATGAAGATCTGTAAAGTTATTTGGATTTTTACAACATTATTGTTGAAATAGACAGGGGTTTCCCTCCTCGCTATCCCGTGGCATCCTGGGTCCCAATTTTAATATACAACTTAGACACTCCCACTTATAACATTTTCATGCGACACACATGTAGAGACTTTGGGGTGGGCACACTTTTTGGCATCCAGAGAGGGAGCGGTTCAATCACGGTGCCCACTGTTAAATCACATATAGACACTGAGGGCTCGGGGTGGGGTTGGGGGATGTGTGGCTGCCTTCCCCACATCCCACCCCTCTGTTTTAAATACACATTATAACAACACACATCAACACCATACTCGAGCGGGAGGATAGAGGCTAGGGGTCTTCTCACACCCCTGTTCGCTACGGGCCATCAGGGGTTGGGGTCGGGAGGAGGAACAGGTGGTCTGGTCGAGGTCCTAGGCTGTCGGGCTACTTCGCCACTGTGGGGCCCTCGGCGGTCTGCTTGTCTCCGTCCTAGAAGGTAGGGGGTCCATCTCCCGGGTTCGGGGGCTGGTGGCTCTACTGGGGCATCAGTACCTGGACCTGGGAGCATGAAGTGTGTATGGGGTATGTGAGTGAGGGTACAGCATAATTTCTTGGGTGTCTTGGTGAGTTAGTGAGAATGTATGTGTTTAAGAGGGAGGGAACGTATGACTGTGTCTGTATGTCTTTGTCTGCCTGTCAGGTCGGGTCTTGGGCTGCCCTCTCGCCTGGCGCACCCCAGGCCTTACATTTAATGGGGGGCCTATTTCCCCTCCGTCACTCCCCGCCAGTGATGGATGCCCCTGCCTACTGGTGCGTCAGTGGTCAATCCGGTTTGGACCTGGTGCGGGCCTGGCCGGACCTGGGGAGGCCGGTGTGTCGGTCGGCTGATGCGCTGGGCCGATATCTTCCTTTGGTTGGTTGGGGCACCTCTTTTAGGGGTGCCAGGTTTGGGATTGTTGGGTGGTGCCTGCTCGGTGGCTCGGCGGGATATGGATCCAGCGTCTCTGCTCGTTCGATCACCTGTTCTGTGCGCACCATGCGTGGTCGGTTCATTGGCAGGTTGGACCGGCCCTGGCCTTTGTTGGATCCCTGGTCTCGGCGCTCTGCGTTGCGTGGGATCAGGACTCGGGAGCTGGTACAACTTGGTGTCCAGGTGCTGGCTGAGCTCGGCCTGGGGATGCCGTCCGTCCACTGCGGCTATCGGTGGGGCGCCCTGACGTGGGGCAGGGGTGGGGCGCTGGAATGTTGGCGGTGGGGATTGGCCCAGGGTGGTGGTGGCGCGTGGCGGCCGGCCGCGTCCCCTGCGTAGCCAGGGGCCCCTCGTTGGCCGGTCCCTTGTCGGGTCCCTGCTGGGGGGTGGGGCGCCCCTGGGCCCCGGCTCTCCCGGCCCATGGACCAGCCCGCACCTGGCGCGGCTGGTTGCCGGCGGGACCCGTGGGCCCTCGTCACTGCTGCCCCTCGGGCCCCTGCATAGTAGCCGCTGGACATTCCCCTGGGGTTCTCCTTTGCTCCTCTCTTGGGGGATGCGGTCGGCCCCGCCGGGGTCCGCCTGGGGCTCTGGGGGTCCTTTGGAAGTCCTGGCTCCGATCGCCTTCATGTCTGCATCGATTCATGGGAGACGGATTGATGCCTGCTCACACCAACTATCAAACACACTTATGGAGAAACCTTATATGCACCAGCATGCTCACACACACACATAGATGTGGGGTCTCTGGTGTTTACAGATATATTCTTGGGCTGAGGTTATCATTACTAGAGCTTGATTAATCTGTACCATGAGTTTTTCTGGGACATTGTTGTTGTATTTTTATATCCATTTTTGTGTGATGTGGTTGTTTAGTTCTTAGTTCACGATGTTTGGTTTGTTTTGTCGATGTTCCTTTTTCGTTTTTTGTTTTGTTTTTCCCCCTCTCTCTGCCGTTCTTCAATGTTTTCCTGTGTTTTCTTTGTTCCCCTTCCTCTCTTGTATTTTCAACTCACCCTCTCTCATGACTTTTTGTATCCTACCTCTCTTCTTCATCTTCTTTCTTTGTTCCCCTTAATTTTCCGTCTCTGTGTCCATAACATCTGGAAATAAAACCCCCAGCAATTCATAATAAAGATTTTTCACACATATCAAGTGGAGTACTATAGCAAAAGCTGTAGTGCTCCGCTTGTGAAAGTAAATCTGTTGGGCTTCTACTTGGAACTCAGACACCAATTCTGAGCTCCACACTGCCAAACAGGACACGTAAAAAAAAAAAAAGACAAAAAAAAAAGAAATACACAGTCCTGAAAAAGGGACGTTTCTTTTGCTGAGTTCTTCTACTACTCTCCAATTGTATTATATGCTCTTATTTTGACTGTTAACTTTGTTTTCTCTCAGTGTTTTTCTCTCCATAGAATCTACACCTGGGGCCTGTACCATGAAGCCGGATTAGGTGGCTAGCCAGCTATGTTTCAGCTTCGTTTCCACCAACCCTGGGTTTTGGGTACCATGAAAGTGGCTCGGCTTTGATCGGTGTTCGTTGCCATGGTATCTTACGCTGCACGGCTAACCTGCTCCAGGGCAGGTTATGTTCTGGATTCGCGATCTCAGACTGAAGTTTGACCAATCAGCTGTGAGCAAAGAAACATATATATGTGACGTAACTAATTCCCAGCGTCTGTTCTCTGTTGCAATGGCTTCACCTTTTCTCCCTAATCCTGTGGACATCTCCGCGCAAATTGTAAGACGAGCACTTCGTAGAGAACGAGTTTTTAGGGACAGACAAAATCCATTTGACTTTCCTGATGCGTACTTGTATGAAAGATACAGATTTTCCGCGGAAGGAATGTCTTATCTCTGTGAGCTTCTTGAGCCGCACATAACAAATGTGACTCATCGAAACCATGCCCTGACTGTACCGCAAATGATATGTATTGCGTTGCGTTTTTTTGCAAGTGGTACATACTTGTATGCGGTCAGGGATGCAGAGAATCTAGGGAAAACCACAGTCTGCCGAACCATTCGAAAGGTGGTTCTAGCTCTGCAGGGGTACATCAATAGCTTCATTGTGTTCCCTGGACATTTATCGACCATGTCCATAAAAGAGGGCTTTTATAAAATCGCCGGTAAGATATCTTGATAGGGTGACATCACATGAACAAATTCAACATTTCAGACTCTTTTTTTGTTTATTTTTTCAAAAAAGCATATTTCACACTTAGAAATCTATTATACAGTAATCTGCAGCAGCTACCTGTTAAGAATGATTTTAAATATATGTCGTTTATTCCTATGATAGGATTCCCTAGAGTCATAGGAGCAATAGACTGCACACATGTTGCAATCTCCACAGCTTTTGGAGAACATGAGGCAGATTATGTGAACAGAAAGTCCTTTCACAGCCTTAATGTTCAGGTAGGGTTGCTATATAGCCTTTGTGAAGTTTTCTTTGCATTTAGATCAATCTTTAAATAAATAGTAACTAACAGAACAATAATTTAATGTACATTTCTTCTGCAGATGACTTGTGATCATGAATGCATGATCACAAGTTTGGATGCCAAATGGCCTGGCTCAGTGCATGACTCACGAATTTTCCAAGAGTCTATTTTGTGTCAGCGCTTTGAGGAAGGCAAGTTCAATTTGGTACAGTACACTTTAAATTTTTAATTTTAGTGGCAAAACTTACTCAATTTCCCCTTTTCTGTTCCATGACAGGGCATTTTGATGCCCTGTTAGTAGGAGATCGAGGTTATGCATGCCAGAGGTTTTTGCTAACCCCCTATCCTGACCCTCAGACAGGGCCACAAAACCGCTTCAATGTGGCCCTCAGTAAAACCAGGGTCAAGATCGAGATGACCTTTGGCATCCTAAAGGCACGTTTCAACTGCCTTAGGCACTTAAGAGTGTCACCAGAGCGGGCATCACAGATAGTCGCTGCATGTGCCATTCTGCATAATATAGCCACTATCAGAAAGGAGCGATTACCACCTCAAGACCAGCTTCTCCCTGATGAAATTGATCCCATCACACTTGACCACCCATCTGGCACAGCTGTCAGAGAAGCAATCACCACACAATATTTTACTTAATAAAAGCACACTGACACTGCAGATATGTCTCAAACTGTTTTATTGGTCATCATGTGGTTAGGGGGAAAGAAAGAGAGCAAGAAAAATTACATTAATAAACATTCATAATGTTCATACTAAAGGGTTACTTGGTTAAAAAAAAAGGTTCACATACTGAGATCTGTTTTTCCAGCTGTTTGATCTCCAATTTAATTTTCTTAATTTGGAGCCTCTTCAGCTCACAGTCTAGTACGAGGCTCCTTTTGTACAGGGCCCTGACTGAGTCTGTTTCCACCTGAAACAATTCCACCACAAACAATCACTACACGTTTTCTGGAGGTTGATCAAATCACAAAAAGTGGCATGACTTTCTACAAACACAGGACTGACTGTAAATTATGTCAAGGGTTTAAAGCATTACCTTGTTCACATTCCTTCTGTAGCCCATTGAGGTAGAGGCCTCAGTTTCTGGGGCAGGTTGTGAAAAATCCTACAAAAGAGATGTGTGAGGGCCAGTCACTTAATTATGACATTCAAATGTGTGCCATAATAAAAAGCTCAGAGCATTCACCTCAGCAACGGCCTCAGAACACACAGACAGAGTTTCTTCATCGTTTGGTTCACCCTAATAAATTAAGGCCAATGTCAAGCATAACTGTTATAAAGAAGGTTATGTTTGGTGTTCTGTCTGCTGCATACTGACCTCTGTGTGGGAGACTGTGTGCATGTGTGCTGGCTTCAACAGGGACACTGTATTTCCCTCTACTGCAGCACAGAGTCAGCCATTTTTAACTTTTTTTTAAAACATTAGTAATGCATTGTACACACATACCCATTGTCACTTGCTTAGATGAGCCAGCACTAGGGTCAGACTGTACAGCACATCCAATCCCATCCATAATCGGCCGCCCCTTGTTGTTGCTCAAAGCCAACTCCTCTGCCACAGTGTAATCTTGAGGAGGTGGCCCTCCCCCAGTTTTCCTTTTTTCACATTTTTTTCTGTTTGCTGCAAACAAGTGTTTGTGATTAAATGTTCAAAGAAAATAATAAAAGGTTATGGTAAATACTCACCACTTTGAATTATATTTTTATATTTTGTCTTGATCTGCTGCCAAGACCTCTTGGAGTTGGGGTTGCATCTAAAAATTAATGAATATCTATCTTTCTTAGGATGTAATAGCCTATACTTTCACATTTTACATACATCTACACACATATATATATATATATTATATATATATATATATATATATATATATATATATATATATATATATATATATATATATATATATCAACACGAATACATTTTCATTTTAGCATTTAATATATTTTAATATGCTTAGCCTACTTAAATGTACATTAATTGTTTAACCCACGCATTAACACAATCAGCAATCTTCCTCCACGATTGTTCTCTTGCTTTGGCAGCAGATACAGTGTTACTGCGTGCTTGAAAAATATTTCTAAATTCTTCATATTTCTGGAGAATAATCTCTTGCTCCTCCGTTGAAAAGTAGATAGCTCTCGCTCTATTCATATCGAACGCGATTGGTTGTTCAGTGTCGTCGTCACTCTTTTATGTGCACGCGCCTGTGGATTAATCATAGCTTAAGGATCAAAGCCTGAGTTGACAGAGAAAGTTGATAACCTGCGTCATGGTACCAATTAAGCCTGATTGCATCGGTTTGGTTTTGTCGATTCAAAACCAATCCTGTAACCCCGAGTTTGTTGAGCCACCTTCATGGTACAGGCCCCTGGTCTGGTATCCTGCTTAGCTACAATGGCCTGTTGGACGGGGGCATTGACTGGGATGAAGCTTCCAAAAAGTGTCCTGTTATCAACTTTTTACTTTCTTTAATATAGATAGTACTCTTACATCCGTTCTTTTCTTCATTTTGTGTCTCTTCTCTGTCTTCCTGGAACCCCCAGATGGTCGTGGCAGATGGAGGCTCGTACTGAGCCAGATTCTGCTAGAGGTTTCTTCCTGTTAAAGGGGAGTTTTTCCTCTCCACTGTCGCTACATGCTTGTTCAGTATGAGGGATTGCTGTGGTTGGAGTCTGCATGAACAGGGCGCAACCTCAAGTCAATGACTTTATGCAATGTGCTGGGATTCCTTCAACAGAAAACTGATTGGAATATTTGTATTATTGTATTGAAAAAGTGCCTTGAGATGGCATCTGTTTTGAATCGGGGCTAAATAAATAAACTGAATTTAATTGAATTAAATATTTGAAAATAAAACATGCTTAAATCCCTTTGGAGTTGTTTTGATATTTGATGAAAGCCTATTCTCCCAGCTGTACTTAAAAGCAGCTGATGGCTTCTCATCATTGGGGATTCCCCTGACTTGAAGTTTTATACCATATGAGGAGTTGCGACTGATTGGGCGCTACTGGTGTGGACGTCAGCTGGTTTTTCTCTAGTATCAGTGATGTTTACATTCAGCTTAATATTTTTTTAGGTGAGTCATACAGTTCAGTGCAGAGCGTGTTATGGACCTTAGTGCTGTTGAAAGATGTGTTCAGTGACAAAGTTCTGGTTTGGTCCATCTTTCTTTTTCTTCTGTAGCTGCATGAGAAACCATTAATGTTCCCAATTAGCAGAGTTTAGTGATAGCTGGAAGTCCTTTCTGTTTTGTTTTGGTGTCACTGTTTGTGAAACAGTGACACCAAAACAGTGTGAAAGTGTCAAACGTTGGACTGCACTCTGAGTTCTGCACATAAACATTCTGCATGTGTTCAGGTAGAAAACAGCTAGATTCGTTTGGTACAAATGTGCATCGAACCGACATGGCTGTACAGAAAACATGAATAATATGAATAGGAATATATGTACCGGTACACCCCTAATATTTACACTTTATTTATTTACATTTGTACATATATTCTAATGAACTACTTCACAAAAGTTTAACTGTGCTTCTATTGAATAGAAGAGTTGCATGGTTTCCTTTCCTTTCGGCACAGACTACAGTTTATAGCCTCTGCTTCACACAATAATAATGTGTATAAAAATGAATCAAATGCTGTTTCTCAAATTGGGTAATTATATCATCAAAGAACATAGCTCATAACAGCACACATACAGGGGTATTTTACACCATTGACTTTAATTGCATAAATAAAAAATTTTATGAAGAGAAGATGAAATCTACACCCATTGGAGAAAATATTTTCTGTTATACTGTTAATGGCTTTCAGAAACTGTATTAGTAGCAGAGTTCTGCATATTATTTTTCTCAGAGGGAGGCTTTGCAGTTAAGACTTGCAAAATACAACATTTCCTCCTCGTCCGTCATTCATTTGTTCCTTGATCCATCAGAGGGCGACTAGCCGTGAGCAGTATTCTAATATTTACCACTTGTGTTAGGCGTCATTGATTATTAAAAAAGTTTTAGGCTAAAAAAATCTACCTACCGTAAAGGTTCCTCTTGACCCCAGGGAGTAATTAACATCCATGAGGTTATGAACAGTCCTCAGGCGGGAGCCAGAGTACTCTGATAAAATGTTTGCAGGAGGAGAGGAAACAAATTGCAACCAAAAAGGTACTAAACCCCTATACAGTGGGGCAAAAAAAAGTATTTGGCAGTAATTGATTGTGCAAGTTGACCCGTTTAAAAAGATGAGAGAGGTCTGTAATTTTCCTCATAGGTACATATTAACTTTGAGAGACAGAATGTAAAAACAATCCAGGAAATCACATTGTGCAATTTTTAAGAATTGTATAATGGTAAAGAAAACAAGTATTTAGCATCTACAAACAAGCACATATTCTGGTCCTCACAGATCTGTTACTGCTTCTTCAAGAAGCTCTTCTATCATCCACTCGTTACTGTATTAATGGCACCAGTTTGAACTCGTCATTTGTATAAAAGACACCTGTCAACACTTTCAAACATTCAGACTCCAGCCTTTATCATGGCCAAGACAAAAGAGCTGTTCAAGGACAACAGGGAAAAGATTAAACACCAACACAAGACTGGAATGAGCCAATCTACAATAGGCAGGCAGCTTGGTGAGAAGAGATCAACTGTTGGAGCAATTAGAAAATGAAACACTGACAATCTCCCTTGACCTGGGGCTCCATGTAAGATCTCACCTCGTGGGGTACACATGATCTTGAGAACGGTGAGGAAACAGCCCAGAACTACACGGGGGAACTGGTCAATGACCTGAAGAGAGCTGGGACCACAATAACAAAGGTTACTGTTAGTAACACCCTACGTCGTCATAGATTAAATTCCTACTGAGCTCGAAAGGTCCCCCTGCTTAAGCTAGAACATGTCCAGGCACGTCTAAAGTTTCCCAGAGACAATCTGGATGATCCAGAGGAGGATTGGGAGTATATAATGTGGTCAGATGAGACCAAAGTAAAACTCTCTTGTATAAACGCCACTTGCCGTGTTTGGAGGGGGAAGAATGCTGAGTTGCAGCCCTAGAACACCACACCAACTGTGAATCATGGGGGTGGAAACATATTGCTTTGGGGCTGCTTTTCTGCAAAGGGTACAGGATGACTGATCCGTTTTAAGGAAAAGATTAATTGGGCCATGTATCGTGAGATTTGTTCAAAAACCACCTTCTATCAGTGAGAGCATTGAAGATGAAAGTAGCCACTGATTAGTTCTCAACTAGTCCACTGTTCCATTTGTTGAGTAGTTCTTTTGTCTGTTCTTCACATCTTTCCCATCTTCTAAATGGATTTTCGTCATGGCCGATTTTCGTATAGTTTTTTTATTCATTATCAAAAATGGTGATCAATTTAGTCATCGTCTTAGTGTTTTTTTGTTTAGCTTTCATTTGCAAAAATATATTTGTGACGAAAAAAATGACGAAAATATTTCGTCAACGAAATTAACACTGCTACCCAGTCTCCAGACCTCAGTACAATACAGAATCTGTGGAGCTGAAAGCCAAAACATCAGAGATATCTGCATAGAAGAATGTGTCAAAATACCAGCTAGAGTGTGTGCAAACCTGGTGAAGAGAAAGCATTAAAGAAATATTTGACCACTGTCATTACGAACCAAGGTTACATTATAAAGTATTTAGGTGAACCTTTGTTAATGACCAAATACTTATTTTCTGCACCATTTTACAAATACATTCTTTAGAAATCAAGCAATGTGATTTCCTGGATTATTTTTTTATAGTCTGTACATAGTGTACCTATGATGAAAATTGTAGACTTATCTGTTTAAGTAGGACAACTTGCACAATTGGTGGCTGCCAAATACTTTTTCTCCTAGTCCAGGTGTGTTCACTGACCTTTCTAAAGGAATCTCATCAGGCCCGGCGCCTGCAGGTATCAGGCCCACCCAAAACAGACAACCATGTAAATTAAGTAAATTAAGTATTGATCCAAGACAACCAGCAGAGGGTGCTGTTGGCAATCAATTGTGACTTTTGGAGGCGATAAGATACTTTAATGTGGTTCAATGCCGAAAAGGACATTAGAGCTTGGATTTATTAAACAAGAGCAAAGCTAGCACTAACAGGGACGATGCTAATACATCACCAGTCTTAAAAAGGCAAGTGCAACCAAGCGTTTCGCCCTCAAGCCCTTCTGTTCCTCCTCTCTCCTTGCATACACCACATTCGCCGCAACCGTCAAAGTGGCGTAGTTGGTAGCACTGTTGCCTTGCACCAAGAAGGCCCAGGTTCAGATATTTCTGCATTGAGTTTGCATGTTCTCCCTGTGAATGCGTGGGTTCCCTCCGCATACTCCGGCTTCCTCTCAGTCCAAAAGAATGACTGTTAGGTGAATTTGTCACTCTAAATTGCCCTTAGATATAAATGTGTGTCTGTGCGTGCATGGTTGCTTGTCCTGTATGTCTGTGTTGCCCTGCGATGGACTGGCGACCTGTCAAGGGTGTAGCCCACTTCTCGCCCCGTGACAGCTGGAGATAGGCACCAGACCCCCCCGCAAACCTGCTTAGGATGGACGGGTACAGATAATGGATGGATGGATACTTGCTCAAAGTGACACTGACTCAATAGGCATTGAACCAAGAGTCTCACTATATATTTAAATTATAGAGGCTTGTTTAGATATGAGAAACAAAGATACAGTAGGGCAAAAAAGCATTTAGTCAGCCACCAATTGTGCAAGTTCTCCCACTTAAAAAGTTGAGAAGCCAGTAATTTTCATCATAGCTATACCTCAACTATGAGACAAAATTAGAACACAAAAAAACAACCACCCCCACCACCCCAGAAAATTCACATGGTCTGATTTTCAAAGAATTTATTTACAAATTATGGTGGATAGTAAGTAATTGGTCAATAACAAAAGTTCATCTCAATGCTTTGTTATAAACCCTTTGTTGGCAATGACAGTGGTCAAACGTTTATTTTTTTAAAGAGTAACGGCCACGTTTAACTTCAGTGCACTTGCTGATGGAAGGTTTTCACTCAAAATCTCACAATACATGGCCCCATTCATTGTTTTCTTTACATGGATCAGTCGTCCTGGTCCCTTTGCAGAAAAAATGCCCTAAAGCATGTTTCCACCCCATACTTCACAGTAGATATGATGTTCTTTGGATGCAACTCAGTCTTCTTTCTCCTTCAAACATAAAAAGTTGAGTTTTCACCGAAAAGTTCTATTTTGGATTCATCTGACCATATTACATTCTCCCAATTTTCTTCTGGATCATCCAGAGTTGCATACTTTAAAGCAGAATACTAGGAAGATGGAGATAAAATGGCGCTCTACACGCCTAGAGGATTCCTATTTAACCTGGAATAACGGTCTACTTCTGTATAAAAAGACCCTTAGACAAGCTATCATTAATAGAGGCGAATAAAAACAATCCTAGGTTTCTTTTTAGTACAGTTGCCAAACTTACACAGAGTCATAGCTCTGTTGAGCCAACTATTCCCCCAGCCTGTTAGCAGTGATTTTATGGGATTCTTCATAAATAAAATTAATTCTATTAAAAATAAAATCATTGGCCTCCTCCCAAACATGATTACTTCTTCCTCAGTAAATGAGGCAGCATCGGAAAGAACTGTAGAACCTCATTTGTGCTAAGGCTGTTTTGATTCAGTCGAGCTTTCGGAATTATCAAAAATATTTGCCTCATCTAAACCTTCAACTTGTATCTTGGACCCAATCCCAACCACATTATTTAAAGAAGTGTTCCATGTGGTTCCTGGCCCCATTTTGGATATGATTAATCTATCCTTAGTAAACGGATACGTACCACAAGAATTTAAAATAACTGTAATTAAACCTTTACTCAAGAAACCTTCCCTTGATCAAGATGACTTAGTGAAATACAGACCTATATCTAACCTTCCTTTCTTATCCAAAATCCTTGAGAAAATTGTCGCTAATCAAGTCTGTGAGCATCTCAACAGTAACGAGCTGTTTGAAGAGTTTCATTCAGGTTTTAGAGCTCATCATAGCACTGAAACAGCACTGGTGAAGGTTATTAATGATATTCTTATGGCTTCAGATAATGGACTGGTGTCTGTTCTGGTTTTGTTAGATCTCAGTGCTGCTTTTGACACAGTCGATCACAATATTCTCTTAGAAAGGCTTGAACATGTTGCAGGGATCAAAGGAACAGCATTAGGCTGGTTTAAATCATATTTGTCTGACAGATTCCAGTTTGCTCATCATGATCAATATTCTTCACTCTCAAGGGTTACTTGTGGAGTTCCACAGGGTTCTGTGCTTGGACCAATTCTTTTCACCATATATGCTTCCATTTGGTAGAATCATTAGACAGCATGGGATAAATTTCCACAGCTATGCCGATCATACACAACTATATTTATCCATAACTCCTGATGAACCCAGTCAGTTAGGTAGATTACAGGCATGTCTGGAAGACAAAAACATGAATCAAAACTTTTTGCTTTTAAATTCTAACAAGACAGAAGTTGCTGTCTTTGGACCAGAAGTTAAAAAAAAGAAACTGATTAGTCAATCACTTCATCTGGATCGCATTAAATTGGCCCCCAGTAATAACGTGAAGAACCTTGGCATTACTTGACATTTAAATCCCATATTAAACAGGTTTCTAGGATTTCTTTCTTTCACCTCCGGAATATTGCTAAAATTAGAAACATCCTGTCCAGGAGTGATGCTGAGAAACTAGTCCATGCATTTGTTACCTCAAGGCTGGACTACTGTAATTCTTTATTATCAGGTAGTCCACAAAATGCCATTAGTTCAGTTGATCCAAAATGCAGCAGCAAGAGTTCTGATGAATATTAAAAAGAGAGATCACATTTCTCCTGCTTTAGCTTCCCTTCATTGGCTCCCTGTTAAATCCAGAATGTAATTTAAGATCCTTCTTCTTACATACAAAGCCCTTAATAATCACGCTCCATCATACATCAGAGATCTAATTGTTTCATATGTTCCCAACAGAGCACTTCGCTCTCAGACTGCAGGTTTACTTGTAGTTCCTAGGATTTCTAAAAGTAGAATGGGAGGCAGATCTTTTAGTTATCAGGCTCCTCTCCTGTGGAACCAGCTCCCAGTTTTAGTCGGTGAGGCAGACACTCTGTTTACTTTTAAGGCCAGGCTTAAAACTTTCCTTTTTGATTAAGATCATTGTTAGAGTGGCTTAGGTCATCCTGAGCTAGCTCTGTAGTTATGCTGCTATAGGCTTAGACTGCTGGAGGACAGACTTACCAATTTTCTTCACTCTGCTACTTCCTTTTCTACTACTACTCTCCAGTTGTATTACAGTACATTCTGCTATTTCGACTGTTAACTTTGTGTTCTCTGTGTTTTTCTCTCCATAGAAGATATGCCTGGTCTGGTATCCTGCTTGGCTGCAATGCCCTGTTGGACGGGGGCATCGACAGGGATGATGCTCCCAGTGGCTGAACATCCACTGTGTCCTGTTATCAACTTTTTACTTTCTGATAGTTCTCTTATTTCAGATCTTCTGTGTCTCTGCTCTGTCTTCTCAAACCCCCAGACGGATGTGGCAGATGGCCGCTCCTACTGAGCCTGGTTCTGTTGGGGGTTTCTTCCTGTTAAATGGGAGTTTTTCCTCTCCACCGTCGCTACATGCTTACTCAGTATGAGGGATTGCTGAAGGATTGCTCTGGTTGGAAAGTCTGCCCAACCTCACGCCAATGACTGACGTAATCTGCTGGGATTCCTTAAATAGGAAACTGATTGGAAGGTTTGTATAAATGTATTGAAATGACCTTGTCAAGTGCCTTGACATGACATCTGTTGTGAATTGGCGCTATATAAATAAACTGAATTGAATCATCCAAATGCTCTCTAGCAAACTTCAGATGGGCCTGGACATGTACTGGCTAAAGCAGGGGGACACGTCTGGCATTGCAGGATTTTAGTCCCTGGTGGCGTAGTGAGTTCCTGGTGGTAGCCTTTGTTACTTTGGTCCCAGCTCTCTGCAGGTCATTCACTATGTCCCCCGTGTGGTTCTGGGATTTTTGCTCACTGTTCGTGATTATTTTGACACCATGTGGTGAGATCTTGCATGGAGCCCCATTTTGAGGGAGATTATGCCCTCAGTTTTCTAATTATTGCTCCCACAGTGGATTTCTTCACACTGTCATTTGAGAATGGAGGACCTAAAAGCAGCTAGATTAGGAAACGATTTAATTAAATAGAACAAGGAACTTAGATGAAGCCTCATGAGGCATTGAACCACTTGAGACGAATGGTTCAAGGAAGGGTTCATCTCACAGGGCTTCTTATGAACACAAATCCCTACTGGCCAGGTACATAATGACAGACAGCTGTAGCTCTTGCCACTTAACGTGTGATGCATTAAAACTTTAAGTCTGCTATGGTTGTTGGGAATGACAGTTCCAAATTTCTCTCCATAAATTACAAATGTGAATAAAAAATTTTTTGAATGTATTTTTAGTAATGTTTCTCAAAATGGTAGTATGTTATGGCAGGTTGTGTAATGATGTTTTTCTGTCACTTGAGGCAAAAGGCATGGGCTTAAGCAAGCAGACGAAAGTTAAAATGCTTGTGAAACTAGGAAGAGGGCACAGAAAAGGATTGTGTAACTTGGGCAATGTACAGAACAGGGGATACTTTATTCAAAAATAGCAGTTTAACAGTTTTTAAGCGATTTCTTTTGACACCTCAGCCTTCAAAAACTCTTTCACAGGCATATCTTTCGGTTTACTACGGCCACGCAGGACATGGTACAAGCACATGCATTCGATCCCGTCTCTGACCCTGAAAGTGAAATATTGAATGAACCGGAGCGTGTTCAGCAGCTTGTTCAAGAGCTACTACGTTCCCCAGGGGCTACCTGATTGCTGCTGACGACACTCTGCTTTAGTGCTCTGGGAGCGGGGGAAGGAGGGCTGTGGGCGTTAATCAAAATTTAGGGGCGTTGCTGGGAGGTTAGAGAGTTCCTAGGAGTACCCTGGCATTCAGTGCTCAACATGGTGAATGCGAGAGTTTATAGATATTACTCAAACATACATAAATTAACCTCAGAAACACTTTAGGCATGTTTTTAAAGGAGGGAATGGCATAGGAATGTGATGAATAGCTTTAAAAAGTGGATTTTACATGCCTCTTAAGTGTTCTAATAGGAATAATTGATTTCAAAATGTTAAATGGGTAGATTACCTCCAGTGACATCATGAGACGTGGAAGCCTGGGCAGTTTCCTCTCCGCTTTGTTTCAAATGTATCATTGCTGCACACTCAGAGGTCAGTCGCTTTATTTGGTTCAGATCCTGTTTGACTGAAAAATCCTATAGCCTTAAATCGGGGGTCCAAGAGGGTAGCAAGTGGCATTGTGCTCATGGACTTCGAAGTGTAATGCTTCTCTCCGAGTTGCCTGATGAGCCAGTCCCCCATTTCTAATGAAACTGTCGGCTTTGTCATTTCCTCCTTAAGAGCTTGCTCCAACATTTTCATTAGGAGGGTAACTTTGGAGGCAGACATGTTTTCCTCTGCCGTCGCATCATAGAATGGAGACAAGTCATGCACCCTACAGCAATGGTAAACTCATCCGATGTTATAAAGGGGATGTTGTGTTGTAGGCCAGCTAATGCTGCTACCTTTTCCACTTTAGCCTTAGCTGACTCATACCTGGCCTCCAACATGGCCTTCAGAGTCCAAAGGGGCTATATTTATATTGCCAAATTGAGACATACAATAAAGAATTCATTTATAACATGCATGCACCCATACATACCTGCCTTGTTGAAAGAACATAATTGTGATCCAGTTTGGACGCAAATGTCCTAAATCTTCCATAATACTGAAGGGCTGTGTATCCTTCACCATCTTGGAGACTAGGACCTCAAGCTCTTTTTCTGGTGACTGGTTAGAAGAGAATAGTGGTTGTTACATGTCTTTATTTGCACAATAAACTAAAGTCAAGATGCAAACATTGTGATAGTCCATTTGTAATATTGTAATGAGTTACCTTGGCTGGGTGAAGTTCCAGTTGCCTCCTTATTCTCAGGCACAGTGATGCCTTAGCGTGGATGAGGTTTTGTACCCCAACTCCTTGGAACACAACACTTCACCTTTGAATATAACAGTAAAAATACATTTTTGTGATAAGCAAATCTTACTTGTCTGGCATAATTTTAGATTGAGGTTAGCTTATTAGGGGTCATCAGGTCAAAATGTTCCCACACAGGGGAAATCCTCTTCCTAGCTGGCTCCATCCTCTCACTTACTGCATCACCATCTCCTCAAGCTTCAAACTCTGTTTCTATACTCTCAAAACTATATAATTGCTAACCAAACTCTCCTATCCAAACTCTGTCCAAATTGACTACAACTCTCCTACAAAACCCACATTTTGAATGGAGGCTGAGGGGGTTTATATTGCTGTCAAACCACTCAACAAACTCTTAACCACTTCCTGAAGCAATCAGGTGGTACAGCCGGGCTTCAGACATCATTGTTTTTGGCTCCCCCCTCTAAATGAACAGGGCACAATACGCGCTTTGTGGAAATGCCCCCTTCACTGCTCGACACACGCTTCGTAGCCTCGGCACACATCGTAACATCACTACTTACAGGGTATGGCAGAAGGACATGAAAAACACTAAGACCAGGGAATAGGAAGCTTTGACTAGGAACCAGCAAGTAGTGACTGAATGAGAACTGTTTAAATACTGAGGAGGGAGTGAGGAAATGGCAGAGAAACTTGACTAATTAGTGGTAAGCAGCTGCAGGTGAGAGGGAGAGAACAGGTGGAGACAATCAGCAGGTGGGGTAGAGAGGGAAAAAAATGGCATATTAGAAACAGAGGGAGACAAAGAACAAAGCATGACTAGACAGATTAACCTAAGAAGACATAAGGAAAGAACAAACAAAGTGGTAACTAGGAAACACGACTAAGAAACACTAATCAAACTTTATTTATGAAGCGCTTTTCATACAAGAAGTTGCATCACAAAGTGCTTTACAGATTAAAATGACCCCACATAAAACCACCTTCCCTTCCCCACAGATTTAAAAGCATGGTCACAGTTATACCCCCCTCCCCCCAACCCATCTCCCATGCACACACACTGTTAAAAGAAAAAGTAAAAGGACATTGGGCCGAGTGCAGATGAACCATGCAAGGAAACGCCATCAGAGGAGCCATCTGCCCCGGCAGCAGTAGATTAACAGCAGCAGCCGAGGCACTGACACAGGGCACCCAGTGGAGGCAAGGCCAAGACCCCCACCTCCACCCAAGCTCCACCTGGAGAGCACCCAGGCAGCTACAGCCGACCACCGCTCCCGGGGCAGAGGGCTCCCACAGAGGAAACACTGGAACGGGGATTAAGATAAATTAAAGTATAAAAAGAAACGGTAAATTAATTTGCTAAGATTGAAAAGTAAAACTGATAAAAATATAATCATAAAACATCCAAAGCAATTAAACAAACAGTGATAAATAATAATCAGTTAAAAGCTAAGCTAAAAAGGTGAGTCTTGAGCCTGCTCTTAAAAACATGAATGTTCTCTGCAGCCCTGAGGTCCTCTGGCAGCCTGTTCAAGAGGTGAGGGCCATAAAACTGGAAAGACGCCTCGCCATGCTTGTGTGTCCTGACTTTTGGGGTGACAAGGAGACGGCTGCCAGAGGAGCGCAGAGACCGCGAAGGTTTATATGGTAAAAGCAGTTCAGAGAGATAAGAAGGCCCAAGACCATTAAGACACTTAAAGTCGATCCTGAAATGTACGGGGAGCCAATGCAATGATTTTAAGACCGGTGTAATGTGCTCCCGCCTCCTGGTCTTCGTCAGGACACGTGCTGCTGAATTTTGTAGTCGTTGTAAACCTGATATACTCTTTTTGGGAAGACCAGAAAGCAGGGCATTACAGTAATCAATTCTACTGGAGATAAAAGCATGCATCAGTGTCTCCGTATTGGCCCGAGACAGAATGGGGCGGACTCTGGCGATGTTCTTTAGTTGATAAAAACCTATTTTAGTGATATTTTTTATGTGAGGAATAAAAGTCAGCTCAGAGTCAAAAATCACGCCCAGGTTCTTCACTTTACTTGTAATGAACATGAGGAGGAAGACATAACAGAAACACAAACTTTAACTCAAAGACTACACAAACAACTAAGAACTATGACACACACCAAGCTGCTTACCTATTGCAGATTCAGTATTCCCAGCCTGGTGCAGGTCTACAATTTTGTTTCCGATGTCCTTTGACAGCTCTTTGGTCTTGGCCATAGTGGAGTTTGGAGTGTGACTGTTTGAGGTTGTGGACAGGTGTCTTTTATACAGATAACGAGTTCAAACAGGTGCCATTAATACGGGTAACGAGTGGAGGACAGAGGAGCTTCTTACAGAAGAAGTTACAGGTCTGTGAGGGAAATCCCCTCCTCCAGAAATGGTGTGTTGGAATACCTCATCATCATCATTGCCCTCCAGAGATGATTTCTGGCAAATTAATTCTTTAAAAATCAGACCATGTGATTTTCTGGATTTTTTAAAATAATTTTGTCTCTCATAGTTGAGGTATACTTATGATGAAAATTACAGACCTCTCTCATCTTTTTAAGTGTGAAAACTTGGACAATTGGTGGCTGAATAAATACTTTTTTGCCCCACTGTAAATAGAGTTATGTCACAGAAGATTTAGGGAAAACATCCAGAAGAAAACATCTTTAATGCATTCTTATAAATGTCTATATGTGGAAATAGGAAGATTGGAAAGAACACAAGGTTATACCAACCATATGCAATGTTACAACTAAATTTAATTTAATCAAAATATTATCTTATAAGAAAAGACCAGACATCACACAAGATTAAAGTTCAGAACTTTTTTGAACATGTATTGAATCCAACACAAATAAAGTTTCCATCGGCGCAAAATATATTTCAGTCCTTAGTTTTTTCTCTTTGTATAAAAAAATTATAAGAAATTAATGCGGGCCCACACTCCTAATGTCCACCTAAGCTGCCAAATAATTAACTAAAAAAAGTATGGAAAATAAAATAAACCCCCGTTGCAGGCCTGTTGTGATGCTTTAGCGTGGAAGATGCAATACCTTTCTCCAAAAGTCTGTGTCACATGGTGCTTTACCCGTCCATAGCCCCAGCTGGAGGCAGAACATGGTGCAGGAACTTGTCAGCTTCAGTCCAAGTGTCTTTTTTTTTTTTTACTACACCCTTTGGACATTTCTTAAAATTATAATGGCAAATACTATTTTAATTCTCCTTAGGCAGAGTTTTTAAACTAATTTACAAATATTTTTAACTTATTTAACATACACTTTTAACAGTTTAAATTATTACTCTTTGCATGAACTTAACCCAACAAAAATTATTTTGATTACCTACAGGGTTACATAAACTTAAAGTATTAACCCTTAAAATAAATTCAAAAAAATGAATGCAGAGAGGACCTGAGGTGACCATAGAGGAACCTCAATTCTGTGTCTGGTGAACCATTCCAGTGATTATTTGGAGCATTATCCTGTTTAGGAGATTTATTTTTAGTCCCCGAAGATAATAAACGTGAATTCTCATCCAGCCTGGTCTGTCCTGGTTCCTGTTGACTTAAACTTTTTAGTTAAAAGAAGAAGAAAAAAAGAAGAAGGGGGAACAAAAGATTTGTAGTTATTGCTCTGAATGGAGATCGGGTTACATATACACAAGCAACTTTCTTGTAGCTGTTTACTAACCTATAGAAAATCAATGTGCATCTGAACTACTTCAATCTGTCAATCTTTTTACACAGCTGGGGTCAACACACAATGCTTTCAACAAAGAACAGGCAATGATAAACAAACAGAATGAAGAATGATTTAAGCATGAAAAGGTAGAGAGTGTGGTGAACACAGGGGTTGTAGGTTTGAAGCCCAGATTCTAAATAGATAAACAATAAAAAACAATGATATGTAAACGACATAAATATTTAATGAATAAATAAATAATAAATTGAAAAAAATTTACTTTTTAAATAAATAAATATAAAAGGACTAAGCTCAAATCCAAATGTAGTTCACACAACTGGCACACAATTGTGATTATGTAAATAAAACTAAATTAATTAATTACAATTTCTTTAAATCAGTTAGAGCCAAGCTAAAGTTGCGATTCCTAAGATTAATCAAAAATAATCATAATTAGTAAAAATCAGCAAAAACCCAAACAAAAAACTGTTTTTTGCTGTCCTCAGGTCATGTTCTCCTGGCTTTCCAGTTTTGAGGAGTGATTTTAACATGGGATTAATTTTCCCAACTAAATACACCTTAAATGAATAAACTGCACTGAACTGAATGAAGGTACAGTAATTACATGTATTTTTTTTCTCTGAAACCTGAGATTATGCTGCAGCAATAGGAGATCGATCCTCCTTGGGGGGCCGTCTGCCCCGGGAGCGGTGGTCGACTGTGGCTGCCTGGGTGCTCTCCAGGTGGAGCTTGGGTGGAGGTGGGGGTCTTGGCCTTGCCTCCACTGGGCGCCCGGTGTCAGCGCCTCGGCTGCTGCTGTTGATCTACCACTGCCGGGGCAGATGTCTCCTCTGATGGCGTTTCCTTGCATGGTTCATCTGCACTCGGCCCAATGTCCTTTTTTACTGTTGCTTTTAACTGTGTGTGTGCGTTGGAGTTGGGTTGGGGGGAGGGGGGTATAACTGTGACCATGCTTTTAAATCTGTGGGGGAGGGATGGGAATTTATGTGGGGTAATTTTAATCTGTAAAGGACTTTGTGATGCAACTTGTATGAAAAGCGCTTTATAAATAAAGTTTGATTTTATTTGATTTGAATAGTTTCCATGGATGTCATTTAGCGTGAACAACCATTTACATCTGAAGAAGTAATAATAATAAGTATTACTAAGTATATTAATAAGTAATTTTATTGCAATAAATTACTCACTGTAGTGGTTTTGTTCTTCAGTTCAAGATACATTTTTTTGATAAAAGGAAGTGAATGCAAAACAAACTACCAGCTTGGAAAATTGGCCTCTGGACTACACAGATACCTCACTGTGGACAGTATTGCCTCCAGGTACTCTAACACACCAGCATCCACACACAGGAGGAAGTGCTTGTGAATTCACCATGTGTCCAGTAAGCGCTGATAATGAAGCTGTCTGTGTTGATCAATAGAGATCAGCTGCCGTCACTTCTCGGTGCTCTGGCCCCTCACCGCTCTTATCTCAGCCCTTCCTCTCCATTCTCCTCCGCTCGTTCTCGCTTCTCAGGCTGATTTTGTGGTTCCTCCATCATCGCTCACTTTTCTCCTCCATCCAATCTCCAGCATCATCATCATTGGCCTGGAAATATGTGCTTCTGGTAGACCTGAATAATACGTTTCCCATCGTGCGGGATATAGCTTTCTGAGGTGAACACAAAAGCTATCCAACTTGGAAACAAGCACTCGGCTCTGAAAAGTTGATGTAGTTTAACAAGTTTTTATACTTTCGCAGAAAGAAGGACAACATGTTGAGGCTATACTGCACAAATAGTCATCCAATTCTTGTAAACCTAAGACTTTTCTCAACTGGAAGTGGTTGTGCAACTTCGTTAATTTGAATATCCTAGGTAATTCAATTCATTGCTCCAATTCATTACAAAAACTGAACAATATAGAGTTTAATTACACTCAGAATGATACATTTAAGCGTTTATTTTAGTTCATCTTGATGATTATGTCTCATAGGTTATTGAAACCCAAAATTATGTTTCCCATGAAAACTAGGATATTACACAGGACCCACGCTCTATAGTCTTCCCATCATGAGGAAGACAATAGACCATAGATTGACAGACGGTCACTGACACATTACATAGGGAAAGTAAGCCACCAAAAGGTCATTGATAAAGAAGCTGTTTACAGAGTGGTGTTTGCAACCATGTTAATGGAAAGTTACCTGGAAGAACAACTGGATTGAAAAAAAAAATACATTCTTGTAAATAAAAGCCCTGCATTTAAGGTAGACTTACAAGAATTGGACTGCAGCTAGAGTCATAGCTTTAAGAGACAACCCTCACAGACTTGTCCAGAACATGAGCAACAACTGTTGTGTTTCCTTGTTTAAAGTCACTCCAAAACAGACATCAAAAAATGTCTTTGTTGGGCTAAGGCAAAAAAGGACAAGACTGTTTCTTAGTGGTCCAAAGTCCACAGATGAAACAAATTATGCATTTCATTTGGAAATCAAGAAAAAAGCGCCTGGAGGAAGAGTAGAGAAACACCGAATCCAGGCTGCTTACAGTCCAGGGTGTCTACAGTCATGTCATCTACTACTTTTAGTCCACTGCATTGTATCAAACCCAAAACCATTGTATCTGTCCAACTGCTCAAAGTATCTGCCAAGACGTTGTCTTTTTCACTGGAACTCAACTGAAGTTCCCTCCAGCACACAGTGACTCAATGACACCATGTCTTTTTTAAATTGGAGAAGATTAGATATTCAGTGAAAGGTAACGCTGATACATTTTATAACATGTGGGGTCACTATTCTCTTCAGTCTTTCAATAGTTATTGATGGACCCCCCCCCCCTCCAACAGCCACACCCCCTTTTATTTTTTTTATTATTGTTTTTTAAATCTAATTCTTTTTTTATTTACTGAATAGCCGAAATACTTTTTCATTTAGTTATTTATAACAGAAAAGTATACCTTTGGTATTATTTGCTGTTTGTTTGTTAAATAGCTAAAAAAAATAAGTTAAAACGCTACAGTAGGTGGACCATGCTGACATCCCTTAGTTATTGTTTATGACACAGGTGTAATGTTATGGGATATTTTCTGAAAAACCGTCACTGGTTGCTGTTATGCCCTTACTCCTAATAAAAATATTAAACAAAAAAACAGCTAAAAGTATCAAAACCTGCATTGATGAACATGGTATCACTGCAGTTAATTGGTCACTAAACTCTCCTAACCTAAACCGCCTAGAGAATCTATAAAGCACTGTCAAGAGGACGAGAAAACAGATGAAATGCACCAGAGGCAACAATGCAGACAAGCTTAAGCGTGATTTATTTCATCAATCTGGACTTCCTTAACACCTGAGGAGTACCACAGGCTGATCATCAATCCTTCCTTAAGAACTTTATAAAAGTTTTATGAGAACTATCAATCATATAAAAGGGTTAAATTATAATCATAGCTAACGGGAGCCAACTAAGATCTTTAAAGTTCAGAGGTCTCCAGTCTCTAGAATATTTCACTGATCCAACACACCTGAATCAAGTGAAACCAGACCTCCGCACAACTTGGTGAAATGCTGAGGAGGTAAGTCAACCAGGTGGATTAACAGTTCCAGAGCAAGAACACATCTAAAGCTCGTTTCACTCTGTGCCTTTTTTGGTCGCCGTAAACAAATCTTTCATTGTGGCGAATAACGGTCTGAATGAGCATGATTTGGTGGTGAGAGTGCAATGCGACAGTAGCAGTATCAACATTAGCAACAGTGGAGGCTACACGCAAGACAAGGTGGGCCAACAAAAAAGTTGAATTCATTGAGCTCTGGAAGCAAAAACAGTGCATTTTAGTACAGCAAGAGAAAGACGAATGATTGCCTTAGTCTGGCTGAAGTCAAACTGAACTGGACTTCTCTTAATTGGGCTAATGCACCCAGATAATGCAATTAGTAAGCCGAATTTCAATGCACGTAAACTTCAATGCTTGTAAACGCCTTAACGCATGTAAACGCCTTAGTCGAGCTATTCACAGGAAATGACAAGACCGCGGAATTGGGAATAACAACAACAGTACACAACAACACTGCAGCAACAACGACTGTAACACAATCAAACTGTACAGTCCTTTGCGATGGCAGAAAAACACAGTGTGATCTTGTCTTAAGACATGCAGGACAGGGACAGCTCTGGTTTTAATATATTGAGTTTAGTTTTCCCTGCATACAATTAGCATGGCCAATTAACATAATATGCATGTGTTTGAACTGTTAAAGTAAGTGACAATACTAAGGAAGGCACAAAAAGGCCCTGGATGGGTTTTGAAATCTTACTGCAAGGAAAATGAGCAAGAAGCAACTCTGCAACCAGTGGAGTTATAGTGTGACTACTATTTCTCTTTGTCCTTATTGTCACCTGACCAATACTGGCCGCTAAAAACTCTTTCCAGCCTTCCACTCTCCATATCTGTTTTGCCCATCTGTGTCGAGCTTGACGAGGCAACAGACATTCTTCCCCTCAAACACATTTACTCAGCATCTGTTGTTAAAAAGACTTCATTTTTGTGACCTTGTTTAGTTCGACATGCACAAATACTTAGGATTGTTGAAATTTCACAGTGTCTTCCTGCCATTACACACGTTCTTCAAGACATGATCAGGTGAAGGAGTGGTTCTTTGGATGACAGAGGCAGTAATAAATTGGACTTATGTCCCATATTAGAACAGGAAATTAAGCCATCTTGTCTGGTAATTGATTGCTAGCTGACTTTAACTCTTGTGTCTAGGATATTGTGCTTTCAATCACCTTTATATTTTTTATTGCAAGTGGATGAATGACAAAAAGAACAACAGAAAAAGAGGCAAACAGCATCTCAGGCTTGCTAGCAATTATGATTTTTTCTAACTTCTGTACCAGTTTCCCAAGCTTCTTGTAACTTGGTTGATCATAACTTGTACTGACGTTTGGTCCTGATGCTCGGGTCGGCTAATTGGAGCAGAGCAGAGTCAAATGGGGTCCACTGGGTCTGCAGCAGTTTGTCCAATCTCTGCAATATTTTCTCTAACATTGATGAATGCATCTTTCTGTCTATTAATAATTTTAATATCAAAAACTGAACGTTAAGAGTTGAAAACAGTTAACCGCTCGGCTTGTATCTACAGTCGATGTTGTTTGCTTGTGTTTCTGATTTTGTACTTCTTGAACATTTAAAGTTGAACTCAAATAATACATGATATAATACTTTACAGAATAGAATAGAATAATCATTTACTGTCCCACAGAGGTCAAATTCAGCTGTAGCGGCAGCAAAGTGAAAAGTAATAGAAGCAATTACATTCAAAAAAGAAAAAAACAGAATTAAAATTAACATATGTACATTAAGGACACAATTACAAAACTAATGTACAGTGTAATGTGCAGTTTAAAAAAATAAAAATGGCATACTTGGAATGTGCAACTGAGCAGGATCATTTAAAAATATTTAAAGAATCTACACATGTATTTGGGCATTAAAAAACAATATTTACAAGAGTGAAAAAAATAAACTGCAATCAGAGATGTTCAAATAGCAGCAGCATGAATGTTATTTGTTTCTTTTTTTAAAACAGCTTAGGCTCAGCCAGATTGGACTGACACCCTCTGTAAAACAATATATTTTAATTGTTGCCAAAAAATCTTTAAGTTTCGGTATAGTTTCGGTGGCCTAATCCAATCCTCAGGTTTTTGATGTTTCCTTGGTCCAAATATACTCTATCAAAATAATGCTTCATTGCCTGCAAAACCTGATGATACATTGATTATTCAGCTGTTGAATCACCTGTGTTGGAGCTGGTATAAAACATGCATGACACAGCACTCAAAGATTTTAGTGTGCTTCAAGGTGAACCTCAGTCTTTTGCAGCCTCCAACAGGTTTTCCACCCAGTATTGTCTTGTTTTTAGCTCCATCCATCTTCCCATCAACTCTGACCAGCTTCCCTATCCCTGTTGAAGAAAAGCATCCTCACATCATTACACTGCCACCACCATGTTTCATGATGGCAGTGGTGTGTTCAGGTTATTAGGTTTCTGCCACAGACAGGGCTTTGGATGTAGGCAGAAAACGATTAAGGACCTTTCTCCGTATGTTTGCCACACACGACTTTTAACAAACCGCATAAAGGAATTCTTAAATCATTTCTAAAAACAGTTGGTTACCTTGCATTTTATTTAGGATTTCATTTAAAAAAGACTTTGAAAACCATGTATCGTTCCCCTTCCACTTATCACCTTGACGATTGTGACTCTAACTGTCATGTTGGAGTTTTTGTAAGGGACCAAAGTGCAGAGATTGACTGAGTTTTCAATAATGAACAACAAGATGAACTTACAGAGACGAAGAGCAAGCTTAGGAGGATAGGCAGTATAACGGGAGAATCCAGCAATTGACAATCATAAATCAGGAGCTTGAATACTGAGGCAGGGGTGGAAAATGAAAAAGTAACTATATGAACTAATCAGAGAAGGTGTGGAACAGCTGTGGAAGGAGGAAAGCAAGAAAACTTAGGAAGGGAGACTAACTAACTGTCCTAGTTGTTTGTGTAGTCTTTGAGTTAAAGTTTATAGTGTTTCTGTTATGTCTTCCTCCTCTCTTATGTTCATTGGTGCTTCAAGATTCTCTTTGTCTAGTTTCCTAGTTACCACTTGGTCTTTCCTTGTGTCTTCTTAGGTTGATCTGTCTGCTCATTTCTTGTGTTTTGTTATTTGCCTCCCTCTCTGTTTCCTCCTTGCCATTTTTCCTCTCTACCCCACCTGCTGATTGCCTCCACCTGTTCTCTCCCTCTCACCTGCAACTGCTTCCCACTAATTAGTCTTCAAGTTTCTCTCCCATTTCCTCACTCCCTCCTCAGTATTTAAACCATTCTCATTCAGTCCCTACTTGCTGGTTCCTCGTCAATTGTTCCTGTTTTCCTGTTTCTGCGTTTTCTGGTCCTCCTGAGCTTCTATTAGTTCTTTGTTGTTTTGTTTAATTAAATTGTTGTTTTTACTTTGCTGCATTTGGGTTTGATCACTGCTATCATGACACTAACCCATTTGTTTGGAGTTGCCTTTGACTGTTCTACTTAAGACATCAACGGAACATCATTCATTTCAGTGCAAAGTTCAACTTTGCCACTGCGCAATTTTGAAAATGTTTTTATTATGTAAAACACAAACAAAGGGAAGAAGACTAACACTAACAAAACTAAGAGAAACAAAGACTACAAGCACAAAGAAGAGAACACAAGAATAAACTCAGACACTAAATAGAAAGGAATTGACCCATATGTCAACACCAGTAAAAGGAATAGAATAAGGCAAGACCTGTCGAACATAAATGAACAACAAGAAAATGATCAAAACACAAATGAAAGCCAAAACCCAATGGATCTTAACAGCAACATGTCAAAATGTGAAGAAGTTTAGTGCGTGTGGCGTCTTTCCAGCTTATCGAAATATAACTGGCTGATTCATGTTTTCCATACCACAACTACACTAACCAGCTTTTAATGCTTTAGAAATGCTATGTTACATCAGAAGCACTGTTGTGTTTTCAAGTGTGACAGGCAAATGCAAAACAAGCCTGATTAAAAATGATGACAGTGGCGTCAGCAGCCAGAAAGATCACCGAGTTCTGGCCTCTGAAGTCAAGCAGCTGCACCCTTACATCTACTTCCTCTCCACACTCTCCGCATCGTCCTTCTCAGCACTCAGTGAAGGATCTCGGCTGATTGCTGCGAGGAGAGAAGGAAAAGCTGCAAGATGGAGAGGGGAAGATGATCGGCTGCATCAGAGAAAATGGCCGAGTGCCGTTTCTTTCCCCCTTGTGTGAATTTGAGATTCTTGGGGTTTCAGATGCTTACCTCACCACAGCTGCAAAAAGAATGTAGAGAGAACAGGAGAGGGAGAAGCAGAGAGGAAAAATAAACCAACTCTAATCCCAGAGTTTGCACAAGTAATATTTGTAGCAGACAGTGGAGTTGTTTGACGCGGTACTAGAGGTTTGGTTGTTTGTGCTGCTCATGTTTTATTAGTTCCAGGTTTTAGTCTTACTTCTACTTCTTTGTATTTACTTCAACACTAACAAATAACAGCAGCTTTGACTCCAGTAACCACTGGTTACATAATCATTGCTAATGACCCAATTAAACAAGGAGGTAATGATAAAACAAAAGGGCTAAATGAAAACCTTGCTGTTTTATCAATTACGAGTAGTGTTCTTTTCTCTCATATAACAAAAACTATAAAAACATGGCATATCATTTTAACTTTAATTTCTGGAAACCATTTTAAGACCGCCCACTTGATGCTTTATGACTCACAGATATCATGCATTATGAGTCATAGTTCAAAGTAAGCCACTCATGGACTGATGTTGTTCTTTCCTCCTTTCCTCTATCAAACACAGATATGATGGACAGTGACTGTTCAGACCCGGCATTAAAGAAGAAGACAGATTAAACCACGACTATTCACACCTATTATTAACATTTGTCACGAGTGATCAGATTTTAATTAGCTGGGATTAATTACATTTTTGGAAAATGCATTCATATTCATCAGCCACACCCAGGTCTGTGAAATGAATAAATTACTACAGTAGAACCTGTATGACAACATGGAGTAGACTGACCAAGCTCAGAAAGCAGATCACCCCCCTCCCAGGTAACGGATTACAAAACTCTTTCTAAGGCTTGGGGACTCTAGTGAACCTAAAATATCTTGATGATCTCTAAGACTACAAAGAGCCTTACAACATATTATTTTAAAAAGGATACATAAAACATTAAATTTAGCAGATTCAAAGAGATTTATTGAAAAAAATAAGATAATGTGCAAGGTGACCAGGAGCCACACCTTTAGGTCAGCTTTTTGGTCAGACTCTACGGAACAAACTGGAAGGTGAGTGGCAAGAATATTGGAAAGACAGGAAATAGTGGATTACCCAGCATAGGTGGTTTCCAAGATTCAGACCAGAGTAAACTTGGCAGCAGCATAGGTAAGAGAAATCAGCAGGGAGCAGAGGTGGGAGGGGCAGAGCGGTAAAGCAGCATTAAACATGGTAGGAAGAGGGAAATCATGACATCTATAGCCAGTTTCTTGCATGCTATCCTATCTTTCCCATTTTGAAGACTATACAGTGGGGCAACAAATTATTTAGTCAGCCACCAATTGTGCAAGTTCTCCCACTTAAAAAGATGAGAGGCCTTTAATTTTCAACACAGGTATACCTCAACTAGGAGAGACAATATGAGAAAAAAAAAATCCAGAAAATCGTATGGTCTGATTTTTAAAGAATTTATTTGTAAATTATGGTGGAATATTAGTATTTGGTCACCTACAAACAAGCAACAGTTCTGGCTCTCACTGACCTGTAACTTCTTCTGTAAGAGGCTCCTCTGTCCTCCACTCGTTACCTGTAATAATGACACCTGTTTGACCTCGTTATCAGTATAACCGACACCTGTCCACAACCTTAAACAGTCACACTCCAAACTCCACTATGGCCAAGACCAAAGAGCTGTCAAAGGACACCAGAAACAAAATTGTAGACCTACACCAGTCAAGGAAGAGTGAATCTGCAATAGGTCAGCAGCTTGGTGTGAATAAATCAACTGTGGGAGGAATTATTAGAAAATGGAAAACATACAAGACCACTGATAAGCTCCCTAGATCTGGGGCTCAACGCAAAATCTTTGGAGGGAGTTGAAAGTCCGTGTTGCCCAGCAACAGCCCCAAAGCATCACTGCTCTAGAGGAGAACTGCATGGAGGAATGGGCCAAAATACCAGCAACAGTGTGTGAAAACCTTGTAAAGACTTGTGAAGACCTTTGACCTCTGTCATTGCCAACAAACGGTATGTAAAAAAGCATTAAGAACTTTTGTTATTGACCAAATGCTTATTTTCCACCATAATTTGCTAATAAATTCTTAAAAAATCAGAACATGTAATTTTCTGGATTTTCTTTTCTCATTTTGTCTCTCATAGTTGAGGTATACCTATGATGAAAATATCAGGGCTCTCTCATCTTTTTAAGTAGGAGAACTTGCACAATTGGTGGCTGACTATATATGTTTTTTGCCCCACTGTATGTTCTCTGACTAAGAGATTCAAATTCAATTCAATTCAAAAATACTTTATTGATCCCAGAGGGAAATTAAGTGTTGGTATAGCTCATATAATTAATTCTTTAAGGAGTTGTTGTAGATGATGATGGCTGTGGGCAGGAAGGATTTCCTGTAGCGGTCTGTATTGCAGCGAAACTGAAGAAGCCTCCGACTGAAGACGCTCTGTTGTTGTATGACTGTCTCATGAAGAGGATGCTCAGGGTTGTCCATATTTTTTTTGATTTTATGAAGAATCCTTCTTTGCATTATCATCTCCACATTTTCCACAGTTGTCCCAAGAACAGAACCAGCCTTCTTTATCAGGTTGTTTAGCCTTTTTAAATCCCTGGCTCTGATGCTGCTACCCCAACAGATGACGGCTGAAGAGATTACACTCTCCACAACAGACTTGTAGAAGATCTGCAGCATCTTGCTGCAAACCTTGAAGGACCTAAGGACCTAAGATGTGCCACTGTGTCATATCACATTTATAATAATTAAATTTGCAATACCCTGATCAACTTTTCAAGCAGCAACGCCTAAATTACAGACCTTGTTTAGTTGCATTGATCTCATAGGAACTGTTTGAGGTATCAGTATGGTTGTTTTTTAAACTGCAGAACAAAAGCTCTAAAATAAGAATTCAATAAAAAATAACTATCAGGGATGCCACAAATGTGAGGAGAATCACTTTTATCCCTCTTCCATGATACTTTTATTGATTGCTACGTCTCATGTTTGTTTCATTCAGTTGTTGCCATGATTTAAATCCTTTATTGTAAAAAATGTTGGCTGATGTAACCGCTGCAACATTACCATTTCTAATCCATGTTGATCCAGTCCGCTGGCCGCTCGCTCTGTGGCCCTGTGTTAACAGATCGGCCTGAGATTGATGCCCACTAGACTGTTGTTGAGGAGAACAGAGAAAATAAAGGAGAGTCTTACTAATACCTCCCCTCCCTCTAAGCTTTTCTGCTCCTCTCTTTTTTTAACTTCCCCACTGTCCTTTCAGTCTTTTAGCTGCTGTGATTTGTGGAGGCAGACAGCGATTGGGGAGGAGGTAACTTCAGGGTAGACTTCTATTAAAGCAGGAGAAGTAAAAGACAGGATGGAAAGAGAGGCGGGAAGGGACAGAGGGCACATCGGTTGGTAAATAAAGGGATGTGAGTTGGAGAGCAGCAGTTTGTCAGGCCGGACACGCTGTGCCAACATGTGTGTGTACACGACTGTGTGTTTGTGCAGAGTCGGTAAATCTGCACGCTGCAGCCTGTGAGCGCTGTGCTGTGAATCCTCTCACAGATGGACTGTTGCAAACACACAGCAGCGCTCATTCATATTAATGAGCCAAATCTATACGCTGAAAATTTAATGCCAACAATTTGTGACTAGCCGCCAAGTGAATATCAAAGTGCACAATTAGAGGAGGATCTGGAATGTATGAGTGTGCGGCCTGGATGCAAATTTGTGCTGAATCAAAGGGAAAATACACCACAAACAGTCTTGGAAAGGTGCAAGCTTTAATTTTCAACAAGATATATCATCTGCAGGTAATACGGCAACATGGTTAACATAGATGCAATCCTATCTGCAAATGAGCAAAAGAACATTGCAAAATGAAGTCTGTAAATGTGCAGTTTGTTGGTTTAAGCACAACTCGAAAGTTTTTTTTTTTATTTGTAATTAAGGATTTTATATCCATACAAAGAAAATAAATACAGAACAATTTACAGTGTGAGAATCCTTGAAGAAAAACTGTGTGAGAAGATTCACAGTTATCCACATTCAGGTAATGTATCCCTCAGTGACCACAAAGACACAAAAACTGTGACAAATTCATGGTTAGAAATCACTCAAAGGTCTTTTCCCCCTTCTTTATTTCTTGAATAGACCGCTGGCAAACTGGCACCACCCATTAGGTTGCAGAGTTCTGAGTGAAACAGTTTGGACCAAATAGCCCAAGAGCTTAAAGTGGGTTTATGCTTTGTGGGTGCAGTAAGCATGTTCCTTTCCTAACAAATTCACCCCATACACAATGCACAGTACGATTAGAAAATAACTGAAGAAGTATGACTTGTTCAAAAGGGTTTTTTGGAGAAAGATTCTTCGACATCCATTCATCTATTGTCTATAGTTGCTTATTAAGGGTTGGGTTGGGCGAGGAGTCGGGTCACTCGTCCATCACAGGACAACACAGAGACAGGCGAGTGCCTTTTGGTACCACTCGTACCATAAGGCAATTTAGAGTAACCAGTAAACCTAACACTCATGTTTTTGGACTGTGGGGGGGAAGCCATAGTTCCCGAAAAAAAACCAACGTCAAGGACATACAAACTCCATGCAGAAAGACCCCAGGCTGGGAATCAAATCCAGGTTCTTCTTGCTACCAGCTGCTCCAACATGCAGACTCCTCTGTCTAAAAACAGTATGACAATGTGAGTTGGGTTTGCAACAGGGCAACTAATTCACAAGATTCTGGAGCAGTGTGCTTTAGACCGAAGATTAGAAATCTTTGGCGATAATAGATGCGTTTCCACTATCAGAACTTCAGGTTAATTTTACCAGACCTTCATCTGGTGAGTTCAATCAGTTGGCCCGCTTCTCTTAGCCATCTTGCCTCCATACAAAATTGGTCCTTTAAGGAATTTGAAAAGATGCAGCTTATCACGACCGTTTTGGCAGTGAGTGGCATCACTGAAAAGTGTCAAAAGACGACCACAGCAGCAGAGAATAACAAGATTTTGACAATGAAAAAAGCAGGGATTGTTGCTGCGTTTCTGTTTGCTATGTTGTTATACACTACTTCGCCAGCAACTCTACTTTGTTGGTTGTTTGGCGACGTCTGCTGATAACATTTCCCACTGAGTTGCCACCAATCAGCTTGAGTCTACCGCAGAGGCGGGGGACACCCTGGACAGGTCTCCAATCCATCACAGAAATACAAGGAGACACACAACCATGCCCACATCAACACCTAATGAGAATTTAAAGAGAACAACTGACCTAACAGCAGTTTTGTAGTCAAGTCAAGTTACCATCTCTTGAGTCCAAGTCACACTTGAGTCCTTGGTGTTTGAGTCCAAGTGCAAGTCCAAGTCAAATCCAAGTCAAGCCACTAGGTCCTACAGTCCAAGTCCCAAAAAGAACCTTCCAGTGCAAGTCAAGTCATTATTACCTGAGAACAAGTCAAAAATAAGAGAGCGTGGGAGTATTTTTTAAGATTAGAATAATGGCAGCCATACATGGTTTACTTTATTTTATTTGCCCCCACGCTACCATGCTAACACAGTAGCATGTGTAAATAATGAAACATACTTAAAATAAATGTGAAAACAATAAATAATTAACATGTCACCCATACACTTAGAAAGGCTTTAGGAAGTTATTCCTTTTGTTCAGTTTTCTGACCATATATAACAAGCTAACATTAGCACTGGCTACATGCTAATCCCAGCAATAGCAATTTCACATGTTCGAGTCCAAGTTCAAGTCATCGGCGTGCTGCTCGAGTCCTTTCCGAGTTCACACCCCAAGACTGGTACTCAGTTGGTTCCTCAAATGGCCCCAGAAACGGCCCTGTCAGCCCGGCCTGTTGTAATGACGCTAACATTAGCATTGGCTTCATGCTAATCCCAGCAATAGCAGTTTCACATGTTAGAGTCCAAGTTCAAGTCATTGGCATGCTGCTCAAGTCATTTCCGAGTTCACACCCCAAGACTGGTACTCGGCTGGTTCCTGAAATGGCCCCAGAAACGGCCCTGTCAGCCTGGCCCGGTGTAATGAAAAAAATACTGTGGAGTTCTGATAATGGAAACGCGCATAATGCACTTTGGTCATAGTTTTTGGCAACAGGAACTTGGCACCTTGTCATCATTTGAACACAGAGAGCTGGTGGACCGCTTTGTGACATGGTGTGGAAACAATCGTCTCACCTTGAATGTGAATAAAACAAAGGAGATGATTGTAGATTTCAGAAGAAACAGGGATGAGTCAAAAACTGTTTCCATCATGGGAGAAGAAGTGGAGGTGGTTGAGGAGTATAAATACCTCGGAGTTCACCTTGACAACAGACTGGACTGGAGGCGCAACAGTGAAACCGTCTACAAGAAGGGACAGAGCAGACTGTACTTCTTGAGGAAGCTTTGGTCCTTCAAGGTTTGCAGCAAGATGCTAGAGATCTTCTACAAATCTGTTGTGGAGAGTGTAATCTCTTCAGCCGTCATCTGTTGGGGTAGCAGCATCAGAGCCAGGGATTTAAAAAGGCTAAACAACCTGATAAAGAACGCTGGTTCTGTTCTTGGGACAACTGTGGAAAATCTGGAGATGATAATGCAAAGAAGGATTCTTCATAAAATCAAAAAAATTATGGACAACCCTGAGCATCCTATTCATGAGACAGTCATACAACAACAGAGCATCTTCAGTCGGAGGCTTCTTCAGTTTCGCTGCAATACAGACCGCTACAGGAAATCCTTCCTGCCCACAGCCATCATCATCTACAACAACTCCTTAAAGAATTAATTATATGAGCTATACCAACACTTAATTTCCCTCTGGGATCAATAAAGTATTTTTGAATTTGAATTTGAATTGAATTTGAATTTAAACAACAATTTGTATCCCATAATATTCTATGGTCAAAAGTGATCTTAAGCTCAGCCCAAACTGGGTCTCAACGGTACAATGATCTCAAACACATCCTTCATCAACACTAAATCTGCTGAAAAAGAAAAACACTCATGTATTGCAATGGCCCAGTCAAAGCCCAAACCCCAACCTAATTGAAATGCTGAAGTGAAACTTAAATGGCCCTTTTCCACTAGCACTAAGCTATTCTACATGGCTCAAGTGGCTTTTCATTACAATTCAGTGACAGCTTTAGAGGGTGGGGTCATCATTTGGTCAGGCCACCCGAGAGTCAGAAAATGTGTTTATTGTGATCTGTAGGCGACACAGACACAAACACAACACAACGATGGAGGACACGGAAGCTTTGTTTTCTTTCAGTGTTTTTCTCTCTATAGAAGGTACATCTGGTCTGGTATCCTACTTAGCTACAATGCCCTTTTGGACAAGGGGTGTCAACTGGGATGAAGTTCTCGTTGGCTGAACATCTCCCGTGTCCTGTTATCAACTTTTTACTTTCTTCAATATAGAAAGTACTCTTACATCAGATCTTCTGTTCTTTTTGTGTCTCTGCTCTGTATTCTCGAACCCCCAGACGATCGTGGCAGATGGCCGATTGTACTGAGCCTGGTTCTGCTGGAGGTTTCTTCCTGTAAAAGGGGACCTTTTCCTTACCACTGCTTGCTCAGTATAAGGGATTGCTGTGGTTGGAAGTCTGCATCAAGGGGACGCAACCTCAAGTCAATGATTCGATGCAATCTGCTGGGACTCCTTAAATAGGAAACTAACTAAAACTTTAAAGTAATTGGAATGTTTGTATGATTGTATTGAAATGACTTCTCTTGAAAAGTGCCTTAAGATGACATCTGCTGTGAATTGGCGCTATATAAATAAACTGAATTGGAAATAATTGGATTGAAAAATACAAAACACTCCAAATATACTCAGTCGCTGTTGTGAGTTTTTACAAATGACAGATCAGAATATTGTAAGGAAGTCACTATTTTGACACAACCAGAGATTCCACCACCTAGCCAATCACTGACCAACACTCTTCTGATGTTGCGTTTTCAGCCCGACTCGGCACGCTTAAACCCATTAAAGTAGGTTTTAAAAAAGGAGCTGATACCATGTAGCCGTCTATAGTCAAAAACCTTTATAGAGTTGAGTTGAACTGCGCTTAGTCAGTGCTTGGCAGTAACAAATTTCTGTAAGCCTGGATGAACCGACGCAGTGGTGTAAAATAAATGTGCCAAAATAATGTATGAGTGAGAAAATGACAGCTGAGGTATTGCTGCTAATGAGTTTTCTGTTGGGTGTTTTAGTTGAGGATACATTTTGATAATGCCCTAAAACATAAAGCCCTTCAAATCCAGAGGAACCCCTTGAAAACGAGATGATTCATCTCATGGGGTTGATCCTCCAGAAAATGTTTAAAAATAAATAAAAAGAAAGCTGCACTTTCTTTTTACTATGATTTGGTAAGTTGTGTTATTGCTTCTGGATAATATTTGTTGGATTTTATGATTTTTTCTCGCACCCGAGCAAAGTGTCATTGAGTCACTATTTTCCCCATATCTCTATGCAACAACAGCACCACAAATAAACTGTCAGGAAGTTGTTCCGATGAAGGAATATGAAGTGAAATTACTGTGTGTGTGCGTGTGTGTGTTCTTTGAGTTTTTTATAGGTGTGTGTAAGCCTCCTACCTGTGTTTGTTCTTCCCAGTGTGTCACACCACGGTACGCTTATGCAGCTATTTGGCAGTGATGGCTGCTCTCATGTCAAAACACACACACATATACACACCTGATACCCAATCCAATATCAGTTTAAATGAGACAAGTGGACCGCACCTCACTCCTTGTCACTGGCACTGCAGCGTTAGAAAGCGCTCCGAGAAAAAAAGTGTGGGATTGAAGGAGAGAGGAACAGGGGAGGCCAGGAGAGTGGATGCTGCTCATTGCCAGTGCTATTCCCCCTGCAGAAAATGGCTACCTCCATTAAGTCACTAATGATCCCTGGATTGTGGTGTGCTGGAGTCAGTGAGAGTCACCAAAATGTATGAGCTGGAAGGAAGAGGGGAATGATGCAGAGAAGAGTTGAAATTATGAAGTGAATAAACAGAAAAGACACCAGGAAGGAATGAAGAAGAGGAAAGAAAAGATGGAAAGAGTTCAAAGAGGGTAAAATTGAGACAAAGCATCTGTTCTCTCACTGAGTGATGGTCAAGATAAAGAAACATCAACAGAATCCATCCATTGATTCATCCATCCATCTATCTATCCAACCATTGTTCTATCATCCATCAATCTATCTATTGTTCTGTCATCTATCCATCCATCCATCCATCCATCCAACCATTGTTCTATCATCCATCCATCTATCTGTTGTTCTGTCATCTATCCATCCAACCATTGATCTGTCATCCAATCTAACATCCATCCTTTGTTCTGTCATCCATTCATTAATTCATCCATTCATCGTTCAACCAACCATTCTTCTGTCATCCAGTCATCCATCCATCCAGCCATATCCCTTAGTTTAAATGAGTGATATCTTCTATAAATTCAAAGTGAATTTGTATGCTTTGATTTTCACAGGCATCTAACAATCCTGGAAATTCAAATCTAGAAAAGTTACACATTTTTGCATGAATACAGTATAAGAACCCTGACATCAGCATTTAGTCTATGACATAGCCCATTCGTCGCCATTTGAGAATGACATGATTGGACATGAACGTTGTCTGTGGGCACATGAGAAAAGTCACAAATTCAGTCTGAGGTGCTGTGGGGATTATAAAATACATTATTTAGACAGAGTATAACCAGATTTATCATGCAGACACTCATAAACACATGGAGTAGAAATGTGTGCATCATAATTATTAGGAAACCTATTTGAAAAGGCGGTTGTGTCCCCATGACTTCCTATTTAAGATGCAAACTTTAAACATGATCTGCTTCAACTTCAATGAGTTGCAAGAACTCACCTGTGTTTTTCCAACTCCCCCAAAACAACCTTAAATAATCTCCTTCTATCCATGCTTCAGTAAGCACCAAGGAAGCACAGACCCTTCCTCGAGCCAATCACCACAGAGATCAGCTTAGTGAGGAGCAAGTAAATGCCGCAGCAAGTTGTTTGATTTGAATTAGAATTTTAAAACATCTCCCCCATTACGTTTTCCATTATTTAATCAATTATTCATGAAATCTACAAATGAGCAAGGGTGCTCTTATGCTGAGCAAACACTTGGACAGTACCAAACAGTGTTTCTCCTTCAGTACATCAGCCTCATCCTCAAGTGTCTCCAAAGGGCACTCAGACGAAGAAGAGGGGACAGAACGGAGAGGGGGACAGAGAATACAAAGATACTTAAAAAATGGTTGCAGAAGCAAGAGGGGAAGCAAGGAAGGGTGGCAGATGGAGGATGGTAACAAAGGGGGGCAACTGGGACAGGCAGAAGGAAGGAGGGGATGCAGACAGACGATGAGACAGAGGGCAAACTGAATTGAAGCAGGCAAGGCCAACCAGCAGCATCTGTGATCAATAATATGCACCCAGTGTTTAAGCTCCATCACAAAACTCTTAAAGTCTGGATTTAGACTCCCTTTTCCATCTCTATGTGTTTTCTGAAAGAACTGAGATACAAGGGGCAGTTTATGCCTCTGAGCCTCCGGGTGAAGTAGTCAGAGCCCCATATCAGCTGACTTATATAAGGGTTAGCTGGCTTTATGGCTTGAGGGTGTCATGTAGCAACACTCTGGGGAACTACCTAACAATTAATTTGAAATAAATGGGGCAGCAAAGACCAAGAGATACCTCTTCCAGTGATACTCTCTAGCTCATTCCATTGGTAGCCTAAGGTGCTCTAAGACCAAAAAAGAAACATAGTTCAGAGTTTCCTTCCAGAAGGATTTGCCTCAAAAACCTCCGATGGTAAGTATCCAGGAGGCAATCTGAGCATATGCATCAAAAGATGTTCCTATGCCAGAAGAGGTCTCTCAAGCAATTTCAGGGTGCCCTCCAAGCTGGACAAGACAAAGATATCTAAGGCCTGGTTCAAATGGCAGGATTTTTAAGCCGATTTCGGGCCTGATTCCCCCCTTATGACAAGCGAAAAGACGCCCAGATTATGAGAATGGCTCCTAGAATAATCCTAACAGATATTCCTGTCGTGTATGGTGTGTTCAGAGTCCTCTGGTCTGCTTGGAAGGATCTCAAATCGAGGATATTCAATGTGTTGGATGTTCCTGGCCTGTTATCACTAGCCTGACTTTCGCCAGTCTGATCTGATGGCAGTTTGATTCTGCCCTGCAGATCAGTCTGGAAACCCACACATTAAAGTACTGCTATAGCCTATCCAGTTTTTCTGGAACCAATCACAACCGGGCTTATCCGCCTTGCGCGCTATTGGTGGGTTCAAAACGATAACATCAGAGTAGCGATGGAAAAGTCGACAAGCAGCTTGTTGTTTACATTGGTTATGGCAGCCACCAGAGCACAGCTGTCCGTTGACACTGGTGTCGCTGCTGTTTTAAAAGATTTAAAAGTTATATGCCATTGCTGCTTCTGCAGACCGCAATCCAACAAACTATCCACGTTTGTTGACAAGTTTCCTGCCTGGAGTTTCGAGTTGCTCGGCAAAGTATGTCACCTGGATCGATGGTCTGATTGGTGAATGCTCTATCCAACTGCGTACAGAGTAATTTGAACTATGCCCGTTGGTCACGCCTCTTGTGCAGTAGAAATTACATGGCAGAGTCCCCAGACTAAGTTCAATCTTGAACTTAGTCTGGCGAAAGCCAGGCTATGATATCACAACGTGTGTGCCGTGTTACAAACGAGCATGCAGCCTGTTCAATGTGAGGTGTAGCCAATCAGAAAACCAAGTGACGGGCAGCTATACCCCTTGGAAGTGTCTATTGTTTCTAAGAGTCGACTCACTTGAGTCCACAAATGCATAAAAACAGTGATCAGTCTGAGCAAAGTGAGTAATGATCTTTCCGAGTGAAAAAAAAATTAAACAGGGTAAACTCATTTCAGCCACTTGTATCCGTAATCTCATTCCTTTAGTCATGATTCGTACCAATGACTTTGGAACATAAATTAACTGGTAAATCAGGAAATTTGACTTTCTCCATCATAAAAAATAACGTAGCAGCACCTGCATTACGATACCTATATGATACTATACAAAATCCATCTATGTATCTCCTGCTCTGTCCTACCACCACTCATTAACAAAACATTGAGATACACGGACTCCTCTGCTTGAGGCAGGGACTGATCCCTTCACTAGCACTGACACAGAAAAATACCAGGTGTCACATGCCACCGATGGGTTTACCCCTTTAGAACTGGAGATGTCCTGCACTCATTTATGCATAAAACTCCATATCGACCCTGCAGAGTTACACCCCACCTCAATTGGTGATTGATAAACAGAAATAGCTCAGAGAGGGGCTCGTCTTTGCAGGTTTAAGAAGTGAAAGAGGATGAGGATTTGCAGAGCAGATCAGGTCTTTTGTTCCACTACCATTCTTAGCACAGTTGAAAAGTTTGGGAAAGAAAATATTGTGCTAAAATACAAAAGAAATCTTTCTGATGTTCCCATCCTTCTTGTTCCAACCCAGTTCTGCCAAGATAAAGGAGGAGGTGTAATGAGAAACAGTACAACACTGTGTCGTGCATCTGAGCCCTAGTTGCTCTGGTCAGCACACATTTTAAGCAAAGCCAAATAGATACTCTGATAAAATAAAGGATAAGACAAGGGGGGCCTAGAGGATATTGAAAAAGCAACAAATGACCTTCTCAAAGTTGCATCTCTCTTCCCCCCTGCCTTGCCATCTCCCTCTTTCCCACTCACTCACCCTCTAATGGTTATTTACCTTGCTGGAAAGGGCTTTGCTTTCTCACCAGAGAGATAGACAACGGGGCGTGAGCAAAAGCGGGGCAGCCTGCTTTTGGAGGACGGTGAAGGAGAGGAAAGAGAAGGAGGAATATATCATTTGGTGTCAGTCTCCCCGGTGACAACAAATGTGCTTTCTACTCTCCTTTATAGCTGTAATAGAAGGGAAGGTTTGGGTACAGAAAGAAAGAATTGCATGTCAATATTTGTTCGCACTGACTGGCTGGGTTGAGACAGAAACATTTCAAGTTCTTGTTGTCCTCCCTTAAGACAATTTGAGAAATCTGTCTTTATTTGGGGTCGGGGGTGAACTTTAGGGGTCACTAAGGAAAAGCCAGACATAATGTGGTAGTGAACAAGGTGACCAAGGGAAAGGTATGAATGGAAAGGAGCATTAGCAATACTGACAAATAGTGATTTTAAGGCTGCAGAATGAGAGAAGGCAGAGTGGACATTTCCCATAGCAAGTCACCGAAATACAAACAATGACTCGAATCATTGTCCAGGGCCCCTGGTCCTCCGTCTCGTTGACTGCAGGCTGTATCATCTGGATGAGCGGTTATTGCTCTTGAGCCACAGGCTGTTCCTGCCTGTATATGGCATTGTCTGAACACTTTTGTTTTTATTGTATTCAGAAAAGAGAGTGGCAAGAAAGAAAAAGGCGTATGCACTGCATTTTGGTTATTCTCCACAATATTACACAGTTTGTTTCTCACAACAGAATGATGGTAAAGTTCATTTGCTTGTTGACAAGACTTCTTCAACAATAGGATCTGATATTTAAAAACGACATTTAACACTTTCTCGCATTACATCCATAAATTTCAATGTACTTTATTGGAATTTTATGCAAATTGCCATTTCAAAGTAGTCAGTTTCTGACAAAAGGTGATTACAGGAATCAAACATTGTACTCAAGTAAGAGTAGCACTGCTTCAACATATGCTTACTCAAGTGTTGTGACACAGATAGGTAGGATTTAGCTATTAATAATTATGACTAATTGTTCAGGGCAATTATCAATAAGATTAATAATTTTATGTCAATATTACCAAGTTTGGGGCACCACCTGGGATCCAGAAAAACATGGAGGAAGAGAGGCTGAACGGTCTGGTGGAGCAGCTGGCTCCCTTGCAGTACCAGGGTAGCGAGGTCTGCGTCCACAGCAAGCCAAAGTGGAAGCCCCGAAACAGGAGCAGTAGATTTGACTCCTGTTACTCCACCTCTCCCTCCGAGTCTCCCGGAGAAGAGGAGGAGGAAGATGATGAGGAGGAAGGCAGCGTGTTTCATGAGGTGCGGGTGTGGCACTGCAGCCCCAGAGGCTTCTTCTCTGACCGGGGGTCTTCCGGGGTGGCGTCTTTTGAGGAGGAGGAGAGGGAGGAGGTAGAGGAAGAGAAGAAGGGGTACTTGATGTGATGTTATCGTCCATGTTTATGTCTTTCTGAGTCGATGTTGATTCTGATATGACATAGATCTAGTCTGATTACATTGTGAACCTCCTCATTTTATTTTCTTTTTGCCTCCGTCTCTCCTCCACTGGAAGCCTTTCATCCCTCACCCCTTCAGGCCTTTCACTGATCTCTTTCCACAGGTTATCGCTGCCGTAAACAGTATATGTGTTGGAGAGTTTAATGAGGATGTAAAGCTGTTGTTAAAACTGAGTTTTGTACATTTTTGTGAAGAGTCATGTGCTGTTCATTTGTTTTTGTCTTTTCTATGGATATTTTGCAGTGTGGTTTATTTTCCAGGTCATCCTGTGTCACATGGGTTTTATATGGAAAGAATGAGTGACCTGCATATATAAATGGGATTTTTGAAACAAGAAAAAAAAACATTAACAGCCAAATAGTTCAGTCTTAGTAAATGTTTATGATTACCTGCCTGATATGGCTGAGGTAATTAAACAATAGATTAGGAATCAGTTCTTGGCATACTTTGAACAGCAAGTTACTACACGTGTAGTTGGAATAATAAACAACAACTTTCCATCATTCAACTTTCAGTCAAAATGCTTTAATCAACAAACTCACTAAGCTAGTAACACACAATTAAACTACTAAGAAGAATGAATAATAAAACAAACTACCAAAGTAAAACAGTAAAATGGACAAATATTAGCTCCTTTGGTTTGTGTTCAAACAACCAATTCACAATGCAAAACAAAGACAAAACATTCTTTGGAGGAAGTAATGTTTCATTAAATCATTTGCTGAATTAGAAATCAAAAACGTTTGGAGAATTGATTTGATTTTATGGATCATTCAACGCAGTGATCAATTAAATTCTTGTATTTTGATATAGTAAGAAGGCGGTTTCAAAAACGACTTATAAGATTAGTTTTCGGTGTTTAAACCATCGATTTAAAAGCTGATATGTATTTTGAATACCATAGGTAGCAATCTTTGTTTATGAGCACTGGCGGTCTGCAAAACAGGCCACACTAATCAGAAACGAACATGCGAAGCTAATTTATGTAACTTGGCTTAGAGCCAATCTGTTTTAATTTAGCACCACTGAACAAAGGACAAACTCTGGTTCGATGGAGTAACTCATGTTGCATGATTTAAAACGACTGTTTATATCAGTCAGAAACCTTTGAAAACACTGTTCATATCCAAACCATTGGAGAACGAAATCTTACAAATGCATTAAAACACAGTAAACTCAAACAAACCCTAACTTGTTTATCTCACGCTAATTTATCTCTCCCCAGACAACCTTACTTAAACGATTCTTAGACATCCAGGGAAGGGTGGCTCCGCTGTCTGGGGGATTGGCATTGAAGCTCTTAGCTGGCCCGTTAGCTGCGGCTGCATGGAGCATCGCTAGCAGTCAGTCCTCGTAGGTTACCGAGCCACCATCAGCTCGGGACATTGTCATTTTGTCAGTTCGGATGTGGTCAGCAATCTCCCACGGACTGGTCCCTTTCCACGGACTCAGCTCAGCTCCATCGGGGAGCAGCCCTCGGCTCCTGTAGCAAGCAGCAGGACAGCGTGTCATCGGTTCCCTCTCCCTCTCTGGTAGAATCTGTAATTCAAAGGATTCTTTCTGCAGAGTTTTGAACAAGTCATTCAGGACTTATTTCATCAGCCGAATACAGTTCACCTGATCAATTGGCAGACTGTAAAAGTCTTTCGGATCCAATGAGTTTCTTCCAGAAACTCCCTTCCTACCTCGCCAGCAAAGGACGGAGTTTACGAGCTGTTCTCTCTTGATGTGAGTCCGGCAGGGCTCATGGGCAAAAGAGACCAAAGTTCAGAGTGGCAGATGGTTTGTTTTGAATTGGGCATTTTGCAGTTCCCCCTCTTCCTGTTGAATCTAAGAGTATTGTGTGATCAGCACTCCTACCGGCGGGGAGGTCTGTGTTTTGGTCCAGTAATCATGGCTGTGCTCCCAACACAAGTAAAACGTATTTCTCAAAAAGGCTATCTAAGTATTGAGTAATTGATCAGAACATCTGATTTAATATTTTAAAAGCATACCATCAGACAAATAAAAATCTAACTTCCAGTTGCAATATCTACTATTTATTGTTTGTACACATGATCACCAAATGACATACTAGACGTAGCAGATAGAAAAAAATCCTTAGAACAACGTAGATTGTGTACAAACAAGAGGTCTCTCTTTTACTTTATGTAAAAATGTATATATACATTTACAATAGTTTTATATAATCTCAGCATGTCATCATCAACCTGCCCAGGGACTGCAGGTGGAAATTAGCATTCATGCTATAACCTGGCACCAAGCATCTATCCTGACTTTGTCTTGGTTAATGTGTTGTTGTGCATGGCCCTGTTCAAATAAACTCATACCATAGCATAACATAAACTGTCTGTCTGAGTCTGTCTCATGTAAGTTTGGGTAAAATATGTTTGTTCTTCATTTAGTGAAGTTACTCGCAGCAATTAGGACAATCAACAAAGAAAATGGTGGGTTTCAAATTTTGGGAGTAAAATGTAGTCCTTAATGGCAAAAATGGCTAAACTTCCTATTTTTTTAATCTCAGATGCTTCATATGCTGGACAAATGGAAAGATTACACTTGTTTAAACTACCTTTGTAATCACGTTAATCAATTAACTGTAGATTTTATTTACTGTGACAACACGGCAGTATATTAACTTTCATATTTATGATAAAACTAAATAAAATAATTGGTGTAACTGCTTTTTGTGCTGCAGTTAAATAAAAATCAAGCGCTACCTGCAAAGTCTTTTAAACATTTCAGTTGACACATGCTGTTACCATCATCAAAAGTTGAACCACAGACCAACTACAAGACAATCAAACAAGAAAACCTCCCAAGGCCTCAAAATTAAGAAAACTCCTCTCATGTTTTGTTTGATCAGGGGTAATTTTGCTTTTCAAATCTTCCAATCAACTTTATCCTCTAATAAAAAGGTGTTCTTAAGTAAATTCTCATTTAAATCAAGCGACAATAATGCTGATTGTCAGTGATGTTGATTGGCAACGAGGTAACTGTATTCTACTGGCAACAAAAGCATTTGATTGTTAGATTGGAATTAATGAAATTTGAATATAGGTTAATTACATCTATGGATAAAAACAAATTAGCACTCATTCAGAGCAAAATGTGTGAAACAAGCATCACAATAACACTTTCTGTTGCAGGACTTGAGTGGTCTCAGGGGACTAATCCCATATGAAGTTGTTTGTCTGGAAACCAGAGGTATGTAGATTAGCCAAAAATTGTACTCAAGTAAAACAAGCACTACTTCAACATATTTTTACTCAAGTAAAGGTACAAAGTAGTAATCCATAATAATTATTTTAGTAAGAGTAAAAGAGTATTTAGTAAAAAGGCTACTCAAGTATTAAGTACTTGTTCTGAGATCATAGCATATGATTTAATATTTAAAAATTATGTAATTGGACAAAAATATAAAGTTATGTGCAAAGACTAAAATAAAAGACTAAAATAAAGACTAAAATAAATAGAAATACATGACATGATTGTAAAATAACAAATTTGACTGGAAGAAACATTTTTCCAAATCAAATTCTTTTCTAAGTAAAACTAATAAAACCAATATTTTTTGTAGGTAATGTGGAGATATTGATAATATTATAATTTCAATAGAATAATAGACCAGGGTAAGGTACCCCCACTTGACCTCCAGATGGCACAGCAGCCTCAGCAGGTGGAAAATAATGTTAAAATGATGAAGCTTGTGTACAAACAAGAGGTCTCAGTTCACCGTAAACTCTACATGTGAGTCTCATGCATTTTTGCTCAAAACAAGCATTCAGATTCATTCAGTAAAGTTACTCGCTGTGGGTAAAGGAGCCAGAAACTTTACTCAAGTATGAGTAGCAATACTTCATAAAATATAACTCAAGTAAAAGTAAAAAGTATGGTCCAGTAAAACTTCTCCAAAAATACGTTTTCTTCCAAAAAGTAAATGTAACTGAGTAAATGTAACTAGTTACTACCCACATCTACTGGAAAGTATAGAAAAGAACAAAAATAAGAATTTGAAAAAAATTCAAAGATACATATGGTGTAATTCTAAGTCCTCTTCTTCTACGCAGGACATTTTTACCTAAAATGTAGGAAAAACAACTATCATTACTTCATTAGGAAAACGTTGTTCTATTTTCCTGCTATTAAAGGTGACTTTTTCATTATTATTATTTTTATGTGCTTTGAAACATTTGAGTCCACAGGTACCGTTTAAATGATTGCAGTTTGGATTCTGATTCATGAGGCTCATCTTGCAGCTCAGCATGAAGGCCCATTAAGTTAGCTTGTCTGCAGAAATAATGCTTGGAATTAAATTAGAGTGAAACACTGACATGGTTTATTCGGTGGAGAGGCATCACAAGAAAGAAGGATGCATATTAGATTATCTGAGCTTGACTAAGTCTGAGTACAAATAAAGTTGGGTGAATTTTAAATTTTTATATAAGTGAAGAAGGATAGCCCATATTTGATGTAATATTCTTTATTAGACACAATTAGCATTTGGCAAATTGTGCAGAGATGTGGACAGAGTTCTGGCATATAGGAACCCAGTTAACAACACTTTAAACTCACAACCAGCATTTTTATTATTATTATCTCCTCCCCTGAAAAAGAAGCTAATCAATCTTGGTAAAACTGGAACTACCTGGATAGGCTATAAAGCAAACTTTTTCACTTCTGATTAGCGTCTTATGTAACTAATCTGAATCCATTTTGTATGAGAGAGAAATGAAAAAACTTTGGATTTTCCGAATTACTTTATGATTTAACCAGTATCTTCCCTCTTTGCCTTAGTCTCAAACACACCCATGCCTGTATCTCATCTGTTAATTTCCTCACCTGTGTGGCATTCAGTAATTAATCTCTGCAGGATAAATACTCCTTGGTTCAATTAGTCCAGAGGGCTGCTCCACAAAGCGAGACAATCTCAAAAGCCAGGTTTACTTTGACAATCCCGGTTTAATTTCCCAAAATTTGGTTCCATGAACTAGGCTAACCCAGCCCAGCTCAGTGACTATGGCAACATATGCTGTTGGACAAGCCTGGTCCTTGGCAGGCTAGCTGTTGGGCTTATTTTAGCTTGATGAATATGATTGGACAAGCCATGTGATGCCAAACTGGGATTGGGACTGGTAGGGATTATTCTGCTGCTGTTCTCTCTCACACACACACCCACACATGCAAACACTCGCCCTCCGATTTAAAATTATTACAGCGGTTGCAGCAACTGCCCTTTCCTGTTTGGTGGCTGAGTTATGTAATGCAATGTGGGGTTTTATCTTTTATATTGTAGTTCTAATTAGATTTCATTATTAGCATTTTTAAAAATATTGCTGTATTTAATCTTTACCTGCTGCCAGAAACTTTTTATTCCACCCATGTCGCTCCTGACACCAAGCATTATCAGTAATTACAAATATATAAATTTTTGTCTAAGATAGAACCATAAAATCAACATGCTGTCCTAAGTGTATTAAAATGGCCCTAAAGTACCTTAAAACTGGTAACAAAATGCATATGTAAAAGTAAGTACTGTATTAATGTGACTTTAGATTTTGAAAGCTTTAAACTGTTCTTATTCAGTTTTTAACTATTTTTACATCCTTACTTAAATCACGTACTTACACATTTAACCTGTCAGCTATTTTCTGTCATGTGTTAAATCCTGGTTTTAACAATTCACAACAGACTCCAGATTATCTTGTCCTACCCAACGAAGTAATATAATTTATTAACATGAATTTAGAAGTTCACAGTTAGAAGCGCTTCTCAGCGCTCACTGTGTTACACTAAACAGTCCGTGCAACAACACCACCTAATTCCCATTATTACACAATGCAGCCTCAAAAGCTTTTTTTCATGCAGCTGGTGTTCTCCTTAGTGGTTATGATGTATTTGTGATGATGAACATAGGCTTGCATTAATAATTCTTTTTCAGCCTGGGAGAAGAACACGGGTCTTTCCTTTCCTTTCATTCTCACTTACCTGGCATCGATTGACAGGGGCTGCCTTTAATTTAGTGTGGACGCACATGAGCCTGGCTTGTTAAGCCTCGCTTGAATTTGCGGGGATTGAATCCCCCTTAGCTTTGTTTGTGGAACCGAATAAGCCTGGCGTGAACTGTAGCCTAATTCAAGCAAGGCTATTTCAAATAAGCCTCGATTTTTCAAAAAAAAATGTTTAGCTCGCTTCATGGAACAGCGCTCAGGTTTAGATCCCCTATTACTGTCTTCAGTTTAGTTTGGTTATTAAAATCCTTATTGTGAAGGGTTTAAAGGAAGTTGTGCCTTATATCATTATTGTAGTGTTATGCAGATAAAGTCCCTTCTTTCAAAGCTAACTTCAGGCTAAACCTTAAACTGACTTTGCTTAAGCTGCAATGTAACATCTTGGATTGACTTTATGTCATCACATATATTTTCTATCTGCTGGAACCGACAGAGAAAACATTCTCTTAGGATCCAGAACATGTAATTCTTGTTACATTTCCTTAACACTGTTTAAAAACCACAACAATACAACCATACAGGGTTCCTCAACATCTTTCATGTTAAACTTCCTGACTTCTGCAGACCTCAATTTCTAGAATATTTTGCTTTTTTTATATAAATATAAAAAGAAAGAAATCTAAATAAACTTCTGAAAGATATTTCTTCAGGGGTCAGGCTTTAAATCTGGAACTTGAAATACTATTGACTATAATGAGGAAGCTGAATGGATGGATGGATGATGGATAGATGGACCATTTCACTTTGGAGCACTGAATTTTCTTCAGGATTGTAAAGAGTTTAACTCTGAACTCTGGTGAAAGACTATTTATAAAAGGATCCTTTCATTTAAGCTGCATCCAAGTGTTCCGGTCCAACCTTTTCTCTTTCATCCTGTAAAGGGTTAACATGAAGTGGCTCCCTGCAATTATATCTTCAGTATATGAGTCAGAGTGATCGGTCATGGTCTCTCTGTCTGTGTCCTGAAAGCCCTTCTTTCTAGGACAGGGTGCCCTTTTCCAAATCATGTAACCTTCATATTGTGAGAGGTGAATCGTTGTGCTATCCACTGTACTCACTTTAAACGCTCACTTCAAAACACAACTCCAGGGGCTTCATTTGAGTATGGACACCACTTCACAGCCAACATTTGACCTTTAAAGCCTCAGATGTTTTTCTCCTCTTGCTGTTGCATATGCACATTTTTCCCAACAGATTTGGACTGCAGATTTTAAAACAAGTGTTTGTAAATTCTGTTTATTAAAGCCAGTTCAAACATGTATTTGTTTCAGAATGAGACATTTCAATGAGTGACATTTTAAATACGCTATCATGATGTTGATCCTTGCTGACAGTGCTCTGAAAATAAAAAAATATCCTTGTCTGTCACAGGGTTGTTGTTTTGCTTCATTATAAACTTAAAATCATGCAGGAGTAACATAAGACCCAATGTATAGAGTTCCTTGGATTCTTTCCTTGTTAAAAAGAATTCTACATACTCAATATTCTGTGAACGGGAAAAAATCTAACAAAACAAAATAAAACCTGAACTATTGAATCATTTTGTGAGTAAATAAAGTCTAAATAAGCACAGTATATGGCAAAAAGTTTAAGCTTTTTCATCAGAATAGGCAATGTGTTTCCATTTCTGGGTTACTGAGGTCATTGCTGACTAAATTGTACAAAGGATGCGGGTAAAAACAATCTTTAGTTTCCATAAACAGTGAACTGGCAATTAAATCACCTTCCACTGTTATTGGCACTGACAAAGATGCGGGAAAAGCCTTAACAATTCAAAAATTCTATTCTATTCTATAATCTATTGCGGTAGAACAGAGGTGCCAAAACCAAGCAGTATCTGGTGTGGTCACCATTTACCTCACGCAGTGCAACGCATCTCCCGTCGCATAGAGTTGATCAGGTTGTTGATTGCGGCCTGTGGAAATGTTGGTCCACTCTTCTTCAATGGCTGTGCCAAGTTGCTGAATATTGGCAGGAACTGGAACAAACTGTCCTATACGCCGATCCAGAGCATCCCAAACATTCTCAATGGGTGACATGTCTGGTGAGTATGCTGGCCATCCAAGAACTGGGATGTTTTTAGTTTCCAGGAATTGTGTACAGATCCTCCCAACATGGGGCCATGCATTATCATGGTGCAACATGATTTGATGGTCATGGATGAACGGCACAACAATGGGCCTCAGGATCTCATCACGGTATCTCTATGCATTCAAAATGCCATCAATAACTCAAGTTGGTTACGACGACGAACTTAAGTCAGGTCCAGATCCTGATGAGGACGACGAGCATGCAGATGAGCTTCCCTGAGATGGTTTCTGACTATTTGTGCAGATATTCTTTCGTTATGCAGCAGCTGTCCGGAGGCTGGTCTCAGACGATCATCGAGGTCCTGGGCTTTTGTGGTTACACATGGTCTGCAGTTGTGAGGCTAGTTGGATGTACTACCAAATTGTCTGAAACGCCTTTGGAGACTACTTATGGTAGAGAAATTAACATTAATTTCACGGGCAACAGCTCTGGTGGACATTCCTGCAGTCAGCATGCCAATTGCAGACTCCCTTAAAAGATTCGACATCTGTGGTATGGTGGGTGATCAAACTGCACATTTCAGAGTGGTCTTTTATTGTGGCCAGTCTAAGGCACACCTGTGCAATATTCATGCTGTCTAATCAGCACCTTGATATGCATAATCTTGGCAAAGGAGAAGTGCTCACTAACACAGAGAGAGATGTTGGGGGTTATGATCGTTGCCCATTTGGATTGATGCAAGAGATGAGAAAATGGGAAAGTAAAAATGGGAAAGCTAAGACAACATCTCAGTCTTGTAAAGGAGATGTGTTCATCTTTAAATCTTTGTTTGACCTAAGCCATCCAAGGGACAGTTTCACTTTCAAATTTGAATTTAGTAAGTAAATATCTCCAAACAGTTCTCTCTTTGTCACTTTCAGCAATCCTAATTAACATAAAACAGGAAAAGTTCAGACTTCATTTAATGTCAGGCAGAGAGAAAGATGGACTCTACTGGTATTTGTCTTTTTATACAGCGTATGTTAATATATACGTTTGGTTCCAACTGTATGACCACTTGATTACTTCACATATGGCTGATGTAGATGCTGCTTTAAGCTGCATTTTCAAGTTTTCATTTTTCCCCTCAGTAGCTGCATCTGTTCAGGATAATTGGACAACAGTAAACTTGTGCACTGAGCACTAACTACTCAATATTTCCATATGGAGACTAATGCACCAGTTAAAAGTTGTGTTTTCTCATGAGAAAGAAACTAATCACAGGAAAGGATCTTTTTTTTTCTTCTATGAAGGAATCAGATTGACCTCTGCATCTCTGCCAGAATTTGTGGAGGAAATAACTGTTGCTGGCTTATCACCTCTGTCCTAGAGCGATTGCACAGCACCAAGTCCAGGCAGCCATGCAGTTTTGATCTGGTTCTGATAGGGATCATACAAAAAAAAGAAAATGCTGTTAATATTACAGCAGGCTGGAGCAATCGCATAATATTACACTGGCAACAAAAAGAGCAGTTATCAAAAGCACATAAAATAAATAAATGATTTCATAAACTTAAATTCAAAGGTATTTTATTACAGATCTTCAGGGAGAAGAATGGATTCAAAGCAGTCATGGCTGACTCTGTCTTCTAAATATTGGCAGCATGGAGGCACTGAAACAAACATCTGGCTACTGCCAATGAGGCTTTGATAGAGGAGCTACCATTGACCCTAAAAAGGCAAGAAAAACTTCCAACATGAGACAGACACATTGACAACACATGGATTCAAAACGGTGCCAAAAGCGCAATCTAACACAGACCAAAGTGCATTCCTTTGATTAAAATGTGCTTATATTTAACAGAATATGAACTTTTAACCATAGCTGACACATCTGATCCAGTCTGAGGAGTTCAAAAATCATTGAGCTGTTTTTTGGGGGTGTTTTGGTGGGGGTTGCAATTCAAATGCAGAACAATGAGTAGAGACTTTAAAACTGTCAAGAAAATTACACATAACCTTTTTGGCCTCGTCTGGTAAGCAGATTGTTTTGAGATTCTTGGCTCAAAGGTGCACCCCTTTCACCCAGAAATTAAAATCTGGCAATAAAAACAATGTTTATCTTCAAATGTTTCAGATTTAGTTGTTTGGTTACAGACACAGCTTTTTCCAGAGGAACCAATATTTTTTATTTTTTTTTGCTTTTTTGAAGAGCCCGATTCTCGTTTTAAATCTAGCCAAGTGCACAAAAACCCCAACAGATTCCACAATTACATGACTTATTAAACAAAGTTGAAGTCAGAAATACACTCTGTGATTGAATATGGCAACTTGACTTCTTCTGCTGTTTCTTGAACATGTTTCACCTCTCATTCAAATGTGGCCAAACATCTCTATTTTAGTTTCATCTGTCCAAAGGACACCAGAAGTCTTATGTTCCATTCAATTGCAACCTTGAAAAGCTAACTTTTGTCATCATAATCTTTTTAGAAAGAAGATATCTGTTTTTTGTGGTTCTTAAGGACCCAACAGCAGAAGGAAGGCAGTCTGGTAACCTAGAAATGGAGATGACCCCAGGGGAGCAATGGACAACCCACAAAAGGGTTGGTTTATTTGAAATTCTGAAGAAATCTTTGAATTATAGTTTCCCCAAAAAGAGACGTGGTCTCTGATCCCCTCGCTGAGCCATTGTCACTGCCATTGTCCTGAGAGAAGGGAACCAGAGCTCTACACACAGCGTCCGCATAAGCCAAGAGAGTTGACACTTCCCCCGGACAAACACTGCCAAAGCCCCTCTAATCGATGGGGCAACAGTGGCTGAGTTGGCAGGCTCCATTCGTCTCGGTCATTGTGTCCTTGGGCAAGACATTTTACTCCCCTCGCCTTGCCTACTTTTGGTGGTTGGAGGGGATTGGCAACCTTACTTCCTAGAGAACCACTAGAACCAGGAAAATAGAGCACTTCACCCCAGTTCTTAAGCCCTTACACTGACTCCCTGTAGCTCAGAGAACAGACTTCAAAATATGTTTACTAGTTTATAAACCATTGAATGACTTGGAACTAAAATATATTAAAGATCTGCTGTCATCATGCCAACCCCCCAGACGACTCAGGTCTTCTAACTCTAGTCTACTCAGCATCCCTAAAATCAAAGCCAAACAAGGAGAAGCAGCTTTCAGTTGCTATGCTCCTCTTATCTGGAAAAACTACCAGACCACTGCAACATTTTTGAAACACTGAGTTCATTTAAATGAAAGCTAAAACCCCATCTGTATAGAGCTGCCTTTGATTAACTGATTAATAATAGCTGGAATGTCACAACAGTAGTATGTTTTATTGATCTTCATATCTGCGATGTTGTGTTTTCTGAATGTAGTACATTTTTAGTCATCTGACTGAAAAAGCGCTATACAGATTAATTTACCATTTACCATGCTTCCCTCAGGCCAGGGAGCTGCCCCCGGAGCTGAGACACGAAGGACCACAATTAAGGCAAGGCAAGGCAATTTTATTTATATAGCACATTTTCAACAACATGGTAATTCAAGGTGTTTCACATGATTAAGGGATACAATAAAAATAGCAGTAAAACACAGACAAAGCACATAAAAAACAGCAATAAAGCAAGAAGCACACACAAAACATATGATACATGAAAACATTACTCAAAGGCAGCTCTAAGCATCAGTTTTAGTTGTGGTTTTAAAAGAACTTTTCAATTTTTCAACAACTTTGCAGTTGAATGGAAGTTTGTTCCAGATTATGGAGCATAGAAACTGAAACCTGCTTCTCCATATTTGATTCTAATTCTAGGGACGTTGAGTAGACTGGAATTAGAGGACTTGAGTGGTCTGGGGGGTTGGTATAGTAATCTATAGTAGATCTTCAACATACCTTGGTGCTAAACTATTCAACGATTTATAAACTAGTACAAGTATTTTGATGTTATTATCTGAGCTTCAGAAAGCCAGTGTAAGGACTTTAGAACTGGTGTGATGTGCTCTACTTTCCTGGTTCTGGTGAGGACACAAGCAGCAGCGTTCTGGATCAGCTGCAGCTGTCTAATTTACTTTTTAGGCAGACCTGTGAGAAATCTGTTGCAGTAATCAATCTGACTAAAGATAAACACATGGATGATTTTTTTCGAGGTCCTGTTGCAACATCAGTCCTTTAATCCTAGAAATGTTCTTCAGGTGATAGAAGGCTGACCTTGTTATTGCCTTTATGTGACCCTGGAGGTTCAGATCTGAGTCCATAACTAAACCTAGATTTCGGGCCTGATCAGTGGCTGGGTGCTGATGCTTGATCGTTCCTCTTTAGGTCCAAAAGTAATTACTTCTGTTTTGTTTCTGTTCAGCTGCAGAAAGTTATGAGACATCCATCCATTATTTTGCTCAATGCAAACTATTACTTAGGGTTTGGATGGGTTCAAAGTCATCTGGTGATATCGTAATGTAGAGCTGAGTATCATCTTCATAGTTATGGTAGCTAATCTTATTGGTTGTTATAGTCTGGGCTAGAGGGAGAATGTCAATATTAAATAAGTGTGGCCCCAGGATGGGGCCCTGGGGCACCCCATATGTGATTTCTGTTGGTTCTGATGAAAAACTGCCTATTGACACAAAGAAGTCCGTGTAGGTAAGACCTGAACCAGCCAAGTACTGTACCAGGGAATCCGACCCAGCTCTCCAGTCATTCCAGTAGTATATCATGATCAGCAGTGTCAAATGCTGCACTGAGGTCCAACGGAACCAGCACTGTGGTTCTACCACAGTCTGATAAATGAACAAGAACCTCTTCAAGTTGAATCTGTAAATTAATTTGAAAAAATATTCCATCCATCCATTGTCTTCTGCTCATACACGGTCGGATCACGGAGGCAGCAGCTTGAGCAGAAAGACACAGACTTCCCTCTCCTCAGGGGGAATCCCAAGGTATTCCCAGGCCAGCTGACACAGTCTTGGGTCTTCACCTGGGTCTCTTCCCGGTGGGACGTGCCTGGACCTCCTCACCAGGGAGGGGTCCTAATCAGATTCCGAGCCACCTCAACTGGCTCCTCTCGACGTGGAGGAAGAGCCCAGAAACCCTGCGGAGGAAACTCATTTCATCTGCTTTTATCCGCAATCTCGTTCTTTTGTGTATGAAAAAATATGTAAATGGTAAATTATGAACATGAATAAATTAATTTTAAAATAGCTGGACTGAGTTATAGACTAGTTGTTGTTGAAGAGGAACTGGCATACAACTGGCGACATAGGAAACAGTGACAGCAGCTTAAGGTTTTAGCTGATGTTTTTCCCACCTTTTCTGGTATATAGAAATCCTAAAACTGAAAGAGGATGTACTTCCTTTCAGCTGATGGCAGATGAAGTGTGAATTATCAGCTTGTACTAAAGGAAATAGGTGAGAAAATGTTTTTGTTGTCGGCGTGAACTGACCCTTAAACCATAGGTCCTGTGTTATATATTACCTAATGAATTAATTGTCCGTATTGTCTGAAAGTTCAGGTGCCACATCACAGATGACTGATTACACAAGAGTGATAAATCTGCAAAGACAAAGCGTTCTCAAAACGCATCACCTACAGAATGGGACTGATTGGCAGGCTTATTAAAAAGCTCAGGTGCGTGGTGGTGCTGTCCTTAATGAACGGGTCTGAAGGGGTGTCAGATGCCCATCAGGGGCACAAAGGAGGGGTGACAAGGCTTGGCTGTTCCATCAGTCATAGGGCGGCAGGGGGTCAGAGGTGACCCTGGCACCCCATCTGGCTCAGAGTACACAGAAAGGAGAAGGAGCAGTGGGGGGCTGGTTTACTGAAAATTGTGATGGAAGTGGTGTCGTTTCTGGCTTATAAAGATGAATACAGCCAGCTAAAAGCCTGATGAAACCACAAAAAAAGATCTGTGAGCAAAGGCAGGTGGATATGAACATATGGTTCCTCTATAATCTCTGCGGTGTAACAAAAACAATCTACACATGTATACACTTGTGCAAACAGACACGTCCCCCTCCCAGAAGGTTGAGGTCATGGGTGATCCGTCACTCGGCGCACCTCGAGCATAACAGATGGGCGCAGTCACTCTTGTGCACACTCTCACGCGAGCACACGCTTGAGTCCCGGTGAGGCTGGCAAGGTCCTAACCTGTGTGATCAGGCTTGCAGACCAGGCAGGCATATGGTCCAGGAACCCCTTTCGCCTCCCAGGGGCACTGAGTCGGAGACAGAACGGATTGGCACAGTTAGAGAATAAACACTCATAGTTTACCCAGCTTTTAAGCCCACACATCTGTTTTTACACTTCAAATATTGTTTTTTTTTCTCCCAAGATAAGCTCTTTTCTGTCAGTATCAGCCTCTTTGTTTGTTGCACGCCATCATTATTGTTCTCTTTAAAAGAGAAATATCAGTCATAATCTGATTGTTGTGCATGCAGGAGTTGTGTAAAAGCCTGACCAGAGGAAGGATGTACATAGGTAGGCATGGCTGAGCCTGAATGGACAGAGGCTGGCTCACATGCTGTAAACGGTGATATTTATATTCCACATCAGTGACTTTAATTCCTTTGTGCTAATTTTATGCAGCCACTTTGTTTTTTTCCACAGGGCTGTAAAATTGGCAGATGGTGTAAAACAATCTGAGCCTGTTTCTTTCTGAACGTGTCTCGTACTTAACAACATATAAAGACACTTATTCATCTCCTTCCTGTGTTGTCATGTTGTCACATTACAAAGTTAAATTAATTTTATATTACTAAATATGGTTTGCATAGTTTTCCAAATTTGGAGGGGGGGGGCGAAAAGCTTTTGCTTGTATCATACCTTTAAAAATATCCGGCACAACTAGCTGCTTTTAGAATTCACCTGAATGGTCTACATCAGGGGTCCCCAACCCCCGGACTTTGGTCCAAATCCGTACCCTGAGAGGATTTTGTCCGGACTTTTTCATTTACTACACAGTTGGATGCTTTTTTCTTAGCGGCTGTCGAGGCTGGTAGCACAACAGGCAGCTATGCAGATCAGCGACAGCAGGTGGCGGTAACGCATCATTAACCACGAAAAAAATTACAAAGAGGTAGGTATGAGGTTCCTTTAAAGCAGGTTAAGTAACTAGGTTGGATGCTCACGCTTGCTGACAATACAACAATGACTTGGGGGTGCACAAATGAGTAAAAGAAGATGGCTTTGTTGAAAATACGTAAAGTGGACCATGAAAATCGGGCATTGAAAGATGAATGGACAGAAACTTACGCTTTTATTTTACCTCCATCGGGTACGGCCAGTCTCCCTTATGTTGTGAATCAGACAGACTTATAAAGAGTGGAAATCTGAAGTGGCATTATAACACCAAACATAAGAACGTCCACCAAAGCTATCCGCCTGGGTCTGACTGTCAAGTTTCTTTGGCAATTTTGTACTTTTGTACTACCACAAACCATAACTTGAAATAAAGGGATCAGTCTGGAGGTCATAGAGGAATTAACTCAGAAGCAGTTGTTTTGATTCTCCTTGTTTTTTTTTTCATTTTATTATTATTAAGTTTAGCATAATTTCTTTTTCATGTAGGTCAAACAGCCAAACAGGTGAAAAACCTGCTGTCTCTCCAAACCTTCTTAGCGTGTCAAACTTTTCAGTGTGTGTTCATTGTTAAGTCTCTTTACCAAATGCCTTAATCATACAAATTACTACAGGTGCAAACTCACTTTGGTGAGGGAAGTCTCAAAAGTTAACCCTTTCCTGCATGCAATACCACTACCCACCACCATTATTGCAGATTTAGCACCCAGCAGTGATGTGAACCTAAACACATGGAAGTTTGGCTTCACACTGACAGTTGGACAAGAAGAATAAATGAACTGAGGGGACAGTATGAGAGAGCTACACGGCTGATAACTCAGTCCCTTACGGCTCAACAGCGAGCATACAAGTGTTCACTGCGAGTACATTGGATTTTAGGAAAACATAAAAAGCCTTTAACTGATTCGGAAATGATCAAAGAGTGCATGGAAGCTGTGGCAGAAACACTTCTAGATGGAAAAGAAGGACAACAACTTAATGAAAAGGTTGAGCAAATTCCCATGTCTACCAGAAGCACAACAAGGAGAGCAGAACTGTTATCCCAAGATGTACAGACCCAGCTTCACTGTGCTATTCAGAGGGCTCCATGCATAGCATTACCAGCTAATGAATCAACAGACGTGAATTACTGTGCCCAGCTTTTGGTATATATCAGATTCTATCACTAAGAGTGTAAAGCTTTTGTGGAAGATCTTTTAGGCATCACATCACTAAAAACACACACCAGAGGAGAGGACATTTACTTAGCAATTAAATAAATGTTAACTGAAAGAGGGATCATTCTGAAAAATGCCTCTATTACTACTGATGGGGCACCTTCAATGATAGGACGAGAAAAAGGAGCAGTTACTCGACTAAAAGAGGACAACCTGGACCTGTTATATCACTGTATTATCCACATGTCTGTACTATGGTCCTCCCTATCAGAGGAATATGGTAAGGTAATGAACACAATCACTAAAGTTGTTAACTTTCTCCGTGCTTCTTCATCTCATCAGCATCGTCTGCTTCGAGAATTTCTAACAGAGGTAAATGCAGAGGCCGATGACTTACTCTTGCACTGCAATGTTAGATGACTAAGCAAAGGCTGCTGGCACGTTTCTGAGGGCTACAACACGAAATTAAACTGTTTTTGTCACAACAACAAAGCCACAAAGCCTATCTATTCTTGTAGTTTTTGGAGGATGAGAAGAACATGGATAAGCATTTCATGTTGACATCACAGGACACCTCAATGACCCCAATTTGAGATTACAAGTTAAGAACAATTCTGTGTGTGACTTGACAACAGCTGTACGTCATTTCAGAGAAAACTTGACATTCTAAAACAGGATCTCCAGCAGGACTGTACACATTTTCCATCAGTGAAAGCAATCCAGGGTGTCAACATCACTACACATGCTGCATTTGTACAAAAACTGATTGTACACTTGTACACCCTTCCCTGGATGTCTAAGGAAGGTTCACATAAGGTTGTGTCTGGGCAGAGATAAATTAGCCAACAAATTAAGGTTTGTTTGATTGATTTCACTATGTTTTTGCTGCTGAGTTGTAGATTGTTGTTAACCAAAGCTAAAGCTAAATTTAGATTAGCTCTAGTAATATTGTGTGACTCTGCCTCAACAGGTGCACCTGGGGCCACTCTAATTCATTGTCCAAAACAGAAAATGTGTGTTGCAGAGAGGTGCCCAAAGTATAAATCAAAATATTCTAGCATGAGAAAATCATTAAGTAATGTGCAAAAAACATTGTTTTTTACACAATCAAACGTTACACTAAAAACGAACTCTTAGCCCTGATTTCATTATCCATTTACTGATATCAGTTCTTCCCTTTGTCAACAAATGCGTACCCACATAACTATCGCAACCCACTACACTACACTTTCTCCCCACCCTAACACAGAATTAAAATACACTACAATAAACACTAAAATTACATACAATATAGAACAATAAATGCAACTTATCTAACACTATCAACTAAAGTCTATAATACACTGTAACTGCAGTCGAGGCAATTAAGACTAAATAATCTAAAATCTAATCTAAAATTCAAAAGGCTATGCTAAAGAATCTAACTAAATGCTAAGCTAACAAATCACTAACCTGATAAATGCTGTAAACACCAACTCCAACTCGCTACAGAGGTGTGGCCCAGACTGGGCTTGTTTTATTCTCCACAGCGGCAGGAATGCTGACGTTAGTAAACCAAGCTGAGACAGTAGCATTGCCCAATTCAAATTCAAGTGCAGTGTAGAGTTCTAACCTGAAGAGGGCCCTCCAATAATGGTTTTTGGTACAAAATGAATATTTTTTACTAAAATGTACTAAAATACAAAAGATAATGATCAGAGATGTATACAGCACTATTAGACATTCATTTACACAGCTTATCAGGGAAAAAAAGTTGATTTGGGGAGTGAGTTGAACTTCAACAATTGTACTGACCCCTAAAGTTTCAAATGTTAGCTGCAATTTCCAATGTCCATTCAAATTTCTCCCACTGAAGTAAGAGCCAGCATTGTTTTGCAATATGGTGTAAGTTACATTGTGGTGTTTGTCAAAAATGTTTTCTGCACAATTTAAAGCAGTTCTCTATTTTCCTGAATAGTATTTTAAATTGCTTGCACCTTGATATTGATTTATCTGTAAAAGATGTCATAGTTTAATTGTCAGATAGTTTTTTTCTTTAATGTTAGTACTTAAACTGGATTGCATTATTCTGTTTAGCACATGAGTCATTGGGCATATCAATGAGTGATTTGTTACATTGTGTTTGTCAAAAATATTTTCTGCACAATTTAAAGCACTTCTTAATCTTTCAGAATGTGTTTTAGGTAAATTGTTTGCACATTTAATGTTGGTTAATGTGCAATGGATGTCATGATTTCATTTTCTACTAGTTTTTTTTTCTTTAATATTAGAACTTCAACTCGATTGCACCTTTCTGCTCAGCAGATGATTTAATGGGCATATCAAAAAATTGATCAGTTACATTGTGGTGTTTTTTTGCAATTTGAAGCACTTAAGTTTTCTAATTGTACTTTAGGTTTTAGGTGAATTGTTTGCACCTTGACGTTGGTTTATGTGCAATGGATGTCAATATAATTTCCTTATCAACTATTTTTTTCCCTTATTAGTACTTCCACTAGATGGCATTTTCTGCTAGCTAGACGATTTAATGGACATATGAATAATTATTCAGTAGTTAAAAGACAAAAATCTATATTCTTAATTACATATGTTAAATAAAAATGACAGAAAATATTTTTTGTCGGTTGATTTAAAATGTTTTGGCCATTTTTCTGCCCCAAGGGACACAGTCTTTAGTCAGAACAGGGATGCTGGTCATAAATGATGGAAAATAGTGTGGACGTTCTAGCCTATAGTTTATACTTCTCTATCAGAGATATGCAGCGCTATAAACTGTAGACAAAAGCACTCTGTGGCATGACCGCAGAGGGTGACCGAGACATGCGAAACTTTTTAAATGTCCGTCGAAAGCTACAGAGACCAAAAGCCAGTGATTGATCAGCACACAACGTCCTTTAAATATTTTCAACAGCACTGCAATTTACAAAAAACTGAGTGCTGAAAATATCTAGCGGCAGACATGGAGCAGATCGAAGAACGTCTTACATAACTATGACAATTGTGTTTAGCGTCTGTTACAATAGCTTTTTCATATTTGTCCACGTAAAGCTCTTGTGATGTAGGGGGGCACGGTGGCGCAGCTGGTAGCTTGGCTCACCTCACAGCTAGAAGGTCCTGGGTTCAATTACCGCCGTGGACGCTGTGGGTGCTGAGGGTGTGTTTGTTACCCCGCATCATCGGCACCCACACCTTGGGTTGGCGAAAGGGCCTTTCTGTGCGGAGTTTGCATGTTATCCCCGTGTTTCCTTGAGCAGCTAATGTGAGCTACTCCCACAAAAACATGCACTAGTCCTGGGGCCCCTGAAGGGTTAAGGGGGAGGATCTGGCTGGAATAACGTGATCCTTCCACACGCTACGTCCAGCCAGGGAAACCCCGCCCCATCGGGTGAAAAAGAAGGGCCTGCTCACTGCCCAAGCATGAAGGAGGCTTGGGTTTCAGTGCGGGGCCCTCCCGGGGCTGGCAGAGGGAGAGTGGAACCCCAGGACTGGAACTAGGTAGGAACATTTAGTGGCTGGAACATTTAGTCATGAGCACTGGGTGATTAATAATGGGAGAAAACCGTGGGATAAAAAAAATCTTAAAAATTAAAAATAAAAAAAAAGCTCTTGTGATTGTTGAAAAATGCTGAAGTTGTTCAAGTGAAGAATTTTTGTTTAAAATACACATCATTGTTGGCCATAGACATGGCTGCAACAGTGGCTGGACCTCCCCAGAAAAGCGCTACGCTCCCTGTTGTCCTGGCTTTGCAAAACTCCCCAGAAGTCTGCAAGAAAAAAAATTTCATGCCTGTGCAGATTTGTTGAGAAAGTATGAACTAGGCTTTACCTTCCAGCAAGAAAACCCTCATAAAACCAGGGCTACAATGGTTAAATAATGACTGGGGCAGCTGAAGAATCTGTAGAAGAGCTTGAAAACTGATATTTCCAGATGGTCTCCAAGCAATCTGACTGAGATTGAGCTATTTTACAAAGAAGAACCTTTATAAAGTTGGTAGAGACTTACCCAAAAGATTTGTTGCTGTAATTGCAGATAGTCATCAGAATATTGACTCATGAGGTTGAAAACAACTGTTACTTTTTAATGATCTTCATTCTTAAAGTATTTGGAAATTGTGTACATTTTCTATCACTTCTTAGGTGATATTGCTGGGGTTGCTTTGGATCATGAATTGGTGGGGCGGAAATTCACCTTCTGGACTGTTTGCTCAAGACCAGAGTTCCTGGTTCTATTAAATCAAGAAGGTATCCACAAAGCTCTTGGGGAATCATCAAGATCTATTTACCAGATGAGAGACAGTCTCTTCCCTGTCATTTAGTCATGAACACTGACCATGTTAGACTGGTGAAACCTGAAGTGCCTTAGATCTTTGAGGCTCTTTGTGACCTCCTGGAGTAATTTGCCTTTTTTGCTTTGTGATTTCTGGACAGAGAGATTTCCTCTGGCATCAATGGTTTGATATGCAAGATAATAAATCAGAACTGAATAATTATCCGCCCAAACTATCCTGCTTAGCAAACTTACTTAAATGAACGGCAAATACTTTTCATTTCAAATTCAAATTCATCTAGGTTAAGAATCAGATGTCACTGTTTCAGCTCCCAAATTAATCTGCTGGCACACTTAAACTTCACAATACTGGGATTTAACGATACATGTAGTCATATTTTTTCAGTAATAACCTGTTGGTTCTGTACGCATGTGTACCGGACGAGCACAGGTGTTTTTTCTTGAAAACATGCTGAATGTTTATATGCAGAACTCAGTGCAACGTGCCACAGCGCATCTTTAAAAAGTGACACCAAAACCAAAGAGTAAGGACTCCCAGCTATCTCTAAACTCTGCTATTTGGGAACATTAATGGTTTCTCATGCAGCTACAGTAGAAAAAGATGGACTGAACCAGAACTTTGTCACACCCATGCACTGAACTAAATTACTCACCTGAAACAATGTCAAGCTAAATGTAAACATCACTGATACTAATAAAAAAATAACAGCTGACGTCCACATGTATCATCCGTCCTGTAGCATCCAATCAGCCTAAGCTGTTAGGTTACTGTACTACCTGAACCCAGTACACAACCAACAACCCAAGGGAAGGTTCAAACTTTTATTTACAAAGTATAAAATGAATCTTGCGTGAAGAGGGTCACTGGTCTCAGGTTCCGGCTCTTCTCTGCAACAGACAGTATGTGAGCGACGTGAGAGTTCCAGTGGTAAAATAGGAAAGTAGGAAAAAGGTTCACCTGGGGGAGCAACAACTTGTCTCCTCAGTAGATGGGAACTCTGTTCAATCTCCGGGAATACTTTACCCACAGGACAGGGAAGAGCCAGAGAGAAGGGACTCTCAACAGAAAGGAGAATGTTATTCAGTTCAAGGGGGATGCAGAATCCAACTAAAGAACCTGATCAATGTAAGGGGAGAGGAGAATTAATAACCTCTCAGTTCAAAACAGCTTAGTCAAAAACGGTCCAGGGTCATGCACATGAAAACATCCTGGGGAAGCAGACAAAATCCATTATGTAAATGGCAGGGTCAGATTTCTGGGCAAAAGGTAAAAAAAAAACGTCAAAGGAAAAAGACTACTCACAGTACCGGCAAGGCAAAGGCTGAAGCAGTGTTAAAAGGACAAGCCAGGTCAATACACAGGACAAATAAACATGGCAAGAGGCTTGAAAGCTGTGACAGATGGCAACAGACAATCTCACACTGAACCTTCTTCTTCTTCTTCTTCTTCTTTGGCTGTTTAACAGCGGTAGCATCACACTGAACCTGAGGGTGTGAAGCATTTAAATAGAGACCTGGCAGGTGGAAGCAATCAAAGATCAGACCCACCAGTGAGGGAAACCCAACCCAGGAACAGCATGAGCAGACAAGTTAATTCACGACACAAACCCCTAATTTTGGATAAAACGCAAGGTGGCGGGATCCCCATTGATGAGAAGGGATCTTCCCAACAGCTGCCCATGCTGCATTCCAGTACAGCTGGGAAACTAGGCTGCCAAATATCAAATCAACTTCAAAGCAATTTAAGCATGTTTTATCCTCAAATATGGGCAATGTATTATTTAAGCATTTCCAAATATTAACACTGTTTTAAAATTGTTACATTGTTTCCTACTCTGGCTATGTTTGCTTGTACTATTTTCTTTTTAATCCAATCAAATATCCAGTCAGTTCTATGTTTTTAACTTTTTTACAGTGACGTTAAAGCCCTAAATTCATACCGAACTGTGATTTAGTGTAACTTTACACCCCTAGTCTGTAGCCATTTCCACAAGGACATACGTCACTATGTCTTTATGTTCCTAAATATGCTTAGATTGAGTAATTATGTGTTGCTTTTTGTGATCTTATACCCTACTTGGTCTTGTCAGACAGGTTCTATTAAAGCGATTCCTAAGAATCTGTTCCTGGATTTTGCAGATTTAACAAGTAAAACTGACCAAGAGCAATTTCAAGGATAAAATGAACATCTGGCTGCTTGGAAGCAAAGTACGAAGAGGTAAAAAGTGTTTCACAACACCATAGCTGCTACCCAGAAGGTAATTGCTTTTACTGGTAAGAGAAATCACAGCCCTTGCTGTTAGTGGTGCGATCTTAGCTTTTCTGTTCCATGTTACACATGCAGACCTGTCAGTCATAACGAGGCACTCAGCAGAAAGAAAGTAAGCTTCCTGTTTTTCTCTGCTGATAAAACCATGTTTTTTTTAAAATGCTGTTTATGGAGGTAAAGATAAGACCAGAACCTGTCCTAGCTGAGCTCCCCTTCTTTGCTCTTGTTGTTTTGGTGTGTCAGTCTTTCTGGGCTTGTTTGATTAATCCTGTCATTGGCACAGCTTGGATTCCTGTTACAGCTCAGTGAGAATTCACATTTTAAATCTCAGATCCACACAGAACACCCTCACCTTTTGCGGCGTTCATTTTATTTGGTTTCATTTGTAAGCTGAATTCCCGAGTGGCTCCTGCCCAGATTGTTTTTAAAGAATGAACCTGGCCTGCGTTCTGCTGATCAATTCCACATCAGCAGCCTTCACCTGTAATTTCTCCTCTCTTATCAGCAGAGATTAGCCTTCTCCTCACATTTATAATCCATCTCTTCATCTTTTCTCTCTCACACAAACGCACATTTCTCATTACAGGTGATGTACACAGAGCCCATCAGCTTTACTTCAAATCTCTTCATTTAATTCCAGCCCCGTGTGCACAGCCTGCATACAGAAACAACATGTTCAGTCTGAAGCCCCCACATACAGCCACACATCACACGCTGCCAGCCCCGAATGAAGATATAAACACTCCTGGCTGCCGTGTACGTTCAGCAGTGCCACTTAATCCTGCAGCAGGATCTAATGTGGATGGACACTGTGTGATTTAGAGAGACCCCCAATAACAAACACATCCACCCAAGCTAACAGTGGCTGACACTCGGGGTTTTGTATTTAAAATGTCGTCATGCAGTAACATAAAAACAGACACTAAATATGTCCTTGTTATTATGTGTGGGTGTTTGTACATTTTAGCTTCCTTATTTCTTCCAGTTTTGACTATTTCCTTATAATTTACCTATATTTGTTACTAGTTCACTCCCTAGATTTGGTTCTTAGTTTATTCTCGTATTTCATTGTATATTTCTGAAAACTGAAAAATAAACGTCTTTAGTGTTTAACCGTAGCCTAGATGTGGTGACTGAGACTTTGTTTTTTATTTTTATTTTTTATATTTGCCTCTCTCTTCTTTTAAAAGTACAAGTTAAACACTGACAACAGTTGACAGGAACTAGTAAATATGTCTTATACAAAGTAATAAATATTTAGAAATACAAAGCCATCCTCATAATAATCTGTTTGTATTTTAACCACCTACTGCCACAAAACATGTACTGACACACATAACCTCAGATTTATTATGACTGCAAACATTTTTTTCAGCTTTCAAGCTCTCGACCTTCCTCCGCCTGTGCACACACTGTCAGCCTCCTTTTGTTTCCACCGTCCTGCCTCTCTCGGGGTCTGTCGCCATTGTCTCCATCTGCGGGGAACGCCGATGATCGTTTTTGACAGACGAGCTTTAATTAGCCCACAGCAAACAATTAACACAACAGCAAAGAGACATTTCAATGCAAATCGCATCCTGTGACGATGGAGTGCTGCAACAATATCACTGAATACATTTGCCTTTAATTAGGGAAACCCTTTTATGTCTGTTGGGTCTGTCAGTGTGTGTGCATTCATGTGCAAGCAGGGAATTAAATATGCACGTTGCCTTAATAATTTCATCTGTTGGCTTGATGTCCGAAACTAAACCTGGAGCCATGAGAGATTTTGAGAAACTGTGCTGTAGGCTTCCATGAATCGCATGTGATGACACCAGTTGCTCTGTATGTAAAAATAAACCCGATCTAAAATAGCAATTACGCTGGTAAGAGCAGGACAAAACATTACAGGCGGCAGGAATTAAGTCGTATTACCCCATCTGTCATTTATTGGCTGTCAGAGTCCAGACAATGTTTCCTCTCTAAGGGGCGAACTGGTTTATTGAGCCTCTCCATATGCATCCCAACGCCACTGGTTGTTATGCTGGACTTCAGCATCAGCTGCATGATATGATGTCTGGGTGACAGCTTAAAGACAGACAAGTGGGATTGATCCTTGAACGGTCTGGCTTAGAGTAAATTGACACACAGTAAGGAACCATTCTTGACTAAATCTCTGCCACAGGGCATTTAGAAGGGAATGATCAAAGATCCCATGTGGAATAGAGAGAAAAAGGGTCTATAGTGTGATTTTTCACTTTCACTCTTGGAAAAACGCTATCCAATGAAAAATGATTTTTGACACAATAAATAATTTGTCATCTCTGCACAGTGACACTGTTTATTTATCTGCAAAAGGAGAAGAAAAAAAGCAACTTTAGGGCTGTGTATAAGAAAAAAAGAAGGCTCTTCAGGTGTTTCTAATTTTTTTGTACAGTCGCCAACAGATTTGTCGGTTCTTTAACGATCTGGCCTTTCAAGTTTGGGCAATCACACAGAGGAGATTAAATGCCAATGAAGAGGTTGGGAGTTTGATTTCAACACCCTTACTTCACCCCAATCACAAGTTGAATCATCCTTAGGAAAGACATTGAACACCACATTGTCTCTCAATCTGGAATTATGTATAGGAATACAGGGCCCTCCACACAAACACTGGTATCTTTAAACTCAATATCATGATCAAGAAAGCAGTTTAAGGTGATCTGAGCACATCAGAGTGGTATTTGTGAGGGTTAGGGACCACAGCCGACAGTGGAAAGCTAAAATCCACTAATACTTGAGACCCCCTTTGAAAATATATATAAAATTATAACAGACTATTTTAATAGTTTAAACAACTGTTACGGGAAAATTTTTATTTAATTAGGATTTAAGTATTAGTTAGATTCCTAGTAAGTGCATCTAAGATAGTAGGTCATTAGAGAAAAACAAAGCCTTTAGTATGCAATGTTATAGCGATGTGATAGCAAGGTATCAGAGTGCTTGAAAAAGCATCAGAACCGAGAGATGTTCTGATCTTGTGAGATTGCTGCCCGCTACACTATCAACCTATTGAGGTGACATGCTCCAGTCTTCAAGGAAGAAGACACTAGGGTGGAAGGAAGCATACTGGCTCACGGTCTAATCCCAACTGGTACTGAGCGGCTTCTGCTGGAGCAGACATGGAGACTGAGCTCATGCCGATAGAAAATAAACCGTGTTTGCTAAAATACTATATGTTGTGCATTAGAAGGGTTGGGGAGGGCTTAAGTGAAGGCCCTGTTTTGTGTGCACTCTGTCCCTCCATATTGACCAATGTGCTTATTAAATATCAAAAAACGCCTATAGGACTCTCAGTTTCATCTTTGCTTAAGTAGAAACCATTTTTTCCATAATACTCCAAATGTACCTTAATATGCATTGAATACCCTCAGTGGAAACCATCTTAACACGATCCCAAAAGTTAACATCTCCAGTCTTTGTGAGGCTAATCATCACCAAGAAAAATAAATGCCACTCCTGCATTGACTTGTCTGCAAACACCATCCAATAGCGTGTCAAGTAGCATTGTGCCTGGGTATTTCAGCTTCCCAAGCTTTATTTTCTTTGGAATATTTTAGATGTGCTATAATTAGAAAAATCTACGAATAGGAGAATTTTCAACAAATATTTTGGAGTTACGTTCCACAGAAGAATCCGCCAACAGATGCGTCTGTGAATACTGAACCACAAACGGGTTTGGGTCCACTGTATTTGGATTAGGACAGTTTTTCTGTTTCCAGTTTTAAATGTCGCTTTAGTTTCTTGTTCTTTGTTGATTGGAGTGGAACCCAATGTTGTCTTCTCCTGCTGCAGCTGTTCTGCTCAAAGGTTTAACATGCAGACTCGGAGATGGCATTTTGAATATATCAGTTGTAACGAGCGCTTATTCTGTCATATGGAACCGGGCTGTCCATTTTCTTCGGACTTCTGACATTAACATTTTAGGTTTTCTCTTTTTCATGCTTTTTTTTTGTAAACTTGAGAGACAATTCACTATGAAAATCCAAGTTTATCATCAGTTTCCGTAAATACTAGACCAGCTCAATGCCACACCAACAACAGCACGTTTAAACTGACTTAAATCCCCTTTCTTATCCATTCTCAAACTCAGATTGAATTTAAGCAAATCATCTTCACCACATCGAGATGCCTAAATGCACTGCCCTGCTGGCCTATTCACTATTTGTGTTAGCAATTAAACAGTAGAACTATATGAAGCGGCCAGAGATTTAAAACATTTTGCCTTTTAGCAACAAACCTTCCCAGCAGATATGCAGTAAAATAAAGGACGAATGTGAGAAAGATGTCAACTCTTCAGTACATTGAAGGATTTGTAATGTTGTGGGGCATGGGAACATTGTTCGAGTGAATAGCATCAGTTACTTTCTTACAAATCATAGCATTTGAACGTGAATTTGGGAGATTCTGTGAGAAAAAAAAACAAAATTATATTGTCACTATGTCCATTAGCATGATATTGAACCGAAACATCAGGCTAAATCAGCATAAAAATGTTTAAACTTAAGTTTATTCTATGGTCATATCTATGCAAAAGCTTATATCCTATAGAAAACCTGTGAGATGAGCTGAATAGTAGCTCTAAACAATCTACAAAGGTTAGACTTTGCAAATACTCAAGTATCCAAGCATTAGTATTTCTACGCACTGGCTGATAGGGGTCAGGGCAAAAAGCTCTGTATAAATACAGTTGGGTGTAACACATCCGCATCACCAGAGACTGAGTAGAACAAGTCTGGATTTTTTTGTTCAAAATTTTTTTTACAGGAGAGTGTTGACATGTGTTTATGAATTATTTGAGGCTTTCACACATGCAAACACTCTCATAACGACTTAGTGTAGGAATCTACCATAATGCTTTCAATGCTGGTGCATATGCCGATGTTTATTTAGGAAAGTTTGCCCTAGTGAGGAAACAAAACAGTTCAGATGTGTGTAATTATCAAAAATCTTGAATGTGATTCAGATAAATAAATATATCAATGATGCTGCACAGAGAAAGGCATTTTTCATGTGAGGATTTGTATGATATTCCCTTTTGAACCGAGCCTGTATTGTCTCCATCTGGATCCCCGAGCCCCCAAATGGATTTTGCATTGTCAAAATTACCTCTATGATTTTAGCCCATATTGACTCCATCCCTGTAAGAGCTAAAATTACCCTCCTTTCTCCCTTTTCTGTCTCTCTTCCTTTTCAGTCCTTGTTTTTCATGGCATCTCCATTTTGGCCCTGCTCTCCAATTTTATTCTCCCCCCACTCTTCTTCTCTTCCTCCATTCTCTGGAGTAATTGCATTGATAGTGAACAGGGCTGCTAATTAATTATGCAGCAACTGAAAATTGAGGTGAGAGCGAGGGATGAGAGGAGAGATGAGGCTTGTGCCAAATGGTCTGTGGTGGAGAGAGGGAAGGCAGGGAAACGGTTTGTGCTTTAGAGGGAAAAGGGACAGATGGTGAGATGAACCAAAGGAAATGTGCAAAAAACTTAAGAAAGAAGAAAGATGAGAGGTTAAAGAACATGTCAGCTGAGATGTTGTGCTCGTTACAAAGAAATCTGTACTAAACAAGTGAAAAACAACAAAACAGAGGTTAATCTTCTGCAGGAAGAGATGAGATTGATGCATGTTGACTCTGATGGAAAGGTCAAAGGGGGATATCTGCTTTCGCAGATTGCCTCTGCTGAAGGGGGCAGATGTGTTGCTTCTCCTTTGCATAATATGTCCATGTCCTTCACCTAAAATACACTATTCTGCCAAAAATATTGGGTCACTTCTCCAGATCAGTGGACCAAGGTGTTTCAATCACTTCCAGAGTCACATGAATAGAAAATTCAGCATCTAGGAAGGCACATCTGATTCAACAAGCATTAGTGAAAGACTCTCAGGAGTTGGCCTGTACCTGAAGCGCTTTATTTAGTCCTGAGGACCCCAAGGCGCTGCACACTACATTCAGGGCTCTCTGACCACCACCAGCAGGAAAGGCGGGTGAAGTGTCTTGCCCAAGGACACAACTGTTTGGAGTCTGGGGTGTTTGTCTGTGCCTATTTGGCTTCCTGATTATTTTTCCATCTTTCTGGAGAATTCCACTAGAGAGCCTGTGTGAGCTGAGGACCTGTCCATCAAGCCAGGGCGGAGCCATCTCTCTGCAGCCTGCACAGGTGCAGCTCATTTAAGCTCATCACAGGCTGGATATAAGGAGCTGGCTGTCAAATCTTGCTTGCCTGAGTGTTGAACTGTCTTGGTAAACCTCTTGCCCATTGTGTGACCACCAGGGTTTTCTAGTTGTGTTTTACCTTATGTGACAAACTTGCTTACACTCTCCTGTGCTCCTTTCCAAGTTCTCCTTGCTGAAATCTCCTCGTGATCAGTCCTCCAGCCTCTCTGTAAGCCTTGGCCTCCATTCCACGTCTGACAGTCTTCTCTAGCTCCAAGTTCCTCCGTGATCCATGCTCTAGCTCTGTGCCCTGCCTGCCCGCCCTCCGTGCCCAGTCCTCTCCACCTCCTCAGTGCTTCCTGGAACTCAGCAGGAAGCTTCCGCAGACATCCTAGATTCCTAACGCTCTCCCTGGTGTTCAATCCCTCATCTTTCAAGTAAGCCTCATCAGAGTACATTCAAACCGTCCTATAAAGGCTCTCTCTCTCAGTTCTGGATTTTTCCCTCCTGCAGTTCTTCACGTTTACCATGTCATTATGCAGTGTTCCCGCGATCATCATCATAACCCATTGTTTGAATAAAAATTTAAATATTTTTACAACTGGTCTCCCTTGTGGTGGTCTGCATGTTGGTCAAATATTAATTCGAACATTCACGACTGAGGGACGGGGAGGGTTCAAACCAGCAACCCACCGGTTACATGACAAACTCCTACCTCCTGAGCCACTGTCACCCATCCAGTTCATTGGATTCCAGTGTGGTACCGTGTTTGGCTATTACTTTCGCAGTACGTGCAGTCATGTAACTCAATATTCCACAGTCAACTGTAAGGGATATAATAAAGTGGAAGACAGTAAAAATGACAGGAAGTCAGTCTCTAAGTGGTATACCACATAAAATAACAGTGGCCACCAACTCCCTACAGAGTCAATGGCTACAGACTTCCAAACTTTATGTGGTCTTCTGCTTACCCCAGGAACAGTGTAAAGGATGCATCGTGGTATGAGTTTCCACAGCAAAGTAAAGCAGTGGTTCCCAATTTTTTACTTTTTCTGCCACGGACCGGTTTAATATCAAATATTCCCACGGACAAAGGTTTCATTGCCTCAATAGAAAGCCGGTTACATATTAGAGTTGGGCTTGTGCGTGGAAATCGCCTGCTGCAATAAATACATATTTTAAGTTGGTCTCCCGGTATGGTCCGTTAAATGTATATTTTTCCTGGAAGTTGTAGCCTCTTTTTTTTGTCTCTTCATTGGCCCTTTTCATTTCCGCAAAGATACTTTTCAGACACCTTTGTTTTTAATGATCTATCTTGCTTGTAGATTTGTTTTTAGCAGTGATGTATCACGTGAATTGCATTTCCATGTGTCAAATGTAAAGGGTGATTCAAAAGGGGATGAAGGCGAGGCGCTGTTTTTTAGAAGTTCTACCCTTAGTTCACTCGAAAGAAACTCTAATGCTTCAGAACACAGACATTTTTGACATTTTCATGTTTCCAACTTTGTGGGAGCAGTTTGGAGATGGCACCCCTCCTATTCCAACTTGACTGCACACCAAGCGAGGTTCACAAAGATGCGGTTTCAGTACGTTTTTTTCTGGAAGAATAGTTGATTCCCATGAGCACTCTCTTTCCAGAAGAGTTGAAGGAGCTCCCCCTATTATAACACAGGAGGGACCAACATAATAAATCTATGGATTAAGAATAGGATTCACTGGAGGTATTTTGTAATTGAAGGCTGGCTGGCAAATATTTTTGGCAATACATTGTGTATTGTTGACGGTGGTGGCATGAAAAACTTTGGTTTATAGTTTTGGTGTTTATAGTGGGTTGGATTTGTTTTTTGCACTTTTGATGGCTCTGGGTCAATTGGAAATTGTACCAATTTATATCTGCATTTCCCCATTTCATCCCTTCCAACTTATTTTTGTACCCATAAAATAACATTTGGCCCTAAATAGACTTCCACTAAGACTTTGAATAGCATATCAAAATGTACTTTAATGGATTTATGGAAGTATGGAAGTATGAATGAAATGTCTAACTTCTATTACAAATGTATGCAAGGTTAGTGGGAAAAATGTTGTACCTGCAAAAGTTGGATGTGAAATGTCCAAAACATAACGAAGTAATCACCAGCACCCATTTTTCATCTTTAATGCGTTTTCAGATTTTTTTGTTTTGTCATTTCAGTTGATCCCTTGGTTCAAATTTTGTTGCTGATTCCATCTGATTTGTGTTTCCTTAAGTTGTAGTTTTAACTGTTTCCTTCTCATGGCTTTTCTATTTAATTGGAGGAGTTTATTTCCCTCCCAGTTTTACTGCTTTTGTTATTTTCAGCTAAACTACTCCCTCTCGTTAGTCCCTTAGTTATCTCAGTATCTTAGAACAAAGCAAGGCAAGGCAAGGCAATTTTATTTGTATAGCACACTTTCAACAGCAGGGTAATTCAAGGTGCTTTACATGATTTGGTGATTAAAAAAAACATGAAAGAAACACACATTACACATGATACACAATAAAGCATGAGAAAGATAAAAAAAAGCAAGAGAGCATGAACACATTTCATACATATGACATCAAGCATTTACTCGAAGGCAATTCTAAACAGATGGGCTTTTAGTCTCGATTTAAAGTAGTTCAGAGTTTCAGCAGCTCTACACTCGTCAGGAAGTCAGTTCTAGATAAGGGGAGCATAGAAACTGAAAGCTGCTTCTCCATGTTTAGTTCTGAGTCTAGGGATGTTTAGTAGGCTAGAGTTGGAGGACCTGAGTGGTCTTGGTGGTTGGTACCGTGACAACAGGTCTTCAACATATTTTGGTGCTAAACCATGTAATGATTTATAAACTAGTAGGAGTATTTTGAAGTCTATTCTCTGAGCTACAGGGAGCCAGTGTAAGGACTTTAGAACTGGGGTGATGTGCTCTACTTTCCTGGTTCTAGTGAGGACGCGAGCGGCAGCATTCTGGATCAGCTGCAGCTGTCTGATTGACTTTTTAGGCAGACCTGTGAAGATGCTGTTGCAGTAATCAATCCGACTAAAGATAAATGCATGGATGAGTTTTTCTAGGTCATGTTGCAAAATCAGTCCTTTAATCCTAGAGATGTTCTTCAGGTGATAGAAGGCTGACCTTCTTATTGCCTTTATGTGACCCTGGAGGTTCAGGTCTGAGTCCATTACTACACCTAGGTTTCGAGCCTGATCAGTACAGACAGAACAGAGATTCCCAAAATCCAGTACTCAAGAGATATTATCCTGCGGCTCTTAGATGCACCCCTTCTCCAACACCTGAATCCAATGGCTAGATTGCCTCATCAGCATTCAGTCATTAGCTCTGCAGAGGCCTGAGAACAACCAATTCATTTGAAAAATATACAAAGCACCATAATGATGGCCAGATATCAGGCAGAACTATCACATATATGGACTTCGCTACCACAAAGTCTGTCTGAAGTAAGATTTGTCATCTGTACCCGCCCACTAGAGTTCGCCAGGAGTCTAGCCCAAATTCGTTCTGAATGTGCGCACCAACAGGGTACTTCCAGCCAGAGCGTGGTACCTAACGAATATCAAGGGAGTGAAGATTCACATGAAGAAGAAGAAAATGAAAATCAACACTGATTCGTGTTTTAAAGAAATACAGCAGAGGGAGATCTGCTTGTTTCTCTCAGGGACAATGATACAAAAGTTGTATTAATATTGTGGTGAGAAATAACTCTATTCTATGTTGTCAGTTATTTACTTCTTCTCCACCTTTGAACAAGCAGTGTATAAACTAGGAGGCTGTAGTGAATTGAAAAACTGCAATATTATGTGCAGCTGCTGGTACCTCCAGAGCTGGGAGAGGTACATCAATACCTTAAGAGAAGATCTAGGACTAGGAGGAGATTATGAGAAAAGGAACAAAGATTCTTCTCTCTGCATGATCCAACCTTGAGACAAGTTATCAGAGAAGACTAAGTCCAGTCCTGTTAGGAAATGTGGGTTGCTCAAACTAAAAACCACAGGGTTGCCAATAATTGTGGAACACTTATTCAGTTATTAAACACCCAGTGGGAGATCCAACCCGAACTTTTGAAATCCCACTGTATCCTCAATAAAATAGTTCATCGTCATGCATATTTCTACATATCTTGTAATATATATTACATATGTTTATGGAATTAAAAAGAAAATTGCAAATTCTGTTTCTGAATTTGAGCCAAGACCTCAAGAGGATGAAGGATTGCTGTAAAGTCAATGACTCCATGTATTCAGCTGGGCTTCCATAGCTTATATCGATTGCATTGTGATTGCATTATTATTAGATGCATCTGACTATGTATCATGTGAAAAAGTGAAAATAAATTTTAACCCCCAGTTGGTGTCATAACCTGCTAGCTTGGTTGTGGAGGTTTGGTTATTGTCTTATATTTCTGAATTTGATGATTTTATTTTATTTTCCTTCTCTTTGTTTATGACTCTGTCTTTTCTCTACTTTTCTCATTGACCAGATTTGTTCAGCTCCTTCAACTGGGCTTTACATTTTGCTGCCATCTAGGAGGATATTAAAAGTTTGAGTTGCTCTTCACCTGCTGCCTCCAGTCTGTCAGTTCTATGTCTGAGTCGTCCTCCTTCACTACATTTCCTGACAGGTCACCATCACAGCGTGTCAAAACTGCAGCTCTGCTCTTATGCAGAATTGCCTGACAGCCACCGCTCACATACGTTAAAGATGTCTGTACTGTGATTTCTGGCTATTTTTACATGTATGAACGTTTTGTCACACAGCCCACGGCCTTCAGATGCACACTGAGCAGAACATGCTGCTTCTCTCTGCTGCTGACATGGCAAAAAAAAGGGAGACATAGGTGGTTCTGCAGCAGAAGAGAGATTTTAATCAGGTGGAGATGAGGAAGTTTGCTCTAAAAGTCACTTCGTTTGTGACTGGTAAAAGCAAAATCTGAACGTAGGATCCATCCATTTGTCCACTTTAATCAGTTATTGTTTTTCAAATAAAAATTAAATTCCAAAAATATATTAAGAAAATCGATTTAATAAATTCTTGTTTAGAAAGCAAAAAACACAAGAAATAAATGCAGTGGAGGGAATAAAAGTTTATCCAAAGAATGGAGAGCTTTGTAATTTTCACCTTAGGTACACCTGAATTGTATGAGACAGCATTTAAAAATCCAGATATTCACATTGTATGTTAAATTAAAAAAACTATTTGCATTTTCTTGGATAAAATAAGTATTTTAAACAATACAAATATTTGTTTACAATTATAGAGGTCAGATGTTTCTTGCAGTTCTTGACCAGATTGACAGGGATTTTGGCCCACTCCTCCATACAGATCTTCTCCAGATCATTCAGGTTTTAGGGCTGTCGCTGGGGAAAATGGAGATTAAGTTCAGGTCTGGAGACTGGCTAGGGCACTCCAGGACCTTGAAATCCTTCCTACAGATCCATTCCTTAGTTGCCCAGGCTGAGTGTGTCTGGTTATTGCCAGGCCAGCTAAGAATTATCTTCAATGCTCTCACTAGGGAAGGAGGTTATTGCCCAAAATCCATTCATCCTCTCCTCCAACTGGAAGCTGTAATCTTCATTTTCATGTTGTTTTTGTAGTAATGGCTTCTTCCTTCCTGAGCAGTCCTTCAGCCCATGCCAGCATCTTCACAAAGTCTTATGTTTTTGTTCCCTGGGTCAATATGAACATTTGGCAGCAAAACACGTTAATCTCCAGGACACTGATCCTGTATCCTTCCAGAACATCATTACATGGCTGGTCACTCCCATGTTGTTTATATCTGCATTTAATTGTTTGAACAGGTGAAAATGGCACCTTCAGGCTTCTGGAGATTGTACCCAAGGGTGAACAAGACTGGTAAAGGGACACATGATCTGACTCAGGGAAACAGCGTGTTTGAGGTTTTGCTTTGAAATAGATCAATAAGTGTGACTCCATTAAACTCAAATGCTTCAAATAAAACTATCAGAACCTTACAATGCTATGACATTATCTTCTCTTCTCCAAACTATTTCAAGGCATCACAGTCCTAATATATTCCACCTAATAATAAAGAATTTCCTCTTTTAATTCTCTGGATTTCAGGAAATTACTTAAAACCGGAAATATTTGGTCTGAATTAATGTGAGACAATGAAAACAAATGTGTATCTTTTTATTCAATGTATGTAAATATTGGGTTTCAACTTACCCACTTTAAAAATTGTATTACCTTATTGAGGAGTGATGTTGTGATGATGTAGTTTCCAAACCATGACAGTCAGGGTTTTTGTTGCTGGAAACATATTGTCATATTAATGGAGTATAGTATAGTATAGTATAGTATAGTATAGTATAGTATAGTATAGTATAGTATAGTATGGCATTAGGGGTTTAGTAAATATTTGGCGGTTTAAAGTCATGGTTTGGTATGTTTTTGGTACACTTTAAGCAAGTAAAAAGTTACTTTTTTTTTTTTACTTTGACAAAGAGCCTATTTTCCTGCATTCCTTCATTTTAATTACTGAAATTAATTTGATATTATTATGCTCTATAACTTAAAAAAGTGGAAAGTATAGAACTGACTGGATATTTGATTGGATTTTAAATAAATAAAAATAAATAAAATAGTACAAGCAGATAAAGCCAGAGTATAAAACAATATAACCACTTGTAAACAGTCTGTGTTAATGTTCAGAAATCTTTCAATAGAGTTTTGCCCATATTTTAGAGCAACTCATATTTTAAAACATGGTTAAATCCTTTTGGAGTTGTTTTGATATTTCGACAGCCTAGTTTAACAGCTGTACTTGAATGCAGCATGGGCAGCTGTTGGGAAAAGCCCTTCTCATCAAAGGGGATTCCACTAATTTGCGTTTTATGGAAAATAAGGAGTTTGGGCTGATTGGATGCTTCTGGTAGCCATGTGTACGTCAGCTGGTTTTTCTGTAGAATCAGTGATGTTTACATTCAGCTTGACATTAGTTCGAGAGTTATTCAGTTCATTGCAGAGCGTCTTATTGACCTTATTGCTGTTGACAGATACATTCGCTGACAAAGTTCTTGTTTGGTCCATCTTTCTTTTTCTACTGTATCTGCATGAGAAACCATTAATGTTCCCAAATAGCAGAGCTTAGTGATAGCTAGGAGTCCTTTCTGTTTTGTTTTGGTGTCACTTTTCAAAGTTGCGCTGCAGAATGTTGCACTTTGCTCTGAGTTCGGCATATAAACATTCAGTATGTGTTCAGGTAAAAAACAGCTGGATTAATTTGGCACATTTGCGTACAGAACCGACAGGGTCGTAATGAAAAATCTGAATAAGAATACATGTAACGTTACACCTCTGTATAGTATAATATATTATAGTATAAAACAGTTTGCCAGCAGCTTAATTTGGGAGTAGAAATAGTTTGACATCTGATTCAAAACTTGGACTGATATGAATTTGAAATGTATTTAGCTGTCATTCAAGTAATTTTGCCAACGAAGATAGTTTTGGTGGATAATAATTATTCAGTTCTTATTTATTATCTTGCAAATAAGACCATTGATACCAGAGGAAATATCTGTCAAGAAATCACAAAGCTAATTTTGTTGAAAAATATAATAAGCGGTTGCATTGATTCAATGTCACCTAGTTTGGCATTCATCTAAGAGAAATATTTTTCAGTCTGTCCTACTGAGTATATTGCTCTCCCTTTCTTCTCCACTTTTCAGAATTAAAACTTACATACATTAATTCCTAACATTATTAATATTACATTCCAGTTTTCTATCCGCCTCATGTACTTTATTGCTTTCTACCACTTTACACCCCACATCAGACTTTTCCACTCTCCTTTAAATCCCCATAGCTCTCCTCCTCCTCCCTATCCCTCCCGCTGTTTTCTCCATCTCTGCCGCCCTCTCCAGCTGAAGTGCTGGCTCGACTAATTAAAAGCCTTAATCAGGATTCATAATTAGGTCTAATCAATTCCTTTTACATCATTCCCTTGCATTGCGCCTTCGCTGGTGGTGAGGGGCCGAGAAGCTTATGAAATAATTTAGGCAACTTAATGTGTCCAAATGTGGAGCTGGGATTAGAGCTTTAGTAGGAAAAAAAGGAAGAAAAGGAAAGGACTGTGATTGGGACCGGGCGGCTGATTGCTTCCCCTTCCGACCAACCTCCCTCTTTGATACTCCAAATGTATCCTCGTCCAGTTTCTTTTCGTTTCTTTTTTCAACATATTTGTGTACAGCGTCTTTACAGCAAGACAATAAAGCTTACAACCTTGAAGGATTAATAGTCCACAACACACTCCTACTCATTTTGTTGGCCTTCGGTCCACCCCCTGACCATTTGTTAGAATAAAAGCTCAATGCAGTAATGTTCACCTCAGCTGAGCCTTGTTTGACTATGTCGGCAAAGGAGCTTCTCTTTTTATTTCAATAGTCTGTACAGTTATGAGAAAACATTTCACTCCTTACAGTTTTCTTTTGTCACAGGTAATTGTTTTACATCATCAAACAAATGTCAATATCAGACTAAGATAAGAGTAAATACAAAATGCAGTTTTTAAATGATGGATTTATTTATTTATCAAGAAAGAAAGAAAAGCTATCCAAACCAACCTATAAAAACATAATCAGCCCCATTGTTTAATCATAAATCAACAACAATTACCCAAATTTTTTAGATGCTGTCAGGTTCCTCAGCCAAATTCAGACCTGATTACTGTAAAGTAAAATAAAAACAACCTGTCAGACAGAAGTAGTCTAAAAGATCTCAAAGAGCAACACATAATGCGGCGAAGCAAAGAAAAACGAGTGCAGATGAGAAACAATTATTGACATTGACAGTTTTGAAAAGATTACAAAGCCATTTCCAAGGCTTTGAAACTCCAGTGTGCTGCAGTGAGAACCATAAACCACCAATGGAGAAAACATGGACCAGTGGTGAACCTTCCCACATGTGGTCTGCTTACCAAAGTCATTCCAAGATCCCACTGGTGATTCATCCAGGAGGTCACAAAGGAACCTGTTAGGTTTTTTTGTGGTTTACCTAAAAACAAGTCACACACAAAAGTCGGAGATAATTTAGACAATAAGCTCTGCAGAGGTAGATGTGGTTCAATCAGTTCTGCAGAGGGAGACCAGCAAAATACGGTAAGGAATGAGCCAACCGTCTGTCTGTTATCAGCTCCTGTCACTCGTCTCCCACTGATCTCATCACTGGTCTCAAAGGGTCTCACCTCTGCAGACTCTCTTTATTTAGTCACACTTCATTAACATATTAAAAGAACAGGATGTCATGCACAAGAGCATGTGACTGAAACCAAAATGACATTTAAAAAGTACATTAGAACTATGTGATAAAAACACCCTAAGAAAATAATAATACACCATTATTATTTTTCCCTAACAGAACCCAGAACAACATGTAAAGCACTGCAGGCCCTCCTTGCCTCAGTCAAGGTCAGTAAAACACTATTCAACACCAAGGGGCAAACTTCGCCGACTAAATGTGAAGCCAATGCAGAAGTGACAAAAATTGCAGTTCCCACCTCATCCAATATGGGCTGGCTGAAGAAAGGAGTGAGTTCCCAGTTTGCAGATCACTTCAGAGAAAAGGTAGACACCATCAAATGTAATATTTTAACTTCTCAATGTAACATGGTTTTAGATTAAATCTGAGTGTGTGTCTTTAACAGAGGAAACGGCGGATAGTTTTGTCCTGGTAGAAGCTGGGATTCTCTCATCAGTGAGGCCCACCACATGTCTTTTGGACCCAATTCCCACTTTATTTTTCAACCCATTTTATGGATCTTTTAGAGATGAGATTTTAACTTTGCTGAATTGCTCCCTTGCGATAGACTGGTGACTTGTCCAGGGTGTACCCCGCCTCTCGCCCCGTGACCAAAGCGGCACCATTTTAAATGATTTCAGAATAAACTATGATGAACAGAGGCTGACAGTGTTGGTTCTACAGGATCTAAGCCCTGCCTTTGATACAGTAGACCACATTGTGTTTTAAACCATTTAAAACAGATTGGCCTCTCTGGTGCTGTTCATCTCACAGACAGGACTTGTATGGTAAGTTTAGATACCTGCTCCTCTAAGGTCTATAAGATTACATGTGGTGTGCCCCAGGGTTCTATTTTAGGCCCAGTCCTTTTTAACCTTTATATGCTCCCTCTTGGCAGCGTCATCAGAAGACATGGAGTAACTCCACAGTTATGCTGATCATACACAGTTGTACATCTCCATCTCTCCCGATGGCACACGACCAATGGATGCATTTTTAACTGCAATTTAGACATCAAATCCTGGATGGCAGAAAACATTTTCCAGCTCAACCAGGACCAAACTGAAGTTTTAGTCATCTGTCCTGAGGCTCAGAGAGAGAAACTTTTACCAAAACTACAATCATTGTCTTTAAATCCTTCTTTACAAGTGAAGAATCTGGGAGTGATTCTTGATTCTGAGCTGACTTTCATCCCTCACATTAAAAACATTACTAAAGTAGGTTTTTATCATCTAAAGAACATTGCCAGAGTCACCCCTATTCTCTCTCGGGCCAACACGGAGACACTGATGCATGTTTTATCACCAGTAGAATTGACTACTGTTATGCCCTGCTTTCTGGTCTTCCCAAAAAGAATATCTCAGGTTTACAACTTCTACAAAATTCACAGTACGTGTCCTGACGAAGACCAGGAGGCAGGAGCACATTACACCTTTCTTAAATTCATGTTTTAGGATCGATTTTAAGGTTCTTTTAATGGTTTTTAAGTGTCTTAATGGTCTTGGTCCTTATTTTTCAGGGTGCCCTGAGTCAGTGCCTTGGCAGCTCTTGTTGATGTGCTGCTGCTGGTGCAGTTGGCTCCTTCGATGGCGTTTCCTTACCTTACCTGGCTCATCTGTACTCGGGCCGATGTCCTTTTTAATGTTGCTCTTGAGTGCGTGTGCGCATGGGGGTTGAGTTATGAGGAGAGGGGTATAAATGTATAAATCTGATCATGCTTTTAAATCCGTGGGAAAGGGATGGGAATGTGGTTTATGAGGGGTCATTTTTTATCTGTAAAGCACTTTGAGTTGCAATTTGTGTATGAAAAGCTCTTTATAAATAAAGATTGATTGATTGATTGATTGATTGATTGATTGATTGATTGATTGATTGATTGATTGATTGATTGACTCTCATGTTAAAAATGCCAACTTTAAAGCAGAAATAAACAAGTTTACAGCCTTGTTCAAAACAGTTAAAGTTTACCATCATGACAACTCTGAGGGGGGTGAATTTTTTTTATTACTCATCTGTTTAGATGTAATTTAAACTCGAAATTATGAATAATACTGCTTCTTTCGGCTCTCGATGAAGACAGATGCTTTTCTCTTCTCCTCTCCTGTTTTCCATTCTGCTCTCTGTCTCGTGTCCTATCTGGAGCATCTCTCTAAATTCTCCTTGACAAGCAACTATGGATCTGGTTGGCTGGTCTCTGAATGAAATTGATTAAAAAAAATCCACCCAAAAAATGGGTAAGGGGATACCTGCCTTCCCTGCCAGCACATAAGTGTCAGGATATATGTTGGATTCCTGGAGTAAGTGGAAGATCATATGTCCGTCGATTATGTCCGTCGAGGATGTAGAAGATATCTACATTATTAGATTCAAGATAATTGGGTTTCTGCTGTTTGGCTTGGGTGGATTCCTGATGAATCGCAAATATAAGAAGCAGTCAAAAGTAATTGGCAAGCTTTTGCAGCTTCACAAAGGATTGTGCCGTTATGTAAACATTCAGACTAATGTGCTGAACAAGCATAACTGTAAACTGGATGCTATGACTGGCAAACAGGATGTGGAGTAGGGACTTGTACGCGATGTCGGAAACAACTTGGAGAAGTGTCTTAGCCGGGGCTCATGGAAACTGAGCCCTGATTCGGATGTTTAGTTCGCCATTGTGGCTATGAGACAGCAGAAAAACCTTAAGGCTAAAAAGTTCTCCAGCCTGAACTAAAAATTGTTTTCTGAATTGGCACCCGGTGCAGCCTTGGAAGGCTGGACATCACAAAACTTCCCCTGTGAAGAGAATGTAAATGGATGCTCCTACTCCCACACCATCCCCCGTGTTTACTTGAGTCTGCGAGCTCTGCTTGGACTGAGGGAGGGTTCATGGACTCACTTACTTACTGACCCACACACACACACTGGCACGAACGTTACGCCACAAATACAGAAACACACGCTCCTGGAGTTCAATGTCCTCGCTGAAAACCTTAGAGTCTCCTGCCCACTCGTCGGACGGTGGAATGGAGGGCGCGGTCAGGCTGAGTGTTGGGCAGAGATGCTTTTTATCCCCCAGTTCCTATCCCCTACCTATTGGGAATCATTTCTATCTACTAAAGGGGCACTGGTAAAGCCAGCTGCCACTGTGGTCTTCCAACTCCTGTATTGTGTTAATGTTTATAAGTGTTTGTATGATCTTGGACTGGTTCCACTTGAAACTGAATTTCCCCACCGGGATTATTAATGTCCTTTTGATTGACAGGTCTCACATGAACCGTAGCGCTGGTGGCTAGCAGCTTGCTCCAGGGAAGCCTTAAAAGTCTGAGGCCATTTTGTTTCTCTGAACTTGACCATCAGTTGCATCTGCAATATTTATTTTTGTTCGGATGTTAATCATGCACTTATGTGCAGTTATGCACTCAAAACTGTACGGCTGGATCACTCCAATATTGCTCACCACTTTTGTTGCACTGGTAATGCTAGCTTGAGGGTGTGAGGGGCTGTAAACTAGCAGGAGACCTAGCGTAAACTGAGAGCTCTCAGCAACGGGGAGGGGAGGGACCCTTTGCTCCAACGGTTCCGGCCACAACACAGAGGTGAATTGCTAATGAGCTACTGCTGCTCTTCTGAAGCTATGTCCTAGAAAACGGCACAGGTTTTGTGATTTTGGCTAAAAACGGCACTGAGAACACATTAAAATAGCTCAAAAGATGATCGGAGTGGGTCTTTAAATGCAACAAAAATACAAAAAAAGAAGAAACCTAAAGGGGTAGATACTTTTTCACAACAAACCCGCACTGCAAAATCTTGACCTTGGGCTTTTGCGTCAATCTCCTACTGTCTGATTATAAAAAAATGTTGGAGAAAAAGAATTAAATAGCTAAATAATCTACAGAAAAAGCAGCATGAAACAAATTTAAGTATGGTTTTCAGTCTGCCCTCTTTGTCTGTGCTGTCAAACGCAGACCATTTAAATATACACATGAGGTGCCTAAGTACGTTCTCATGCTGTGGTATATGCATATCCATTCTCAATTACAATGGCAGGACTTCCCAGCAAGCCATACAGAAACCTGTCACATTTTGAATGGTATTGTTCTGTGTAAGATTTTCTATAGTCAAGTGCTTTGTCTGTGCAGGCATTGTTAAGAGCACTTTCATAAAAAATATATCTCTTAAAGTTTGCATTTAGGGTTGACATTGAACAAAGCCACCTCCCATATATATCTGCTTCGAAACTACAAGCCGAGTTGTATTAAAAAAGATTGCTATCATAACTTTTTAGTCAGTATCATCTCTCTGAAGCAGGATAGGTGCTGAATCGTCAGACTGAAATATTATATAAACCAAATTGAATGAACTTTTCTCCCAGCTTATCTCTTATACTTCTGCCTCGGGTGACACTTTCCTATGTTTTTTCGAAATTACAATATCATGTTAACAAAAACCCTCCACAGGATTTAATTTTAGTATAGCACCTACCTTCTCTGCTTCTCCTTTCTGGTTTTAGCTGCCTTCCAAACAGTAGGAATCTGAAGAAAAAGCAGCTTGAAACCCACTTCAGCATGTTTCCTATTCTAACCCCCTTTGTCTGTTCTGTCAGAAGCCGACCATTTAAAAACACACACCGGGTGCCCAACCACACGCTCACGCTGAGGTACACACATGTAATCACAATTATAATGACAGTGATTTTCCAGCAAGCCGTACGGAAATCTGTCAAAATTATGACTTGCATTGTTCTGTTTGAGCTATTAGGCCCATAATGGAGTGGTTACCTTAACAACCGTAAAATCAAGCAATGTAGTGCGAGAGGATGGCGGCTCCTGGGGGGTTAAGAAAACCCAGGATTGGAATCCTTATTTTTTAAAGGAAGTAATTTTAATATCCCATGAAGCTACAGAATTTAATGTAAATTGGGCTTGAGTACATTTTACGTTATAATACATCAAAATACAAACTGTGCAATGCATGGCTCTAAATACAAAACAATTTGTATATCTGGGATGGCACCCATTTAATTTCTTCCAGGGCTTCCTGAGTGAAGTAAAATCTAATGTAAAAATAGGAAATAAAACTATTTTCTACATGTCCTTTTTACTGGTACAATAGTCTATTGCTAGGCCAATACATAGACATATTCGCCCACACTTATGCCTGGGGTAATTTAGGCTCTAGACCTAGAGTGCATTGAAACCATAGTAAGAAAACCCACTCATGCACAAACCTTATTTAACAAACAGCATCTGCTTTCTTTCAAAACCCAAAATACAACAAAGTTTTTCTAGGTAAATGACAAAATGAAGTGGACCTTATATACACAGCGAGAAGCTTTTGGTGGCTAATGTTTATATCAAGCCAACAGCAACTTTATTCAAGCAGCAATAAAATGTGTCTTTTTTATTAGCTGCTGGATTTAGGATTGTTGTAACTACAGCAGGAACCCCCCCAAAGTTGTTTAAAAAAACACAGTTAAATCTTTGCTTTTAGTTCCTGTTTAATCAAGCCTAGTGCCTTCCTACATTTAGACTGTGGGAGGAAACCTGAATGCCCAGACACCTTGTAACCAAATAGCACCAACTCTTTACTAAAAAAATATTTTTCAAAAACTTATCTGCGGTTTTCAGGAAAATGACTTCAAAAAGAAAGACTGGAGCATTTGAGCAAGAAGCGGTCTTTGGTGGCTAACTTGATTAGCTACCTCACCGAAATTTTACTCTGGTTGCTGCAAAGAACAATTTGTTTTACTCTGTGATGGGGTAAGCCGTATTGCGTCATTTCCTGTTGTCACTGTTGTGCTCCATGGAGCCGTTGTTCAGACTCTCTTGAATTGATCTTGTTTTCTCTGTGCTGAGGCCTCTCTAAGTTATTTTAACACACAAGCACACTAAAACACACGTTTTGTGGTGGTGTACTGTACGTTTTTGGAACACCTTGTGTTTCACACAGCTTTTCTTGGGGTGGTAAGGTCTCGCTAGCTCACTTAGCTTAGCTTCATTGTGGCTATGGCTACTCTTCTTTCTCCTGTCTCTAACTCTTCTCTTCTCTCTTGCTCTCTGTCAGATGTTTAGTTACTTCCTTGCCTCCTTTAGTGATAATGGTAACTGTAATAAATGTAATATTTTTGTAGCTTTGGAGGCGAGGGTATCAGAATTAGAAGCACGGCTCCGTGCTGTTGCAAAACCAGCAGATAGCCGAAGCCCATTAGCCAGCGCGGAGCCAACAAGGATAGAACCCCCTAGCTGTCCTCCGGTAGAGCCCGCGCAGCCGGGACCCCAGGCCAGCTGGGTGACGGTACATATGAAGCATAGTTCTAGGACCCAGCCCACGGGCCACCACCAACCGGTCCGCGTTTCTAACAGATTTTCCCCGCTCAGCGACACACCCACTGAGAAGCCGACCCTGGTAATTGGCAGCTCCATAGCCAGAAACGTGGCATTAGAGACACCATTGACTATAGTCAAATGCTTGCCAGGGGCCAGAACGGGTGACATCAAATCCTACCTGAAACTGCTGGCCAAAGAAAAGCGTAAATACAGTAAGATTGCTATTCACGCTGGCGGTAATGACACCCGGTTACGCCAATCGGAGGTCACTAAAATTAGTGTTGCTTCGGTGTGTAAGTTTACTAAAACAATGTCAGACTCGATTATCTTTTCTGGTCCCCTGCCTGATCGGACCAGTGACGACATGTTTAGCCGCATGCTGTCATTCCATCAATGGTTGTCTAGGTGGTGTCCTGCAAACGATGTGGGCTACATTGATAACTGGCGAACTTTTGGGGGAAAACCTGGTCTGATCCGGAGAGACGGCATCCATCCCACTTTGGATGGAGCAGCTCTTCTTTCTAGGAATATGGCCGAATGTATTAGTCCTCCAAAACACTGACAACCCAGGGTCCAGACCAGGAAGCAGAGTCGTAGTTTAACCCACCTCTCTCCTGCTTCTGTACTGTTACCCCCCCATTACCCTATAGAAACAGTGTCTTGCCCAGGGCCAAAATTGAATGGATTAAAAGTTAAGCCAACAAAAGCAAATTATGGAAATCTCATAAAGATAAATACGACTTTGACTGAACAGAAAATAAATCTATTAAATGTGGTTTATTAAACATAAGATCCCTCTCCTCAAAGACTTTGTTAGTAAATTACTTGATTGGTGATAATCACATTGATTTGCTTTGTCTCACAGAAACCTGGTTGCAATAGGAGGATTATGTCAGTATAAATGAGTCAACTCCTTCCAGTCATTTAAATTTTCACATTCCTAGAAATACTGGGCGAGGAGGAGGAGTTGCAACCATTTTTCGTTCTGATTTACTAATTAGTCCCAGACCAATTGATAGCCACAGTTCTTATGAACATCTAACCCTTAATTTTCCTCATCCAAGTTGGAAAACATTAAGACCATTTTTGTTTGTGGTTTTGTATCGTCCACCAGGCCCTTACTCTCAATTCTTGGATCAGATCTCACATTTTTTATCTGATTTAGTATTAAATACTGATACGGTCATTATAGTGGGGGACTTCAATATTCATGTGGATACTGAAAGTGATAGCCTAAATGCAGCCTTTAGTGCTGTTTTAGACTCAATTGGATGAATATAAACTTTTTGCTTTTAAATTCTGACAAGACAGAAGTTGCTGTCTTTGGACCAGAAGTTCTAAAACAGAAACTGATTAGTCAATCACTTAATCTGGATGGCATTAAATTGGCCCCCAGTAATAACGTAAAGAACCTCGGACTTGACAATTAAATCCCATATTAAACAGGTTTCTAGGATTTCCTTCTTTCACCTCCGGAATATTGCTAAAATTAGAAACATCCTGTCCAGGAGTGATGCTAAGAAACTAGTCCATGCATTTGTTACCTCAAGGCTGGACTACTGTAATTCTTTACTATCAGGTAGTCCACAAAATGCCATTAAAAGCCTTCAGTTGATCCAAAATGCGGCAGCAAGAGTTCTGATCAATATTAAAAAGAGAGATCACATTTCTCCTGTTTTAGCTTCCCTTCATTGGCTCCCTGTTAAATCCAGAATAGAATTTAAGATCCTTCTTCTTACATACAAAGCCCTTAATAATCAAGCTCCATCATACATCAGAGATCTAATTGTTCCATATGTTCCCAACAGAGCACTTCGCTCTCAGACTGCAGGTTTACTTGTAGTTCCTAGGATTTCTAAAAGTAGAATGGGAGGCAGATCTTTTAGTTATCAGGCTCCTCTCCTGTGGAACCAGCTCCCAGTTTTAGTCCGTGAGGCAGACACAGTTTACTTTTAAGCCCAGGCTTAAAACTTTCCTTTTTGATAAAGCTTATAGTTAGAGTGGCTTAGGTCATCCTGAGCTAGTTCTGTTGTTATGCTGCTATAGGCTTAGACTGCTGGAGGACAGACTTACCAATTTTCTTCACTCTGCTACTTCCTTTTCTACTACTACTCTCCAGTTGTATTACAGTACATTCTGCTATTTCGACTGTTAACTTTGTGTTCTCTCAGTGTTTTTCTCTCCACAGAAGATATACCTGGTCTGGTATACTGCTTGGCTGGAATGCCCTGTTGGACGGGGGGCATCGACTGGGATGGTCCTCCCAGTGGCTGAACATCCACTGTGTCCTGTTATCAACTTTTTTCTTTTTGTAACATAGAAAGTGCTCTTATATCAGATATTCTGTTCCTTCTGTGTCTCTGCTCTGTCTTCTCAAACCCCCAGACGGTCGTGGCAGATGGCCGCTCCTATTGAGCCTGGTTCTGTTGGAGGTTTCTTCCTGTTAAAGGGGAGTTTTTCCTCTCCACCATCGCTACATGCTTGCTCAGTATGAGGGATTGCTGAAGGATTGCTGTGGTTGGAAAGTCTGCCCAACCTCACGCCAATGACTGACGCAATCTGCTGGGATTCCTTAAATAGGAAACTTTTTAACTGATTGGAATGTTTGTATAAATGTATTGAAATGACTTGTTGTTAAGTGCCTTGAGATGAGATCTGTTGTGAATTGGCGCTATATAAATAAACTGAATTGAATAAACAGCTGTTAGCAGTAGCGCTGCTATAGGTAGTGATAGAAAATAAAAACACAAAGCACAAACTAAACCTCCATCTGTATGGAAGTTTAGTTTGCATATTAGCATAACAGCACATAGCTGCTACGCTAATGTCCCAACATTAGCATGGCAGCATAGCTATAGCTATAGCTTTGTCCACTTCAACAGATTTTTGTCAGGACATCTTAGTGCTAAAACTAAGGCTAACCAGTTGAGCCTTTAAGATGTCTCATAAAGCACTGTGAAACCTTGTATTGCTGTTTCATTTTCACATTTCATTTCCTACACCTAACCCCTTTTCAGTGACTATCCCTGTTGCCAAATGTATTGCCTTGGAGGCATGATTCCTAAATTAAACCACACAGTAAACAAAACAAAAAAACAATACCAGCCAATTTTAGTATTTAGCTGTTTTGAACTCTCACCTTGCAACACTTTATCCTAACTCCTTTTTAACATTCTTTCAAACTGCTTTCATAAATTGACAATTACTCATATTGCATGTAAGCAATCCAGAATGACATTTGCTGTCAGCATCTATTATCTCTGCAGCTTTTGCGCCAGAACTAATCTCTTACTTTTGCCAGAGGCTTTGACCAAATGCCAGGATGTAACACCCTGAGAAACAGAAACAGAAACGCTGCAAGATGTGCATGTCCCAGGTTAGCAGATGTTTGAAATACTGATAACAAATGAGAAATGGTCTTCATTGCAGATGGGAAAAAAGGGTGCCATAGTCTACGGCAAAGTTTTGCATTTTGTTCCATCTCTGGTGAACTACGATCAGAGAATGAGGGACGTGGTTGTGTAATTTTAACTTAAAACTTGAAAAGGAGCCAATTCAAGGATTAAGCCGTTGGACAATAACAAAATATTAAATTTTCGTTTAATCATCCCTCTTGTTTTGGCTCTTGGATTTCACAATTTAACATCCCTGAATAAAAGAGAAGCAAAACTAAATATATCTACTCATTCTTTAAAAACACATTAAAATCTAACTCAAAACACAGAACTATTTCGACCTTAAGGTTCTGTTTGTTTTGTTTCATTATGAGTTCTGGACTTTAAATAGCAACATTAATCCACATACTAATTCTTCAGTCATGTCTATATAAAAGAGATTACATCTTCTTAAATGGTACTTATACTAAATTAAATTAACCTAATAGCTAATTCATCGATCCCTCTGAGATTAATTTTAAATGCTAGACTTGGACCTCTGGTGAATATATTATTTTCTCTACAAGTTTTTTCAAAATAAAAATGGTAAATTGAGCCTGCAGTTTAGACTTGGACGTACATCATCCAATTAGTGATACTTAAAAGAATACAAGAGACACCTGGGTTGACCCACAGTCTCTAAGAAGCTGGACATTCTGGACACAAAGTTGGACATTCCCACATTTATTCCTACTTTAAATGTCTAAAAATCACACAGGCTGATCACATCAGTGGACATGAATAAAGCTTCAGTACTCAGATGCTGAAGGAGGTTTGCGCCATTTAAACCATAGAAGATATGCTACAGAAGATATGCAATATCTTGCTGTAAACATTGAAGGATCTCAGTTTCTACCAGAAGAGTCTGCTCTGTTCTTCTGTTCTTTTTTCTAGATGCTTCTGTAGCATTTCCAGTCTAGTCTGTTGTCCAGCTGAACCTCCAGGTAGCTGTAGACCTTCACCCCCTCCATTCCCAGGATGTAAGCAGTGTTTTGTTTACTCTTGTTCCTCCTAAAGTCACCCGGGAGGATGGAAGTCTGAAGTTCGTATTGTGAAGAGGAACAGTGAGAATACAGTCCCTTGTGGTGTTCCTGTGCTGCTGACCACCATCTCAGAGACACAACCTTACAGTCTCACAAATTGGGGTCTGTTTGATAGGTAGTTATAACTCTAGATGGTTGAGGAAGTATCCACCTGGAATTTATGGAGCTTCACATATATTTTTTTTCATATGTTGTTTATTTAATCAAAACAAACAACAAACAGACAGCACCTAAGGATATGAAAGAAGTGGCATTAAAGGTGATCCACGTATATAGTTAAGCACTTCTCCTTATGATCTTCCTGTAGTTTTAGGTGATTGATATGATCTGTAAGGAAAAAAACATTGTATATTAAAAACAACTTAAAATTACAACATTGCCCGTCTTAGTTGGAAACCAATTCACCACAAGACAAACGTGCTGTAAACAAATGAGCACACAGACATAACACTTATGGGTGTATGTATAAAAGTACAAAAATGAAGGTGGGCAAAATCCCATATGACAGCATATCAGAAATGGTTAATGCCTTAACGGAAAACTCTTGTAAATTTAAAAAAAGTAAAAAATCTCTGACAACAACATATGAAATATATCTGGAGTTAGTTGGAAAAAATAGGTAATTTTTTTTAAACAGATGTGCCTCTAAGATAAGGCTGCTTGGTCGACAACGGGTTGAAATGATCACATTTCTTATCTACTTTACATGTTAAAACCATCAAAATAACATCCTGGTACACACACACACATTTTTTTATTTTATTAATTTTTTTAACATGTCCTGTTTGGCAGTGTGGAGCTCAGAACTGGTGTCTGAGTACCAAGTAGAAGCCAAACAGATTTACTTTCACAAGCGGAGCAGTACAGCTTTTGCTATAGTCCTCCACTTGATATATGTGTGAAAAATCTTGATTATGAATTGCTGGGGATTTTATTTCCTGATGTTACGGACACGGAGATGGAAAATTAAGGGGAAGAAAGAAAGAAGATGAAGAAGAGAGGTAGGAAACAAAAAGTCAAGAGAGAGGGTGAGTTGAAAATACAAGAGAGGAAAGGGAACAAAGAAAACACAGGAAAACATGAAGTCTGCCTCCATACCCACAGGACGGCAGAGAGAGGGGGAAAAACAAAACAAAAAACAAAAAAGGAACATCGACAAAACAAAACCAACATCGTGAACTAAGAACTACACAACCACATCACACAAAAATGGATATAAAAATACAACAACAATGTCACAGAAAAACTCATGGTACCGATTAATCAAGCTCTAGTAATGATAATCTCAGCCCAAGAATATATCTGTAAACACCAGAGACCCCACATCTATGTGTGTGTGTGAGCATGCTGGTGCATATAAGGTTTCTCCATAAGAGTGTTCGATAGCTGGTGTGAGCAGGCATCAATCCGTCTCCCAGGAATCAATGCAGACATGAAGGAGATCATGGAGCTTCACATATAACAGAACAGCTGAAAATTGTTAAGAGTGCAAGAAAAATCTAAGTACACGATGGTTGACTTGTTAGAGAGCCGAATGTTCTCACCATAAAAGGTTACGATGCATTGTAGGTGCATCATACAAAAGCCAAATATCCATTACTTCTTGTGTGTTTGTCCTATTTTAACTAGGCTACATTATTGGAATGCTTTGAGCACTTTAATTTTACCCGTGTTTAATGTCAGTTTTGAACTCTTTCACAGCAATAAGAGTAAAGACAGTCGACTGCTTATTCACTGCTTGATTCACATTGAAATAAATCCACTTATAGGCACACACTGGTGTATTACAAGTTGGGCTTTACCACTACTTTGCCATTATTGAATGAATGCTTACGTTTTTAAGTTTTTTCTTTCATGAATTTGAATATTAATAAAACAGTCAGCTGCAAAATTTATAAACATTTGATCCAGTTTAAATGCACCAACCATTAACTTGTCTTTATGAAAGGAGCTTTTTATTTCAATATGGCGGAAAAGGGAAGAGACCAGTTGTTACTCAAAGAAGAACAATTTCCGCTTGGGATGTTACGAGACTTCCGGCACAGAGTGGAGGTTTGTCTGCTATCTTGTCTAAAATTAAATTGAATTATTTGGGCACAAGAACTGTGGAGATGTTCAGGATAAAACAAATACAGCATTCCTGAAAACTAACCACAAACCAAATTCAAAACAAGGAGCTGAAAGTTCAGTGGTTTGGTGATGATTTGCTGCAGCAGAACCTGGTCTATTAGAGGTTGCTTGGGCACATAATGAATAAGTACATAAATAAACAAAAGTACTGATTCTGTTGTACTGTCTATGTTAATAAAGCGTAGCTGCTTTAATGGCTTAATCTTGGACAGGTAATAAACATGGAAGCTCTGAGCCAGTGGTAAAATCTATAGAATGAAAAACAGGGTACATAACATAATAGAGATTGTCGAAGCAGTGCTTTGTCTAGGAGAGAGACACAGTTAAACAGCTGAGCTGATGGGCCCCATCCAGGAAGGTGTCACAGCTAAACAGAATGCCAGGCCAGGTGTACATTCTCTAAACAGAATTAAAAAGGGAGTAAGTAAGTAATACACTAACTATAAGCTTTATCAAAATTGAAAGTTTTAAGGCCAGGTTTAAAACCTTCCTTTTTGATAAAGCTTATAGTTAGAGTGGCTTAGGTCATCCTGAGCTATCTCTGTAGTTATGCTATAGGCTTAGACTGCTGGATGACAGACTGACCACTTTTCTTCACTCTGCTGTTTTTCTCTTCTATTCTCCAGTTGCATTGTTTATGTTGTTATCTTGGCTGGAATTCCTTACATAGACAACATGATAAACCTTTAAACTGATTGTAATGTTTGTATTGAAATTACTTTCTTGTAAAGTGCCTTGAAATGACCTCTGTTGTGAATCGGTGCAACAGAATTGAATTGATTTTTTCATGAAAGGTGCTTTATAAATAAAGTTTGATTAATTGATTGACTGAATTTTTGTTTATATCACGGTTAAGCTTTGGTGTTTGTCTCAAATTAAGTCGCTCTCCTTTACAGAGATAAAAAAACATTAAATATATGATATGAACATTCTATATATGAACATGTCTGTGGAAAGAACAGATTAATTTTGTAATTGTGTAACACGCTTGTACACTGGGATTCTAGGAGAACTTTAGGGCACTGATAAGACAGTGACATAAAAATAGTGTTAAACATGATCTTATCTGCCTGTTTTACAGAGCTCTGGGAACATGTTCCACCTGGGGGTTGCTGTAGGCCTGAAAGTGGGGAAGAAAAGTTGTACCACTTTTAACACAGAGAAGAAAAATACTGAAATTTGGTTGTAAAATTCAATTTACCAGTTACTTTGTCTTTTGTGATTATGGGAATCTCTAAACGGTACATTTAACTGATAATATCAGCTGGAAAGTTTGTTAAAGTAAACAAACCACAAGCAGTTGCTGTGGTAAAGCCAGTGTTATTGTCTTTAAAAACGTTACACATTTGATTAGAAAATAAATATGGAAGTTAAGACCTCAAATGGTTCCTGATTTCTGTTTAGATGCAGAAATCTGGCACTTATACCTTCTAAAAATACAAAGAAAAATGTATTCTTAAAGTTGAATCTGTAGGATTTTTCAGGAATGTCTCTGAGCAGATTGTGTCCCTTGTAAAAGGGGTTCTTGAAAAAAAATTTATTTTACAACTGGAAACTTCTTTGAGCTTCCAACAGAATATGAAACTTTGTTGGGGCTGAAAAGGGTGCAGGAGCCCTGATAAATGGCCAAATCCAACCCCATAATAAAACCCTACAATGGAAAGACTGGTTTTCCCCCGCCCACTCAACCAGGACATGAATATTAAATGAGCTGCATCTACCTCGATGGCTCTATGACAATGCCTGAAGCTAGAAGCTATCAGGATAACTCAAAATAAAAGCAAGGGATCTATCTGGCATTCAATCGGACATGATTGAACAGGAGTCAGAAGAAGGTTCTGATGTTGAGGAGCAACAACCAGTTTGCCAACAAATGGAAATGAATGTGTCAGAGTGGTAAGTTAGAAGTAGCTAGCGACAAGGCTAGCATTTATCTATGGTAGACACGCAAGCATGTGATGAATTATTGCCACCAACATTAACATATTGCCTACGTTGAAGTGGGTTCGCATGGAGGATTGCTCTAGCCAAAATTTAAAATAAATAAACAAATTAACAAATATATAAATAAATGAATAAATACATGTAGAAATACATACATTTTTTAATTTATTACCACATATATTTATTTTAAATTTTATTTCCTTATATATGTATTTATTTACTTCCAATTTCATTTCCACATTTATTTATTTATATCCATACTTATTTATTTTCAAATTTGGCACGATAAGTCCTCCTAAGAGACTGCATAGACTTTTTGGTGTGGTACATTTGACACCCCAAGTCTCCGATATTCAACAACAAGGTAAATTCGGTTTTGAAGTCCTTTTAAAGTCCAGTGACTCATGTATTACTGGTTGTTACAGAGAAATGAACTAAATGTACAGACTAGCATCAGAGCAACAGCCATTGAACAGCTCTAATGGTGCGTTCACACCGGTCAGCGCGTCCAGGCAGCAGGGCAGCTAGATTACATACAAGTCTATGGTATCTACGCATCTAGTGGGCGCCAAACTGCCCCGCATCGGCGCAGCTGGCATCAGCGCGTCCACGCGGCTGCTGCTGTGTGAATTTGGGAAAACTGAACTTTCGGGCAGCAAACGCGGGGTGTCAACCAATCAGAGCGACTCTTTGTACTGACGTAGTTACTCCTTCCATGGGTGGATCGGCAAGTTTTTCATTCAAGATGGAGGATCAACTAACCGTCGCTGTGTGTAATGTTCGTGAATTGTATGACCCGTCTTCTTACATAGACATGAAGAGATCGGATCTTATTTGGAGGAAGATATCGGATGATATTTGAGTGCCAGGTAAGCAGTTAAATATTTTTCTTTTAACTTTCTTATGTGTTTAGACGACGTTGTCTGGCTTGTGTGGCTTCATTAATTAAATAAACCCAAGCCACTCGACATGATCCGCCATGTTGTAAACAACTAGCAACAGACAAATCCACGCCCGCACGCTGACGTAATGACGTGATGTGCTGATGCCCCGACGCGCCGACACAGACTACAAAGTGTGCAAGCAGCTGGGTTTTAATTTTACAGCGTCGACTTTCGTCCGTTTGAGCGATTTGACACCTAGACGCGCTGACCGGGTTGAACGTGCCATAAAATTCAAATGCGCTTTTAATAAATGCATGAAGCTGCACCTGTGGCCACTTTGGAATTACAGTGAAGTCCTATTTACAAGCCTCTCCATCTGAGTCTTCTAAATTCACACTGGGTTCGGCTGAAACTAATGTAATTTTGTTGAATGCCAGCTGAATTAATATATTCTTGGTGGGGTCCCCATCCCCCCCCACCCCACCAAATACACACGCTTTGACTAAATGCCATAAAATGTCATTTCTTTATTACAATATTACATCATCAAAAATGTTTGTAGTGCTTTTGAGAAAGTACAGGGCCAAAGTGGGGCTATCAGCGAAAGGTCAGAAGCATACAAAAGCTGGCTGAAGTGCTAATGATTGGTCCAAAAGGTGGATGTGAACATGTTGTGGATGCAGAAGAGCCTGCCAAAAGTCTTTTCTGGAGTTTAAAAGCTTTCGTTGATCCACAGAAGCATTATTAGTTGATTTCATAAGCAGCCTGTGCAAGATTGTGTCTGAGCATTTTGAACAGGTATTAAATGACCTCTGACCTGGAGGAACATTAGCAGCAAAAAAATACTCCAACTTGACCCTCGACATTTACAGCAGCTTATATTTCCCAGCTGAAAGAGGCTGCCTCGGCATTTGACTCTCTGCTCTGGAAACGGCAGCGAGGGGAGAGAGAACAGAGAAGCTAGGTGGAAGGAAGGTGGAGACAGCAGAGATTTTCTACTTTCTTTTCACATCACATATTAAACCTGACTCTGTAAATCCGGCGTGAAGGGGATGTGTTCAGGCCAACAACAAGAACTTGTCAAGTTATGGTAATAAATTACATATGAAAACCTTTTCTTCACATCAAATCAATTATCTGCTTCTCTCTTTGCTTAAAGTGCTTAAATTCTCCATCTTTCAGATGCATCTTGATTATTCTCAAATAATGCATCATTGATTCTTTACGCAATGCAGAATTATTAAGGCAATGACTCCTAGCTGTTGCATCTTCCACATTACCCAGAACTGAGTTGTAAACCAGCCTTAATAACTATACTTTGCCTTTGAGGGGCCAGATCTCACCAAGACCATCTTTTAAGGTGGTGTTGGTGAATAACTGTTGCTGGTATTTCAACTGTTTTCTTTGTACTTTGGCAACCCCCCCCCCTCATGTTTAGTCCCAAACCTTTTACACAAGGCTCTTTATGAAAAATGCCCCTGAAAGATGTGTCATTCCTTAAACCAACCTCACGTGTTCCAGCCACAAACTGCAATGTATGTGGAGGAACTTCAGGGGCCCCAATGTTGGAGGAAAAGCCGTAAGAAATCCTGTTTAGTTTATAACATCCAGGGTTGGAGACACAACAAAGATGTGGAAGAAGGTGCTCTGGTCAGAAGAGAAGAGAGCAAAATGAAACATTTTACAGAGATGCCCTACTTTGTGTTGGTCTCATCACATGAAATCCCCTAAAAAACATTGAAGTTTGTGGTTGCAACGTGTGCCCTGTGATAGACTGGGGACCTGTCTAAGGTGTACCGAGCCCAATGATTTCCCAATGATCTCAGGAGAAAGGTACCCCCGTGACCCTGCAAAGATAAACAGGCAAAAACAATGGATGAATGAATGGAAAGGTTGTGATGTGACCAAATGTGAAAAAAATATTCTAAGCTGTGGTTGCTTTTGCAAGGTACTGGATATTTGATTAAAGAAATAGGAACAAACAATGTGCCTGAAGGAGTTGTTATTCTTATTCTTTGTGTATTAACCTCTGTTTGTTAATGCTGCAAACAAAACCCAACATCCCCACCTCTTTCTTGTTCAGGAGCTTATTTCTCTCCCTTTTGTTTGGTTGCTTCATGGTACTCTGACTTCAGCAGATCATGTATCCATATTTGAGGATTTACACAATATTCCTGACTACCTTGTGTTTTTTGGCATTTTTATTTTATTTTATTTTTAGTTGAAACAAACATAATTCATCTCTATTTACCTTTATCTCTCTCTCATCTTTAGTCATAGCTGTTGAGTAGGTCAAGACGTCTGTCAAAAAGTTTCCAAATTATTTTTCATTGTGTAATCCTTTACTGTTCTATAAGTTCATTTTATACCTATAGGATATATTCCAACAGTGGTCCAGGATAAATATGAAAACTCTAAACACAATGGCATTGCAAATAACAGCAGCAGAAATGTTAAGTGACTAGAACAGAGCAAATTACAGCAGAGATGTAAACATTTATTGAGTTTGTTGGGAGCAGTTCTGGTTGTAGAGTCCAACAGCTGCTGGGAAGAAGAATCTGCGAAAACACTCCTTCATGCACATCGCATGCAACAGTATGTCACTAAAGGAGCTCAGCAAGCAAACGGGAGGTAAAGAAATTAACAAGGTTGCAGAAAACACCATGATAGGTTTTGTTTAAATCTGTGTTATCGCTTCAGAGCAACGAATTTTTCCTGAAAATTGGACAAGAAATTAAGCCAGGAGATAAAAAATATCTTTGTATAATCTTCTTTTTCAAACCTAATCAGACGTTTGAAGAGTCCGGACCTTTTGTGGACTCGGCATTGGGTTCAACAGCTAAGCTCTGTAGCCTTATTATACAGTGGCTTGCAAAAGTATTCGGCCCCCTGGAACTTTTCCAGATTTTGTCACATTACAGCCACAAACATGAATCAATTTTATTGGAATTCCACGTGAAAGACCAATACAAAGTGGTGTACACATGAGAAGTGGAACGAAAATCATACATGATTCCAAAATTTTTTTACAAATAAATAACTGAAAAGTGGGGTGTGCGTAATTATTCAGCCCCCTTTGGTCTGAGTGCAGTCAGTTGCCCATAGACATTGCCTGATGAGTGCTAATGACTAAATAGAGAGTACATGTGTGTAATCTAATGTCAGTACAAATACAGCTGCCCTGTGACGGCCTCAGAGGTTGTCTAAGAGAATGATGGGAACAACAACACCATGAAGTCCAAAGAACACACCAGACAGGTCAGGGATAAAGTTATTGAGAAATTTAAAGCAGGCTTAGGCTACAAAAAGATTTCCCAAGCCTTGAACATCCCACGGAGCACTGTTCAAGTGATCATTCAGAAATGGAAGGAGTATGGCACAACTGTAAACCTACCAAGACAAGGCTGTCCACCTAAACTCACAGGTCGAACAAGGAGAGCGCTGATCAGAAATGCAGCCAAGAGGCCCATGGTGACTCTGGATGAGCTGCAGAGATCTACTGCTCAGGTGGGGGAATCTGTCCATAGGAAAACTATTAGTGGTGCACTGCACAAAGTTGGCCTTTATGGATGAGTGGCAAGAAGAAAGCCATTGTTAAAAGAAAACATAAGAAGTCCCGTTTGCAGTTTGCCACAAGCCATGTGGGAGACACAGCAAACATGTGGAAGAAGGTGCTCTGGTCGGATGAGACCAAAATGGAACTTTTTGGCCAAAATGCAAAACGCTATGTGTGGCGCAAAACTAACACTGCACATCACTCTGAACACACCATCCCCACTGTCAAATATGGTGGTGGCAGCATCATGCTCTGGGGGTGCTTCTCTTCAGCAGGGACAGGGAAGCTGGTCAGAGTTGATGGGAAGATGGATGGACTCAAATACAGGGCAATCTTGGAAGAAAACCTCTTGGAGTCTGCAAAAGACTTGAGACTGGGGCGGAGGTTCACCTTCCAGCAGGACAACGACCCTAAACATAAAGCCAGGGCAACAATGGAGTGGTTTAAAACAAAACATATCCATGTGTTAGAATGGCCCAGTCAAAGTCCAGATCTAAATCCAATCGAGAATCTGTGGCAAGATCTGAAAGCTGCTGTTCACAAACGCTGTCCATCTAATCTGACTGAGCTGGAGCTGTTTTGCAAAGAAGAATCGGCAAGAATTTCAGTCTCTAGATGTGCAACGCTGGTAGAGACATACCCTAAAAGACTGGCAGCTGGAATTGCAGCAGAAGGTGGTTCTGCAAAGTATTGACTCAGGGGGCTGAATAATTACGCACAACCCACTTTTCAGTTTTTTTCTTTGTAAAAAATGTTTGGAATCATGTATGATTTTCGTTCCACTTCTCATGTGTACACCACTTTGTATTGGTCTTTCACGTGGAATTCCAATAAAATTGATTCATGTTTGTGGCTGTAATGTGACAAAATGTGGAAAAGTTCAGGGGGGCCGAATACTTTTGCAAGCCACTGTATCTCATTAGTTCATAGGTCATTTCTCAGAAATAAGTAGCCGAAGTCCTGAGAGATAATTGATGTGGATCACATTCGAAGGTTACAGGAAAGTCTGGTTCTTTGGAAACGAATCATAAAGAGATTAGAGATGACTCTTTAACCTTTTTGCCTTCTCTCCTGAGCCCCACGTCCCCTTTCCCCACAATATTCCAGCTTCCTCCCTCAAACTGTGTACCCTCCAGCAGTGCTACAACCAGTTTCCCATGAGGTCGAGTGGCAGCCTGACTGACAGCCTACCTCCACCTGACACCGTTTGTTCCAACCCCTCCCATCCTCCTGAAAATATTTCCACCAATTTCCCCTCAATCTACCCACCCACCTCCCAAACACCCTCGGATGACTCAACGCGTTCCTGCCCTGCGGCCGTCGCCTATCAGTCAATCTCAGTCACACAGGCTCACACAAAGAGGAGATCTCTGTGTGTGCTCCATGAGATACATGCAAACAGTAACCGCTGTGAAGGACTAAAACGACAGCTTCAGCCCTCAGGGAGAGGGTGAACCTTTGTGAGTGAGTTTGACTGCACCTCCATGCATGTGTGCACACATGTAGATTCAGTTATGTCTATAAATATGTATGGTAATGCACAGAGAAGAGTTGTGAATAAAACATGCAACAGGCGAGGGTTCCCTGCATGGATGTTAATCTCTGAGGCTGTGATTGTGTGGACTTCACAATACCCTGTTCGAATGGCATAGCATTTTACAGGTCATGCTAAAGAGAACATGTGTGATATGGCAATTCAAGGTTTGACATGGCAAGAACAATGAATATTTCTTCTTAAGGAGGGGGTATCCAAATGTTTGGTCATATGAGCCAAAATCATCAAAGCGACCCAAAAAACATATGAAAACTGAAATCATATCATGAATTTGTTGTACCTACTTGACAAACTGAGTATGCAATATTTTACTTAGACATCCCTTTCCTACAAAACAATATGACTACTTGTTTGTTTTTGTCACTGCAGATCCAAAACTTAGGGTACATTCACACAAGCCCTGTTTAGTCTGCTTTAATCAAACTGTAGTTCGTTTGCCCAGAAAGTCCAGTTCATATCGAACTTTGATGCGGACCTAAAAACCGAACTCTGGTCCGCCTAAAAACCTGTCTCTCAGCTCAGTTGAAGTGAACTCTGATCCGGTTCGGTTGCATATGTGAATGCCAAGCAGACATGTGGATGCTCCAAAAGCAGAAGGCGGACTATGGCGCAAGGTATTCAGGGTAAATAAAAGCAAAACAACCGTGCAACAACAAGTCTGCCTGGGTCTCTGCTCATGTTGAGCCCATTGCCGCAAAAAAACAAAATTCTGGCACATTTGCCAAAGACAATAGAGCAGTCTTAAAACTGCTCAAACCTGAAGCCCCTCCATATTAGTTTACACTTCACGAAACAGGAAGTGTTCCTGTTTTGAGTGCTTCTTGGTGCAGTACCACCACAGGCGGGGAGGTAAACATGTTGCTCAAAAGCTTTGGTTCGTTTGACATAGTTCAGTGCGAAAGATAACCCCACCAGTCAGTGGTCATAATGTTATGCCTGATGGGTGTATTTTCTGTATATCCTTCCTCCAGGACGAGCCTCATACCTCATTGACAATCCATTGTAAACACAGAGGATGGATGGCTGGCTGGCTGGATGGATGGATGGATGGATGGATGGATAATATAACAGCAATTGACAAAGTTATGGCAGTTAAAGCATTTCTTTATTTGAGGTTATGAAGCTCTAGTCATTGCTTTTATGATCATATGGTCTGAATTAAAAATCAATAAAGAACTTGAGCACACATAAAAACAACAAGAGTTGTTGATTAATAAGATGTCTGGCTTCGATAAGGCTCTCTCCAGAAGAAGAAGAAGAAGAAGAAGAAGAAGAAGAAGAAGAAGAAGAAGAAGAAGAAGAAGAAGAAGAAGAAGAAGAAGAAACGAACGGACAAATGAACGAAGGAAGAAAGGAACGGATGAACAGACGAATGAATGAACGAACAAACAAATGAACGAAGGAAGGAAAGAAGGAAAGAAAGAACGAACAAAGGAACGAACCAAGGAATGAAGGAACGAAGAAACAAACGAACGAATGAACGAACAAATGAACGAACGACTGAACAAACGAACAAATGAACGAACGAATGAACAAACGACTGAACGAACGAACGAATGAACGAACGAATGAACGAACGAATGAACGAACGAATGAACAAACGACTGAATGAATGAACGAATGAACGAACGAATGAACAAACGACTGAACGAACGAACGAACGAACGAAGGAACAAACAAACAGTCAAACAAAGGAAGGAAGGAAGGAAGGAAGGAAGGAAGGAAGGAAGGAAGGAAGGAAGGAAGGAAGGAAGGAAGGAAGGAAGAAACAAACAAACAGTCAAACAAAGGAAGGAAGGAAGAAACTAAAGAACGAAGGAAGGAAGGAAGGAAGGAAGGAAGGAAGGAAGGAAGGAAGGAAGGAAGGAAGGAAGGAAGGAAGGAAGGAAGGAAGGAAGAAACAAACAAACAGTCAAACAAAGGAAGGAAGGAAGAAACTAAAGAACGAAGGAAGGAAGGAAGGAAGGAAGGAAGGAAGGAAGGAAGGAAGGAAGGAAGGGAGGAAGGAAGGAAGGAAGGAAGGAAGGAAGGAAGGAAGGAAGGAAGGAAGGAAGGAAGGAAGGAAGGAAGGAAGGAAGGAACAAAAGAACGAAGGAAGGAACAAAAGAACGAAGGAAGGAAGGAACGAACAAACAAACAGTCGAACAAAGGAAGAAAGGAAGCAACAAACGGTCAAACGAAGGAAGGAAGGAAGGAAGGAAGGAAGGAAGGAAGGAAGGAAGGAAGGAAGGAAGGAAGGAAGGAAGGAAGGAATTATCAAAGGCAGAAAGGACAGAAGCAAGGAAGCAAAGATGGAAAGAACATCCAGACAGACATGATCTTACTAATACATTCTGCTGTAGACGTTTTCCCAGCTCACCTCCCTCCTTCTCGTCTCTTGCCGACTCTGTTCCAGCCTATCAGACATGACAGTACCAGCTGGCTGCAGGCAAACTCCCAGCCAGGGGATATAAGCAGTAGTGAGTGTATACGTGGACGGGGTGGGAGGGGATGTCAGCATATCTGTCTTCTGAAGGTGTGTGTCCTCAGCTCTGACAGTTTGTGGCGGGACGTAAGCGCCAAACAGCGGAGCTTGTTGATTTAAGGTGCTGGAGTCTGAGCCTGAGTGATCCGAGTCACAGGTGTGAGCTCGGGGCGGGGCTCAGAGCAATATTTAATTCCTATAAAGATAGCTGTCAACACTTGCTCGAAGCAGCTGTGTACTCTTGTGGGCGCTTGGCATTTGCTTCTCTTTCTGACTCACCAAGCACATTAAAAGCCACTTATTTGCCTTTCTTGATGTGTAGATGTGCTCCCTGAGAGCCGCGTACCCTTTCCTTTGTGCTTTTCACAGAGCTTCTGGTAATTTATAGAAGTGTCTAATGAGAAAAGGGGGAGAAAGACCAAACTTTTCTTCTACACAGAGAAAATCAAATAGCACTATTCCCTTCTGTCTTGGCAGCTCGGTGGACTTTCACAGGACTTCGGAAAACATTTAAAAGAGCTTATTTAAAACATTTGATTTGAACAGCAAATGGGTCTGTGATTCTGGTTCTGTTCGACATGTTCACCTCGACCCCCAAATGCTGCTGTTGCTCCTCACTTTTCATATGCTGCATTCTCTCTCCTTCAATCATCGATTGAGTAGTGAACATATTTCCCTTTTTCCATCTGCCAACCCAAACCTTCTATGGCCATTGATGCAGCGGACCATACAGTAAGGAGGTAAATTGGGGCCAAAAGGTTTAATAAAACATACTTTAAGTAGAAAAAAAGTTCTACATTTTAAAAGATATTTGAAAATGAAGAATATAGAAGTTGAACCGGATCAGTACCATATAAGTTTGAGATGGAAAACAAGGAATTTATGTTTGCAAAAGTATTTTCATACAATATTTGAAGGTTGAATTTAACCAAAAAAAAAGACCTTTAAGAGGACATATTATGCAAATGTAACTTTTTTTATTCTTTTGTGTTGCCAGTCTCTGCTGCCTCTATAAACACTCTATAAACACAGGGATTTTGTGCAAGAACTTCAACATGTTTATACAGAACGTAGAGCTAGTATAACTATAAACTGACTATAAATGACAGTTGGTAGCAAAAGTTCAAAATATTAAATTTTTTAAAAACAAAATGCAGAACAATCAATTGCAAGTCGTATTTTTTAAGTTTAAAGTCAAAAACATGAATTTTATTTTTAACCTTTATTTCACTCATTGCAAATAATTCGACTCGGTTTATTTATATAGCAGCAGATGTCATCTGAAGGCACTTTACAAAACAAATAGATCCAATTAAATACTTTAGGTCCAAATTCAGCTCAAATCAGTCTAGTTGATCCCAGGACAATCCAGTCCAGTCATACATTCAAATTGAGATTTATGTGCATCCAGTCCAGTAAATCAGTCTAATAAAAGTCAGTGGCTCATATAGAGCCAATTGGTAAAATGTGTCTATCTTTAAGAAATATCAGGGTTTTTTTAAACAACAAATTCTATCTCGTTTTATTTACTGGTTCCTGTTTAGTTGTTCAGACACGTTTTAAAAATCCCCCAAAGAAATAATAAGATGAAAAGATTCGTTCTTCAGGAAATATACTCATCTGTCAGCACTTTTATATTTAAATAAATCCTGGCCAGATTTTTTTATTTATTTATTTCGAAATTGAAAAAATATTATTTTAAAACATATTAGAAATTGAAGAAACAGAAACTGTTCACTGTTATTATTTATTGAATGCTCTGTCCCTTTTAGCTATTTCAACTTAAAATCTTGAGGCTGAGACAATGGGAATATCAAAACGTAAAAGTTAGTGTAAAGAATATTCATAATGTATAAAAGCTAAACTGCTTCAGAAATTTTTTTTGATCATGGTGTAGAAAATTTGAGTCTGAAAGTGGAATAAAAATATAAGATGGAACACTTTAAAGAAATGAATTAAAAATGTTAAAACATTTTTGTTTTTATAAAAATTGGAGGGAGAAAATTGAATCAGAAGTAGAAATTTTTTTGAACAAAGAAAAACAATCTGAGTCTAAAACCAAAAAAATTTACATAAGTTACAATTTTAAACATAAAAAAAACAGTGACTTTGTATGTCTTTATTTTTTTAAAGCTGAAGATCAAATACCTTATTTACATTTTACATTTTTATTTTCCCTTATTTGGATCAATGTTTTAAATAAATCTAAATCTAAAAAAATGTTTAAAAACCTAGTGAACATTTTATAATCATTTTTTGTTACCTTCTTAACAGTATGAGTTTGTCAGTACATCTGTGGAAGAATCGTTGGATATTAGCATCTCAACAAAGACACATGACTTGGTTGCTCCAACTTCAGCAGACCACAATCAAACACGATTGAGACAAATCATTATTTACTAATTAGATGACTTCTGAGAGCAGTAGATCTTATTTTAGGGTATCAAAATAAAGGGGTATGAATACATATCCACACATTTCAAATTTTATTAGTAAACATTTTTCTACCAGTTCTCAATATTGTATTATTTTGTGGTGATTTACCACGTGAAATACGGTTAGTGTCTGAAAACTGTAATAAATGCTTTTTCAAAGTGCTTCATTCAAAATAAAATAAAAAATAAAGTAAGATATCATTGTTTGATTATAAACAGCTATCGTTTGATGTGAATGAGTCTACTTTTTAATTTAACTTGTATTTTATAAGCCAAGAAGATTTTTCTCCCAAGCGTAGTAGAGGTTTTTCAAAGTTGTCTCTTCTTTTTTTGGACTTTGAAACATCTTTGACTCTATTTAAAGCACAAACATTTAAAGATAGGGTTGGTTTAAAACTTTTACTCAGAACTCCAGAAAGGAGGAAATAAAAATATCTAGAATTTAATGCTTTGGAGTGAAATTGGGTGTAAGAACACACATCATTATATTATGAAGTAAAATATGTGTATTGTTCAAAGAATAAACTATAAGTCGATAGCAGAATAAAGCCAACGCCGCAGTCGGAGTGAATCAGTGAGAAAAAGAGCTGAACATGTGGAGAGTAGATAGCTCTAGGCGACTTGGCAGGGACTGTGAGGACTTCTGTAGCAAGGCGCTGATTCTGTTGCCGAGCCCTTGAGCCAGGGGCATTAAAACTCAACTGCAGCCAAGAACAATGGCTAACAGCCCCACAAATGGACAACATGTGAGCTGAATTACAATCTCTACCGCCTCAGACAATAACATCTGGAGCTCCGAACCCAAATCAAGGCTCAGGGCACGTCTAGGTGTTGAAAAGTGAGGCGTATGGCTAGAGCGTGGTGCAGGTGAGCCCCCTGGAGGCGGGGTGAGAGGGTTAGATAGGCAGATGCACGGTGGTGAGAGTGCAACCTGACAATCTGCTGACTGAGATGCTTCTCTCATTCCGACCCAGTTCCCCTGGGACTCGTTTATCTGCAGAGTAAGGCAGGCTTTTTTTCCCTTTTTTTTTGAATCACCTACACTGTAATGTGTGTCGCAGCTCATTACTGACAAGGCTCGCTGTGATACGATCCCAGGGGGTCTCAGGAGGAGCAAGGTGACTCATCTCAGGGGGGTTGTAGGCTCACTGATAGCACCATGTATCTATCTGTCTGTCAGGGAGACCTCAACCACATAAAAATATAAAAAAGCAAGTGCTTTCTGCTTGTTGCAGTTTGATGCTTTGTAAAAAAATAAAATAATGAATTGACAGTGATGAATCACAGCTTGGGTTTAAATTTCACCAGCCACATTTAGGCCTGATTACTGCCAGAGCTGTAGAATCAAGAAATTTCTTAAGTAGACCCTGTCTGACAACTTGAAGTAGGATAAAAGATCTCAAAAAGCAACACATTACGCTCCAATCTAAAAGAAAGAATATAGCTATTTCTAAAGCTTTGGGACTCATATGTACCACAATAAGAGCCATTATCTGCACGGATCCGGCAGCAACAAAATTAAGCTGGGTTGGCTGTGGCTTATTCTGGGGAGCCCCAATAAATAGTCTTTTAATTCAACCCCTTTGCATTTTTACATTCCGTTGGCGGTACGTTACATGCTTCTGGGTCAAATCTGTCTTCTTTTGTGACACCCTTACTATGTACATGTGCATATTATACATCATTTAAAAGTTGAGATTCTTGTTATTCCAGTGAGGTATGCAAATCAAGGACACAATCATAACTGTAGACACAGTAAACGCTTTTGTCAAGCCACTCAAAAAGTAAAATATTGTGCAACTCACTGTTTGAAACCACATATCATTGCTAGAATCTCACCATTTCAAACGAAAACTCTTTATACGTCTACAAGGGTCCAATTAATATCCTCCAGTAAAATACCTAGTACACAATCCAACATAATCTGCTGCTCAAAACCTTCACTGGGCGTGTTTCTCACAAAGTTTTCATCATAGCTATCGTTAGAGTGCTCATATTAGCCTAAAAATTGACATTTGTTTCTTATTTAGGAAAACCTGAAAAAATCTGTAAGGAGCAAATACTTTATTACAGCTCTGTAAGTATGTGTGTTTGCAAATGTTGCTGTAAATGAGTTGCAAAGGGTAACTGATGGCTCTATTGATATGGCTGAATAATTTTTTGGGTCTACAAGCTGTCATGTTTGGCCTGATTGCAGAGCATCGGTGGTTTCATGCAGTTTTCTTCTTCCATATTCCTCTCTGATGCATCTCCAGCCTCCTTAGCCTAACCCTTGGTGAATCGATTAGAACTCAGTGTGTCTTTAAATTTGGACAGGGAAAAAATCTACCTTTGCTGTTTAAAGCTATCTGCTCTGCACATCTTGTTTTGCTTAGAGGAGAATTTGGGAAAAGCAAAAAAGGAGGCGAATGAAGAATGAGGACGTCTGGAGAGGTCAGAGCAGGCATCAAACGGGCTTGCCCTAGTTTTTCTCGACAGACGGCAGCAGTTTCTGCAACATAAAGATATTTAAAGAGCAACTCACCCCCAAATCAACTTTCTTTTGCTGATAAACTCTATAAGTGAGTGTCTAATAGTGCTATCTACATGTCTAGTCATTGTTCTTGGTATTTTAGTACATTTGAGTAAAAATATTAATTTTCTACCAAAACCATCAGTGTGGCGCCCTCTTCAGGTTAAAACTTTACACAGCACTTGAACTTGAATGGGGCATTGCCACTGGCTAAGCTTCTATGGTTGACCTCAGTCAGCCATCCTGCCGCTGTGCATTATAAAACAAACCCAATCTCTGCCACACCTCCATAGCGAGTTGGAGTTGGAATAGCAAGGTAGTGTTGATGCTGTTGATACCGCCCAGCCCTCCCCCTGCGTGTCCCTCGGTCCACCAGCCAACGTCTCCTTTTACCGCATATTTAAAACCGGAAATGTAGGTGGAGTAAGACTCCACCAAAATATTCTTTTTTTAGGTTACAAGCAGTGGTCTATAGAGGGCGCTGGGGCGCCACCCACCCGTAAAATAATGATCAAGTTCGTCAAGCAAACCTGGCTAGGCTTGCTGTGTTATTAGATATAAAGTGAAGTCTATGGGTGTTTCTCAATACCAAGGAACCTCGCCTTGATACCTTGGTCCCGCCCCGGTTGCCTAGGAGACACGTCATCAAGGACCGCCAAGGCGTGTTCCAATGTTCCTGTGCTACCGAGGCGTCTGTCCTCCGTTTGTCTGCCGTTTAGCTAACTGACCGAGGATACATGGGAGTTTCCTTGATGCCTTCCCTCGGTCAAAAATTTCCCAGAATACATTGCGGTATTTTCGAAGTTGCAGCTTCGGTTGCTAGCAGGTGCTAACTCGCTTTCACATTTGATTTAACCAATATATACACAATTAAAAAAGTAAAACTCTCGTTATACATCTATATTGAAACTTAAACGTATAAAATATAACGATGGGCGGGACGTAAGCAGAGCGCGTAAGCAAAAGGCGGGCCCTGGGCAGCCGCGGTCACGTGATGTAAGTCTGTACCATTTAACTGTTTTCTTTGACCAAGAAAGGACAGTGTCCTCGTAAGCAAGGCGCCTCGCCTACGGAGGCATTGCCTTGGTAGGCGAGGCGCCTTGACATTGAGAAACACCCTATGACAGCTGTCAAACTTTTTGGTCCCGCCCAGGCAAAGGCAGCTTTTCATTGGCGCATGAGAATGTATTTCTTGGGCGCATTTATGTGTGCTCAAGCCAATGGCGTTCTTGCTCATATTTTTAATCTTAACGTGATCTGACAATTAATTGAATCCAATACGTCCGTCATCATCAGAGCAAACGTTCGCGCCACAAGTCCGAGATTTTCACTGATGTGCCTCACAACCAGAAAAGAGAAGCTACTCAATCCCTACTCTTCTTCAACAGCATGGCAACTGTGATAAAAGAAAACTCGGTTGTTTCGTTACGCCAGATACCTTTTTTTCGTCGGTCAGATGAAGAGAAGAAAAGGGTAAAGGACTTAGGACCTGACCGTACAGATTTAAATATTCTGCAGCAGGCAACAGATCAGGGCGGGACGTACACTCAGAGCTTCTCCTCCGATGCGTAGACTAAACGCAGTTGGCTAACTGGATGTCCAGTAAGTAATGCGCTTTTTTGTTTCCCCTGCTGTATTTCTGTCTTGACTGATAAATAGATCAACATTATTCAATGTCACTCTCTTGTGTGTATGAATAGTTAATCAATATTCAGCCCCTCTAATCGTTTGTTTTAATAGTTAATCAATATTCAGCCCCACTAATCGTTTGTATTAATAGTTAATCAATATTCAGCCCCACTAATCGTTTGTATTAATAGTTAATCAATATTCAGCCTCTCAAACTTAATTGTACTAATAGTTAATCAATATTCCGCCTCTCTAACTTGTTTGTATTCATATTTAATCAATATTCAGCCCCACTAATCGTTTGTATTAATAGTTAATCAATATTCAGCCTCTCAAACTTAATTGTACTAATAGTTCATCAATATTCAGCCTCTCTAACTTGTTTGTATTAATAGTTAATCAATATTCAGCCTCTCTAACTTGTTTGTATTAATAGTTAATCAATATCCAGCCTCTCTAACTTGTTTGTATTAATAGTTAATCAATATTCAGCCTCTCTAACTTGTTTGTATTAATAGTTTATCAATATTCAGCCTCTCTAACTTGTTTGTATTAATAGTTAATCAATATCCAGCCTCTCTAACTTGTTTGTATTAATAGTTAATCAATATTCAGCCTCTCTAACTTGTTTGTCTTAATAGTTTATCAATATTCAGCCTCTCTAACTTGTTTGTATTAATAGTTAATCAATATCCAGCCTCTCTAACTTAATTGTATTACTAGTTAATCAATATTCAGCCTCTCTAACTTGTTTGTATTTATAGTTAATCAATATTCAGCCTCTCTAACTTGTTTGTATTTATAGTTAATCAATATTCAGCCTCTCTAACTTGTTTGTATTAATAGTTAATCAATATTCAGCCCTTCTAACTTTTTTGTATTAATAGTTTAATGATATCCAATGTCTGTCTCTGATTGTATTGATGGCTTAACAATTATTTTGTTTAACTGGTGTCATGGTATAATGTGTTTTTTAATGTTTTTATTATTATTAAAGTAGCCTACTTTTGAAAACTTTTCTGCCCAAAAACATTTTAGATCAACAACATCCAATATCTCTCTCTAATTGTATTGACGGTTTAACAAGTATTCAGTGCAACTGGTGTTAAAGTAGCCTACTTTTGAAGTATATTCTACCTCAAAATTAATTTCAGATAATCAATATCCAAGGCCTCTCTGTAGTTGTATTGATACCAATGGTCTATTTTAACTGGTTTTCAGATTTTGTGTGGTATTCTGGTGGTGACGTGCCTTTTGACCCCCCTACAAATTTATTCACCAGCCGCCACTGGTTACAAGGCGCTATATGTGGCAAAAAACAACAAACACTGTGAGAAATGGTGGTGGCAGCATCAAGCTTTGGTGTTGATCGGAAGCACGTAGATCAACAGCCAGAGGTTAAATACATTGGCCTTGGGTCTCTGAGTCCATGGCTGGATCTGTCCTGGCATAGCTGGAAGCTGGCGGGCCTGTGGGCTTGTTCCTGCAGCCCCATGAGGCTTCTGTGTTGTAGCTGCTGGGTAGTTTCCCCGGGGCTCTCCTCTGCTCCACACAGGTGTTTACAGATACACTCTTGGGCTGAGGTTGCCACTAAAATATCTTGTAATAATCTGTACCATGAGCTTTTCAATGATGCTGCTGTTGTATTTATATATCTATTTGTGGGTTGTTGATGTATGGTTCTCAGTTCCCATGATTTGTTTCTTGATTTTATCATTGTATCATTGTTTTTCTTCCCTCTCTCTGCCATCCTGTAGCTGTAGAAGCAAACTTCTAGGGTATTTTCTTGTGTTTTCTTTATTCTTTATACCCTTTATTTTCCCCCCACATGTATATGTATCAAGTGGAGTATTACAGCAAAAGCCGTAATGCTCCACTTGTGAAAGTAAATCTGTTGGGCTTCTACTTGGTAATCAGACATCAATTCTGAGTGCCACACTGCCAGACAGGACACATAAAAAAAAGACTTTATATGATAAATATTTATCTAATTGCAAATAATCTAACATAACAGGAACAAATTTTATCTATTACTTCTGAATGTTTTTTTATAATATGGATACATTTAGTCTGAAATAAAGATATATTAATTGCAATTATTAACTGTAATTATAATGAGTGTGAGGAAAAGAAAAACAGCATACAATTTCTAATTTAAAAAAAATCATATATATATATATATATAAATTTTTTTAAATTTTTTTTTTTTATATAATTTTAAATCTAAATCTGCCATGAGTATGTATAATTTCGGCCTTAGATGATGTGATAGTTGAAATGGCCCCAGGCCAAATGATGTTTTTAGGGCTCCATCCAGCGTTGGACCGGCTCTGTGAAATCAGGCCCAGCTCCCCAATGGCTGGGCTGGGTGTCACGTTTGGGGGCCTACATGAAGCCAACTCTTTCAGGATGACTGAGGCAAGGCAAGGAGAATATCAGTAGCGACCCCGCTTGAATAAATATGAGAACTGCAGCCTCGTTTTCTCAAAACCAGGTTTATTATGAGAACCAAAGTTCAGTTTTAAATGTACTGGTAAGATGCATCTTTTACTGCAACCTGTAGATTCATGCTCGCTTTAAAACATGCATTATGTTAATTTTGTAGCTTTATTCATTCAGTTCTCCCCACACTGCGTGTAGCCTAAAGTGACACATAACGCGTTTTTCGCACATTAAACACATAGGCGACAGTAATATGAAAACCTATATTTGCAACAAGTTGGAAACTTGTTCGACTTTATTTTTATTTTAACTTTTGGTCCAGCCTACCACAACACACGCTCAGTGCGGCGCTCCGCTGAGCCTGGAAGTTTCGGGAAAAGCAGGAAAACTCCATCCTCTGTTTTTTCCTGCCACGTCTGAAGCTCCCACCCCCGGTTCGGTCCCGGTTTTCACTTCCTCCGGAGACTCAGGCGAAAGAGAGGAGAGACGAGTGAATTAATGAACGGTAAATATGAACAAATCGAGCCATTCTCTCCTGTTTCCTCTCTGTTAGTCGTCAGGAGGTGTTTTTTGGAAAAACAGAACAGAGTAGGCAGAACCAGACGGCAGATGTTTCCCTTCTCCTCACAATCAATAACTCTAGCCAACCCACTCCCCCCCCCCCCCCACGACATGAATGCGTTTTAATGTATCAATTTCACCCGCTTGTTCAGTCTGAAAAGCTTTTTTTCTTCATTTTTATTTTTTGTGTGCAACTTCATCAAACTTAATTGTCGTACTTTGATTTTGTGGCGCTGCAGGAGAGATAATTATCAAGCGGGGAGGAATTTAGAAAAATCCAGTTTGCTGCTGCGGCTCTGCAGGAGCGCTTTGCACATGTAGGAGTTTTAACAGCGAAGAGGGAACCCTCAGGCTGTTTATAGAGCTTTATCTCAAATATTAACAGCGAGTTAGAAGAGCTGCTCAAAGGGACGCCGGTTTGCGTGAAAAATAGAGCTGCGCTCTTATGCTTGCATTGTAACTCAGAGGGGTGCATTCCTCTCATCCCTCATGTAACGCATACATACCGTGCAGTGCCGAAGTATTCATTCCCCTTGAACGTCGAGTAGCAACCATAAACCTCAGTCTATTTTGTGATAGATCAACATAAAAGTAGTGAATAACTAAAAAGGAAGATAAATCCTACATGTTCTCCAATATAAAAGTCGATATATATAAACCCCATCAATCTCCCCATAATCTCTCACTAGTTTCCCTTTCCTTGCTGAAGAAAACCATCCCCTCAGGATGATGCTGCCACTACCACATTTCACAATGAGGATGATGCAGTCATGCCCCAAACATTGCTTGCCAACCACCATTAAGCATAAGTTTATGGCTTATAGGCTAGTATTATTTTCAGTGTTTTTTATTATATGTTTTAAATGTCAGACGTTGTTGAAATGAGCATACATTTCGAATGTTCCTTGAATGCACCACAGATGTGTGATGCAGCATAATACAGACAAGCTTCTGCCTTTTTCATCCTTGAAAGGAGAGGTTTGAGCGATGAAGGTGAATAACAATGTCCGTGTGTGGCTTATAAAAGAAACATATATTTATATTTTAAAACAACTTTGTTTGTGAGTGGGTGAAATGAACCAAAACGGTTTATGATTGGTCAGTTGATGTAGAGCGAGCATGCACATGCGCAGATCATTGCTATATTCTGAGCGTCTGGAAATGTTCTGGATGTAGAGCAAGCTGGATCTCTATAATCTGTAGGAATATCAGCGACAAAGTTTCACAGAAAGTAGCTAAAGGTGGTCAGAAATGTAGCTAGATTTGTCGCTAGGCGCTTTTTGTAAAAAAAAAAAAAAAAAAAAGCTGTTAAGACAGTCTGAAAAGTCGTTGGAAGTATCGAAGTTGCTAAGTTGGCAACACTGATTGACCGATGAATAAAATGGTCAATCAGCCGAGTAAATAGCATTCCAGTGAACGTAGTTGAAAAAGTTGGGATTTTAAGATGGCCATGTTAGCCATTGTTGGGAGTACCTCTTACAAACATCATTTTAAACTGTACTTTCCATGTACAAACACCACTTTTATTTTGTTTAGTTTAGAGTTGCAGGCTTTTCATATAAAATTGATTTTAGATGCACTCTTACTAGTGGGTCTTTTAAAATAAACATGTTTCCACCACAGCTACTATTGTTGATGCGAGGGGCGGCCATATTAAAAATGGAAGACTGTGCAAGAAAAAAAAAATCTCAGACTTTATGAATGGGAGTTCGACTTCAAGGGGGCGTTTTTCCAACTTGAAAGTCGGAATTTCCGAGTTCCGTCAAAACAAATGGAACGCACAAAGCTAGCAACAAGAATACAATGCGACAGTAGCAGTTGGCTATCAACCTTAGCAACAATGGAGGCTACACACAAGAAGATGGGGAGCAACAAAGAAGCCACATTTATTGAGCATTGGCAGCAAAGACAGTGTATGTGACATTCTATTGTTGCTTTGCACAGACATAACCTCAGCTGCGGATCTCTGCAGCTCCTCCAGAGTTACTGGACGGGGTCTTTTGATTGTTTCTCTAAATATTTCCTGACCACCACAAGCCAAAAAGCGTTGGTCTTAGTACTCCAAGTGTTGCTGGAGTCTTCATCCTACCAGCTCTCTACTCACCATGGCGATGGTGAAGATGTGTCAGAAACCTTTTGGATCTCTTGATTATTTCCTTACCCAGCCTGTCTGTTTAGGTGGAGTGTCTCGGTAGAGTGGTTCTCAAATGTTTTTGTACCACGGTACTCACTAAATAAAAAGGCTTTGTACCGCCACCTCTTCAGAGCATAAAGAAAAATAGGTTTCACAGCAGCTTTTTCCTGTTTTTCACAAAGAATTAAATGTAATCAATTCTGTATCTATTTGCAAAATGTTTTAAGCATTAAAAATGAATTTTAAGGCCACCTGAAGTCAGAAATTCTTAGAGGAAGGTTATCACCAAGGTTTTGATGTTATTCCGTCAACTCATTTACAACTTCGGAGGCATGAGAACCCATTAGCATTTATTCTGCATTTTTACTGTGACCCTGCATGGCTTCTGGCAAACAAACATGATTTCTTGTGACTGCTTTTTTTCAACAATGGCTTTCCCTAATGCCACACTTCCATAAACACCAGATTTGTTAAGTGATGTCTGATAGTTGCCCTGTTTAGAGAGTCCTCCTACCTGAGCTATGGCTCTCTGGAGCTCCTCCAGAGTTACTGTACCATGGGCAATTCGGGTGCTTCTTTAAGTAATGCTCTTTTTTCCTGTCGGTTTAAGTAGATTTTAACTCTGATTTCTGAAAGCAAGTGGCTGAACTGGATTTTATTTAGGGGTGTCAGATTGAAAGGGGATGTATACAGATGTAAATCACTGTTTTTGAACACTGTTTATCATTTTCTTTCTGGTGCATATTTATGCACCAATTTGTGTTGGTCTGTAACATGAAGGTTTCATAAAACACATTGAAGGTTGTTGTAAGTTTAGCCTCAGACTTCCTTATGTTTTTGTGCTCTCCTACAGATCCACCATGTTGTCCAGACTTGCTATTTGCCTCCTAGTTTCTCTGGATGTTCTCCTGGTGCAGAGCAGCGCCACTAAATCATCAAAGAGCCCCGCTACCCCAGCAAGCCCTTCTCTTCCACCTCTTCTGAATGACCCCAGCTGGGCTTTGGGTGTGCGCCTATACCGGGCCCTGCGCTCTGACTCCAGCTTTGTAAATGTTTTGTTCTCCCCTCTCCTCTTGGCCTCCTCGCTTGGAGCACTAGCCGAAGGCTCGCTGGGTAAAACCGGCAAGCAGATTCAGGACCTTCTCAAGCCGCCGTCCGAACCAAAGGAAAAGGTTGGGGAACTACTCTCTGTGGCTTTGAAGAGTTCGGTTGAAGGTAATGGAACCAGCTTCCAGATGCACACATCCTCTGCTGTGTTCACCAAGCAGGCCCCTGCTTTCAGTCAGGGTTTTGCGAAGGAGAGCCAGAGGAGGTTCAGGCTGCAGCACCTGACACTGGGGAAAGGGGACTCCAAGGCTGACCTGAAGCAGCTTGGTGCCTGGGCTAAGGCTGCGCTCCGTGGGGAGGAAGGAGCCCCTTTGGAGGCAGAAATTAAGGCTAAAGCTGGGGCCATGATCCTGGCGAATGCTCTACACTTCAAAGGTTTGTAGAAACAGTACAGTGGTAAAGTAAGGTAGTGTACAGATCTTTGATTGTGTCAGTCCAGTTTCCATCTTTGCCCCCACCTTAACCGGAACAGCTGCCGTTAAGTGTTTGCAATCCCAGTTAGTCTTTTAAATCAATGTAGAGGAATTTTGTCCATCCCTTCTTTGCAAAGTTGATTTTTTCCAGCCACATTTGGAGGAGTTTTTACCTTGAACTTTGACTATACCATTTCAAAACATTTACAGTTTTTTTTTTTTGTCATTTAGAGGCGGAATTTATTTGTGTCAAAAGTCACACTTGTTGTGCTGCCTAACTAAAGTGGGCTTGAGGTTAAAGTCACAAACTGCTGGCAGATATTGTTGTGAAGTTTTAAAAATGCTTTTTATGCAATCCTCTCATGCAATATTTATAGTTAATACGTTATGTCTTCGGCTTGGTTAAACAACATGCATCTGGTTAAAGTTTAAAGAAAAATTTGAATAAGTAATTAAAAAATTGTTTTGGGTTTTTTTTTCTTAAGCAAAATTCTTGGAGGTCTTTAGATAGTAAATTAAAAGTAAATTTGCAAATAAATTATATCAAGAATATCAAAATCTGTAGCAAAACAATGGATTTGCAATGAGCCAAAAAACAGTTGCTGTTTTGTATAATCCACTAATTATTCTGTATATGATTTACTGTGTGGAGGACGGAGAAAACACATATGAGACCAATATTAATATATTGTACTGGAAAACAAGGATATAAGAACATATGGTAAAATCGCATGCAGCGTCCAGCCACCCTGCTGTTTTGCAATACAATGATTTAGTACTTTATAAAACAATGCAAAGCATAATATAAAAAGCTGTTCTTAAATATCTAGAGGGCCTTTGGAAGAGCCAACGCTAAATATGAATGTGGGGAAAGTATCTGTTAGAAAAACTAGAGGTTAAAATAATAAAAAAGATGATGGATGTGGAAAAGTTACATAGTCGGTGACCTGGTTTCAGCCCTAATAAACCAATTCTAAAGCATAAATTTGCACAGTTGTGCAGTTGGTAGCATGTTGCCTTGCAGCATGAAGGTCGTGTCTGGGGTCAATCTGCATGAAGTTTCCGTGTTCTTGACGTGCATGCATGGGTTTTCTCAGGCTACTCTGACTTCCTCCCACAGTCCATAAACATGACTAAGGTTAATCGTTTACTCTAAATTAGGTGAAAGTGTGCATGGTTGTTTGTGTGTTGTGTTGGCAGTTGTTGTGTTAGACGGGCGACCTATCCAGGGTGTACCCTGCCTCTCGCCCAGTATCTCCTGCGAGGGTGAGCGGGTATAGGAAACGGATGGAGAGATTTGGGCGGAGCTCCAGTTACATAATTGTTTGGATGATATAGACATGAAACACTGCAGCGTCTCTGCACCGAGCTGAGTCGTTTTGAATTATCCAATCTGTTCATTTTGGACCCGTTTGCCGCTCTGAATGAAAAAAAAAAAGAGCCTTGCCTGTGAACATTTTTCTCCTGTTCAGATAGCAACGTACCCTCTGCAGGCCGCGTGCCAGCATGGCCACCTGCACTTAGAGTGCGCGTCCTTGATGCATTGGACTCCAGCTGGAGGACGCAGCGGATAAAGGATGATTCTGGGGTCCGCCGCTGAGAGCGTATCCATCTTTCTTTGGCGGTCGCGGTGCTGGTGTGGGTGGAGGTGATGTGTAGTCTTAAATAATTGAGTGACAAGTGTCCGGACCTTCTGCCTCATCGTCATGCCTAACATCTGCGCTCTGAGAGATCCAAGTCTGTCATGGCACAGCTCGGCTCTGTTCTTTGTGGCAGGCTGCAGTGGTGGAAACTTGTCATTGTTTCAGGCTTCAATCCAGTCCATCAGAACCTCCATCTGTGATTTAATAGCTGCATTCCCAAAACATATCCATCTAATCCTTATCAGCACTCCATTGTAGCAGCAGAGATGCATCATTCCAGGTAAAATGTTCATTTTAAAGGGGGCCTGTCGGAATTTTCTCTATTAGTCAAACAAAATGGACTTATTGTCCAGTTCCACGACAACCTTTAAGAGATGTTTCAATTGAAACTCCTCCTGTTTGTACTCTTCAGAAAATCTGATAATGTATTAAATATATTCTTCAGTTACATTTGTTCTCCCTGCTTGGTTTTCTTGCTTTTGTCGTTATTTATCAGGCCCCTTATCTCCCCACCCGCCTCCTCCTTCTTCCCCCGTTTGGGTCCTTATCTACGTCTATCTGCTGCTGTTTTTCCTCCTGCAGGTATTCTTTTTATTAGGCAACGGCAGCTGAAGTGGGGACAGGTTGAAACCCCCCAACAACAACATTCTCTAAACAAAGTAAGCAATGATAAGCAACTTAATTATTTTTTCTTTGTTTGATGATTCGACTCTATTATAATTTTTTTATTTATTTTTTTTCTGCACAGCAAACCCTCGTTGGTTCCCTAATTTTGTAGTTGGAAATGTATAAATTAGATTATTCAGACCATGACAGCACACAAAGTAGATTACAGAAAATTGGATTCCTATAGTGTTGATTCGCAATTTAGAGGTGGTCGATAGTTTGCCTCTTGGCGCTACTGGCTGCTATTTTTTTATTTGTTTTTGATTTCAGGCTCCGAAATTAGTGATGGCAGTGATTGGGCATTGTCCTCTGACAAGGTGCCAGTGTTCCTTTAGGTAAAAATGTATCGTTATTTGATTGCCATACGTAACATTTGAAAAGGGTAGTTCAGGGTACAAGTAGAACGTTTATAGAGATGTTAAAGGTCTCATTAGGTGTTTTTTTTTTTTTCAATAAATGTGCTGTCTTGAGTTTTAATGAGTGCCTTGTGAGTCGTTTTCTGTTGAGAAAATGCTCTGGCGCTCCTGTTAAAGGCGTTGAAGTTCTCAGAGAAGTGGATGGGGGAAACGACAGGATTATACGTTTTGCTGATTAGTATTTATGATATGCAAATGTCTTGCCTCTGATTGGCTAACAGCAAAGCGACTCTTATGCTGCCTCTGAACAAATAATCGAATTAACTTACTTCACTGGTGGTGTTCAAAGACAAACTTCTCTTTCTTGGGTAAAAAGTGTGTTATCTCTACAAATAAGGCAAGCCCAAACGTGTTCCACCATGTTGTTCAGTTGCTAAGTTAGCTTCTATTAACAGAGTAGTTAAACGGTTAGCTTCTAGCCAAGAAGCGCTGCTCTCTCCTAGCCGTAAAATCAATACAGCCTTCCCGTGGGCAGCATAAATACACATTTTCTCTGTGACGTAGGAGCAACTGGCTTTTTCTGACTCAACCGTTTTCCCTTCCTTTTCCATTCTACGGCTAATGCAGGCAATGAAGGTTAGAGAAAACGTCTGTGTCAGTGAACAAAAGCTTGAATTGATCTATATCTACTTTCAAAAAACATGTCCATCAGCAGCCATATACTTCATTTCTGGATTTCTTGCTTTGAGTTGAGTAAAAATCCGATAAAGGCAGGGAACATCAGCCGATATATTTGATCCATGAATGTGGGTAATCAGGTAGTTTGTTCATTTCCTATTGGGTTAAATACAACTACTAGTTTCAAGGAAACTTCAGGATTTCTTTTGTTTTATAATTCATCTTTGTTCATTCATTTAGTAAAAAGATACTTGCATAAAATTAGTTTGTATGCTCCCTTGAAAAAGTTTTCATACCCCTTGAACTTGTTTATCTTTTGTCACTTTAAAACCTCAAATTTCAGTGCTTTACTGTGATTTTTAGAGATAGAGTAACACAGTTAAGTTGTGCATAACTGTAAAGTGGAAGTAAAATGATACAAACTATTCGAATTATTCGAAAAATACCTTGAACTCAAATTTCTAATGTTTCTACAGATTCTCAATTGAATTTAGATCTGGACTTCGTCCGGGCCATTCTAACACATGAATATGTTTTGATTTAAACTCTGGTTGTAAGTCTAGTAGCGGTGTGCCTATTTAATTTTTTTTTTCTTTTGAAACATGCCCAATCGATAGCGATTCAGAGTGTTCAAAACCAAAAATTTTTCATATTTTAATGACAGGAGCATAAAAGTCGGCTTTCCGAAGTCCTGCCTTCACACACGCTGCTGCCATCACGTTTCTGCCGGTCCATCCCCTAAGACGTCCGGGCGGCACGCCAGACTTATGTTCCTGTCATTTAATTATAATAAAAAATTATCAGTTTCAAACACTTATGAATCACGATTAATTTGGCATGTTTCACTTTGCAATAAATGGATTAAGTAGCGAATTGGCACACTGCTAATGTTTACGGTCATAGTCCTGCTGGAAGGTGAATCTCTTCCCTAGTCTCAAGTCCTACTCTCAGGATTGCCATGTATTCAGATCATCCTATGAACTCTGAACACCTTTACTGTCCCTGCTGAAGAAAATGATCCCCACAGCATGATGCCGCCACCACCATGTTTTGCCATGGGATGTTGTTGTTAGAGAGCTGGGGGTTCATTATTCACCACACAGTTTTTTTTGTCTAAAAATGTATTTTTTGTCTCATCTGAGCAGATCATCTTCTTCATGTTTGCTGCCTCCCCTACATGGCTTTGGACAAACTGCAAACAGGAATTTCTGTGGACTTCTTCAAAAAAAGAATTTCTTGTCACTTTTCCATAAAGGCCAGATTTGTGGAGTCCAAGACTAATAGTTTCCTATCAACAGATTTTCTCACCTGAGTTGTGAATCTCTGTAGCTCCGCCAACGTTACCATGGCCCTTTTGACTGCTCCTGATTAACATGAACATGTAGGTTTGCAGTGTTATAGAAGAAAATATCTCCTTCCTTTAAAGGTCTCATTCACTCGTCTTTTCAATACATTTGCTGTGGTCTCTAGTTTGAATGAATGCCTTGTGAGTTGTTTTCTGTGGAAAAAAGGCGCTCTCGCTCCTGTTTCAGGAGGTTGTAGTTTGTTGGAGGAGTGGGTATGGGGAAATTGCTGATGATGTTCCATGCGAATTCCAACTGTTTCTTCCTCAGCTCCTCAGGTCAACTCCGGGAAGGGATGATTGAAATAAAAGCAACAAAAAAAAAAAAAAAACATTTTGCAATTTGTAATTTATTTTTAGGAATAGCTATACCTGGTCTGGTATCTTGCCTAGCTGCAATGCCCTGTTGGATGGGGGGCATCGACTGGGATGATGCTCCCAGTAACTGAGCATCCTTCGTGTCCTGTTATCAACTTTTTACTTTCTTTATTATAGAAAGTACTCTTACATCAGTTCTTTTGGTTCTTTCTGTGTCTCTGCTCTGTCTTCTCGAACCTCAAGACGGTCCTGGCAGATGGCCGCTCCTACTGGTTCTGGTTCTGTTGGAGGTTTCTTCTTGTAAAAGGGGAGTTTTTCCTCTCCACTGTCGCTACATGCTTGCTCAGTATGAGGGATTACTGTGGCTGGAGTCTGCATCAACAGGACGCAACTGCCAGTCAATGACTCAATGCAATCTGCTTGGATTCCTTAAATAGAAAACTAGCTAAACCTTTAATAAACTGATTGGAATTCTTGTATGATTGTATTGAAATAACTTTTTTTGTAAAGTGCCTTGAGATGAAATCTGTTGTGAATCGGCGCTATATAAATAAACTGAATTGAATAGAAAGGGAGAAAAAAATCAATATAAAAAATTGAATTTTACAATTTTTGATTGGGGTGACGGCGGTGCGTGGTGGCCGGCCGCGGCAAAAGCAAAAGCTGTACTTCTCCGCTTGTGAAAGTAAATCTGTTGGGCTTTTACTTGGTACTCAGACACCAATTCTGAGCTCCACACTACCAGACAGGATACGTAAAAAAATTAATTTGGCATAAAAAATTGAAATTTTATTTTTTATCGATTTTGCCCAGCCCTAACCGTCTTGAATTTTCTGAAAGAGTTGTATAATGTCCGATGAAATGTTCAACTTTAGAAAAATAAATCTTTAACTTAAAAGTAACATTTTGATATCTTCAAATCATACCAGGAAATGTTAAATATAGACAAAAATAGTGAGGTTTTATGTTGTGATATAAAATTTTATCGTGACAGAATTTTTTTCCAAATCACCCAGCCCTAGGCAATCTACATGATAACTCTGTAGAAAATATAGTTTCTTGTTTTATCGGCTATTTTGTTTTCTTTTACTTCATATTTAGACACCTTTTTGATATAAAGATAGCTATTTTTTATTCTTAAGTCAGTAGCAACTTCCACACTGAAGAGGAGCTTTTCCTTTTCAGTTTAGCCATGTTGTATGGACTGACTGGGTAGTCTTATTTTTGAGTCAACAATCCCCAGATGAAGGATCAGATCCATGGTTGGTATTGCAATATTTTCCTAAAATAAGCAAAAGAACTAGAGAAGAGAAAGAATGGAAAATTATGTCTGAATGGGTCTGTGTAACGCTTATCAGTTCAGTTTTCTAAACACAAACGGAAATTTGGAAAAACAGAAAGGTGGATTCAAATATCCAGTTTTTCTTTTCTTTTCACCCATACAAATTAGAAAATTGGATATTTAAACAGTTTTTCCAATTTTCTGTTTTCATTCAGAGGATCAGAATTTTAGAAAATTGCGTCTGGGCTCCAATTACTCTATTATTATTATTATTATTATTATTATTATTATTATTATTATTATTATTATTATTATTATTATTATTATTATTATTATTATTATTATTATTATTATTATTATTATTATTATTATTATGCTGTAGAAGATGCAGCCTGGCTCTATCTACAGACTGAAGGCTATATTAAGAATAGATACATAAAGCTGTATCGCGTTTTCATATTCAGTCTATAGTTTAGGTTGCAACTTGTTACCCTGCGGGTTAGTATGAACTAGGGCTGGGCGATATGGCCTAAAAATAAAATCTCCAATTTTTTCACACCAAATCCGATTTCCAATTTTAATCGATTTTTCTTCTTTCTCCCTTTACTTTCTTAAACAGAAATAACAAATAACAGAATAAATTTTTTTGAAACTCTTATTTTAATATCTCCTTTGGGAGTCTACCTGAATTCAAAGTTGTGTGCAAAGTTGGTAGCACATACCTGGCGTCCAAATTTTTCAGTAGGTAAATAAAGCCAGGCTTTTCCACTGTATAAACAGGCACCATATCTTTTACGATATAAATTGTGATGGCATCTGTGATTGGTTTCCACTGGACACCCGTCTTATCATAAGGGACACAGTGTGAAAATGATTCCCCTATGGTGGCTTGTCTTTTGGCGGTGTTTTGTGAGCTGCTGCTTGCTTGAGCATCTTGTAGAGAGCAGCACTTCTCCCACTCGACAGAGTGCCTCTGTTTCAGGCGACAAATTCATCATACTCTCACCTTTGGTAGCAACAGCCTTCAAACAGATTTTGCAGCGTGCTGTTTGTTTCTCCAAGTCTGAAGTCGCAAAACCAAACCAGTTCCATATAATTTAATTGCGAGAGTCGGACTGGCTGACCTTGCTCCAAACTACGGAAGCCCAAGAGAGCAGTGGGGGTTGGTAAATCTCAATTTTCCCAAAATAAATCTTCTTAAATGGCAAATTTGAATTAATCGATAAAATCGATTTATCGCCCAGCCTTAGTATGAACATATGTTTATATATGTTTATATGTCCATTCTCACAACCGGCGCAACATCATAGAACTACGTGGAACGAGGGAGAGAATATCATTGCAGTAGGCCTATTGAATAATTGGAGCCCAGACACAATTTTTAAACAATTTTGCAATTTTCTAAATTTCTGATCCTCTGAATGAAAACAGAAAATTGGAAAAACTGTTTAAAAATCTAATTTTTTAATTTGTCAAGGTGAAATAAAATGAAAAATTTGATATTTGAATCAATTTTTCTGTTTTTCCAAATGTCCATTTATGTTTAGAAAATTTAACTGATAAGCGTTACACGGACCTGAATGGGCTGCAGACAAAGAGACATTTGGGGAATTGGATAGGATAAAATTAAGGAGTGAAACTCTAAGAACAATAAACTAAGGGACTTTGATAGATATGGTTGGGAGAGAAATGTTGGTGTTTAAAAGCTTGTCTTGGGAGTTCTTGTACATGGTGGTTAATTGATTCAGGCTTTGTTTTGCTGGAGAAACACTGGTGATAGTGGAAGAAAATCATACCTTGAAAGGAACAGGGGAGACAAAGTTACACAAGGTAATGCAACAACATGGGGGGGGGGAAACAAGTCCCTGCATATTTATCCTCAAATAATAGGTTCTGAAATCCCACTTTGCCGTGCAATCAAAAGTTGATGAGGGAGTAGAGAAAAAAGTGCTCGCTTTCACTGATTTCAGTCTGGACCTTTGTTTAAAGTTGAAGCACTGTTTCAGTCTGAAGTTTTTCATCAACCATATACATTAACGTCAATAATTCTGGGCTTTTAATAATTTATTTAATGATTTTGTATTTCATGGTATCAACAGCCAAAAACTTTGATTATATATAAAGACACAAATAGGGTGCACAAATTTAGGTTTAAGGTGCAGTTTCTCTAATCCACACAGGGTCAGACTTATACATATAGGCTCAAATATATACATATACCACCACTAATACTAATTACATCAGATCTTGACTAATGTATGCGCTGTTGTGATTGCTTGATACACTCCTTATTGTTTGTTTTTTTGGCAGAAATGTGATGCCATATTTGTGTGGTTCATGGTCATTTGGGACACGTCTCAGGATGTATCCATTACATTTCTCAGAATGTGGCAAACTTCCTCTGATTTTGAAGTTACTATATTTCAGTTCTAAAGTGTAAACACTTTGAAATGATCACACATTTATGGTTGGAACACTGGGGTTTAATCCTGATCACAACTGTCCCTCTTCCTCTCCTCTTTGCTGTTGCCCCAAAAGCAAGAGAACATAGCAGTCTGTTTCAGCAAATTTCATTAACAAATTTGTTATATTATTCCATGGAATTTGTAGTGACTATATAAGTTATAAAGTGTTGCCTGGGTCTTTTAGTCAAAATGTGTCAAACTGTGCTGTGTGTTGACTTTTTGGCATTTTGATATGCTGTTTGGCGTGTTCACTTTGTTACCACTTGCTGGTTCACCATTGGATATCGGCGTTCTTCTAACACTCTGGTTATTAAGAACACAGAAAGCTTTTTCGTGATGAAGCAGACATCTGCTTTAAAATACATTGTTACCTCAACCGCTTACTGTTTGAATTTATTTACAATTATATAAAAAATGTAATTGTGTTATTTATTATGTAGAGATTGTTTATTTCAATTTTGCCCATACTATAAATGGAAATATTTAGTATGAAAATTATGGAAATGGGCATAAATCTGACCACTAGTAGGTGGCAAAGAGCTCCCAGTATGATCCTCAGTGTGTGTAGAATTCACATCACCAGGGGTTGGTAGTAAACGTATGCCACCTTGTCTGTCTGGTGGTGGTTTCAATTAAACTCGCAACATGAGGCTTCTTTGATTAAGGGGGCTTATTTTACTCTGAGAATGTCTCCTTACAATATCTCTGTCTTTGTTTTAGTCTAATTTATATGCACAGAAATTTTATTAAAAAAACAACCCACTTTCTTAGTAAAAGCAGACATGTATTGTTTTTAATGTTCAAACATGCCTTAATTGTTTCAAGTCACAGTTTTCTTTTTCCATATAAAGCCAAAAGGAGGTAGTGTAAACCTTTTTCTCAGACTTTTTAAGTACCTCAATCTGTAGATATCACCTTGGGTACTTTTTAGATCAGATCAATATGAACAAAACATGAAGTTGCACACTCCTTTTTTATCTAAGTCTTTAATCATAATAAGTTCTCAAATGGTCTCACTTTACTTTTTAGACCTCTTTTCTCTGTAGCATTGTATGCTGAGAGGGGACCATTTTCCAAAAGATTAATCAGTAATGAGTCAACGTTTGTTGTTGCCAAAGCCAGACTAAAGTGTCATTCACAAAGGCCCAAATGGTCATAATTTCGTCCAGCGGCTTCGAGAGTGTGTTTTGAGGTTATAACAACAGTAATTCCACTGCTCACAGCTCCTCTTAAACTGACAGCTGTCAGAGAGGGGGGTTAGTGGGGCCAATTGGGACGCACCGGACAATGAACAGTACACAGTGGCTTTCTGGACTGTATAACAGCCTTTGCAAGCCTCTACGACTCAGCAGCTTTGAGAGAGGTTTGCATTGTTTAATTGACAGTAAATTATTGATTATTCATGCTCTGTGTCACTGGACGAGGCCCGCATGTATTCTTAGGGATGTCATGTCCTTTTGAGTGTCTTTAATCATCCACAACTTCAATGCCTGATAGTTTTCTTGCAGCCTCTTCATTTTTTTCTCTATTTAAGATGTCGTTGTGTTTTCAGGGCTATGGGAGAAGGAGATGAGCGAGGAGACCACTGATCGCCGCACCTTCTTGGGGAAGAAATACACCAAAGTGATTATGATGCACAGAGCAGGTAAGGAAATTGCAGATAAAAAAAACACACAGTCGGCTGGCTTTTGTTGCTAAATAACTGCAACTAAGAGGTGACTAAGAGGGATTTTGCTTCTGTAAGGTCCAATCTGTATCCTTTCCATTTGTCACAGTGCACCTTATGATTTATTAAGCATGCTCTTTATATTTTATGGATTGTCTTCAAACAACAACAAGGCAGAGTGAATTTCTGCCATTAAAGCTGTGAAAGATGTCAGAAAGATGCATTGTGCTCATTTTAATGCTATTTTTACAATGTCGTTTTCAATTTGGGAGAAACTTGGTTCACTTTATGGCTCCAGCTTGAATGTCTGGCTTCCTGTTTGAGTTTCAGCTGAGTATAACGGTGCAAATTCAAGTGGCTCCGAATCATTGCACTGCAAAAAGAAGGGAAAAAACTCTGCTGAGAGCTTCTGCACTGAAGCAGTAAAATATAAAATGCTGCAGTCCTCAAATGCTGTGATCTTTCTACACCCCTGCTGCAGGTCTGTACCGCTTCCATGAAGATGTTGACAACATGGTGCAGGTTCTGGTGGCACCTCTGTGGGGAGGCAAGGCCAGCCTTGTGCTCCTGCTGCCCTTTCATGTGGAAAATCTGGCCAGGTTAGACAAGCTGCTGACCCCAGCGCTGCTGTCGAAATGGCTGGAAAGAACCGCCGTTACCAGTGTGGCCGTCTCGCTGCCCAAGTCAAACATCACTAGCACGCTCAGTCTGCAGGTTGGTGTATTCTGCTTTAAAGTACGCAGCTCTGTATTAAACCAGGGAGCCAACCTCCTATGGCTAATTACTTATTTTTTAAGGGGGCTACACTGTGTAATCCCAGAAGGCAATGAGGATTTAACGCTATGAACCAGACCATTGTTATAGAAATCAACGTCTTCTTCCTTAAAACAAGGATCAGGCTGAAGTCCTGATTGGCGTTATATTGTATTTTATTAAGTTTATCGGCCATTCTTGTACAGTAGCCCATCTGGACAACAATCTGAGTCTTCCGCCCCGACTCATGTCAGCCTCCTCTAATTATACCCTTCTGGCTCCCGCACCACAATGTTATATCATCATAACAAGGTTAACCAAAACACTTCTCACTGCAGCTAGAGGAAACGAGGTGAAAAGCCTCCTCACTGACGTCTGCTTTGACACTCTGATGATCTTTTTATGCGGTATTCCCTAGATGCATTTATTAAAATGTAATTAATCAATTAATTCACGTTACCTTGAAATATTTCCAACACATCATAAATTCCTGAAGGGTTACAGATGGAATTGCTGGCCTCCACTATGTTACTCTGCGATACTGAGGAAAATAAGACTGGAACTGATTCTTTAAAACTTGTTACAGCATCGTCTGATAAAGCTCTACTATGATTCATTTATCTTCCAGGTTTGGGTCAGTTAATATAAATTCAACAGTTATCAAAAAATGGTCAGATAGGACCGGGTTATGTGGGAGGACTGTTGTTTCTTCACACTCAATGCCGTATGTCAGTACAAGGTCCAAAATGTGATGACTGGAGTGGATGGGTCCCTGTACATTTTGCCAACTGAGTCTAAGATACCATTAAATGCTGCATTTAGGCTATAACTTTCAATTTCAACATGAATATTAAAAATATTATGACCATATCAGTATTTAATAGTAAATCAGACAAATTATTTGAGATCTGATCAAAAAATTGTGAGTAATGGGTGGACAATACAAAACCACAAACAAAAGTGGTTTTGGTGCTTTGCAACTTGGATGAGGAAAACTAAGGATTAGATGTTCAAATGAACTGTAACTATCAAGTGGTCTGGAATAATTAATACAGCTGTATGAAAAGTGGTTGCTACTACTCCCCCTCGCCCAGTACTTCGATAATGTAAAAAATAAAATCATTGGAAGGAGTTGACTCATTTATACTGACATAATCATCCTGCTGTAGCCAGGTTTCTATTAGACAAAACAAATTTAGTTGATTTAATAAAAAAGTGTTTGAGGAGAGAGATCTTATGTTCAATAAACCACATTTCATTGTTTTATTTTTGCTGTTGAGATTCATGATTTGCTCTTGTTAGGTTAACCTTGAATGCATTTGATCCATTTGAAGACACTGCCTCAATGGGGTAATGGGTGGGTAACAGTAAAGAAGCTGCAGAGAGACTCTGCTTCCTTGTCTGGACCCTGGGTTGTCAGTGTTTTGAAGGACTAATAAATCCGGCCAGATTCCTAGAAAGAAGAGTTGCTCCATCCAAAGGGGGATGGATGCAAAATTTAAAAACATAAGCAAAAATACAAATAATAAATGTGATTGATAACTAAAATTGCTACAGTTGTAATAATCAATATCTTGCATTATTTTAGCAGCACTAGCAATAATTGTTGCTTGTTTGTTTTTAAATAAAATCCAGTAAGTAATGTTCTACAAACCTTCTAGATATTTTTGTTAAATGTCTTGCTACAGGGAAATGTTAGTATTTTACCATACTGAGAGTCTCACATCAGCCCATCCAGACTTAGTTAAGATCTCTTTCCTTGGCTATTCCCACACACTGTGACTTTGTTGGTGCTCACCTTTCTAAAATATTCAGTTTCAGTCTTATCTCTATAAATGTTGAGCTGCAGCTGATGGTGACAAAGACACAAGGAGCAAAAATAAGACAGACTGCAAGGTTAGTTGGACCAGACGTATACAGATGACATGGAAGTAAAACCCTTTTTCCCCAAGGAAGGGCACACTGACTGAAACCGATTACCATGTCCTCCTCGTGTGCACGCTGTAACCTCATCACGGACTAATGAAATCTGCTCTGCCCTCGTTTCTAGTTTGACAAACATCTCTGTAGAGCCACGCTGCCATGTTGCTCTGCTGGCCGTGCCCTGAAGAACAAGCTTTTGACATTAACATTGTCAGGACACTCTGGGGGAGGAGGATGCTGTAATCTAGTGCTGAAAGCCTGAAACGACTCCTTTTGACACGGCTATGGCCCTGCTTGAGAAAATGGGAAAAACGCTCTAGGTAGCAAAAATCTTAATTTTCTCCTTAAAAGAGTTAGACAGACTGAAGGAAAAAAAGCTGTAACTGCTGTAAATAGCTAAAATTGGCTATCCAGTGTTTTTTGATTATGTTAACAAATTTGGCCTCTGATTGTCTGAGTCATCATAGGCCAGGTGCGTTTAAGGAAGGTTTGGCAGGTTACTGGTATTCATGTATACCAAGGTTTTAAAAAATCACTTGTTCCTCCAGCCTAACAATGCTCCCCCTACCTGTTCAGAGCACTGCTGGTCAGCTGGTTGAACAAAGTCTACTGCACATTGCCCTCACTTATAAGAGAAATTTAGCTATTCTTAGGTGGTAAAAACACAGATGGTCATTGTTTGTAAACTAAACGGAGTGCATCCCATCACTCCTTATGAGGTAATGCAGTTTTAAAACTACAGCCTTGTTTTATTTCGGACTTTGTCACAACATATTTCCGAATGATAACGAGGTATTATAGGTGTAGTAACGTTAGATTCACATTCACTTGGCCTGTCTGCTGAAGGAGGAGCAGCTGCTCTCTGTCTCTCTCCAGATCCGTTCACTTTATTTTATTTTATGTTTGCTTTTCTTGTTTTCTTTCTTAACCTTTTCTTAGTTGCTTTATCTACCCAGCCCCTGGAGTTACTGTATTGGACCGGATCTCTTCTTGGATTACTTTTTTATGGACTTATCAACATGGCTTTTTGCTCAGCTGAGGATTTTGAAAAACTGCTCCACAGAATTGAGGGCATTGAAACGAAGCTACGTCGTCTGTAAATTAATTTTGATCTCCACGCTGATTAAGGAAACGACACAACTTTACCTTTGAATACAAACAGCCCGGTGTTACATCGGTCTAACCGTGTCACAGAGACTCCCTACAGGCGCCTGAGCGGCAGAACTCCGCACTCTAATAAAGACTGGCCAGCTTTAAAACGCATGGAATCATCAACCCCAGCCTGTTCTCCGAGGAAGAAAAAACAAAAGAAACTCCGGCACAGAGAAAGCTCTGAACCCAGACCTCCCGCTTCTGCTAAAAGTTAACAAAAGAGGTTTCAGCCAAAAACAAGAGATATTTCTCCACCTGGAATCCCGCTAAAAAACAGATTCGCAGCCTTGAGTTCCCCGAAAGATGACGCAGCCCCCGGGACCAGTCAAAGCCACCAGGAGAAACCCAGCCACATCAAACGGACACATAACAAAGTAAAAGCCCCCCCAGCAAAGATTGTTATCATACAAGACGTATCAATTTATGGAATTGAGGCTTTTTGTAGCAAGAACACCAGAGTTTATAGCTGCTACAAAAATACAGTGAAAGAAATATCAGAAAAAATCCCTAAAATCTTGGACCAACATCCTGATTTGGAAAAGCTCGTCATTCACGCTGGATCAGCAGATATCGCGATGAGACAATGAGAGATTCTGAAGAGAGACTTTTCTGATCACCTACAGAGACTTGATGGACTTAACGTAAACATCCTCATCAGCGGACCAGTTCCTGAAGGGAATGATGAAAGATTTAGCAGACTCTGCATGCTCCATAAATGGTTGAAGAAACAATCAGTTGAGAAGTCGTTCACATTTATTAATAATTTCCAAGTATTTGGAAGTGCTAATCATCTGTTCAAAGCAGGCCGTTATCTTAACAAGGCCGGAGTAAGGCTGTTAGCAGCAAAAAAAATTTCTTATCAAAATCAGAAAGCAAAACACTTGCTTCCAAAAGCTGACCTTGAGGCGCCCATGGATATCAGAGAACAAAAACACCAAGTCATGATGACACATCAGGACCGAACAGATAAACAACCATCAGATTTTAAGTCTTCATCTTCCTGTGACTCAGCCACATCAAATGAGTCTCAATTTAGAAACTTTACAGACAGACTGAACGAGCAAATAAATTTTGGGACACAATTAACACCTAAACTTAGACTACACCAAACGCCTGGGACTAGTGTCAATAAGCCTGGGAGCTTCCCCCCACTGATTATTACAGATATTTGATATTTTAGGGAACCGGGCAATAAATCCACCCCTACCGTCTCCCAGTATTCGCCCGGCACCCCTGAGGCTATATCAGTGATTATCAGCAGCAGGAAACATAAACCGTTAACCACACGCTCTCATATTAAACAAAATCTCAAATTGATAACCTGTCAGAAGGTTCAGCTGCCCATCATCACAATACTTAAGTTAGCTTTTTTAAACATTAGATCTCTATCCGGGAAGTCTTTTCTTATCAATGACTTCATCACTGAGCATAACTTACACGCCCTTTTTTTATCAGAAACTTGGCTAGATGAAAACAATGAAACAACTTCATTAATAGAATCTAGTCCTCCAAATTACAATTTCTTAAGCGAGAACAGAAAACACAGATGAAGTGGAGGTGTAGCCACCATCTTTCACAACTCAATGAACTTTAAAAAGGTAACTATGGGCACGTTTGATTCTTTTGAATATCTAGCCACCCAGATAAATGAGCCCAACAAAGCTTTATTTCTAAGTTTATATTAACCACCAAAACTTAACTCTAACTTCTTTAATGATTTCAATGACCTTCTTTCTGTAAAATGTATCGACTATGACCAACTAGTCATTGTGGGGGACTTTAACATCCATACCGACAGCCCCCAAGATAGACAAGCAAAAACATTAGATGATACTCTCCACAACTTCAGCCTGATTCAGCATGTCAAACAACCAACACACAATAAAGGACACACTTTGGATTTAATTATCAGCAAAGGTTTAAATATTTCCAACATCTCTGTAATTAATATTGCGTTATCTGACCATTTCTGTATTTTCTTTGAAAGTACCATCTCTGCTAAATTATCCAGCCACAGTAAGACCACTATAAAAAAGCGTTTTCTAGGGAACAGTTCAGTAGAAACCTTTAAACGTATTTACCCTTCCACCACATCCCCCTCATCTCCCAACTCAAACTCAGTAAATAAGTTGGTAGATAATTTCCTTGCGAAAACCTCAGACATCATGGATTCCATTGCTCCAACTAAAGTGAAAGTAGTCTCATGTAGAAAGAAGTCTCCGTGGGCAAGTAATCCACTGTTACGTAGTGAAAAAAGAGTGTGTCGACGCGCTGAGAGAAAATGGCGGAAAACTCGACTCCAGGTTCACTGTGAGATCTACAAAGAGAGACTGAATAGATATCAGCTGACTATAAAAGATGATAGGGAATTGTTCTTTTCTGAAATCATCAACAGAAACATTAATAATGCACGGACCCTATTTGCAACAGTGGAAAGACTAACTAATCCTTTAGTGACAGTAGCCCCTGAACTAAACTCTACCAGGGCCTGCAATGAATTTGCCAGCTTTTTCACTGAAAAGATTCTAACAATTAGACGGTCAATTTGTACCTCAATATCGAACCCACAACCAGTGCCATCCCCATTCAACAACAATGTAGAGAAAATGTCTGAATTCCACGAATTAAACCAGAACAGCCTTGAAAAAATCATTATCCAATTAAGCTCCTCCTCCTGCTGTCTTGATATCCTACCCACAGCTTTTCTAAAAAAAGTTCTTCCTGTTATTGGGTCTGATCTTGTTCAAATAGTGAACTCATCACTGCTATCAGGTGTCTTCACTCAGGCTTTATAAACAGCAGTTATTAAACCACTGCTAAAGAAGAAAAATCTGGACAACACGTTAATGCAGAACTACAGGCCAATCTCTAATCTTCCATTCATCATTAAGATTATTGGAAAAGCTGTGTTTCAGCAGTTGAATAGCTTCATAACAATGACAAACCGTTTTAATGTTTTTCAGTCTGGTTTTCGTGCTCACCACAGCACCGAGACTGCCCTCGTCAAAGTATTCAATGACATCCATGTAAATACAGACTCTGGAAGAACCACAGTGCTGGTTCTGTTGGACCTCAGTGCAGCATTTGATACTGTTGATCATGATATTTTATTGGAACGACTGGAGAGCTGGGTCGGACTCTCTGGTACACTACTTGGCTGGTTCAAATCTTACCTAAAGAACAGGGACTTCTATGTTTCAATAGGAAACTTTTCATCAGAACGAACAGAAATCTCATGTGGGGTGCCCCAGGTCTCCATCCTGGGGCCCCTCTTATTTAATATCTACATGCTCCCACTAGGCAAGATTATAGCAACCAATAACATTAGCCACCATAACTATGCATATGACACTCAGCTCTACATTACAATGTCACCAGGTGACTCTGAACCCATTCAAACCCTAAATCAATGCATTGACCAAATAAATGGATGGATGTGCCATAACTTTCTCCAGCTGAATAGAAACAAAACTGAAGTGATTATTTTTGGACCCAAGGAGGAACGATCAAGAGTCAGCACACAGCTTCAGTTAATACAGCTAGGAACTACTGATCAGGTTCGTAACCTAGGTGTAGTAATGGACTCAGACCTGAACCTCCAGGGTCACATAAAGGCAATAACAAGGTCAGCGTTCTATCACCTGAAGAACATCTCTAGGATTAAACGACTGATGTTGCAACACGACCTAGAAAAACTCATCCATGCGTTTATCTTTAGTCGGATTGATTACTGCAACAGCATCTTCACAGGTCTGCCAAAAAAGTCAATCAGACAGCTGCAGCTGATCCAGAACGCTGCCGCTCGCGTCCTCACTAGGACCAGGAAAGTAGAGCACATCACCCCAGTTCTAAAGTCCTTACACTGGCTCCCTGTAGCTCAGAGAATAGACTTCAAAATACTCCTACTAGTTTATAAATCATTACATGGCTTAGCACCAAAATATGTTGAAGACCTGTTGTCATGGTACCAACCACCAAGACCACTCAGGTCCTCCAACTCTAGCCTACTAAACATCCCTAGACTCAGAACTAAACATGGAGAAGCAGCTTTCAGTTTCTATGCTCCCCTTATCTGGAACAGACTTCCTGACAAGTGTAAAGCTGCTGAAACTCTGAACTGCTTTAAATCGAGACTAAAAACCCATCTGTTTAGAATTGCCTTCGAGTAAATACTTGATGTCATGTGTATGAAATGTGTTCATGCTCTCTTGCTTTTTTTTGGGGATCTTTCTCTTGCTTTATTGTGTATCATGTGTAATGTGTGTTTCTTTTTTTTTTATTTCCATTGTTTCTTTTGCTTTTTAAATCACAAAATCATGTAAAGCACCTTGAATTGCCGTGCTGTTGAAAGTGTGCTATACAAATAAAATTGCCTTGTCTTGCCTTGCCTAGATATTAGCCGCATTTTGTGTTCTATGTTGTGATTAAAAAAAACAACATTTGTATGCTTTTTGGAGAGCGGCTGGAGCTGTTTAGATTTAAACGAGCATAAAAGCCACAAAATACAGACTGGTCAAACCTGGAGTTGAACATTCTGTCGATTCTTTCACACTTATTGAGTAATCTGTAAAACATATACGCCATTTTTTCTAAACTAGAAAACTTTAGATCTTAAATTTTTCCTAACTAGTAAAATACATTCTTCTCATGAGCCTGATATCTTGTATCGTCTCGTGAGCTTCGTTACAGTTCTAGTTGTGTTACTCAGTGAGAAAATGAACAGCCAAAAAATACAGTATTCTGTACAAAAAGTACTTAAAACCTATGCATATGGGGGGGGGGGGACAAATGTGGTTGGTAACACTATTACAACAGTAATAATCAATGTTGTTTTTGTCAAAGTAAGGAAATAGCTGTTTTCTGTTTTAAATGACACTATTAGATCATGTTCTAGACTTCTCTGCTAATACCGTGATACCATGAAACCATGCTTGTTATATTGTCAGAATATCATATCAGCCCATGTCTTTTCTACACTGAACAGGTTCAATAAAACTGTTTTAGATCTAGGAAATGTTTGCTCTATTTGTGAAACACAAACAAGACAAATGTTGTACTTTATGAGGAATTAGGATCCACCTTATCCCTAATTTCCACTGCATGCACTCCGGCACGCACGGCGCAGCAAAAACGCTCCCTTTGTAGTCAATGAGAGCGTTTCACTGCTGCTGCCGAGCGGCGCAGGGCTCCGGCCGGCGTTTCACCATCTGGCAAAAATGGGATCAAATATAGACAGACTAGATTTTTTTTGTATGCATAGCTATATTAATATAATCACATGTATATTTATACATATATGTTGTCTAAAATAATTGTGCTTGTTTATACATAATTTACGCACATAATATAATCAAAAGGTATTTTATTTTGAAAGCTATTTTGTCATTTCCTGCCACACAAGACATAGTAGGTGCGTGGGTCAACAAATACGTTATTCAGATACGAGAGAAAAGCAACAGGACAACATGGACGAAGAGAAACAAATACTTGAAGTGGAAAACATAAAATACTTTGATTTTACTTTTTTCCGCATTTATTACTGGCTTTTATCGCGAGATTTTGCAATTCCTACGCGTGCTTCTTTGAGCACCTCTGGGCTTCAGACCGGAGTGGAACGGATGTAGAGCGCATGCAGTGGAAATCAGAGACCGGAGCGAACGGCTGCGGAGTGCGTAGCCCATGCAGTGGAAATCAGGGGTTAGAGTTAACCTCCTGAAATAGGACCGCCGGAGCATTTTTTTCCACAGAAAACGACTCACAAAGCATTCATTCATACTAGAGACCAGAAGCACATTTCTTGAAAAATGGAGTATATGAGACCTTTCAAAGAACAATAAAAGAAATCTGATTCTTTGTTACTCAAAATCAAAATCTCTTGAACTCACTATTGTCTATCTACTTAAGCCTATACAGCTTACTAAATGTTTTTTTCAAATGTAAGATAATAAATGTTATGGCTACATAAGAATCATGTTTTATGTCAGCAGCGGTACTAATTACATTGGATCATTTGTTACATCCTAAGAATTTTACCGTGTCTTTTACCATACCATGAGATTTGCTAATCAGGCTGAGCCCACTCAACCCTCCGGCCAGTGACAGCCTGCCACGTCTTCACTGACGATTGTTCTTCCAACTGAGTCTGGCAAATAATTGCTCATCAACGTTAGTTAATTCTGTTTACCACTCTGTCTGTCAGCACTTGGGTCGGCCATAGCCCCTAGATTAGAGGGCAGCATCTGGACAAATAGATGATTATTGTCTCGTCTGTGTGTGTTCTTACGTGGTATATGAGAACAAAGGAAATCACCCTCCTTCGAGTCAGGTTGAGCAGATTCTCCACATCCAGATGCCCCCATTTCTTGCTTCACCCCTTGTCCTCTCCGTCCTATCAGTCCCAGGGATCTAAATACTTTCCTTTTTTGTGGGACTCACATGTTCCTCTAATATGCTATCATTGAGCAAGTGTATTTCAGCCCTGCTGACCTAAATGGAAGTGACATTTGGCAGGGAAGTGAGCGAGAGATCTGGAGGAGGACGGTGGTGGTGGGGGTCAAAGATTGCTCAGGGATAAGGTGGAAAGCGTAACATGGAACTATAAATAGTGACTGAATTTGGCTCTCTCTTTTTTTTAATTCCTTTTCCAATTTGTGGTGTTTTCCTCCGAAGGGCACATTACGTTGGGGGTCCGCAGCCGGAGACGAAGAGCCCTCTTAACAAGAGGTCAGCGATAAGCCACCCTTTTCTCTCTGACCAGGACACACACACACACTCACACTAATGGCCAACGTTGAGGCTGAATCTCCAGCCGGTGACTAAGACATATGAGTGTGCACCACAGAGCTCACTCAATCATAGCTAATGAGGTCAAGAGGGCATCAAATATTTACAAGAGCTCACTCTGCCGTGTACAGTGTCAAGGGGGCTGCTGTTCGATGTGGACCCGCGTAGTCTAAATTAACCAGATGTGCTTCATTTGTGTAGCCTCTCGCTAAAAGCAAAAGCTCCCTTTTTTTCACCTGTTTTTTGTGCCGATATGGCCTTGTGGAATCAAACAAGCTGTTCATGTGTGTTTGGCGAATGAGCTGAATGAGACACTGAGTATATTGACCATGCAAAAGAGGTAAAAGCCCATGGAGATAATACACCAGTGGAGCTGATGAGATTCAATAAAGGAAGAGAGAGGCTTTGAAGTCTTAAGGGAGCCGTGAGAAATAGAGCTTTTTGTTTATTTCTTTCTCTGAGCCTGCATCATCAGTGGGTCCATGAAATGAAGCTGTGATAATGCCAGAGCCGCCTGCATGTTTTAAACCACCCACTCAGAATGTTATGGGCAGCGCTGAATTAAGCAGAACGTGTCTGCATTTGTTCAAGGTGGCAGCGGCTTAGAGGAGCATCTCCGGATGGTTAGTGGTAGACCAGAGGGAACCCAAGGTGTGAAGCTGTGCAGGAGGAGTGGAGATAGACATTTTCACTCCAGGTTTGTTGTTAAGATGGTTTACCTGATTTAAAAATTAATTTTCTTGCCAGGTTCATTTAGACCTCATTTGTTCAGCACAGTGTTGAGCACAGAGTAGTATTGAAACATGCCACGTGTGATGAAGGTCCACTCCTAGTGGCTTTACCTGTCGTTGAAACTGTCTGGATGCTTATTTTTGTTTAGACACTTTTGATAAGGGGCGTGAGTCGACCTCGGCAAACCAGATTAAGACAGTCTTAATGGGGTTGATGCAATGACTGGAAAAATATGGGATTGGATTTCAGTATTTTCCAGCCCTGGATAAATGCGGAAAAAGAAAAGTTGAAGATGCTATTTGCTTTACTTTTTGACTTTATGCTGTAATCCATTGTCAATATGTTGGCACCTTCCTTCCTTCCTTGTATTCTTCTTTGTGTATTTCCTTTATACCTTTCTGTCTGCCCTTTCTTCAGATTCTGCCATCTTTTCTTCGTTGCATCCATCCTTCATCTGTTGTGTCCAATCTTTTTTTCTTTTTTCTCTTGTGTTCTCCTTATCCTTTTGGATTCCTTCCTTATGTGCTACCTTGTTTTCTTCCTCCTTTTTTTCCTTTTCTCACCCCTGCATTCTTTCACTCCTTCAGTTTGTAATCACTTCTATTCATCCCTTGTATCTTCCCTTTTTTCCAACCTTCCTTCCTCCCTTGTGCCCACCCTTCCTTCCTTGTTCCATCCTCCTTCGTGTTTTTTCTTCCTTTCTGGTTTCGTCCTTTCTTTCTTATTTCCCAAATTGTATGTGTTCCTTTTTTTTCTTCCTGATTTCCTTCCTTCATTCCTTCCGTCTGGCCTAACTCTCATGTCCTTCTTTTGTTCCTTCTGTTCTTCCCTCTCTGCATCCTTCCTTTTTGCGTTTCCTTGGGTCCTTCCTTCAATTCAATTCAGTTTATTTATATAGCGCCAATTCACAACAGATGTCATCTCAAGGCACTTAACATGAAGTCATTTCAATACATTTATACAAACATTCCAATCAGTTAAAAAGTTTCCTATTTAAGGAATCCCAGCAGATTGCGTCAGTCATTGGCGTGAGGTTGGGCAGATTTCCAACCACAGCAATCCTTCACCAATCCCTCATACTGAGCAAGTATGTAGCGACGGTGGAGAGGAAAAACTCCCCTTTAACAGGAAGAAACCTCCAACAGAACCAGGCTCAGTAGGAGCGGCCATCTGCCATGACCATCTGGAGGTTTGAGAAGACAGAGCAGAGACACAGAAGGAACAGAAGATCTGATATAAGAGTACTTTTTATGTTACAGAAAGAGAAAAAGTTGATAACAGGACACAGTGGATGTTCAGCCACTGGGAGCACCATCCCAGTCGATGCCCCCCGTCCAACAGGGCATTCCAGCAAAGCAGGATACCAGACCAGGTATATCTTCTATGGAGAGAAAAACACTGAGAGAAAACAAAGTTAACAGTCAAAATAACAGAATGTTCTGTAATACAACTGGAGAGTAGTAGTAGAAAAGGAAGTAGCAGAGTGAAGAAAATTGGTAAGTCTGTCCTCCAGCAGTCTAAGCCTATAGCAGCATAACTACAGAGCTAGCTCAGGATGACCTAAGCCACTCTAACTATAAGCTTTATCAAAAAGGAAAGTTTTAAGCCTGGCCTTAAAAGTACACAGAGTGTCTGCCTCACGGACTAAAGCTGGGAGCTGGTTCCACAGGAGAGGAGCCTGATAACTAAAAGATCTGCCTCCCATTCTACTTTTAGTCCAGCCTTGAGTCTACAGTAGTCCAGCCTTGAGGTAACAAATGCATGGACTAGTTTCTCAGCATCACTCCTGGACAGGATGTTTCTATCCATCCATCCATCCATCCATCCATTTTCTTCCGCTTATCCGGGGTCGGGTCGCGGGGGCAGCAGCCTAAGCAAAGAGACCCAGACTTCCCTCTCCCCAGCCACTTGTTCCAGCTCCTCGGGAGGAACCCCAAGGCGCTCCCAGGCCAGCCGAGAAACATAGTCCCTCCAGCGTGTCCTGAGCCTTCCCCTGGGCCTCCTCCCGGTGAGACGTGCCTGAAACACCTCACCAGGGAGGCGTCCAGGAGGCATCCTGACCAGATGCCCGAGCCACCTCAACTGACTCCTCTCGGTGTGGAGAAGCAGTGGCTCTACTCTGAGCCCCCTCCGGATGACTGAGCTTCTCACCCTATCTCTAAGGGAGAGCCCAGACACTCTGCGGAGGAAACTCATTTCAGCCGCTTGTATCTGTGATCTCGTTCTTTCGGTCACCACCCAGAGTTCGTGACCATAGATGAGGGTAGGAACGTAGATCGACCGGTAAATCGAGAGCTTCGCCTTTTGGCTCAGCTCTCTCTTCACCACGACAGACCGGTAGAGCGCTCACATAACTGCAGATGCCCCACCAATCCGTCTATCGATCTCCTGCTCCATTTTTCCCTCATTCGTGAACAAGACCCCCAGATACTTAAACTCCTCCACTTGGAGAAGGACCCCATCCCCGACCCGGAGGAGGCACCCCACCCTTTTCCGGCTCAAGACCATGGCCTCGGATTTGGAGGTGCTGATTCCCATCCCAGCCGCTTCACACTCGGCTGCGAACAGCTCCAGCGAAAGCTGTAGATCACGCTCCGATGAAGCCAACAGGACCACATCATCTGCAAAAAGCAGAGGCCCGATCCTGAGGCCACCAAAACGGATCCCCTCAACGCCTTGGCTGCGCCTAGAGATCCTGTCCATAAAAGTTAGGAACAGGATCGGTGACAAAGGGCAACCTTGGCGGAGTCCAACTCTCACTGGAAACAAGCCCGACTTACTGCCGGCAATGCGAACCAAACTCTGGCACCGGTCGTACAGGGACCTAACAGCCCGTATCAAGGGGCCCGGTACCCCATACTCCCGGAGCACCCCCCACAGGGCCCCCCGAGGGACACGGTCGAACGCCTTCTCCAAGTCCACAAAACACATGTAGACCGGTTGGGCGAACTCCCACGCACCCTCCAGGACCCTGCTGAGGGTGTAGAGCTGGTCCAGTGTTCCACGGCCAGGACGAAAACCGCATTGTTCCTCCTGGATCCGAGGTTCGACTATCTGTCGGACCCTCCTCTCCAGAACCCCTGAATAGACCTTACCAGGGAGGCTCAGAAGTGTGATCCCCCTGTAGTTGGAACACACCCTGTGGTCCCCCTTTTTAAACAGGGGGACCACCATCCCGGTCTGCCAATCCAAGGGAACTGCCCCCGATGTCCACGCAATATTGCAGAGCCGTGTTAACCAACACAGCCCCACAACATCCAGAGCCTTGAGGAACTCCGGTCGAATCTCATCCACCCCCGGAGCCTTGCCACCGAGGAGCTTTTTAACGACCTCGGTGACCTCAGCACCAGAGATTGGAGAGCCCGACCCCAAGTCCCCAAACCCTGCTTCCAGATTGGAAGGCGTGCTGGTGGGATTGAGGAGGTCTTCGAAGTATTCCATCCACCGACCCAAAACGTCCCGCGTCGAGGTCAGCAGCACACCATCCCCACTGTAAACAGTGTTGGTGGCAGACCGCTTTCCCCCCTTGAGACGCCGGATGGTGAACCAGAATCGATTCGAAGCCGTACGGAAGTCGTTTTTTACATGGTCTCTCCAAACTCCTCCCACGCCCGAGTTTTTGCCTCAGCAACCATCCGAGCCGCATCCCGCTTGGCCTGTCGGTACCTATCAGCTGCTTCAGGGGTCCCACAAGCCAAAAAGACCCGGTAGGACTCCTTCTTCAGCCTGACAGCATCCCTTACCGCCGGTGTCCACCAGCGGGTTCGGGGGTTGCCGCCGCGACAGGCACCGACCACCTTGCGACCACAGCTTTGGTCAGCCGCCTCGGCAATGGAGGCGCGGAACATGGTCCACTCGGACTCGATGTCCCCCGCCTCCCCCGGGACGTGTTCAAAGTTCTGCCGGAGGTGTGAGTTAAAGCTCCTTCTGACAGGAGACTCTGCCAGACGTTCCCAGCAGACCCTCACAACACGTTTGGGCCTTCCAGGTCTGTCCGGCGTCCTCCCCCACCATCGGAGCCGACTCACCACCAGGTAGTGGTCAGTGGACAGCTCTGCCCCTCTCTTCACCCGAGTGTCCAAAACATGCAGCCGCAGATCAGATGAGACGACAACCAAGTCGATCATTGAGCTGCGGCCTAAGGTGTCCTGGTGCCAAGTGCACATATGGACACCTTTATGCTTGAACATGGTGTTCGTTATGGACAATCCATGACGAGCACAGAAGTCCAATAACAAGACACCACTCGGGTTTAGATCGGGGGGGCCATTCCGCCCAACCACACCCCTCCAGGTCTCACTGTCATTGCCCACGTGAGCGTTGAAGTCCCCCAGGAGGAGCACTCTCCAGCACCCCCTCCAAAGACTCCAAGAAGGGTGGGTAATCTAATCTGCTGTTTGGCGCGTAAGCACAAACATCAGTCAGGACCCGTCCCCCCACCAGAAGGCGGAGGGAGGCTACCCTCTCGTTCACCAGGGTAAACCCCAACGTACAGGCGCCGAGATGGGGGGCAACAAGTATGCCCACCCCAGCTCGGCGCCTCTCAGCGGGGGCAACCCCAGAGTGGAAGAGAGTCCAACCCCTCTCGAGGAGACGGGTTCCAGAGCCAGAGCCGTGCGCCGAGGTGAGTCCGACGATGTCCAGTCGGAACCTCTCAACCTCGCACACCAGCTCCGGCTCCTTCCCCACCAGAGAGGTGACGTTCCACGTCCCGAGAGCCAGCTTCTGCAGCCGAGGATCGGACCGCCAAGGTCCCCGCCTTTGGCCGCCGCCCATCCTGCACAGCACCCGACCCCTATGGCCCCTCCCACAGGTGGTGAGCTCATGGGAAGGGGGGCCCATGTTACCTCTTCGGGCTAAGCCCGACCGGGCCCCATGGGTAAAGGCGCTCGCCAACGTGCCCCACCTCCAGGCCTGGCTCCAGAGGGGGGCCCCGGTGACCCGCGTCCGGGCGAGGGAACACTGAGTCCATCTGTCGTTTTCATCATAGGGGTCTTTTGGGCTGCACTTTGTCTGATCCCTCACCTAGAACCAAATTGCCATGGGTGACCCTACCAGGAGCAAAAGCCCCCGACAACATAGCTCCTAGGATCATTGGGACACTCAAACCCCTCCACCACGATAAGGTGTTTCTAATTTTAGCAATATTCCGGAGGTGAAAGAAGGAAATCCTAGAAACCTGTTTAATATGGGATTTAAATGTCAAGTCTTGGTCAAACATAACGCAGAGGTTCTTTACGTTATTACTGGGGGCCAATTTAGTGCCATCCAGATGAAGTGATTGACTAATCAGTTTCTGTTTGAGAACTTCTGGTCCAAAGACAGCAACTTCTGTCTTGTCAGAATTTAAAAGCCAAAAGTTTAGATTCATCCAATTGAGTCTAAAATAGCACTAAGGCTGCATTTAGGCTATCACTTTCAGTATCCACATGAATAATAAAGTCCCCCACTATAATAACCCTATCAGTATTTAATACTAAATCAGATTAAAAAAAATGTGAGATCTGATCCAAGAATTGAGAGTAAGGGCCTGGTGGACGATACAAAACCACAAACAAAAATTGTCTTAATGTTTTGCAACTTGGATGAGGAAAATTAAGGGTTAGATGTTCAAAAGAGCTGTAGCTATCAATTGGTCTGGGACTAATTAGTAAATCAGAACGAAAAATGGTTGCAACTCCTCCTCCTCGCCCAGTATTTCTAGGAATGTGAAAATTTAAATGACTGTAAGGAGTTGACTCATTTATACTGACATAATCCTCCTGCTGCAACCAGGTTTCTTTGAGACAAAGCAAATCAATGTGATTATCACCAATCAAGTAATTTACTTACAAAGTCTTTGAGGAGAGAGATCTTATGTTTAACCACATTTAATAGATTTATTTTTCTGTTCAGTCAAAGTCGTATTTATCTTTATGAGATTTCCATAATTTGCTTTTGTTGGCTTAACTTTTAATCCATTTAATTTTGACCGTGGGCAAGACACTGTTTCTATAGGGTAATGGGTGGGTAACAGTACAAAGCAGCAGAGAGGTGGGTTAAACTACGACTCTGCTTCCTGGTCTGGACCCTGGGTTGTCAGTGTTTTGGAGGACTAATACATTCGGCCATATTCCTAGAAAGAAGAGCTGCTCCATCCAAAGTGGGATGGATGCCGTCTCTCCGGATCAGACCAGGTTTTCCCCAAAATGTTTGCCAGTTATCAATGTAGCCCACATCGTTTGCAGGACACCACCTAGACAACCATTGATGGAATGACAGCATGCGGCTAAACATATCGTCACTGGTCCGATCAGGCAGGGGACCAGAAAAGATTACCGAGTCGGACATTGTTTTGTTTTCCTTCACCCTCTATATTTTCTTTCCTTCCTTCTTCTTTTCTGCCCTTTCCATTTCTTGTTTTCCAGGTTCCAAGGAAAAAGCCTGCTCACTGTGGAACTATCTGGGATAAATTCATAATGAAGTTTAAAATTGACGGAAAAAAGCTGGAAAGTTAAGTCTTGTAAAGCTATAATTTTTCTGTTTACATGTGTAGAACCGTGACTCCAAGACAGTGAAAATGTTACAGCATTGTGAAAAATATGAAACCTTGTTTCATTTCGGTGTGAAATCTTATGACCACACTGTACATTTAGTCTTCAGCGCACAGGATCTTCCCTGCAGTTTTTCTTGCCATCCTGTGACAATGATACTGCCACACGTCTCACATCTGCACTAGGATGTCTTTCTATCAATCTATAAGATTTTCCGTAAAAAAATTGGAATTTTCTGCACCTCTACCAGAAGTTTGACTTTTGATGTGCAGGTTTAAGCACCATCTGTATTTTCATTACTTTATTAGCAGCGTGAGAAGATGCATTCAAGGGTGCTATTTTACATAAAGGTCCAATGACACAAAATTGAAAATATTTTTTTGTAGTGGTCACTGAGTGAATCACAAGCGAGGCTCTTAAAGAGTAATTCACCCCCAAATCAACTTTTTTTTGCTGATAAACTGTATAAATGAGTGTCTAATAGTTCTGTCTACATGTCTGATTATTATTTTTGGTATTTTAGCACATTTTAATAAAACTATTAACTTTCCACAAAAAACTGTTAGTGGAGTGCCCTCTTCAGTTTAAAACTTTACACTGCACTTGAATTTGAATCAGTCATTGCTACTGGCTCAGCCCCTATTTTAGACATCAGATTTTATTTGTGACGACAGCATCCTGCCGCTGTGAACTATAAAAGAAGCCCAGTCTCGCCCACACCTCTGTAGCGAGTTGCAGTTGGAATAGCAAGTGTTTACAGTGTTCATCAGGTTAGTGATTTGTTAGATTAGCATTTAGTTGGATTTCTTGGTATAACTTTTTGAATTTGACTCCCACCTGCTGATATCTGTGCATTACCTATGACTAAGGGAAGAACTGATATCAGTAAATGGATAACTAAATCAGGGCTAAGAGTACATTTTAGTGCAATGTTTGTGATTGTGTCAAAAAAAAAATTATTTGCACATTACTTAATGTTTTTTTCATGCTAGGATACTTTGATTTATACCTTCGGCACCTTTGCAACATACATTTTCTGTTGCAGACAATGAGGTACAGTGGCCGCAGGTGCACCTGTTGAGGCAGAGTCACACAATATTACTTAAGCTAATCTAAATTTAGCTTTAGCTATGGCTAACAACAATGTATCACTCAGAGACGGGCCCCATTCTACGCCGCAATGCCACTGGAGGCTCGGCATCTGGGGTCCCGGGCAATTCACGAGCCATCTGCACAAAATGATATGGCTCAGGGCCGCTCGCCTCCTCCACAGAACCTTCCTCCCTTTCTTCTTTTGAAGGAGGTGGAGAGAAATCCTCAACTTCAAATCTGCCTCCCTCTGAGGCAATGGAGCTCGCTTTGCTATTGCTCTCCATCTTTCTGGCTGTCTGTGTGCTGCTGCTGCTGCAGCGCTGCTGTCGACATGTCAATTGCAGCGCAGACCACGCCCAGCCCTCTGCCTTACTGGTTCGCCTCATTTTAAGGCATTTTTCAAATGGGAAACATGAGCAGAGTTAGACTCTGATAGAAGATGAGTTACACTTTAAGTGTCACATTCTTGCTTTCCCAAATCTTCCTTGATGCTGGTCTGCTCACTGGTGATTCATCATTCTGAGTTCAAACTTTCAGAGCAAATCAAACCTAGCAATACGTACTTTTAACTAAACAAAGCTGTTTTTAACCTGTGTGATTTAAACACTCAATATATTGGAACACAAATGGCTTCTGAAAAGTAAAGGAATCTGTGAAGAAAAAGCCATTTGTTGTTGAAAAAGTCTCAATATTCCTCTGCTGGGCAGAATGTGATTGTGTGAGCTGTAGCAGCATTCGGTTTCTATGCTCTGCTAACCTGGAACAAACTTCCAGAAAACTGCAAAACTGTTGAAACTGTTCCTTTAAATCAAGACTGAACACCCATCTGTCTAGAGCTACCTTTGATCAATAGTCAGTAGAACATCGTTAATTCTAGTCTGGATTGCAGTTTTTCATTGCCTCAATTTATTTATTTTTCACAGTAATGGCTTTTTTGTTTGTGTTTTTTATCATGTAAAGCACTTTGAGCTGCCTTGTTGCTGAAATGTGCTATACAAATAAACTTGACTTGTATGTTTGGACTGTCTCACACATGTATAACTTGGTGGAAAACTGTTTTATAAATGCTTTCATGTGCAGAGGGGTCTGCACCTTCCCTTTGCTCAGTTTGATTTCCAAAGTGATACTTTGAGACCCAAGTTCAATAGTTGAACATAACAATAAAGAGTTGTTCAATGGCAATTAATCCAAAATAAATAAAAGATATGTAAAAATTAAGATCAATCAGTCTGGCTGGTATGAGTTCCTGTGACTTGATTAAATCTTTCCAGACTGAAAAACTACTATTAAATCCCCTCTAAATATATTCAAATGGATGAAAGTATTTAAACTACACCAATCTACTACTGTGTATATATAACATTTGTTTTATCTTAACCCCCCTGGAATGATAAACTGCTGGAAACTGAAACTGAAGACAAATATGCAGATCAAATTGATAACACGCAGTTCATAGGCCTAGAGTAATAAAGGCAGTAAGAATGATAATCAGGATTTGTGGTGTAAAAGGCGCCTAGGGTAAAACTAATCTTATCATGGCATCAGTTGTAGATTCAGCAATCTGACTGTTAATCATTATATGACAACATGGGAACATATTTCAACATTGAATGATGTCAGAACTTGAAGGAATGTGCTGCTGCCTTTATTCAAATTCTCTTTCATACATAGTCATACAAAAAAATAGGACACCCTAAAAAAGACTCAGTTTTTCATTAAGACATGTTTACATATTTACATATAATCTAAGTTTTTTTATCTGTGGGGTAAAAGTGATTACCAGCACACATAAAACAAACTTGTTTTATTCACAGAAGATATTTAAAAAATGTGTTTTGGAGCTGAGGAAAAAAATAGGACACTATATTTTAATAACTAGTTTTTCCTCCACTGAGCTGTAATTCCTTAATTGAGAATCTTTATGAAACACTACTAGTTTCTGACATCAGAATGAGGAAAGTTTTCCTCATTCTGCACTTTCAGCAGTGACATGTTTAAGGTGTTTCTTGCATGTATAGCCTGTTTCAAATCACACAGAATCTTAATGAGATCAACATCTGCCATTTGACTGTCCCCAGGGCTTTTCATTTCTTTCCTCTGAATTTGGTAGGTTTACTGGTATGTTTTGGGCCATTGCCATGTGGCAGGGCCCAGTTCTGCTCAGCTCTACATCTGTTGAGGATGGTCTCACATTTCCTCAAGCCCCCTCTGATGATTAATGAATTAGTCAAAGTCAAGTTTTGAGTCTTTAAAGCTTGAGAATAGGCCAAATCATGAGTCTTTAAAGCTTGAGGTCTAGCCTTAGGTCTTTATAGTGTGAGTCAAAGTGAAGTCCCGAGTCTTTAAAGTTTGAGGTCAAATTTTAAGTCTTTAAAGCTTGAGGTCAAGTTTAAAGTCTTTAAAGTGAGTCAAAGGCACGTCTTGAGCCTTTTAAGCTTAAGGTCAAGTTTTAAGTCTTTAAAGCTTGGGTCAAAGTCAAGTATTGAGTCTTTAAAACTTGAGAGTAGGCCGAATTACGAGCCTTTAAAGCTTGAGAATAAGCCAAATCATAAGTCGTTAAAGCTTGAGTTCAAGTTTTAAATTTTTGAAGCGTGAGTCAAAGTCAAGTTTAAGTCTTTCAAGTTCAACTCTTGATTCTTTAAGGCTTAGGAATAGGCCAAATCACAAGTCTTAAAAGCTTGAGATCACATTTTTAATCTTTAAAGCTTGAGGTCAAGTTTTTTTCTCTTTTTTTTTTCTTTTCTAGCAAATGTCAGAAACAGTGCCTTGCAAAATTGTTCATACCCGAGAAACATTGCTTCACTGGACGACCACATTTGCACTTTAGGTGATAGATCAACACAAAGTAGCACATGATTGTGATTTGTGGTTTGGTGTTTCATCCCTGTTCAGTTAATAATTTTTTTAATGTCTTTCCAGTCTCTAGTCTTTTGCAGCCTCTTCTAGGATTTTCTCAAAGAATGCCCTGTATTTTAGCTCCATCCATCTCCCATTGTAGAATTTCATCTCCCCGTTCCAGTTCTAAAATAGCGCCACTCGTGGTGGCAGCGTGTTGGAGTAGCCCTGTTATTTTAGCCCTGATTTGTTCTTTTTCTAGACTTTTGTTCATAACTTTTTTTGGTTGAGACTGGAAGGATGTTTGCTCTTATTTACTTTTGGACAGTTTTTGTGCTGTGTCACAGGGGCAGCAAGAAATTGTTTTTACAACAGGATGCAGCTGATTAGCACCTCAAAAGCTTAAATATTACCTCATCTTTGATCCCAAATAAGAGTACTTGAAAAGGAGGCTTCATGGATGCAGAGCAGGACCAAAGAGCAGAGAGAGGAGGAAATTCAAACCATCTCTTTTATCAATCATAATAGCCAAGGATCATAACCTTAACTCCAGTGTCCCTTTGATTGGTTTTCTAACCATACGGTCAGAAAGAGATTTAAAGAGAAGTGACAAAAGCAAATGAGGTGGATTAGCTGCTTGCCAACTGTCTGTCATCCAAGACATGTTACTGTAGAATATTGTCCCTACTGCCCAGATATTGAGCCGTTAGCAAGACAGACAATTTTCTCTGTCCTTGCTGTAGAAAAAGCATCCCCACACCACGATGCTGCCCCAACAGCAGGTCAATTTTTAAATATTTGAAGCGTGAGTCAAAGTCAAGTCTTGGATCTTTAAAGTTTAGGAATAGGCCAAATCCCAAGTCATTAAAGCGTGAGTCAAAGTCATGTCTTGAGTCTTTCGAGCAGTTCCTGTAGTATTTTGGTGGCTGCAGCTCCTCTACCTGGGACCCGGTTAGGTGGAGGTTGGGTCGGGCCTTCCTCTCCACACAGACAGAATAAACCAGCATGCCATTGCGAACAAACTCACTAAAACACTGACGTCCTCCAAATAATAATAAAAAACTCTAGGCTTAGCGCTAGGCCAAGGGCCAGGGCTAGTGATGTTTATGAATCGGGGGAACAACCCTTAGTTGTGTCAGATCATGATGACAACCACTGATAATGAAGAGTCACATCAGAAACAAGGCGAAGAAGCAAGCTCTGTATGCCTTCAGGGGAAAAAAAACAAGCAATGCAAACGGAGGACTGCGGGAATATGAGAGCCAAACTCAAAAACAGACATATCATGTATTTTTTTCAGGGATGTCTGTGACAGATTTAGGAAATAATAATGAACAAAGATCCTGATCATTATGGAAACGAGCCCGAGAATTTACTGTTTCCAGATCTCTTTATGAGGCATGGTTTGGTGGTGAGAGATTTTCTTTCATAAAATGTCAAAAATATGAGATTCTTCGTTTTGCACAGAATGTTTTAGTTCTTTAAAAATCACAGGGAAAAGCTTGAACCACAGCACTGTTAGATTTGTGAAAATAGTTGTGAATAACTGTAAATTGGATCTCTCTTGTTATTTGTTTTTCTGTGACTCTATAATTACACACTTTTTGGATTAATATATATGTTCAGAATGGAAAAAGTGGAATTCAGAAAAAAATTAAAGTGGAATTTTGGAAAAATATAATACAAAATTGTAAAATAATTAAAGGGATTTCATAGGGCTCTAGAGAAGTTTGTGATAGTTGAAAAGAAAAACGAAGGTGAAGGAGGCAAAGAGGTTATGTTGCCTACTTTTTTGAAAACTAATGAGCTGATGGAGCTGAACAGTAACCAATGTTTACAGTAAAAAAAAAAGGTTTGAATGTTCTTGTCTAGTCTAAAAATGCACATCCCAGTGAGTCATTTGAACTTTTTTTGTTCTGAGCATCACAAAAACTGAGCAGTCTTGATTAAATGTTACCAACTATGTTAATAAACTGAACTCGGAAATAGTGTTGATGCCTAAAACAGTAAAATGAGCTGCAACAACTTAAAGTCGAAATTGTTGCTGCTCATTTTAATAATCTTTTTTGATAATTAGTATATTGTATGAAGAATGCTATTGCCAATGGCCAATACAGATAAATTAAATATGATCAGATTCTCGATAGTTTTTCAAATCGGGGGGCACGTGGGGGGGGTGAAAAAAATTATTTTACCCAAGGGAGGGCATGACATAAAATAACTGAGAACCACTGGACTAAGGTAAGGTACCCCCAGTTGACCTCCAAATGGCTGAGCAGATAGAGAATAACATTGAAATGAAGAAGCTTGTGTACATACAAGAGGTCTCACTTCAACATAAACTGTATGTGTGAGTCTCATGCATTTTTGGTTTGTAACAAGCATTCTGTTTCATTCTATAAAGACTCGTAGTAGGATGAGTAGCCAGAAATTTTTACTCAAGTAAGAGTAGCGAAACATCATAAAAATATTACTTAAAAGAGTGAAAAGTACGGTCCAGTAAAACTACTCAAAGTATTTTTTTTCCAAAAGTTAATCAAGTAAAAGTAACAGAGTAATTGTAACTAGTTACTACCCTCCTCTGTGTGGGGGGATATTTTGTTGGCACACTCTAGGGCTTCAAATACCAACTTAATATTGTTTATGTGTCAGTGCCTTCCTGAATGTTGTTGATTATGATGTCCTTATGGTATGGTCCTTTTAAGACCACTATGTCAAACCCATAACTAGCAAGTTGTACCTCTTGATGGTTCCCTGGTAGTTAATCGTTTAGGCCAACTATTCATTAAAAGAGGTAAATATCAGCTGTCCAATAGTCTGTTTTTTCAGTGCAGCTACAATGTCATGAAAGAATGACCATAGTGATTCTTCCTCAGGCTGAGACTATCCATCTTGACATCGTTGCTATGTAGGCACTTATTAATACCAGTTCTCTCTCACATGTATGGCGCACAAGTGAAGGTCAGTTCAGTGTGAGTCTGATAGAAGTACACAGGTCCTAGAAAGGCCTTTACAGCATCAGCATGGTGATAAAAGATATGGGATAAGTAAAAAATGATGTTCATACAAGACATGACTTTTCATATTACACACTTTTGTTTTGAATTAGTGCAGCTTTATCATGGTGTTAGTTTAATCTCAAAGATTTTTTTCAAACCAAACATCATTACTTAAACAATCTTTTTATTCATGACTTTAATTATTGGTCCTAAAAATGTGTTGGACAATCCTTATTCTATCTTTTGGTATTACTCGAGTATAGAAGATTTCACCTCTGTTTTGTTATCTGTTCATTTTTACAAATCATTATACAACAGTATGATGAAGTTAGCTCATTATTCGGCAGTGTTTTAAAGCAGTGGTCCCCAAAGTTTTTTTTGCCACGGACCGGTTTAATATCAGACTATATTCACATGCCCGACCTTTTAAGGTGTGGATAAATGCAACAAAATAAAAAGTTAGGACCAGGGTAAAGACATAATTTTTTTAATGTAAATCCAATATGTGCTTGTAACTTTATTAGCGTTTCTGTGTTATTGCGCCAACAACATAACATGAGCAACATCTTTTCTGCCCCCTAATGCTCTTTGGTCACTATGGTAACATTTAAACATGCTTTTGATTTACCTCAAAAGCAAATATGAAGTGCATGAAAAATGCAACTCAACACAAAGGTGAATCAGTGGGAGCCCTGTTTCACTGTAACGAGACTGTCCCGTCTGGGGCAGTTTTAAACGCTTCTCCTCATTAGAAAACAGGTTGCCATATATTAAGCTGAGCGGGCCGGGGGCTTGGTGCGTGGAAATCGCCCATCGCGATAAATCCATATTTTAAGTGGGACTCCAGGAATTGCCCGTTAAATGTAGCTTTCTTTTTTTGGAAGACATAGGCTCTTCCAATGACTCTTTACTGAAACGTTTCCTTTCCGCAAAGAAACTTTTCAGAAACCACTTTTTTTTTTTTTTACCATTTTGCTAGCTTGTGAGTTTGTTTTTAGCGGTGACATGTCTTGTTGATCGAGGCAAGCATCTTCACATGCGTCAAGAGTGCGCTATTGCCGGATGTAACCGAGAGAATCCAGAGTTTTTTTCAAAATAAAACATCGTTTAGACTCAGGTAATAAATAAAACAAAAATACTATAAGTTATTTATTCTTTCTGTGCAGCCCACAGCCCGGTTCCAAATTACCCATGGCTGGGGACATCCGTTTTGAAGGACCAAAGGACAAACTTGGAACTCTTAAAATCAATAAAACTTGAACATTTCTGGACTCGATTATACATCCATTGTATTGTGAATACAATTCCTTTAAATTACGCTGTGCAATCAGTAATCCTGACATTTAACTAAATTACACAAAAATAGTTTAAATGCTAAACCTAAGTTTACCTAAGTGCTGGACACTGAAGTCTTCTAGATTTCCGTGACACTGAGTTAACTCTTTAAGCGCCAAAGTCGCGAAATTGTGACAAGCAACGAATTTAACAAGCAACTTTTGTAAGTTTGTCATTGGACAAACATACAAAATCAGCGAGGAGTCAAATAATTATTTCCCCCACTGTAGGTTGAAACACAGTCATTAACTGAAACAGAAACAGCTGTGTAGGAGGCTTAAAACTGGGTGAGGAACCGCCAAACTCTGCTACCAAGATGAGGTTGTAGAAGATGGTAAATTGCCTGTACATGTATAACGCTTTATCTAGTCCTGAGGACCCCGAACCGCTTCACACTGCATTCAGTCATTCACCCAGTCACACACTGTTGATTGTAAGCTAAAATTGTAGCCACAGCTGCCCTGGGGCACACTGACAGAAGTGAGGCTCCCGAACACTTGACCACCAGTAGGCAGAAGGGTGAAGTGTCTTGCCATAGGACACGATGACCGAGACAGACAGAACGGGGGTTCGAAGCGGCAACCCTCCGGTTACAGGACGAGCTACTATCCCCTGAGCTATGGTCGCCCCAGAAGATAGTTTCATGCGATGCCAAGATTGAGCACAGCAACAAGACACAAGGTAGTTATACTGCATCAGCAAGGTCTCTCCTAGACAAGATTTCAAAGCAGACTGGGGTTTCAAGAAGTCCTGTTTAAGCTCTTTTGAAGAAGCGCAAAGAAATGACCAACGTTCAGGATCGTAGATGCAGTGGTCGGCCAAGGAAACTTAGTGCAGCAGATGAAGGACACATCAAGCTTATTACCCAGTGCCATCAGCTCAGAACTGGCAGAAACCAGTGGGACCGAGGTATCCCCACCTACTGTATGGAGAAGTCCGGCCAGAAGTGGTCTTCATGGAACAGTTGCAGCCAAAAAGCCATGTTTGGAACAACAGTTCCTTCAAAGATTGTGTGCAAGTGTACCTAGAGGAATTGATGCTGTTTTGAAGGTGAAGGGTGGTCAAAGCAAATATTGATTTGATTTAGATTTCTCCTTTGTTCATTCACTGCATTTTGTTGATTGATCAAAATAAATGATTAACACTTCCATTTTTGAAAGCGTTCTTTACTTACACCGTTTTTGGGGTTTTTTTCCACACCAGCCTAAAACTTTTGCACAGTACTGTATATAAACTGATTTCTCATCAGTGACAATCTGAGGACATTGAAACATTTATAAAGTACCTGTTTACTTCATAGAGTTGATGCAAAAACAGGCCTTCTTAGCTGGAATCTAATATTCCCAGTTGTTCAGATTTAATGTAAATAAAAATGCAGGACAAAAACAGTAACAACAAAACATTAGATTCATTTAAAAAGTGTAAAGGTTGTATTGTAGCAGACATAACTAATACCATTAAAAGTCCTCCCTGCTGGAGACCAAACAGGTTCAATATTCACTGTAACACTTACAAAATATGCAATTGAAGCTTATTTTTCTCCTGTGTATGCCACTGAGGACTAGTTTTATGTCTTTTATGCAGACTAATTATTTTGGTCTGTTGAAGGCTTTTGTTAATGGACTTTGCCTTTTCAGGAAAAGTCTTAAAATTATCTCTAAATTGTGTGATGGCTTGATAGAAATGTTTAAAATAGGCCTTACTTTCATAAAGCCCACATTGCTCTGTGTCTTTATGTGATTTACAGTCTTTGTTCCATTGCTTCCTCACTCAATCTCCTTGATTTTCTTTGTTTTTTCTCCTTAGGTTTGATTGCCTTTCTCTGATATTTGTACCAAGAATTAACAAGAGACTCAGTTTTTGATGGATGTCAGCTTTTATTTTAAGTATGGAGTTTTTTGCCAGATAAACTTGGAAACAAAAATATTTAATTGTACCCTTGGGGAAAATTTCCACCTTCTCTGTTGCTGTTCCGAAAAACAATAAATGCAATATGCAGTTTATAAATATATAAAACTTCACAAAAGACAATTAAAAACAAAAAGTAACAGCACAAATGGGGCTGCAAATAAACCATTTAAGTTCTAGATTTTCAGCTTACCTGTTTTTTCACTTTAATTTTGACTGACGGTGTACACCATCTGTCTGTTGGTGGAAACAGTTATTATGTGCGCTGTCTTGTAATTTGTAGGTTTTGATCTTGACGTCTTTTCCCAGTTTGGAGTACATAGTTTCCATTCAGCAATGCAAAAAGAGCTTCGTCTTGTAGAAGTCTCTGTTTGATCTTCTTTTTTACCGAGCCATAATTAACACTAGGGCTTTTAAAATCTGCAGTGATTCCTCACAGACCCTCTATCATGCCCTGGGTGCCCCAAAAATGCACTTTCAACAACCCTTACACAATCATAAATAGAAAAAGGTACTTAGTTTGTTCAGCGATTAAGGTGAAATAATGTGATGGTGGAGGTTATATGTGCCTGGGGGCTGGTGCTTTGCTTCTTCAGGCCTGGTTAGCGTGCACAATGCTATAGGCCAAATAGGCCTTGCAGATGTTCACAGGGGGAAGAAAACGCCAGCTGACAGCGCCTCTAGCTCTCACTTGCAGACAAATGTCTTGTGGACGGTGTGTGCGAGGCATCAGCAGTCCTCCCAGAGCGCTTCAATCTAAGATTCATGCAGAGTGCCGAAGAGAAAGGGCAGCCAAAGAGCACCTCCCAGAGGTGTTCCTTCCCGATATAATGCGGTGCCACACCTCTGCAAGGCTTCTCTTACATCCCGTCCCCGTTTCCCCCCATGCTGCTTCTTGATCCCTCAGGTTTTACACTTCGCTGTTTCAAAAAACCATTAAACAAATGTTTTTGCTTTGCTGAAATGTGAAAGATTATTAGATTGGATAACATTGTCATTGGAAGCTGATTTGTGCTGCTTATGTGATAAAAATAATAGTCATGATTAAAAAAGGGATGCACTGATCATTCAGCAGGTAACAGAATTTGTCAGATTTTTCATGTTAATAACTGAGAGAGCCAGCACCAAAACATCCATCCATTATCTGTACCCGTCCATCCTATGGAGGGTTCCAGGGGGGGCTGGTGCCTATCTCCAGCAGTCATGGGGCGAGAGGCGCGGTACACCCCGGACAAGTCGCCAGTCTATTGCAGGGCAACACAGAGACAAACAAGACAAACAATCCTGCACATACACACTCATACCTAAGGGCAATTTAGAGAGACCAATTCACCTAAAAGTTATGTTTTTGGACTGTGGGACAGGGAGAACATGCAGACTCCATGCAGAAACTCCAGGCCAGGATTTGAACCTGGGCCTTCTTGCTGCAAGGGCGCAGTGCTGTACTGCCCCACTGTGCAGCCGCACCAAAACATATTTACCTAAAATGATTTTTGCTTTAATTTGAAGCCTGGCTGAAAAAGCAACTCATGACTAAGGACAGAAAAGCTAGATGCTTCAATTGCATAGCAGGTCTCTGGATTCGGTCGATTTTCATCTTTACAAAACAGACCAGTGACCAAGAGATTTGACACTCTAAAATCCAAACTTGGGCTGTAATTTACTTGATGAAAAATTATGATGCACTGATTGCATGGCAGGTGACTAAATGTGGTTGATTTTTCACCTTTAGCAAAACTGACCGATGACTGAGAGGTCCTGCAATTTTATACAAACATCGTGGATTATTACTGTAATTTAAAACCTGACTGAAATATTTCAAGCACGGATAAAGAGTAAGCATTTATAGTTTACTGACAGAGACCAGCAATCAAAACCCACATTGACGTGCACTCAAAACATATTTATCTAGGATGATTGTTTTTCTTTAATTTGAAGCCTGCCTGAAACAGTACAGGCTTTAATTTATTTTTAGATAATTTTAAACCTGAATGATAACATTGATCAAGGGGTTAATTCTCATAAAGTGTAAAAAGGAAATATATTGACCAGTGTTCATGAAAGAGATGGGATCTTGTGGATCTGGTTCTTTTAAAAAAAACTTTTAAAAGATTCTTATCTTTAGATATTTTTTAAGAAGGCACTGTGGGATAACTAATTTGACATTTTTTTACTGAAAAGATTCGGACAATTAGAGGATCAATCTGTACATCAATACCAAACCCCATTCCAATTTCATCCTCACTGAACATCAATGTAGAGAAAATGTCTGAATACCAAAAACTAAACCAAAAGAACCTTGAACAAATCATTAACTAATTAAGCTCCTCTTGTTGTCTCCATATCTTACCCATAGTTTTTTCTGAAGAAAGTTTTCCCTGTCATTGGGTCTGATCTGATTTAAATAGTTAACTCATACCTCCTGTCAGGTGTCTTTCCCTAGGCTTTAAAACTGCAGTTATCAAAACACTACTAAAGAACAACTTGGACAACACGTTAATGCAGAACTACAAGCCAATCTCTAATTTTCCATTCATCAGCAAGATTATTGGAAAAGCTGTGTTTAAGCAGTTAACTAGCTCCCTAACAATGAACAACAGTTTTAATATTTTTCAGTCTAGTTTCCATGCTCACCACAGCACTGAGACTTTCCTTATCAAAGTTTTCAATGAGATCTGCATAAACACGGACTGTGGTAGAACCACAGTACTTGTACTTTTGGACCTCAGTGCAGCATTTGACACTGTTGATCAGGATATATTATTAGAATGACTGGAGAGCTGGGTCGGACTCTCTGGGACAGTACTTGGCTGGTTTGAGTCTTACCTTAAGAAAAGGAACTTCTTTGTTTCAATAAGCAGTTTTTCTTCAGAACAGAAATAAATCACATGTGGGGTGCCCCAGGGCTCCATCCAGGGCCCCTACTATTTAATATCTACATGCTCCCACTAACCAAGCTTATAACAACCAATAAGATTAGTTACCATAACTCTGCAGATGATACTCAGCTCTACATTACAATGTAACCAGGTGACTTTTAACCCATCCAAACCCTGAGTTAATGCATTGAGCAAATCAATTGATGCCATAACTTTCTCCAGTTTAATAAAAACAAAACTGAAGTAATTTTCTTTGGACCTAAAGAGGAACGATCAAGAGCCAGCACACAGCTTCAGTTAATACAGCTAGAAGCTACTGATCAGGCCCAAAATCTAGGTGTAGTAATGAACTCAGACCTGAACCTCCAGGGTCACATTGAAGCTATAACAAGGTCAGCATTCTATAACCTGAAGAACATTTCCAAGATTAAAGCACTAATGTCACAACAACATCTAGAAAAACTCATCCATGCGTTTATCTTTAGTCAGACTGATAACTGCAACAGTGTCCTCACAGGTCTTCCAGAAAAGTCAATTAGACAGCTGCAGCTGATCCGGAACGCTGTTGCTCGTTTCCTCACTAGAACCAGGAAAGTAGAGCACATCACCCCAGTTCTAAAATCCTTACATTGGCTCTCTGTAGCTCAGAGAATATACTTTATAATACTTACTAGTTTATAAAACAATGAATGGTTTACCACCAAAGTATCTGGAAGACTTCTTGTCACTATATAGATCCCACCCAGACCCCTCAGGTCTTCCAACTCTAGTCTACCAATCAGCCCCAGAATATCTGTAAGAAACCCAGAGAAGCAGCTTTCAGCTTCAAATCAGCTTCCCCTAGAGCTGCCTTTTAGTAAGTGATTAATAATAGTTGGAAAGTCATATGTTTAAATCTGTCATATATTTTGTGTCTCTAATGTTGTGTCTTATGCTTTTATTTTATTCCCTAATGATGTAAAGCACCTTGAATTGCTGTGTTGTTGAAAGTGTGCTATACAAATAAATGTGCCTTGCCTGTAACATAATCAATTTACATAAGTTATTTACCTTTGCACAAACAGTAGTTGTTCCATTTTAGTTGTGTTGCTAGTTTCTATCCTGTACTGTACTTCAAATGGGGTCTGTTCCTAGCATGCATCACCAGTGTACACTAATGGGTGCGCTATGTAGCTCGCATAGCATTGAACCATGTATTCGCTTGCACTGGAAAATCGAATACTTACCCCTTTAAGAACCAGTCTAGATGACAAAAAAAAAACTAACTCGTACATGTGACACTGTTCCCAATGTTAATGTTAAAGAGCTGGCCAACTCGGTTCATTTGTGAACCTTACGACTCCATCCAGAACATCTGTCACTCAAAAGCCTGAACTCGGACTGCAGTCTTCATACGGATATTGGTGGTTTTTACTTTTAATCGTGATGGATAAAATATTTCAACACTAAACTTGGTAATGCAACCACACTGACTGCTAAGCAGATGATGGAATTTGGTAGGTGTTTTAGCTTTACCGATCTGACTGTTAACAAGTATAGCTTACATACATACTATACATAAATAGTAAAGGATTTACTTTCTATACAGATGTGGGAGATTATCATAAAAGCTTACTGGAAGGAATTTGTTAAGCATAAACTTGACAAACTAAAAATGTCCTCACTGCTAAAACAGGAGTTTTCCTGTTTTAGCCCAATTGACCCTTATCTAGGAGATTTGATCATCAAAACTTGGACTCTACTTTTCTATTTAAATATTTTAATTTGAGTCCTGAGTAAGTATTTAATAAATTAATAAATTTAATTTAGCAATTGAAATACATGGCAATTGGTTTACTCATCATCTGTTATTCTAAATTGTTTATGTTATGTCATTTCTCTATGGTAGGCTTACTGTATTATTACGGCTCTAACAGTTGAAATTGTGTGGGCAGCTGAACAACATAATGCAGGCCTTTGTTTACTGGGATTTAAACTTATACTGTGACCTTATGCAGAGTACTTTCACAATGGGGTCTTTGTTCACTAAATGTTTTATGGGCTTAGATCTGTTGGAAAAACATAGCAGTGCTGTTGTAAATTAAGGTGAAGAAGCAGGATTTGGGAATGAAAACAGATAAGAGAATCAGAGGGGAGTGCTACCCTTTCTATTTCAGAGAGCAATCTGAGATCTTTCCAGGACCAGTCCAGATAAAGGAGGAATCCAGGAAGGCAGACCGAAACCAGAGACCTGGCAAAGTGGTTGAAGGCATCCGAACAACTAGCCAATTAGATTTTTCCATTTTGCTTTTATATATGGTTGGGTAAAAAGTATTTTCTTTTTTTTGTAATTCATCATTAAGGTAAAGGGGTGGGACGCTATAAGTTATACTTCTTCTCGCTCTCTTTCGAGTGTTTGCCTTATGTCATATATTTAAATGTCTGTCGTATGCATGTAAATTTGGGTGTATATACTGTAAGTATTCTTGGTTGGCATTCTCATTGGAAACACTCGGAATAAACATAAATATACCTTTGTAAACTGCTAAGTTAAACATCTTTGGGGGAAGGACTGCGACACGAAGTCTCTAAACTCAAAGATCCATTGATGTAAAATCTGGTGAAACTCTGCTTTAATAATTATATTTTTAAACTTTATAATTTACTCTTGACTCTTATTTCCAGTAAAAGAATCATACCTATTACCACAAGGCAGATGACTTAGATGAGGTCCGTTTCTCATCTTAGCCGAAGTGATTCAAAATACCAGTTAAATTTTTTTTTCTCCTAAAGAGTTTTTTTTTTTTTTTTGTCAAATTCTTTTTTGATTTTACATTACACTAAATCAGCTTACATCACGCACTTTAGATTCAGATTTCTAGTTACAGAAAGAGGAAGCTCTTTAACCTTTTAGAGAAATTCACAAGTAAAGAAATCTTAATTTTAGGTGTTTTAGTATTTTGAATTCAACTCGAAATTTTAAAATGTTGATGGTGCCATTTATATTTTTATATAAAAGTAGAATTAGGAGGTCATGGCTTTACTGAAATTGGAATTGGACGAGAACTGCAGTCAGCAGAAACCAGGAAATTAACTATCATAAAATCTGGACGGGTAGGCAAAAAACAATCCCAGCCTTTCCTTACACTCATGGTGTCATTTGTCTTGGACAACTCAAGGAAAACTGGCTATTTTCTCCAACGATAAGAAAGGAGGCCGAAAAACTTGCTGGAGCACTAACTGTAACAGCAAGTCTGTCAAAGAAGAATGAGGTGAGGAGGAAAAAGTTAGGAACAAAAAGGGGGATAAAGTACTGGCGTGAGGGGCAGATGAAGGATGGGCGACGCCAGGCGAGTGGCGGAGAGGCAGTGGAAGACAGTGATGTAGTGGTGGTGAGGGAAAGGAAAGAGTAAAAGTGGAGTAATAATGGATGAAGACAATAGAAGTGCATTAGAGCTAGAGGTGGCATTAGACTTTCTGTGGAAGGAGGGTTTGCATTAGGGACACATCTTGAATATTCCTTGATCTGTTTTATGCTTGGTTATGACATGTTCCAGGGTAATTCTTTTGAGTAGTTTTGTAGAAAAGCAGATAATTTGTATAGATTATCACAAAGATTTGGGTTGACAACGTCAGCGAGCCACAGAAAATGTACCCATCTAGATGATTTAAGAGAGATGAGTTTACTCAGCTTAAGTCTAAAACGTGCCAGAAAATCACGTTGTGACCCTCCCGTCTCCCCTTCAGCTTCCCTCCGTGGCTTTCTCCACACATGAGTCCGCACAGTCACACATGCAACCCCCTCCCCCACCACCACGTGCTCTCATGTGGCCCCAAGAGAAGCCTGTCACTGTGAGTGGCCTTCTGCCACGGGAGGATAAACTACATGTCACGCCGACGACTTTCTGTGGAATTCATATCAGAGGCAAAACAAAGGAGGTGCTGAGGTCACGGGGCATCACTCTTAAATTATTCATCCTCTTGCTTCCTCCTTCCGTCTCCTCTCGGCCTGTCGCCTACTTTGTTCTACCAGATCACAACAAGGGCAACTGTCAGTTTCCTCCTAGACTCCCATTTTTTTGGGATACAAAGTTAAATAAGCAGTAAACCGAGGTAAAAGTTATCGTTTGGGAGGGTATGTTGAGTTCAGGTTAATCCTGTGACGAGGTTCAGGAGAAGGAGTGTGTCTTCTACTTCTGAATGTCACAGCATCATAAAAATTTTAAAATATTCTTTCCCTCCCACTCGTCGTTTGGTCTCCCCGAGTGCATAATTCATCAGCGTCTTGGCAGCTGCTTGTTTGCATACACTTTGCAGGACGTCTCTGAGTCGGATGGCCTGGAGATTCGGGGGTAACTGATTCAAGACCATGTTCACAGAAGAGTATGGAGGATTTCGGCTTTATAGGTTTTAGGTAAAATCGAGTAACTGTGAGGATTTTGCACCAAAAACTCTTCTGGTTCACACTAGACAGTACATGAATAAAGAAAATCAAAAAAATAAAATGTACTACTATAATTTCTGCATTTATATACAGTTGAGCCCAAAACTATTCCTACCCCTGGCAGATTTAGATTCAGTCATTTTCATTCAACCAATACTTTTTTTTTCTTAAACTTGTATCTCAGATCATAATAAAACAGTGTAAAAGAATATCAAAATAAAAAAATAATGTATGTTTTTATTTCCTTTTTTATGGCTTGACAAAACTTATTTAGACCCTTGTTTGTAATTAACGATGCAATATTTATTGACGTTACAGCAACCAAAGCATTCTTTCGATCATATCCCCTACTCCAACGTCTCTCTGCCTTGGCTTTCTAACCATATAGCCAGAGAGAGCTTTAAAGAAAAATGGCAAAAACAAACGTGGTGGATTAGCAGTGCTTGCCAACAACTGATGGTTTTTATCCAGGACATGTTACTGTGGAATATTGTCTCTGCTGCCTGACCGGTATACAACTTACCATTTTACAGCAAAATTTTAGAAAAGTTTGTTTTAATTTAACTTAATTATTTTATTAATAAACACAATGTCCTGGATGAATTTCAGTCTGGTTTCAGGTAAACCACAGCACCGAGAAGGCCCTTTTGAAGATTTTAAATGATTTTAAGATACACAGAGCGTGACAGTGTTCGTTCTACTGGATCTAAGCGCTGCCCTTGATACAGTGGACCACACTATTCTTTTAACCCGTTTAAAACAGATTGGCCTCTGGTGCTGTTCATAAATGGTTCACATCCTATCTTACAGACAGGACCTTTATGATAAGATACTCAGTCCATTGTCCTTTTTCCTGTTACTTTTAAGTGTGTGCTTGCATGAGGGTTGGGTTGGGTGGGGGATATGTGGGTTCATTTTAATTCTGTAAAGCACTTTGAACTGCAATTTGTGTATGAAAAGCACTTTATAAATAAAGCTGGATTTGATTTGAATATTGAGCTGTTAGCACGTCATGACAGTCATGAGTCTGTCATATAGCACTAGTGTCTTTAATAGGAGTAGGAGTGTCTCTGATCCTTTGTGCCCACAGCATTACCATCCACTACGCTTTGAAGATATTTCGTTAGTTACAACATAAAATTTCCCTTTTCGATAAATATTTTTAAATTGAAATTAAATTTCATTTTGCATGTTTCTACTGGTATTTTGATTATTTGTCTTTGGCAATTCACCCAGTGACTGCTGGAGATGTGCACCAGCCTCCCTTCAAGGAAAAGCGGGTATAAACAATGAATGGCTAGATGGATGAGTCTTTGTAATGAGGTCAAACTGTTTGAGGTTGGAAGGCCTATTTGCCATCACCCTAATCCTTGGGACCCTCCAGAGATTATCTGTCTTTATGTCTGTCTGCATGTCTGTGTATCTAGGAAAACAACATTCAGGGTTCCATGTCTACCCCTTAAATATTAATTTTTTACAAGACAAAATTGCAAAATTAAATACATTTTAAACACTAAATTAACTGTTTTCATATATTTTCAGAGGTAAACTACTAAATGTTTAAGTTCATTAAGCCAGTGTTAGCTGTTGTTTGTTAGTAAAACATATTGTAATATAACTTTTTTTTCCATATGGAAAAATATTATTTCACAATATTATGTCAATATCTAACATTCCTTGGTGCTATTTGAAGATATCAGAAGGTCATTTTTGAATTAAAGATTTAGAAAATTCAGTCGTGATAAATAGAAAAATTCAACTAATCGATGTATTGCCCAGCCCTAAATTAGCATACTAATTTCCACAGAGACCTTGGCACTAACAATATTGAAGATGCCGTGACAGGGCACCAAAGTCAACGCGGTCCTTCTTCTAGGTCCATGTTTGAGACGCTTCTATAACATTCATTTTTCTTTCTTTTTTTTCTAATTCCAGAAACAGCTGTCTGCTCTGGGCCTGACTGAGGCCTGTGACCAGAAGGCAGCCGATTTCTCTGGGATGTCTGATAAGAGCAAAGGGAAGCTTCACCTCAGCGGCGTCCTGCACTGGGCTTCCTTGGAGATGGGTCCCAAGGCTGGAAAAGAGGAAGCAGACCTAGAAGAGAAGGTAGAACAACCCAAGCTGTTCTATGCCGACCATCCGTTCATCATCTTTGTTAGAGATAACACCACTGGAGCCCTGCTGCTGATGGGCGCTTTGGACCATGTCGAGGGAGAGCTCCTTCATGATGAATTGTAGCATCTCATCCTACCTCTTGTCTTTTTTGTTTGTTTGTTTCTTCCCCGGTCCCTCTCTGAGACAGCTTGCTGGTTTCTAAGTGCAGACATTGTCATTCACTGCGGCACACTTTCACATCACACTGTCATACGCTGACATCGCCATAGTCTTTTGGCTGACTGACACTGACACCGCCATATCCGACATTTACACTGTCACACACTCAGAGCGACACCTACACTGCATGTATAAATGATAACTCTGTACAAGACATTACTGAAGTTGACGGATACAGCCCAAACCTCCAACTCAAGAGAGAAAATCGATGACATCTTTTCTTTTTTTCTTCCAACATCTGCCCCCACACAAAAACTTTTAGAGACTGATCAAGTCAACAGAAACAACAAACAAGAACAGCTTTGCTCACACACAGATGAGTGGTTAAAGAGGCACAGCATTTAAACAGAAGCTTCCTTTGTCCCAAAAACACCAGGACGGGATCAGGAGTGACACCGTGGTTGCTCTGAGTTGCCGGAGACCCAGGACAGGGTCCTTTGAGGGTCATCAGAGAAAGATTGATGGATCACCCAAGTGCTTATTGATGAGCCAGATAATGCTAATGACTATGTGTTACAGCGTGTGTCACCAACATGGAGAGGATGGGGGGAACCTTTTAATCTCTTAAAGCCATCGCTGATCCGTGATGCCGTTATATCACTGGAAACAAACTTGACTGACGTTGCTTGGGTGAAAAATAACAACTTCAAGGTCAATGAGTTATTGATGGATGGTATCTTTAAATAAATAATCTAAAATCAATAATCCTACTGTGGTTTTAGTCTTTTTCTCCATTATAGACAGATATTTATGGTGCGTTCACTTTGTACTCAGAAGTGAGAATTCCCTTGTTTCAAGTTGGGAAAAAAAATAGAATGACCTCTGAAGATAGAAACCGGACATCAAAAATCGATCAACCCTGAAGTACTCGGGGTGTTTTCAAACATGAGGTGTATAAAACTAACTTCGGTTCATATGTGTAGATGGGAAGATGGCAACAGAAATAGGGTGTGGACCAAAACAACCATACCAAGACCGTTTGAAATAGGTGGTCTCTGTACGGTTCCAAACAAAAGTGAGAGGGATTTATTTATGGTGTGAACGTGAACCGACCTTGATCCGACATAGCTACCAGGTGAATACTGCAACCTTTGAACTAAATTGCTTCCTGTAGCCAGATTTGAGTTGAGTAAACAAACTAATAAACAATGGCCCTGTGTGTTCAAAGCCCCATGCTACTTTGAAGACATCTCAAAATCTTTTGTTAAACTACTCAAATGATTTTGTCTACAATTGTACAGAGAAACATACTAATGATGTGAATCAATTCTCCATGTTTTCTGCAAGTCGGGAACACAGCATCTACTTCCTGTATTTAAATTCGGTTCTCCCGCTCTGGACACATCTGACCAATGACTAAATTTTGGTTCGCTTAAAGTTGTTCTCTGTGTGAAGAACTGCAAAAGTTACAAGAGGGTTTGACACATACAGTGACCCGCAAATTATCACTACCACTACTATGTTTGACTATTGGTATGAAGATGTTTTCCAGAAATGCTGCTAGATGTAACTGGATGCATACCTTCCAAAAAGTTCCACCTTTGTCTTGTGAATTTAAATACATATATATTTTTTTACGTTTTTAGGCATCATCAAGGTTGTTGTTTTTTTAGCAAATCTGAAACTGACCTTTTGTGTTCTTTTAGCCTTAAACTCTTCAATGGATTCCAGTTTTACCCAGTCTCTTTTCTTTCTTTTTTTTGGTTATGTCCCAAACCCTTAAAAATGCCCCGATTACAGAGATGTGTTGTTTTGCAAGATCTTCTAGTCAAGTTCTTGTTGTCAGACAGGCAATGCTCCCTCCAATTTTTCATGTGTCTGAGCAAACACACAAACGCCCTGAGCGGTCCCTTGGACCACTGTGAGCAACATCAGATGTGTGCACTGTGGTCATGCCAGCATTGCATCCATCCAGTTTACATAGATTATTAAAATAATCTAATTACAGCATTTACATTTCAGTGAGACTACTTACAAATTAAGTACAGTATCCCACTTACAATGAAAATGACAAAGATCTTATTCATGACCCGTGTAGTGTGTTAACAATATTGTAAGTATAAATATCTCATTGTAATTGTGGAGAAACATTAACTGCCAAGTAAGCCAACCTAACTATGAACTCAAATTTTGAAAACACACTTAACATTTTTATTATAAAGGTCTGACTTGTATTATAAGCATGAGCCATTGTGTGAAGCTCTTGCTGAGCATTGGGTAAGAGAGTCTGGGAGAGGTTCCTCTAACTCTTTGTTTGCAAAATGCAGTATAGGGCAGCTGTAGCTCAGTGGTAGAGTTGTCAGCCTGCAACCCAGAAATTGTGGGTTCAATTCCAGCTTCCATGTCATTGTGTCCTTGGGCAAGACACTTCACCTACCTTTGCCTACTGGTGTTGGCCAGACCCATGGACCGGAAGCAGATAGGCGTGACTTAGGCTCCCTATTGTTTGTGTTTGGAGCGTGGTCCTGCTCCTGAACCTAAGTTAACATATTACCTCTGTTTAATAGCTGCATTTTGTATTAACTGTGGTTATCTTTGTCTGATATAACAATCTGATTGTAGATCTGAAACATCTGAGTGTGACAGAAAAGCAAAAGAATTTCTAATACTGGGCTATAGAGACCAAGAGAACCACAGGGTCATGGCAGAAATACACACAAAGTAACAAAACAGTGATAAGGGGACTGCAAAAAAACATTGGTAAAATACCCAAAACATACACCAAAAACATGAATTGATTCTACAACTTACTTCAGGTCTTTCTTATTGTTAGTGCAGCTCAGAAAATGCCCTTTAAAAAGAGAAATCTACTAAAACATGCTCTTAGTTCTCAGCATGAATATAAATGCTCCAAAGCGGTTGGCTATCTCTCTGCTTTTTCACTGAAGTCAGTAAGTCATCTCTGCAGTCGAACACAACAAACATCTGTTCCCTTGTACTCCAAGCCGGCTCTTTCTCCTGACCCATCTTGGGCTTTTACCAGCAGCGAGGTGAAAATGGAGGGTGCCCCTTAGCATCTCTATCAGCAAGCTCACCCTCAGTTGAGTCACTTCTATGATTTTTCTTCTAAAGGCCAAGTACTGTGTTGTAAATGGGACGACTGCGCTCTGAGTGGTCCTCCTGCTGTCTCATTCTTTCTTTTTCTTTTTTCCCCCTCAATTGCTTGGCCCGAGCAAAAAGTGAACTCATCACACATGACAGGAAGTTCACTTTCCCACTTTACATTATGTTTTATTTAAAAACAAGGATTAAACGTTAAAACCTGATTTTATTATTTATTATTAATATGTGAGGAAAGCTGCAGCTGGTGGGGGTGTCAAGCCATCACAAGAAATAAATAATGTTAATTTACCTTTTCAAAAAGCCATATAAATGTACAAACTGATACAAATATTTCGAATAACAGGAATTGCATTTTAAGTTGCCTAATTATCCTGAGCAAATTCAACTACAGTTTGTAAAGTGACATGGTTCAGTTCAGTAAAAGCATCAGAGATGTAGGACGAATACCCAATTTATTAACAATAGTTTCATGCTCGTCTGAGATCAAATAAACTCTCTCTGTGCTAATTAATGTTGCATTCGATTTGTTGCAGCTCAGATCTGAGAATTGTGTTTGCATCCAAGTTGAGCATGTTCGAGGCAGAAAAGCACCAGAATTTAATAATTGTAGAAGTGGCAACTATTCATAACAAAACAAGCCAAAAACAACATAATCTATTTCTCCCAGTTTTATCCATTGAAACACCTTAGGAAAACGTTAACAAAAAGTGTGCCAATGGTTTATTGTGATACGAAAAGTCAGAAGTACTGGCGGCGACCTTATTTGAAGTTTTGGTCTTTCTGATTTAGATTTTTTCAAACAGTTCACCCAAACAGTCTATCCAGCTACTGGGGGAAGAAATATTTCCATCTCAACAGCATTATTTTACTAAAAAAGTTGCAGGATCTGTCTACATCTCGTGTTTTGACATAGAAAGAGTGGTAAGCTATGTTCACGTTGCAGATTTTAATGCTCAATTCTGATTTCTCGATGTTTCTCAGATGTTTATGTATGTATAGCAGTTTGGCAATTCCTGCACTGTCAGAATTGACAAAATCTTGACAAACAGATACAGTATGTAATGGATTTAGTACCACATATGAAAGTGACCTGGGTCGGATTTGAAAAAAAAGGGATTTGTGCTGTTCAGACTGTCATAAAACTGTCATCTTAATCCCCTCCTAAGACATTTTCTGCTCCATTAAACAAGTATCAGGAAATACATAGTGATATTAGGATAAACTAAATGTTCAATACATTATGCAGCTCTCACATTAGTATGACTGTTAGTTCTGTGGGTGAATAGAAACAAAAACAACCACCACATACTGAAAACAATAATCAGTTTTTTTTTATACCAGCTGGTTTTTCAAATTGTAGATTGGGTCAAGTCGGCCATTTCTGTAGTTTGACAGCAGAGATACAGCTGCGCAAAAGTCCAGCAGCGCAAAAAGTTTTTATTGATACATACAAATGATTGTTACTACATCAATAGTAATAATGAATTGTTGTGCCGCAGATAGGTAGGATTTGGCTATGAATAATTATGAATAATTGCTTAGGGCAATTATTAATAAGATTAATAATTTTATGTAAAAATTACCAAGTTTAGGGGCACCATCCTGTTGGATTCCAGGAACATTTATATATATATATATATATATATAGCCAAATTGTTCAGTCTCAGATAATTAAACAATAGATGAAGGAATAAATTCTAACGCTGTGGACATTAATTGTAGGCATCACTCCAAGTAATCCTAGACAACTTCTCTTTAAGATAAGGGGACTTTATTTAGGAAATAGAAAATCCCATCTATTCTAAAGCATGCAAAAATTACTACAGATCTTAGACAATAATAATAGGTGAACATTAAACACAATTAACATGAAATGAAATCAGTGAGACAGCTGAGGTTCGGGTCAGAAAAGGAGGGGGGGGGCCTCACTCCAGGGGGCTCAAATCACAGATAGGCTAGGAGACAAAGTCATAAATCTCAGCTCTGTGCCAAGATGGAGGGGAGGACATGGAGTCTAAGAAAGAATCATAAAACTTGCTTTGGCTAAAGGAGCACATGAGGGAAAACAAGAGGAAGGAAAAAAGAAAGGCGTGATCTGCTCAGGATAAAACAGACAGTTTCAAAGACAGCAGTTTCACAGCTCAGACTTATACGTCCGACGACGCAAAAATGAGCAAACAGGTACAGCGCTTAAAAACACTTTAACCAACAATGAACGAGAGCTAACTCGTTAAAACTCTATTTTCTCTGTTTATCTATGCCCAGACACATTATTAGTATAAATGAACCAGTTCAGTCCTACTTTGCCTTGAAGGAGGTCCAGTCCACTAGGAGGAGAGTGAATTGTGTCCGTAGTTGAGCAAGAAAAGGAAGAGTTATAAAAAAAAGGACCGTGTGGCCCAAAGGCAGGCTGGATGGCCTGCAGGATCAACGTCTAATGAACTGTCTTGGAACAGCTCTTATGTCGTGCACCCTGGTTACGCAGACGGGGTGTGCACTTCGAAGTTTTGAAATGAGTTCTTCCCCGGTCCAGCGGGTCAGAACAAAAGAGAATCTTCACCGGTGAGATGTCCTCTGTTCAGCAGTAGTCCATCCAAGAACTTCTAGCTGGAGAACAATTCAAAATGGGCGCGACTGCTCTTATAGCCCCCTTTGGCCGTGATGTCATCGCTGATGTCACTGTGGGTGGTCACGGACCAATAGGAGTGTGTTGGGGGTCACTGCTAGGATTGCTGGGAAATGTGGTCTGCTCAGCCCATCTTTGAAATAGCTCCCAGACATTCAAAAGTCTGTTCAGTTCATCTTATGAGAAATGCAATCACAACAGAATAATAATTGCAAGCAAGGGTTTCGACCTCTTTAGCGACCGAGCTAACACTAGCGCCAAGCTAACATCACATAAAGCATTTGAATCTCATCTTTTCCAAGACAAAAATGCCAAAACGTAGATATGTCAAACCGAAAACACGCATATCCTCTATATCATGAGCAAGAACACTGATTGTTGACAGTAACATGTGAAGAAAGATGCACCAGCTAACATCAAAGCTATCACACACATTTTAGCGTTAGAGCTTACCGAAGTGCTGTGTCCATTGTTTCCATAGATGGTAGGAAAAGACCCCTCAGTTAGACACAGTCTTTCAGTAAATCCTAAATCCTGGCGTAGGTTGCTGAAGCAGTCTTCTGTGAAGTGTTTTGCACATACAAGAATGACTTTACCAACCACTGTTGGTACATTTCTGTGGAAAATAAAAGCCACAAAGATACTTCTAAGAGGTTCTGATCCTGGGAGACGGTGTAAACTAGGGTGGCGATTATTACACCCAACAACTTAACATTTTTGTTTATCCGCTGGAAACTTCGGCATCCTTAAGGTTGGACTCTTGACTTGGGACTACAAATGCGCGGTAAGTGTGAAAATTGGCAGATTTACGGAAGTGTTTGGCCAGGATTCACTTGCCTTATTTGCCTGTGCCGCTGCAAATAATTTGATGTAATAGACAAAAAACTAAATTGGCAGAAGAAAAATCTGAACTGACTGAAAAATTTGACCAAAATAGAAACTAAGGGTGTATTCAGACCTGCACTATTTGGTACACTTTAAACGGACCAGGGTTGTCTAGAACGCTGGTTCGGACCTTTTATGCAAGTATGAATACACACAAACGAACCCTGGTGTGAATCAGAGAACCTGACTGAGAGCCACTTTTTTAGGTGGTCTCTGTCTGCTTCCAAATGGACTCTGGTGCGGTTCGCTTCAGGTGTGAATTCAAACTAGTGTTGATCCGAACAAACTCCAGGATACATGTGCCTTTTTAGGCTTAACAAGCCACCGTAGCAAGATAAGTTCATACCTGATCCTCCGTCTTCTGTTTACCCACGGTGCTGCCAGCATGTTGTGGGTCAGGCCACGCAGAGCACATCGTCTCCTTCGGGCACACATTAGCAGACGCTGTTCCAAAATTTGAAACAGAGCGTTGTGAAACCTGCATTAAATGAGCTGCTCTTGACACTCAATATGATTTTGCAGCTCCTATAACAGTGCAAATATGCAGAGCAGGAATGCAGCACGTAGGATTTCAATGTTTTCCTCCATTTTCGGGTCTGTGCTCTGTGTGCTGCCCTAGTCATTGCTATGCAATGGCAGCACCGTTCGTCACACACGTGGATGTGTTTACAAAATATAGTTCATTTGCAAAAAGTACAGTGTGAATGCGAACCGCACCAAATAATTAGGTCAGCTTTTGGTCCGGACCAAACTAGCGGACCAAAGGACTTTTCTGGTCTGAATACACCCTAAAGATATCTTTTCAGAATCTGAAGAGACTAATTAAAACTTTTCTCCACTCCTAGGGTCTCCAAATACACAGCAAAAGGCATTTACATTTTTAAAACGTGGATTTAGCATGATATGTCCCCTTTAAGAGTAAAAGGAATAGTTATTATCAACATGTATTTATATCTGTACATGCAGTAAACAGTGCTGAAAGTTGTGTCAGAGTGGAGTCAGACATCAATGAAAAGTGAAACTTAACAACAACTAATAGACAAGTAAATTATACAATACAATAAAGTAATACAGTGGACCCCCAGCGATGATTTTAATAATTTAGAGTCACATAACACAGAAAAATATGCAAAAAGAAGAATCTGCTAATACAGAACTTTGAATAAGTGGGGGTCCACTTTACTCAGAGTCAAGGTAACAATACTCACAAAACTAACAGCAATACTTGGAGCCAAGCTAACAATAACACTAAGAATCAAGCTAACAATAATAATCATTCAAGCTAACAGCAACACTAAGAATCAAGAATTGTTAATTAACAGTTAGCTTGTCTGTGTCAAAGTAACCTCAATACTCAGACTCAAGCAAACAAAAATACTCAGTCGACCTGACAGTAATACTCACAGTCAAGCTAAGGGTCTTCTTCTTCTTCTTCTTCTTCTTGTTTATTGGCGGGTGGCATCTAACGTCTAGGTGCATTTCCGCCACCTACTATGCTGGAGTGTGAGTCGGAGTAAGAGCGTTCAAGCTAAGGGTAATACTCAGTCTAGCTAAAGTACTCTGAGTTGAGCTAAAGGCTACTTGGAGTCGAGCTAACAATATTCACAGTCAAACTAACCAAAATACTCAGACTCGAACTAACAGCAATACTTACAGTCAAGCTAACAGTAATACTCAGTTTAGCTAAAGTATGGTGACCAGGCGTCCCGATTTACCCGGGACAGTCCCTTTATTTAGCCAATTGCCCTGTGTCCCCAAGGATGTTTACAAACCCATTATGTTGTCCCGATTTCAGCCAGCCTTTGTCCTGAACATCCCGAATTTTTAACCAATGTAATAGTTTAAAGCGCACAGAACAAATTGTCTTTCCACGTCAATCACAAAGTTATCATAGTGATGGTAATAAACCAATGAAAAAGCACTTTCTCAGAAAAGTGCCGGGAAAGTGAATATGCTGCGTTTTGTGCTTTATGTAAGTGTGAGTTCTCCGTTGCTCATAGTGGGAACATAGACGTGCAGAGCTGAGTTAAAGCTAGCAAACAAAAGCGGTTGCACAAAAGAGTCACTAATGTTTGGGGAGAACAGTAATGCTGTTATCTTGTTTTATTCTAAACAGGTTGAGGTCCGTTTTTATTGTTCACAAAAGGGCTTTTAATAGTGCCCCAACAAATGGGTTTCAAAAATATAGTACAGTTCCGATAAAAATGTTGAACTAAAAATAGATTACAAAAGAATTTCCTTATTTTGAATATAGACGTTCAAGTATTACTACTTTTGCACTTTCTACAATAAAAAGCTGTTAGGCAATAGGTCACCAGCGAGAGGATATCTCAACCTTTAATTTTTGGTCAAATTTAGGTGTCCCAGTTTTTAGTTTTGAAAATCTGGTCACCCAAAGATAAGGTACTCTGAGTTGAGCTAAAGGCTAACATTTACTTCTGATGAAAATTATTAGCTACAGCTACACAGAGATAACAGTGACAAAGAGTTGTGCTATGATGTGATCCATTTTGCAGCAATACTTTACTACTTTACTTAAGATGTGTTTTATTTTTCACTGGATTAAGAGACTACTTTATAATCTAAACATTGCTTTATTTTAAAAAAAGGTAACCCTTTCTCTGTAAGACAATTTTAAAACATTAATAATTGAACGAATGCCGTTTTAAAGCACAAATAGCCTACTCTGGGATACATTACTTACTTCTCAGGTAGGCTGGATAAAAAGAACGCAAGGCTGCTTCCCAGCACTGAATTGATTTTTTTTTACCTTGCCTTCTCCTTGTAAGTCGCATTATGTTTGGCTAGCTGTGAGTCAATGTAGACATGCATGTGTTTGTCAGTGTTCTGACCTGAATAAAATGTGAAGGCGAGCCAGCTGGGAGCTGGTGTTAGAATAAGCAGGATTGATGTGCTCACAGCAGACAGCCTCAGATCCATCATCGGCCTGTCTAAATTGAGCCACAGGTTTATTCATTGTGGAGTGTACCTGCAGTATTGTGCCCTTTTACAGGTCTGAGCTGCGCAGGAGGCCTCTGTAGAGAAAACGCTGTGGCAACACTCGCTGTTGCTAAGCAGAGCTGTACAAAGGGGGCTAATTTGGGTAAAAGCTGGAACACTTGAGTGTTTGAAAAGACTTTGTTGAATGCTGTGAATCAGACAGACCAGCTGTGCGTCTAGACAGTGTTTCTTACAGTAGCAATATAACAGGACAGATGTAGCCGATATTTACTTGTTTTTACCTTTCATGAAAGTGAACTTCTTTTCTGCCTTTGTTTCTAGGCTTTCAAGGCATCTGGGAGGAAAACACTACCAATGTGTTGTGTGTGCAGACAGATGGACAGTCGGACTGAAATGTTGTTCTTTAAATAAAACACTGAAAACAGCGAGGATGCCAAATGCAAACAGCATTTTAAGAGGAAAGGCAAAAAGGGACCAGTTTTATTTTCTCCCTTTTAAATATTTTATTTCTCAATTATTCATTTGTGTAAATGGAAGAAACGTCTTGACTCTGGTTGCATGGAAGCATTTGGTTAGTGTTTTGACAAAGTTTGTGCTACACTTCCAAGTCTTGTCATGTGTTGCCACAAAAATTGAATTACTGATGCTGGTTCAGGGCTTTAAATCTACTTCCATGCACCCTTGAGGCCCAGCGGCAGCCAATCCAGCTCGGGTTGGAAGTGAAAAATAGAAATAGTTTCATGACTTTAATTCATAGCTGTCTGAAAAGATAGCAGTGGCATTTTCCACATTGCTGGAATCAGGTTGTGACCATATTTGCACCATGATGAATGCAAAGATGCACAACACTGTGAAATAATTTTAAGTAATCACAAAAGTTCTTACATTTTACCAAAGAAAACTAGATTTTCTGTTCATTTTTTAAAAGTGGTCTTAATCCATAGTTGTCTAGACTTTCTAAAGGTTTTTCAATTTTCTTTATTAAACCAGTTAACCTTACTATATTTGAACACATACTCCCTACAAGGCATGTACACAGTCTTCAAAACGTATGACTTTTTTTTCTAGCATTCCCCTTATTGCAATATTACACTCAATGACTTACTGCAGAATGTCTACAGTCATACTCACTCCGGTGATCATAGTCTTAGTTTTGTGTGAAGGTTTGAGTAGGTGTGGGATATCGTTTGCCTAAGGTGTGCTGCAACGACACTTGTGAATGTGTATGGTCATGTGTATCTATCCAGGCTTTCAGTGTATGTATTATTAGCTACCAGCCTCTTTTTAGGGACAATTGTAATATTTCCAGCATGTTTTCTAGACTAAGAGCGTATTCACACCAGACTTGTTCAGTTAGCTTAAAAAAAACTCACATTTGTTTCCTCCCTTGGGTCGGTGTTAATAAAACCCAGCGAACTCTGGGACGCAACAAACAAGCGGTTTCAAACGAATCCTGGTGCGGAGCAAATCAGGTGTAAAAGTGACCGAACTATGACCCACCCAGTAAACAAAAATCGATGTTTTTGGTCTTGGCAGGCCCCCGTCGTTCTGGCGCCTTATGGGAAATAATTATTTGTCTAGCTCAGTGACTCGCAACACAAAATAAAACTAGCTATGAGCTAGTTTCATGCTCATGAGCCATGGTACGACATGGTCTCCGAGAAGATGTGCTGCCTACACGTTTACCTGTCCGATGGCTGAAAGAACTTAGCACACTTGTCTTTTTGTTGAGAATCTCTGGTCCTCCTGCATGTAATCACAGTGTGAATAGGAACCGCAACATAAATGGAAAAGAAAAAGAAAATTTGGCCCGGACCAAAGCACGTGAACTCGCGGACCTTCCTGGTGTCAATACGCCCTTGAGAACAGAACACGTGGATCTTTGGTAAACTGGGTAGTTTCCTGGCACAGATCCTGCTTTTAAGCATAGTCCACAGAAAGGAAGGCTATTAGAGAAGCCTACTATTAGCCTGCATTATCTGTTCCAAAGACAGTTTAAATGTTTGGAAGGATACCCCAGTTGGATCCAAGTGTTCAGAGAAAACACAGAAACTACCATGACCCAAGGCTGTCATAAACTGGAAGGTGTTGGAACAACAGTGACATCAATATTCCCAGAGAGAGTGTCAACAAAGAAAGAAGCAGTTGTTCTAAAATCAACGCCTGTGAAAATCAAGTAATACCAACATTTAAAGCTGTCCAAAAGGACAACCCAAATGAGTTAAGAAAAAAAAGTTATGTGAGCAGATTTATGTCGGGAGAAATCAAGGAGATATTTAAAACCTTATAACACTGCACTAACTGTCAAGAATGGCAGTGGTAGCATCATGCTGATAGTGTATGGATAGTGTATTGCACACATTGAAAAGGAATGTCAAAGTTGGAGGAAATCCTCAAACTTCTTTACCTTGTCTCAAATCAAAACCTAGGTGGTTGACACTTGAAGTATATTTCCATCAAAAAAGTAGGACATTTTTAGATTAATTTCACATATTTACAGTAACAAATATATATTCATAGATAGATAGATAGATAACATTGATCTATGATAGTCCAGTTTAAAAAAATATTGCTAATAAAGGCTAAACATCACATTGATGTTTTCTTTCTACAAGAGCACATAATTAATATGCCAGAAGCAGAGGCTTTGCTGCAGGCCATTTTAATGTTATTGATCACTGTCAACTGTTGTGTCTTCTCTAGCCACCAATCACACCGTACACAGCAGTTTCTTGTCTTTTTCTTTCCAGCAACGGTATATATTTTTTCATTAGCCCCCATCTTCTCTTCTCTGTTCCCCAATAACCTGTCTCCTTTATTGCACACAGTCCTTAGAATGTGACATCTTGGGAAACTGAATCAAGGTTTCAATAAAGTCTGGACTGCTGCGGGCTCTGACAAGTGAGGTGGATGGAGAACAGAAAGAGACTCGAGGAGGACATATCAGTTCAAGAGAGATAAATAGTTCATGAAGCTGTTGACTCCACCATTTTATTACTTTTGTCTATGAATTTTCTACCTGCCTGCAGCTCTTGCTGTCCACACATTATTCATTGAGTGCCCCACGGACTCCAGCTGTCAATCCCAGAATTAGGAGTTGATGGGAAGGAAAGAATAAATTTGAAGGTGATTTCTTTTCTTTTTATAAGCACTCAGGTGTTTGCATACAGTACCAGGCAGAACTTTGATCTTCTGCAAAGGGTACCATCGAACCATGTAGTCATTGTAGATGCATTCAGAGAAATATGGTTGTTTTCTGAAATAAAAGTGTTTTGCCACAAAAAACTTTGTTTTACTTTTGTTCAAAACAGGTAATTTTTTTTCTTACTCCAATTAATGGCTGAATTTTTAAGTTTCAATATGATGCAATAGCAATAAAGCTAATCTTTGAGGCATTTCACATACCCTTCCCAGGGATGCATATAACCTCTGAGGATAAAGTATCTCATGTCTTGGTGCTAGAAAAACACAAACAAACTCTGCATCCTCTCAGATGGAAAATGTTGGTTATTTGTCGTCAGTTTATTGTATTGGCAGTGCGGTTACTAGGTAAAACGTAAAGTTTAAAACACCAGACTTTTCTCTCTGGTATTAGCTCCTCTGTTAACAGAGGTCTTGAAAAGTATTAAAAGTTGATCAACTGATTTAAGGAAAATTGAGAGCTTTAAAATGAATCAAAAAGTCTTAAATTTGGCTAGTTTTGACATGTTTTATGAAGAAGTTTGTCTATCAAATATAGCCTAATGTAAACTAATAAAATACAATAATTTTCCATTCTTTTATGCCGGTTGTTTGCTCGCGTTTCGTGACTTTAAAGTAACACTAAGTAAGTTTTGCTCTCTGGGTCCCCCTACAGTTGGGAAAAATGTATTGTTTTCTACTACTGTCGTAAAATCTGTTATGGTTACACCAGGGGATTCACATTTACAAGCGATACCCTCTAACGTTACAGATTTTCATGTCTTGGGCAGCCTTTGTGTCAAATGTCTTCATCCCAGGTACATTTTCTATATTTCAGCATGTCATATGTACGGCGGCGTAGAGCTGTCAGCCATATAATAAAGAAATTAGACCGTATCACGTTATAACGTTATTGTAAAAACGTGAAAACCACTTGAAACTAAAACGTTATAACGTGATAGTTTCACGTGTTTACAATAAACTATCACGACATAACTTGATACGGTCTAATTTCTTTATTTCTTTATTATATGGCTGACAGCACTCAGGTGATCTGTGCTACCTCCTCAGAATGTCTTACCGTAGCGCGCATCTGTCAGTGCTACCCCTTGAAAAGTATGTTTACATGCCGAAAACAACAACTGTTAGCTTTGATGTTAAACATAATTATCGGAAAATATTTTTCAAGTGATGGGATTGAAGTGGCAGTTTAGCAGTAATGCCTAACATAGCAAAAAATAATGAAGAACGAAAACTTTTCTTTCAATCCACAGAACATGCTACCCGTTTAATATAAAGCTAAAACTAGCACATAAAGATGCTCTAAAAACCTTGATCAGAATATCCTACCAGTTAAATAGGCCTATAGATGAATAGCACACTCTGGAAATCTGTTAGTTTGTATAGCAGCTAATGAATATATACCAAGCCAGTAAGACGTGGAGCAGATAGCAGTATTACTTCAAAATATTCAAATGTAGTAGCCTATGATAATATGCACAAATAGCCCGCAAAATACACCGCATTTACTGTACGACTGTAATTAATGGGACTTGTTTACATGCAGTGTAACGATATCACAGAAGTGAAACTAACATAGGCTACAAGGGCTGTCATGTAAACTTGAAACTAGTAGCTTAAGGAAAACCTTAAAATATTTTGAAAAAAAATTAGCCAGTAATAAAATGATTTTAATAAAACTCACCGTAAACTTCAAAGAAATAAAACAGCCGAAATGGATCTTCCAGGTAGGAATTCTTGATGACCGATTTGCCGAGTAAGCGAATTGTGACGTAACATCAAAATGTGCATGGAGGTAGCACAGATAGTCGGAACACCGGTGTACAGATGAATACAATTTCGGCTCCGTCATGATGACAATTGTTCAAGCTACCTTCTGCTAGGTATCTTCCATTTATATGTACCTGCCGAGTATGCTCCACCCAGAGAGCCTTGCAGGACGCTGCACCTACCGGCTTTTGTGAAGCCGGCCGTAAAGCAAGTCACATTTGAACTACAAAACCGCTACCCGACGACCCAAAGTTACATAGTGCTGTTATGGCCGATAGAGGGCCGCGAAGCCAATGCTGAAGTGCCGTTTCACCCTGTTATGAGTTGATCAACCACTGACACAAGTTCGGAAACATTATTTTAAGGGGAAAAAAACTCTTTAGTGTTGCTTTAAGTACTGTTGCTACAGACGTGCTGTCGCTGACGTGATCTATCCCGCTAATTGATAGTGAAGTGCAGCACAGCAAAGCAGCACTACCATAAATGATGTAAACTTGCTGATTCTTGGCAAGGATTTTAAGGATTTTAAACGGTGCCTGAGGCCTGTGGCCAAAAACAACAGGGAGGCTTACTGTGCATTCTGTAAAAACAAGATTAGTGTTGCCTCAATGGGCATTAACATGAATAGAGCTAGCCACAAAACCGCCACCGCAAACATCCGCAGCGATCAATTGCCAGTTTTTGTTCTAAAGCTGCTGCAGCGGGAGCAACTGTGGCACCTTTAGGACATGAAGCAGCTGTGAGTACACCACTCCCCAACCACCTCCACTGCAACGACTTCAACCCCGTCGTCTGCTGCAGCCGACCTCAGAGTGGCGCTAGCAGGCACACCAAGGCAGCGGACTGAGGTTTGGTGTTTACACACACTGACTGTTTCCTGATTCGGCCATTGCAAAACTATTTAACAACTAAAAAGTGTAACGTTAAAAATCTATTGGTGCACTGCAATAAAGTCTTAATTAGTAATTTAGAAGGTCTTAAAATGTCTTGAAAAGGTATAAAAGGTACAAATCTTCTCAATCACTATGCAGGTATTACTGGTGCCTTGTTTGTAACTTCTTCCAATATGTTTCAGTGCAGGTATGAGATGCAATAAACCCCTGATCTGGATAATATGGAGAGCAGGTTGAGATTGCTGCCACCTGCTCACTGAAGCCACACAGTCACTCTGCTCTCATCAGTTGAACTGATGCAATTAATTACTCCTTTCTGCCTGGGAACACACTGCTGGCATTTACATGTGCTGACCCATAATCCCTCCTGCACCACCGTGTGTTTGCGTGTCCGTGTCAGCACGCGCTCTCGAAATGAACAGCTGCAGAGCGTGGACACAGATCAGGCCTGTACCTTCAGCCGCCTCTCTGGCAAATGCACATTCTGCTGTACCTGCCCGGTGGCGTTATTCGACGAGACAGCTCCCTGTATAATCTGCGTGGTGATTCTGTTTGGGTAATATCGGAGAAGGTTTCGGTGCCACCTGCTACTGTGGTGAAATTACTGCTGAGAAATGGGGCCAGGTGGGCGTGGGGGTGCTGGAGTGAGACCACAGCCTTCTCTAATTATGATATACGGTGTTGTAATAGGGCGATACATGTTTTTGGGTGTAATTGTTCAAACCTTATTGCCTTATGTCACCACAGTGTGAAAAGTCTAACATGTTTCACTGAGGTCTTCCAAGTACTACCTTAGATACTGAATATGTATATATACATATGTGTGTATATATGTATGTAATATTTGCGTTGGACTGGTGACCGGCCCAGGGTGTACCCCGCCTCTCACTCCGTGACTGCGGAGGTAGGCCCCAGCCCCCCGCAACCCTGCATACGATGGAGGGATACAGATAAGGGATGGATGGATATACATTATATATGTATATTTAAACTTCCACAATGTTTAATATTATTTACTGATGAGGGTTAATAAATGTAGTACATTTTAATATTTTAAATAAAAAATAAACTAAAAGTCATACTGCGAACATAAAAAAAACATAAGAAAAGCACTAACCCTAACCCCCTATCTTATCAAAGCAATAACCCTTGGTCACAACTACGGTCTGAAGAATACCATCCACTGACTATACAACACATTGAACTTTATAGCAGCAAGGTAAGAAAGAGAAACTTGATTTCAGCTGCAACAGAAGGTATAATCATGGTTTTAGTCTTGTTGGTTTTTAAAACAAGGTAATTGCAGGAAATATAATCAATAATCTGAGATAAACATGGAACTAGGGTGGGCAGGCCATCCACCTGATGAGGCTTAAAAGACATGTAGCTTGCTATCACCAGTGTATGAATGTGTGCGTGAATGACTGAATGTAGTGTGAAGTGCTTTGGGGTCCTCAAGGACTAAATAAAGCGCTATATGAGTAAAGGCCATTTACCAATTTACATGTATAGATAACTACCATCTGCATAAATAAATGATAGGAAATTTCATTAAAAGATTGAATAATGACAGCAAAAGGGAGCATGTAAAAAGCAAAAAAATAATGGAACCGGAACTGACCCCTGCGAAATCCCACAGGTTAGACAGGCGATCTCAGAGGTGAACCAATCTAGTGCAGAACCAGAGATGAAAGCTTAAACCCTCAGCCTATTCAGTAAAATATTATGATGAATTATATCAAAGGCTGCACTGAGATCAAGTAAAATTATTGTGAAATAAATATACGGCATCATTATAAACCTATAAAAGAGCCATCTCAATTGAGTGGCGTGAGGGTCAAAAATCTGTTACACAGTAGAAATCTGAACTGATTTTCTACTGAGTAAAAGTAAAAGTTTTTCTAATAATTGATTAAGAAAAGGCAAGTTTAAAATCGGCCAATAATTACCAATAAAGCTCCCATCAAGCCTGGGTTTCATTAGAAGAGAAGTTACCTCAGCATGTTTATAATAGGATGGAACACAGGCTTGCCTTAGTGAGCTGTTATTGATTGACAACAATGAAGGACGAATCCCGGTGAGACTCCCAGACAAGACGGAGCGAGGTAATATCTCTTAGGAGCATAATGAGGGTTTCATTTTGCCAATAAATGTAGCCAAGTCATTAAGTGTGATTGTTGAAAAAGAAGTAAATGACTCCAGGCAATGAGAACCATCAACATGAGGAAAGGAACTCAGGGAGATTTTAAATTTGAAGTCCATTACCTTAGTCACAGAATGTTCAAGAAATGTTTTGCAGTCATCATCAGAAAGTAACACAGCAGACTGAGGTAGAGGAGACACAATACCGTTGATAGTGTCAAATAATACCCTTGGGTTTTTCTGCTATGATTTATGAGATTACTGACATAGGAGCATCTAACCTGCCTGCCTCACTATAAAGATACCCTTTGAGGTACTCAGATACAAGTTGAACAAAGTAAAAAGTCCATGATGCTGAGAAACTCCTTGGTCTTTAACATGAAAAATAAAGTCTTGAAACTCCAACAGGGAAGATGCAGCAGAACAAGGTTCACAATAAATTAGCATACCATATATAGATTGAGCTCGTCCAATTTTGGTTACAGTCATCTCGAAAGAGCTATAAAAGTTTGAAGAGATCATCTGGTATAAAAATGTCTTCTGGAAGATTACAGCTGTCCCATCTCCCCTGTGAGAAGTCTTATGTGACAGAAGAAAGAGCAGTGTCCATCATTTTTACGCTGCCATGTCTTAGTGATAAACGTAAAGTCCATCTCCTCACAACACTGAAAATGTGACTCTTGTTAGTAATAGAGTGGGCACTAATTATCATCCTTTTGATGGAGAGACCCACTGGGAAACATGCAGAGTCGGTTTGACCAGAGTCTGGTTGGTAAAACGAATTTGCAGTGTTGTATTCAGTGCTCCCTCAGATGGGTTCTCCGAAATAAAAGCCAAATAATTAGCAGCAAAGGGAGTACTCAGGGCCTGAACCGCTTTCCAGAAAACTACTACGTTTTGTTGACTGTGGAGGTGATCCATTACAGATTGGCATAATGCATCGGGATCATATGTTCGTACTGACAATGGACAAAAAAATTTAACAAAAACACAGATTAAAAATAAAAAATAGACAGCACCTGTGTCAGGCACAGCCTGACACAGGTGCCATCTTATGCCCCTTATCTAATACATAATAACACATTGAAGTTTGTGGTTGTAATGTTCAAAAATGAAAATCTCAAGTGTGGCTACTACTCACTTCCCAGCATACAGACATAGCTGAAGATACAAAAGTGACTGAACCCCAGTGAGACGTGATCTTGAGCCCTTAATGAAGGATTTGTGCCCCATTGAGTCTCATAATGAATGCTCTGACACTGAAAACCCCCAGGAGGGGAGTATTAATTCCTGTATGTAGTAGCTAGCTGTTTTGAATAGCAGCTGAAAATATTTGTATGGCCATGTGTGTGAAGCCCTGTACGAGCAGAGAAAGGTGTTCCGGGGCCTTTGTTCTGAGTCTGTATGAAGGCTTGTCCAGTGAGTCTGATTCCTGTTCAGCTTTCATCCTGACTAATGGAAATGTCAAAAAACACAGCAGAGGAGCTGGACTGCCCATTCCACTCAGATGGCAAAAGATGTGAAACAGAGATAGGAGGCGAGTCGTGTGAAACAAACACACACCTCAGACACACGGGCAGCCCACTGTAGCTGATAAGAGCTTTTGTAGGTTTTGGTAATGATGTCCCTGAATACCAACCGTGCTCCATAAAAAGAGACTCACAGGAATTAATACAAATGTCTGCCATTTTATGGCTGCAGTCACTTTCCGTTTTTCTGACATTACAAAAGAGAATCAATGAATGCCACAATTTAATTACGTCTTTCATGAAGTCTCTGCTTTTTGGAATTCTGCATCTTGAACTCAGTCCCGCTCTTTGTCTTTGTCTGTACTCTGTCCCCATTCTGCGTCCTTCTTCAATTTTCTCTTTTTCATTATCTGCACACATTTCCATTATCCCCCCTAACACCCCCCCCCCCCACACACACACACACACCCTCATTCATGTGTCAAACATTTCCTATTCTGGTCTCATTCCCTATCCTTTATGTCTTCAAACCTGCCCAACTTTCATCCTTGTGCTCTCTCCCATTAATTTCTCCTCTGCTTCAGGTCTTTACTCTGACAGGTGGCGCAGCAGCTGGCCAGCTATGTCCATGTGTCAGAGGTGGTAATCACAGAGGAGATGTTTGATGCAGTGCTGCAGGTTGGTGAGGTGCAGGGCCAACCCACCCAGGGCTGAGCAAAATGACAATGTTTGCTTGACCTCACGGCTGAACCCAAACCCTACTGGGGAAAAGAGCATCGGGGACAGCTGCCGACCGCACAGTTTGATGCAGGTACAGATACATTCTAAAGCAACCTGCAGTCGCATTAAAGTTGCTGTTTTGATAGCTTTTACTCATTTTAAAACACATTTATAGAGTTTCTCTTCTGTTTGTGAGAAGAACTCAAGCATTGATTTGTTACTGATGGCATGATATTGATAACAATTACTCCCTAACGCAATGTTTTCTACTCCAGATTATTTAACTGAACCTCAAACTGACGAAATGGTTGGTGTCGTTTTAGCTGCCTAACTGAGACGTGTACTGTAAGGCCAGATTATTGTTCAATTACCTGTGTTTACAAAGACATTTGGGCAATTATTAGGGGGCGTCCAATAGGCCATCACCGGTAACTGAGATGCCGGCGCTGGCAGCTGAAAAGGATACGACTCATTTGCGTTAGCATCGGCGAGGCTAACGACTAGCATGCCTAGGCTGGTTACCCGCTTTATTAGACACGGATTTAAAAAACAATAATACTGGTTAACATACAAGATCTATAACCGACTTGCATTGACTGGTGTTCTTTTGACAGAGCCCACTGTTATTCAATGCGAAATTAAACGTAAATGTTAAACAGAAAACATATATACACAATATTATTGTAAAGCTGACTACCAAGTATATTGTTTTGTTGTTCTTTTGGTTATTAGCCATTGTGTTAGCCCCTTTTTTCCTTTCCTATTTACTTGTAGATGGCACGGTTGATCTTTTATTTTGTATATACGTTTTAAGTTTAATATTTATGCTTGTTGTTGCATTGAATAACAGTGGTCAAAGGAACACCGGTCAATGCATGTCGGTTATAGATTTTGTATGTTGACCATTATTATTCAAAGTCACCAAGACAAACGTTGTCTGATGCCCTAGCATCTCTTACTGAAGTGGAAAAAGGCTTTATCCTTTTTTTTATTGTGTAGCACATGTTTCAAGTATTTAAGATAAACTGTTATATTTCTACAACAGAATTTTCTCATGAAATCTTTTGTTTTAAAAACAGCTTTAATGATATTGGACTAGGTTCCTGAAATACGTCTGCTGGAGAGACATTAGGGTTTAGGAACCCATGTTGTATTCTGGCACCAGTTATTTAATGTGCTATTTAAAGGTTTGGGACCTTTTGAATTTCATCATCGTGGGCTCTGCTTGAAGAGAAAAGAGAGCCAAATTCTCGCAATATTGTGTGATCATTCCCAGTAGTCGAGTTGTAATAAAATTTCAGGGGGGATGGTCATTTTTCTCGCCTATTAAAAAATCTGGATTTTAATTTAAAAAAAGGTGGTATTTATAGAGTATTTTGTATCACCAAATTGGCCGGAATGTTAGGGGACTACAACTGAATAGCCTGCATTAGAATTAAACAAGATCGAGTGAAATGGAGGCTTTATATATCTGTGAAGCAAAGCCGATACCAGCACCTTGCAAAGAAGCCTTAACAAATAATTGCAGTGCAGAAGAAGTTTTTTCGTGCAAACTAGGCCTATGCAAAACAAAGTATTGGATTAATTTAACATGAAAGACCAAACAAAATTAGTCATTTCTATTTTATTCATTACAACCCTCAATTAATCCACATGCTCATAGCAGTTTCCAAACACTTTCGTAATCATGTTTTTTTCTACAGTTGTTCTTGCTCTTGTTCACATTCGTCCTGATTATGGCTAAATGTTGGCACTGTCAAATGAGATCTGACAAGGTGATCATTTTTCCTAGGCCGATTATGGCTGGATGTGTAAAAAGAGTCGACATCTAGTGCAAATTCAGCAAGCTGCATGCGTGTCTTGACTGAATGACAAGCCATGTATTTTAGCAAGATAATGAACAAGAGAGATGTGGGGGGTCGCCCGTTCATCTAGTTTGGAGGATAGCATCCTGGGATCTGTGCGTGCACCTGTGGCGAGTCGGGTGGTCTTTAGATAACAAAAAGCAGGCTAGATTAGTTATTGAGATTAATAGCTCACCAGTAATTTTTTTTTCTTTTAAAAAAAATCACGGACATCTTGCTGACCAGCTCTCTCGGCCAGAAGGTGAACCCCGAAAATGTCTGTATAAAATGAATCTCATTCCGACCTCTGGCATCTACAAACTGTTTACTTCGTAAAATAAAAACGTTCGCACTTGGTTCAAAAGTAAAAGTTCTCCTTCTGTAATAGCACCGTTTTTTTATGATCGATGTTTTAATTCGGGACTAGTTTGTTTTCGCCGTAGTGAGAAAGAAGTGATACGACTGCTACGTACCCATTTTAGACCAATGCGGTGGCAGAGTTTAACCGACGTGATGACTTATGCGGATATGTAGACAGCTAAGGTCATGATGAAAACTTCTTTAAAACTTTTACAAAACCGAGTAAAAGCATGTATGTAAAATGTATTACATGCATGCTTCCATGAAACATGAACAAGAGATGGATTTCATGTTAAATCCATCTCTTGGTCTAAAACGGGTACGTAGCAGCAGCCGTGTCACTCCTTTTTCACTACGGTGAAAACAAACTAGTCCCGAATTATAATGTCGATCAGAAAAAAACTGCGCTATTACAGAAGGAGAACTTTTACTTTTGAACTCAGTGCGAACGTATAGATTTTATGAAGTAAACAGTTTTTGTAGATCCCAGAGGTCGGAACGAGATGAAACGAAAACTGGTTTCACCTGGCCTACTCTCAGGCAAAAACAATGTTGCATCATTGCGTTTTGTGCCCCTGTCCCCTAGATTTTATTAGACTGTTTATTTTCGGTCAACATGCGGAGACCTAACATTTTCTGATGATGAAATTATTTCATATAGGCTAAGCCTATTTATGATTTATTTTTCCATACAATATTTACTGTAAAATGGAAGGGATGGAGATGGAGGATGGGACTTTTACTGGTGGGACGTTATATGTCAGATTTCTTTGTAAGTGGAGCGGCGTCCCCCTCCACTCCCCCTCGACTCCCCCTCAACTCGACTACTGATCATTCCCAACGAGGCTCCTGAAGCCGTGATAAGTTATGTTGATTTTAAACTATTTTACCTACAGTTCTTTGAATAAATCTGCCATCAGCAGCTGCTTTGCAAAGATTTACAGAAAGACGGCTTCCCGGGTTGTTGAAGACAAGCTGGAATTTAGCAAAGTTTACGAACATTGTCACATTTATTACACAAACACATCTTAATAAATTAGAAAGCCAAAATGTTTTTTTTCTTCAGAAATTTAGTTCAAAAATTAAAGTTGGGGATTTTAATTTTGTCGTTTATGGCATACAGCTAATATAAACCCAGGGTATTCAACCAAGAGTTAATAAAAATGTTAACATTGTGATGTTACCATTCTTCTATACCAGTGTTTCCCAACCCTGGTCCTCAAGCCACACCGCCCTGCATGTTTTAGATGGTTCCATGCTTTAACCCACCTGATTCAGATGATAGTAAGTCAGCAAAAGCCGGTTAATCAGCCATCAATCAGCCATCAAGGTCAGGTGTGCTGAAGAACGGAAACACCAAAAACATGAATGGCAGTGTGCTCGGAGGACCAGGGTTGGGAAACACTGGTATAGAAGAATGGTCTATATACTGGTCTATAGCTCTGGTTGAATGTGTAGATCAGTCATCCTGCTGGAGGATTTTTTTCCAGGAACACCCTGTATTTATCTCCATCTATCGTTCCATTAACTCTGAACAGAATCCTTGCATTATGCTGATAGAAAACATGCCCACAAGATGTAATGCCACCACCATATTTGATCATGGGGACAACAGGGTTGTCAAAATAATCTATCCCATTATAATCAATACTAGAAAAATTGGTTTTTCAAAGATACTCATTTGCGTCAGAATCGATAAACGGCCCCATTCACATTTGCCCAAATTGTCACTTTTTCATCCACCAGCAGCGCTGCAATAACCGATATTCTTCCCCTTAAATGCCAGCTTTATGACAGCCCAGTGAAGGTGTTCTGTCGGTGTGAGCTCCCCCATCCAGATGCGCTTCCCAGCTGCCAGATTCCGAACCACGCTGCGGTACGAATGAACGCATGAAAGTGATAATCAGCTGACGGGTCTGTCAGCTTTTAAAGTGATGCAACAAAACAAACCACTGCAACCTCCCCAGCTGCTGTAGCTGATCACTGAAGAAAACACTCAGCAAAATTACGTTAAGGCAGAAACTGTACAGGACCGCTGCTGAATACATTTGCATACACTAGATTCCTGTTTACAGTGTTGATTGTAGCTTAAGTATTGAGTATAGAATTATTTTTTGTTTGTCCCTCAGTAGCATAATTTTATTTGTATCAAAAGCAAATTGAAATGGAAGAACACAGTGGCAGTTGTGATAAAATAAAATATTTGCACAACTAAATCAAAGGTATACTTAAAGGATATTAATTAACACTTATAAGTTCTATCTTGTCAGCTGTTTTGCAATGCAGGTAAGTGACACTTTTAAATTATAAAATAAAAATTTTGTAAAAGGCTAGAGGAGAAGCACGTCGGTCAACATCTGCAATGATTTTAAGTTTTTCACCGGACAGTTTTTACTTATGTCGCTAACGTCCGACTGTCCGATGTGTTTTACACTGCCACTTGTAAACCACTTACTAACTACAATTAATTGATCAGTGTCAGAATTTTGATTGGATCGACTGAGAGGAGTGTTGTGTGCGAACTAGACCCAGAACCACCGAAGGGGAGGATAGCGGCATGCTATTTGATCTAGTAACACCCAGAACCCAAGGAGTTGGTGTTACAGTGAGACAATTGGAACGAGTCAGAAGGTGGGGAGAATCCACGACACCTGGAAATTAAAGACACAAGAAGAAACAGTTGGAAAGGAGCTCGGGACATAGAGGGAGCGATGTCAGAGCGACGAGCAGGTGAGTGGATGCTCCTTAAATAGGATGTGCTAAAGGTCACATGACCATAGCCTGACAATCAGAATCTGATACGCCTACCTTTGTTGACATTCAAATGCTGTGCCCCATCCTGCTCCACTTTAGGAAAGTAAATTCACTCTCCCATTTTTCCAGATATTTCCATGACTTCTTAGTTGGATTTGTTTTGGCAGGAATGACTTGTCCTCAATCAGGTCCACCTCTCTCCTTTGTTGTTCCGCTCTCGGCACTAGCCTCGCAAGAACTGCCACCTGGAGTAGCCTGGGTGGCAGTTCTGGCGAGGCTAGTGGTAAGTTTGGAGAGGCAGAGGATTTTTTTTATAATATTATAATATGGGAGATTTATGACATAATACTAATAAGGGAGGACGGCGGGAAAGAGGGGTAAAATACTGTAGTTTCCCATCCAAAACAGGAGACTTGATAGCTATGCTTTGTTCTGTTTTTTTCTTCCCTGCCATTCTTCTTCCCTTCCCAGCTACTACTCATCTTCTAATCCCCCTCTGCTCTCTCACACTCCACCTGGTTCCCCTTGATTAGCTCTATTTGTTTCTTTGTTACTTTCCACTCCTCCTCAGTGTATTTAAGCACTCCGGTTTGTGTTCTTCTCCACTGGCTCCTTCCGTTTTTCTCTTTGTGCTTCCAATGCTGCCACTTTTTTCCACAAAGCTCAGTTGTTTTCATTTATGTCCTCCAATACATTGCGTTATGACAGTTATAAAGCCCCAATAAATTTAAACAATGAGGGCTATGATGTTAGAGTGACAATGCATGACAAAACTCAGTTATGAAAACATTTGCAGCCCTCTAAGTTTCAGGTGAAACATGTGTTGCCTAAACTTTACTTGTCAGCCAAATAACTGTTCTTTTTCTCTAGGTCACCTAGAGTTTTTGTTAATAAATCTGGGAAAAAAAGTTGCTTGGGATCAGAGTTTGAAATAAATTGTTTTCTGTCTGGCTCTAAGCCATCATTATTCCATTGTGTTTCAAATCTCCACATAGTTTTCCTCCTCTCTCTCAGCTCTTTAGCAACAAGACGTCGTAGCAACAATCTTTCTTAACAGCAGCACTTTTAATCAGTTTCACCAAAGCTGCCTGGAAATTACCCTGTCATTTGTGCAAAGCGTTTCCTCTTGAAGAAGAAAGTGCCTCACAATAAAGGTTATGGCGCTTCACTTGCTGACAGAATACCATTTTGACAGTCAACCGCTGATCTTCTTCAAGTGGAACAACAAACACATCCAGGATTTGGACTTGTTCTTTTAATGTTGCAGCCAAAGAGATGTTTGTTGTTGTTCGAGAAAGCTGGGAGACGCCGACGGATTGGCTGAATCGAATGGGCTCCCGGGGGGCAATCAAACACCATGCTGGTGCGTTGTGATGGTTCAATTCTCATGCTAATTGTTTCAGTCAGTGTACAAAATGCAGTTGCTTTTTAAGGGGGAGCCACATACACTCACGCTCTGAGCTGGTAGTAAACAGACTTACATACCTCCCCTCTACCTGACACGGCCTCGTGTTTCCTGGATAATCAGACAAAGATTGGATAATCCTGACAGAAATCCTTTTCAGTCCTACAACCTCCCTTGCAAATTGTCATTTAGCAATATCGTTTTCAGTCGATGCTCTAGCAATCAAACATATTTCAGGGATGTGAAATTACTGAACTTTAAAATCAGGCCAGCAGAGTAAACATGTTTTTTTCTTCTTAAACACCTTCCAGATCTACTCACAATGATCTCAGTCTTGCGACTGCTGCACAGGGAGGGCTGCTGCAGGAAATGTAAATGGAGAACACAAGTCACATTATAGCTCCTGGGTAAACAGATTTCTTTCCCACGTCAGACTGAGCGGCCGCAATCATGCAAAACATTTGTTTCGCTTGGAGCGGGGCTGCACCTCAATCACTCTGTCTTCATCCATTCACTTCAAGATCCAAAAGGTCAACACAGACTGTCACGTTCATGTATGTAAAGCACAAGCAGGTGTGAGAGGAGAAGAACACCCAGCCTGTTGCAGAAACAACACATGTATTCTGCTTCTGGTTTCCATAGTGTAGCACCTCAGTTGTTCAAGTTCTTAGGCTTGTTATTCATCTGATCTTCAGGAGTTGTCTTGTTCATCTCTTGTATTTAAAGGCTAATGTATGGTTGCATGTTCCTGCCACTGTTCATGAAGGAACATTTTACTCACACCCACCTTCTGCTTGATACTGACTGTGAGTAAATACTTTGTAGAACCCCCTTTTCCCCCAATTGGACAGCCGCCACGAGGCTGGAGCCAGGGGTGGACTGGGACAAAAATTCAGCCCTGGCTAAATTTTTTCTGTCCAGACCAGCCCACGACATTATCAACCGACACTACATAAAAGTCCACAAGTCTCGCAGCATCTCCTCTCATGCATACTACAGTGCAAATGAGAATCATATTCCTTGATAGCAGTAAACAAATAAAGCTCAAAACTGTGAACTCAAGGACTAAAACTTACAGCTATGGCAATCAATCACTCAGTATTTATTCATTATAGTCTCAAAAGAACAAAGCAAGTAGGAATTCATAAAACATAAGACACATGATATACTCAAATCAGAGACGTCTCAGTAGTAGCCAAAAAGTGAAGTGGAGGCAGTGAGAGAACAAGCCCTAAAAAAAGAAAAAAGTAAAAAGAAAAATGTCCAAAAATGGTATGCCTGTTTAAATTAATGAACAATCACAAACACGAAGCGAGGGATTTGAGGGTCATTTGTGCTTCACATTGCATTGAATTATCTAATGCAAGTCTTTAATTGTGTTTTTCTCAAAATGAGTTTTTTCCAACATTCAAAACGAATAATCTTGAAATCAGTTATACCTATATTCACCAAACTTTCCACCATTGTTCTATGCTATGAGCTGAAAAGAATTACAGAGCGATTTGTCAAAACATCGTTCTAAAATATATATATGTGCTATTTTGTGTAAAAAAAACAGGCCGAAAATGAATTTTTTGGAGCTACTTACGCAGTTTTTTGATTTATGATGTAATGAAATTTCCCTCAGTAAAAAGTTTTTGAAGTTTTTTCTAATTATATAACATATATGATTAGAAAATTAAAGAAAAATTCAATCTGTCTCTCACCAATTTTGAGATACATTTGAAAGTATTTGCAAATTAGCACATTTTTAACCAGATTACACCTCATTTGCATATCTAAAAAAAATTTATATCAAAACTTCAAATACAAAAGATGTTTGTTTTATTACTAGGATTAAGTTTGTCAAGTTTCATCTAGGTATCTTGATGCTAACTTTTTTCCCTATTCACCTGTAGTGTCTCCCCTCAATGTTTACTGTTGCTATGGCAACCAGAGACCTGCAGTAGCTGTCACAATTTGGGATAGTTAACAAAATCAACCGCAACTACCAACAGTCAGCCCTTCAACTCTGGGCTAATATGTTGTCACAAGTATTCAGTTATTCAGGTCACATCCCAGTCAATGTAAAACGGTTTTATACTTTATTTTGGGCATATCTCAAAGTGTAGCCGAGCCAACTCCACGCTACCGTTACCCACTATGCATGTCTTCACTTTGCGCGCCTCCTCACGCACCAAATAGGTCTGTCAACCTTAAACATTTAGCAGCTTCCACCTCCAGAGATTTCAGCTTTTTGAGCCGTACTTTTTCAGAGCCACTTTCAGCTAAGCAGCATCCCCTCCCACCACTCCGGCCCATGTCATGAGGTCCCGCCCACCCTGGTTTGTGTTGTGATTGACAGCACTGTCATGGCTCTCATTTTGCTCTCAGCCCATGATTGTTTGACGATGACAAACATAGACCAATAATGTGTCGATGCTGGCAAAACACTGCTAGCCCTCTGTAGCCAATTGGCCGGCCCAATTGGAAGGAATTTAGAGAGAGAGCAAAAGAAAACCCAACAACGACCGGCCCACATTGGATCAACGGCCCACCGGGATGATGCCCGGTATGCCAGATGGCCAGTCCACCCCTGGCTGGAGCCAGCGCTTAGAAGGATTGGAGCCATTTTCAGTGCCATTTATAAAAAAATATATACAGTACAGACCAAAAGTTTGGACACGCTTTCTCATTCAATTGAATGAGAAAGTGTGTCCAAACTTTTGGTATGTACTGTATATTTTACTAAAGCAAATTACAGTATATTGATAGGTAGGCCTAAACAGCAGCGGGTATGAATTGATGCACATAACTGATGCACCTTCAGAAACGCATAAAGAAAATTACAAGGTCAGCCTTCTATCACCTGAAGAAAATTTCCAGGGTTAAAGGACTGATGTACCAACAAGATCTATGGAAACTCATCCATGTGTTTAACTTTAGTCAGATTGATTACTGCAACAGTGTCCTCACAGGTCTGCCTAAAAAGTCTATCAGACAGCTGCAGCTGATCCAGAACGCTGCTCACGCATCCTCACTAGAGCCAGGACAGTTGAGCACATCACTGCAGTTCTAAAGTCCTTACACTGGCTCCCTGTAGCTCAGAATAGTAGTCTATTCACTCAGAAGAGAGAATAGAAATGATTTTACTAGTTTGTAAATCAATTAATGACTTAGCACCAAAATACATTCAAGATATGTCATTGTATCAACCTTCCAGACCTCTCAGGTCTTCTGGTTCAAGTGTACTCTGCATCCCTAGAATCAGAACCAAGCATGGAGAAGCAGCTTTCTGTTTCTATGCCCTTCTAATCTGGAACAAACTACCAAAAATCTGAAAAACTGCTGAAAGACTGTGATCCTTTAAATCAAGGCTAAAACCCAATTTGTTTAGAACTGCCTTTGATCAATATTCACTGTAAAATCATTAATTCTGGTCTGGATTGCAGTTTTTCATTACTTCTATTTATTTTGAAACTGTCCTTTTTTGTTTGCTTATTGTGTTAAGTTTTTGTCATATGAAGTACTTTGAACTGCTCTGTTGGTGAAATGTGCTATACAAATAAATCTGACTTGACCTGATGCATGGTTGGTTTAAAACGGCCCCTGGCAGATGGCTCCATGATATGTCTAAGCTGTTTTAAGGTTTTGAAAAAACCTTAAAACAGCTCACCTGATATGGCCCTATGACTTTTATAGAAAGTGCAAAACATGCTTGTTAGGTTCCGTGGGTGTTTTGAGTTTTTTCCTTCCACTTCGTTTCCTTCCCCTCTTTTCCCCAAGGTGCTCTCTTGGTTTGTTCCTCCTGTTTGTGTTTAAACTAGTCCCTTTCCTTATTTTGTTTTTAATATTATTTTCATGTACTCTTTGGTATTCATGCACTTCCTTGTTTTCTTATTTCCTCCTTGCTCAGATGTTTTCACCTTTGTCTATGTCCACCTTCTCATTTGTGTTTTCTTAATCTCCTCATTTTATTCTTCCTTCTGTTCTCCAGTGTCTCCTTAAGTTTCCCTTAGAGTCCTCCTTAGTCATGTCTTTAGATAGTTTCTAGTTTCCTAAGAGTTTCTGTTTCCCTTGCCCTTCTTGTTGTTTCCCTGCCACTCTGCTTCTACCCAGTTTCACTCATTGCCCTCACCTGCATCTGATTTCACTAATTGGTCATTGGTCTTCTCTGTCACTTCCTCATTCCCTCTTCAGTATATATTCAGCTCTCATTCTGTCACAACTCGCTGGTTCGTCGTTCATTCTTCCCTGCCTGGTTCCTGCTTTCCCTGTCGCCCATCAAACTTTCCTGCCTGATCCTGTTTTTCCCCATTGCTGCATTTTTTGATCCTCCAGAGTCCTGTAAGTCTTTATTTTTGTTGTATTTAAATCTTTTTCCATTTTTACTCCACTGCATTTGGGTCCTCAATACAAAAACATGACAATGCTTTCATAAAGAAAATAATCCTTTCGCCCCCATCTGTATCCCTGGTTCAACACTGCTGTTTTGGATGACCATCTTAGCATGACATAAAGTGTGACAAACGCCTGGTAATGACCCATCCCAGTTGAGGTGGCTCTGGGATCTGGTATGAATGCCTCCCTGGTGTGGTGTTTCAAGCACGTCCAACCGGGAGGAGACCCAGAGGAAGACACGGATTAAGCGGAAGTGGATGGATGGATAGATGGATGTTTGTGGTAATATCTGGTGATTTTGATCATGCCTCGCTCTCATCTACACATCCAACATTTTCAACTATTTCAACAGTTTGTCAGCTGCTCCACAAGAGAAAACAAGACCTAGGATTTCTTTTGTGTAAAATGTAAAGGATGCATACATGTCCACAACAAGACCTCATCTGGGACAATCAGATCACAATCTTGTTTTGCTCTGTTCAGAATATAAACCACCTTTTCAACAGTAATAAACATCTCATTCTACAAGCTGAAATAAAATTTGTCAAAATGTAGTCATAGTCCAAAGAAATCATTTGAAAGATCTTTGGAACGGTGCACAATAGATCCAGACCAGTTTAAAAATTAATAACCTCGGGTAGTGGATGTGCGGGCACTTTCGGTCACTTGCTGAGCCGTTGGACAGCAGTGGTGGGGGGTGGTGGATGTCAGCCGCCCGGGGCATCGGTATATTCCTGGTCTGGGTAGGTACTGTATGTCGCCGGGGTCTTTGGGCCGGTGCGTGCGCTGGGTTCCAGCCTTGAGGTGGGGGCCCTTGATTCGCAGATAGCACTGGGTGCCTCTTTTGCTCGCGGGGAGGCTGTTACTATCTAGCCACAGGTGCTCTCCCCTACGGGGTGCCCTTGGACAGGGGGGAGGAGTGTGCTGAAGGGGGGGCTGAACTCAACCTGGGTGTCCAGTGTCTTTTGTGGGTTTAAAAAAATTTTTTTTTTAATAGTAGAATGAATGTTGGGGTGGGTATAGGTCTCCTTCTCGGATAGGACCGGGGCGACAGTGTGGGCTCCATGGGGCCTGGTGGTGCTGCGGCTCTGGACCCCTTGGTGGACGTACCAAGACCTTCCTCCCCTGGTGGATCTTGTCAATGGGGTGCGGGGAGGGGTTTCGATCTTCGCTATCCCATGGTGGCCTAGGTCCCAATTTTACCATACAACTTAGAAATTCTCACATTTTCATGAGATGCATATTAAGGGATCTTGGGGTGGGCACACTTTTCAGCTCCGGAGGAGGAGCCCTTCAATGAGCCTCACCTCTGGTGCCCACTTTCAAAATGTATTTAGACACTGAGGGCTCGGGTTGTTGGATGGGGGTCTGGCTGCCTTCCCCACATCCCACCCCTTTGTTTCAAATGCACATCATAACAACATGCATCAACACCATACTCGAGTGGGAGGAAGGAGGCTAGGGGTCGTTCCATGCCCATGTTTGCTACTGACCATCAGGGGTTGGGGTCCAGGAGGAGGATCAGGTGGTCTGGTCAGGGTCCCGGGCAGGTGGGCTGCTTCGCCACTGTGGGGGCTTTAGCGGTCTGCTTATCTCCATCCTAGAGGGTAGAGGGCGGCTTCCTGGGTGCGGGGCTGGTTGCTCTGCTCGGGCATCAGTACCTGGACATGGGAGTATAGAGTGTGTATGAGTGATTGTACAATGTCCTTTCTTGGGTGTCCTGGTGTGCCGGTGAGAGTGTATGTCCGTAAGTGGGAGGGTACGTATGACTGTGTCTGTTACTTTTCTCTCCGTAAACCTCAGCCTTTCAGACAAGTGAGAGACCTATCATCTGCAGAAATACTCCAATGTGTCAGGATTGTGGGTTGTTTGTCTCTGTTTGGGTTACATCTTCATACAGGTATCCACCAGAGGGCACGGTGTAGACTGGAGCAGCAGCTCAGTTCTGATCTCCTCCTGTCAACTAACCTTTGGGAAATACCTCCTGGATCATCACCTTCAGACTGGCAGCGTTTAAGTTCCGCTTTTCATTCTCCACCTCCTCGAGCAACCTGTCTGCCCTCCAATGATCCCCCCTCCCCCCCTTGGCGGAAAACCTCTCCATCTCATTTCTCATTTTCCCTCAGTCTCCCCTGTGCTGTTGGATTTCCCTCCCGGACCAGAACCTGCACCATATTTCTTATTGTTTCAATAAACCTTTTAATAATTCTGTGTTCTGAGTGGTTTTCTGCATATGGGTCAGATCAGAAACAAAAACATAAGATGACTCTCCAGTTGTTGGGTGAATCAGAGATGGACAAGAAGCTTATTACAGAGACCTGGTGGATTGCTTTATGGCATGGTGTGGAAACAATCATCTAACCTTGAATGTGAACAAAAGAGATTATTGTAGATTTTAAATGAAACTGAGTTAAATCAAACACCGTTTCTATCATGGGAGAAGAACCGGAGGTGGTTGAGGAGTATAGATATCTTAGAGTTCACCTGGATAACAGACTGGACTGGTGACTGATCAGTGAAGCTGTCTACAAGAAGGGACAGCACAGACTGTACTTCTTGAGTAAGTCCTTCAAGGTTTGCAGCAAGATGCTGCATATCTTCAATAGGTCTGTTGTGGAGAGTGTAATCTTTTCAGCCATCATTTGTTGGGGTAGCAGCATCAGTGTCAGGGACTTAAAAAGGCTCAACAACCTGATAAAGACTTTCTGTTTTGGGGACTACTGTGGAGTCACTGGAGATGACGCAAAGAAAGATTCTTTATAAAATCAAGAATCTTATAGAAAACCCTGAGCATCATCTTCATGAGACTGTCATACAACAGTGTGTCTTCAGTCGGAGTCTTCTTAGTTTCACTGTAACACAGATCGTTACAGGAGATCCTTTGTGCCCACAGCCATCAGCATTTACATGAACTCCTTGTAGAAACTGTTATAGTATGAGTTACAACAATACTTAATTCCCCTCTGGGATCAATAATGTATTTCTGAATTGAATTGAGAAACCTAAATCAGTATATGTCTATTGGTATTCTCCATCTTTGCATAGAACTTGTGATTTTTTGAAACCTCAGAGCAGATTGAGCCAATTTTCAATCTGATTTTCTGTGTGCTATCCATGGGAACACAACTGCTACTGTGTTTTCCCTATTTTTCATCAGAAATCGTGTTAAAGAAGGTAGGCAACACTGTGCTGTTTCAGCCATCTGAGGGCCAACAGCACAGCCTCGAGGAGGCCAGAGAGGATAAGACGCCCGTTTAGAGAATCTGTTATGTCGGTGCCTTTGTCTTTTCATTCATCTCTCTTGGGATGCTGCCGAAAAGGTCACAAAGACTTTATCGTTTGATGAGTGATTCTCTGTTCAAAACGCCACTGAGGCCACAGCATCTGCTTCCTGACTTGGACTCCTAAGTGTTTTTTATTTAATGAGGCACCTCTCACCTTCACATTTTCCACTGTTTTTAACATTCCTTTTTGGTCCTTGTACCTTTGCACTTCCACTGTCTCTCCTCCTCTTTCAACCTGTATTTTTTAACCTTTCCTTGTGTCCTGTTATACGCATCATTTCAGGCTTCTCTTACCTGCCTTATACTGGTCTTGATTCTTTATTCACCACCCTTCCCTACCTTCTCTTATCCCCTTTTGCTGACAAAGAGCTGCTGATTGCCTGGAAAATGATTAGAATAAGGGGTACACCTGCTCCCAGAAATTGGAAGCCTTTTGTAGAGGCTGCCGAGTTAGTCTGTTAGGTTTTCTCTACTTGCTTTATAAAAGCCAGAAGTCTAGCAGAATCAGAAAATTATCTGTGGTTTTTAAAGGGAAAAAGGATACATGAAGTCAGCATATCATCTGCAGAGCGCGGACTCTCTGAAGCACCGTTAGTATGTGATTATAAGTACAAGTACAGAATGGTATTATCACAAACACATTAAAAATCCTTATTCCATGTTCTTAAGTAAAATGCAAATGTTCTGCAAAATTAAAAGCTTGTTTCATAATTCATTGTTTGGACTAGCAAAGCAAAAGTATTTACACCTCTTAATATTTTTACATTTTCTCACATTACAACCACAAACTTAAGCAGATTTTATTGGGATAGACCAACTAAAACCAGCCCTAAACTATTCACACCTCTGGCAGATTTAAAGGTGTCATTCCCTTGTTTTTTTTGTTTTTTATCAATTTGCTGTGGTCTGTAGTTTGAATGGATGCTTTGTGATTCATGTTCTGAGGAAAAAGTGCTCTTGCTCTCCTGTTCAGGATGTTGAAATTTGTCGGAGAAGAGGGTGGGGGGAAACGACAGGATTACAAGTCTAACTCATTAATATTCATGGTATGCAAACATCTCGCCTCTGATTGGCTAACCGCTACGTTACTCTTACGCTGCCTTCGAAAAATAACTGATGTAATTTCACTGGTGGTGTTCCAAAGACAAATTCAAACCTTTTTTTCTTCGACTCCTCTTTCTTGGGTAAAAAATACAACGTTAATGTGTTATTTTCACAAATAACACAAGCTCAAATGTGTTACACCATATTGTGGATCTGCTAATGGTTTGCTTCTACTAGTAAAGACAAGCTCTGCTCTCTCCTGGCTGCAAATTCAAAACAGCCTTCTCTTGGGCGGGCGCAAGCCAAGGTGGCCAAGACCATGGATAGTAATTTTCTCTAGATGTAGAAGAGACTGGCATTTTCTGAGGTGCTTATTTTTGTCATCTATTCCCTATTTCCTTTCTGTGGCTAATGCAGGCAATAAGGATTCTAAGTCTCCACCCCTTCTGGTCAGCCCATGGATCCCCTGACCGAAAAAATAAAATGATTGAAGGTCAATGGAGTGATAAAAGTTATTTCCCTAAATTACACGTATGCTGTATCTCAATTTAAATAACTGATGATGTGGGTTTCAAGTGTCTTTATTATGTGATTTGTGATTTATTTGCATGTAAAAATTCATAATTAAAAAGACTACAAATCAGAAGTCACATATATTACATTAGCAAACATTGGCTAACACTTGAAATACTCACAGAGACCTTGTAGAGCTTGTCCCTCATCCTGGCTTTCCCTCAGCCGACTATTTCTCCCCAAGCATAGCTGCCACTTTCCACATTTATAGAGGTTTTCTTCAAATTTATAGCTTCTTCCTTCGTCCTGGAAGAAGTGTGCAAAAAGACATTTTTTCTCTTTTTCAGTTGTAGTCCACGACTTGTTTTAACACAAAACCTAAAGTAACTTTTGTTCTCTGTCAAAAATTAGCACTTTCTCTGCATCAAAATGTGTCTTTAAAAATTCCGGACATCATATGTTAAATCCATGTCACATTTCAAACGGGATCAGAAAATAACTTTTATTGCTCTATGGACTCTCATTCATATTTTTCCAGTAGGAGACCCATGGACCGGAAGAAGAAGGGCATGACTTAGGCTCCCTATTGGGGCTGGAGAACATGTTCACGTGCTCCATCCATCCATCAAGAGGCGGAGTACACCCTGGACAGGTCACCAGTCCATCGCAGGGCAGCATGCATATGCAACTCAAAGTGACCGATCATATTTCAAAAAGAACAAGTACTACACAGTTTCTCAGTGAATGTGACCTTTAAATTAAAAAATATTTTAATTCAACTATTTATTTCTAGTTTATTTATTTCTAGTTTATTTTTAGAAACAAAAGGAAAATGTAACAGGATTAACAATGCTGAAAAAATTGATGTAGGGGTGAGGTGGGAAAGCCTCTTTGGCAACACCCTAATCTTCTTCATCCTTCACAGATTTTCCGTCAGATTCAAGTCAGGATTCTGACTGGGCCACTCCAAAATGTTCAGAAGGAGCATGTTGGTAAAATCAAAAGACTATTGTAAACCTAAATCTGTCAGTTAACTGGCTTTCAAACTCTTTAATCTGAAAGAAAAATTCTGAAAAGGTGTGGATAGCATTTTTATTTCAATCCCCTAGTAAATACTTAGCAGAAATGTATTCACTGCATTTAAACTGTGTCATGATGTTAGGTGTTTGTGTTTGAGTTTTAGTTAGTTCTTTTCCTTATTTAGTTTTATTATCATGTTAGTTTATTCCTTGTTTTTATTATTTATTTCTGGCACTTGCTTGTTTCCATATTTCTTCTTGCTCTTAGATTTTTTTCACCTTTTTGTCTCTGTGTCCACCTTTTCATTTGTGTTTCCCTAGTTAAGTAATCTTAACTTATTCCTCCAGTTTAGTTTCTTTTTGCTCTTCAGAGTTCCCTTGAGTTTTCACTTAGATACTTAGATATATTATCTTAGTTACTTTCTAGTTTGTTCTTAGTATTTAAGATTGTTTTCTCTTTCTTCTCTTGTGTACTCATTTCTCAGTTTCCCTTGCCATTCTGCATTCCTTCCCAGCTACTGATTGTTTTCACCTGCTCTCTCCCTCTCACCTGCAACTGCTCCTCTTAATTAGTCCTCAGCCTCTTCTCTGCCACTTCCTCACTCCCTCCTCAGTATTTAAATAGCATTCATTCAGTCAATACTTGCTGGTCCATCATCGATCTTCCCTGTCTGGTTCCTGGTTTTCCCCGTCGCCGTATTCCCTGAGTTCTGTAAGTTCATGTTCTTTGTTTTTTGTTGTAAGTAAATCATTCTATTTTACTTACTGCATTTGGATCCTTTATACGGAAACATGACACTGTGTTCGAGAGTAGGTTTCCACCTACTTTGTGCATTGAACATCAGTTCCAATGGTGGTATCAAGTCTTGCCAGCATCAGAATCAAATTCAGAATTGACTGGATCATTCTAACACATGAATATGCTTCGATATAAACCGTTTCACAATAGCTCGGGGTGTGTTTGTGTGGGTCGTTGTCCTTCTGGAGGGTGAACCTCTGCTCCAAGAGTGCATAACTAGTAGTTATTCTGTCAACAGATTCTCCCACCTGAGTTGTGAATGTCGGCAGCTCTTCTAGAGTTAACATGGGTCTATTTGCTGCTTCTTTGATTATTTCTCTTTGTGCCCAGTCACTTCAGATGTTCGGTCAAATGTAAGTTGGTTGCACCAGATTTAATTTATTAAGGAATATCAGATCAAAACGGGGTCGAACACAAATGCACATCACACTTTTTAGATTTTTATTTTTCTGAATTTCTTTTTTTACAGTGGATTATTTTCCTTCCACTTGACAGTTGTGTAGCACTTCGTGTTGATCTGTCACATAAAATCCCAATGAAATACTTTGAAGCTTGTGTTTTTAACCACACGGAATGTGTAAAAATGTGATTACTTTAGCAGGGCACACTGTATGTGCACAGAATGCCTCCACTATCATTCTTGTGAAAATTATACATGCTAAAACCATCTGTGCTTTGACAGTTTCACAAACTGCATGCAGAGTTTGCCTTCCAGTATTGTGGACCACTGCATATTGGTTGCTTTAAAGTCATTACAGAAGCAATCTATGATGGATTGTAGGCAAGCTGAGAGTACAGAGGCCTTACCCACTGTGCCTTTACAACTCAGAGTTGGATTAGCCAGCTAAACAATCCATAAAACACTGCAGGGCCGGTCCTGCCAAACAGCACCTGCTTGGATGAAGAATTTACGCTCCCTCTATGACTGATGACACTGGCTAATGCTCAAATCACGCACAATTACCTTTGTTTAAACGGGAGGCGATGTCAGTGTTTTGAAGTATGTGAAAGTGTTTAGATGGGTATCAAGTGAAGAATGCTGGGCAACATTGCAGCACGTAGACAAACTGGAGCCATAATAGGCTGGAGGCCTGAAGCTCAGAGCATGTTATTCCTCTCTAAGAAGTGTAGAGAGGTGGTTAATATTTACCATACATCATTGAAGGTGGAACAATTGTAAATTACGGTGCAGCCTGTATTTAAATAGGATTAAACAGGAATTGCATAAAATAATCTGGTGTTTACTCACATCTTTTACTTGCCAGAAAGCAGGAGAAGCATGCAACCATCAGAATTTTATATTTCCTTTGATCCTAAATGTTCCTTATTTGCCCCAAATGTTCGGGGGGGTTGTTTGTTTTTAGCAATAGTTCGGTGAATGCTGAGAACAATTCCAGAACAGCGTTGGAGAATTTGGCTAAAATTTCAATTTAACTCCAAAGCCAAAACATCCCTTGAAAATGTCATGGCTGGCTGAAGTTTGACTATTCCTTGAACATCTTAAGAATATTAATCACCGGATTAGTCTTTGAGTGGTTCAGCTCATATGTCTCTTATAGAAAATTTCTTGTAAATTTTGAAAATTGTTCACTGAAATGTTCCAATAAAAAGATCAAAATCAAATCAAACTTTATTTATAAAGTGCTTTTCAAACCAAAACAAAGCTTCTCAAAGTGCTTTACAGATTAAAAATGACCCACAACCCCCCCTTCTCAAAACCCAAAAGTAAAATACATCACCACAGCTATACCCCCCCCCTCATGCATAAAAGCAACAATAAACAACAGCACATTAACAAAAGCAGAACGGGCTGAGTACAGATGAACCAGGAAACGTCATCATGGGAGCCATCTACATCGGCAGCAGCAGATCAACAGCAGCAGCCAAGGCACTGACCCAGGGAGCCCAGAGGAGGGAGGGCTGGTACCCCCACCTCCACCCAAGCACCACCTGGAGAGCACCAAGGCAGCCACAGCCGACCACCACCCCCGAGACAGAGGGCTCCCACAGAGGAAACACTGGAAGGAAAACTAAAATAAGTTAAAATATTAAAATTAAAACAATAATAAGATATGAACAAATAAAAATGGAAAGCAGATAAACAATAATTGATGAATAGCCAGCTAAACTAAAAATAATTCAATCAAATAAAACATGCAGAGCAATTTAGATTTAATAAATAATAATCAGTTAAAAGCTATGTTAAAAAGGTGAGTCTTGAGCCTGCTCTTAAAAACATGAACGTTCTCTGCGGCCCTGAGGTCCTCTGGTAGCCTGTTCCAGAGGTGAGGGCCATAATAACAGAAAGACGCCTCACCATGAGTGTGTGTCCTGACTTTTGGGGTGACAAGGAGACGGGTGCCAGAGGAGCGCAGAGACCGCGAAGGTTCATATGGTAAAAGCAGTTCTGAAAGATAAGAAGGCCCAAGAGCATTAAGACACTTAAAAATTATTAAAAGAATCTTAAAATCGATCCTGAAACATACGGGGAGCCAATGCAGTGATTCTAAGACAGGTGTAATGTGCTCCCGCCTCCTGGTCTTCGTCAGGACACGTGCTGCTGAATTTTGTAGTAGTTGTAAACCTGATATACTATTTTTGGGAAGACCAGAAAGCAGGTCATTAAAGTAATCAATCCTACTGGTAATAAAAGCATGCATCAGCGTCCCGAGAGAGAATGGGGCGGACTCTGGCAATGTTCTTTAGTTGATAAAAACCTATTTTAGTAACATTCTTTATGTGAGGAATAAAAGTCAGCTCAGAGTCAAAAATCACGCCCAGGTTCTTCACTTGTAAAGAAGGATTAAAAGACAGTGATTGCAGTTTTGGTAAAAGTTTCTCTCTCTGAGCCTCAGGACCAATGACTAAAACTTCAGTTTTGTCCTGGTTGAGCTGGAGAAAGTTTTCTGCCATCCAGGATTTAATGTCTAAAATGCAGTTAAAAAGTGCATCCATAGGCCGTGTGTCATCAGGAGACATGGAGATGTACAGCTGTGTATCATCAGCATAACTGTGAAAGTTAACTCCATGTCTTCTGATGACACTGCCAAGAGGGAGCATGTAGAGGTTAAAAAGCACTGGGCCTAAAATTGAACCCTGGGGCACACCACATGTGATCTTGTGGACCTTAGAGGAGCAGGTATCTAAACTTACCATAAAAGTCCTGTCTGTGAGATAGGATGTAAACCATTTATGAACAGCACCAGAGAGGCCGATCTGTTTAAAGCGAGTTAAAAGAATAGTGTGGTCCACTGTATCAAAGGCAGCGCTTAGATCCAGTAGGACCAACACCGTCACCCTCTGTGCATCATAATTTAATCTAAGATCATTTAAAATCTTTAAAAGAGCCGTCTCTGTGCTGTGGTTCACCCTAAAACCAGACTGAAATTTCTCTAGGACATTATGAACGTTAATAAAATTATTAAGTTGAATTAAAACAAGTTTTTCTAAAACTTTGCTTAAAAATGGTAAGTTAGATACCGGTCGGAAGTTGTTTAAATCAATAAAATCTAAATTGCTTTTCTTCAGCAAGGGTCTCACTACCGCCCCTTTAAAGGCGGCTGGAAAGACCCCCGTTTGAAGGGAGCAATTCATCATGGTTAAAATCTCATTTCTAAAATATTCATAAAATTGCTTAAAGAATGACGTGGGAATAGGGTCCAAAACACATGTGGTGGGCCTCACTGAGGAGAGAACTTTATCAAGAGTCCCAGCTTCTACCAGGACAAAACTGTCCAGCGTTTCCTCTGGTAGAGACACACAATCAGATTTGTCTAAAACCATGTTACACTGAGAAGATAAAATATTACATCTGATGGTGTCTACCTTCCCTCTGAAGGGGTCCGCAAACTCCTCACAAAGAGTGTTTGAGGGGGTTTTCTGATATGCATTAGTAGTACAGTTAAAAATGTTGTCTATAGTGGAAAACAGAATTTTGGGATTATTTTTATGTTGTGAGATGATTCTGGAAAAGTATGCGTTTCTGGAATTTCTTACTGCATTGTTATATGATTTGAGACATTCGATGTACATTTGATGATTTATTGTGATTTTATTTTTCCTCCATTTTCTCTCTGCCACCCTGCAGCTCCTTTTTAATCTCTTAAGGTCTTCGTTTCTCCATGGTGTTGTTGGTTTTAAGTGTGTGTTTATAACTTTAACTGGAGCCAGCAGGTCAAGAGCGGAATGAAGCCTTCTGTTAAAATTATTAGCAATAAAATCACAGGGGGCAGGTGAAACAATAGGAAGAATCTTTTCAAAAATTTCCAGAAAACCTGCAGCCACTTCAGGGGTTAGATGGCGCTTCCTGACAGTTCTCACAGAGGTCTCCTTCTGGATAAAACTGGTGATATTAAAAAACACACAGTAGTGGTCAGAGACAGCCAAGTCAACAACAGAGGACACACTGGTGGACAGGCCATGCGTGATGACCAAGTCCAGGGTGTGTCCTCTGTTGTTAGTCGGCTGCGTGACATGTTGGCTAAAATCCATATAGTTCAAAACATTTAAAAATTCTGTTGATAAAGGATCTAAGATGTTACCTATATGTAGATTAAAATCACCAGCTAAAATTATTAGTTCATAAGAGTTGTGCAAAATTGATAAAAACTCTGAAAATTCTTGAATAAAAAGTGCACTCTTTTTAGGAGGCCTATAAACTGTGACACATAAAATCTGAGGAGTGCTAAAAACAGACGCATTATATTCAAAAGTGCTAAAATTATCAAATAAAACTGGTTTGGCAGAAAGCGTTGATGAACAAATAAAAGCAGTTCCGCCTCCCCTTTTGCAACTCCTCGTGGAATAAGTGAAGTAAAAAAAAACATTACCTGTGACACCAGGGTTGAAGTCAGTCGGCCTTTGGGTCTAATTTGTTGTTTTTTATCATGGACAACTTTCTCCTGTGATTCCTTGATCTCCCGGGACCAGCTGGGTGGAATGCTTTTGTCAGTGATACGTATCTAAAACGCACCCGGTGGAAAGGGACGCTCTGCTGAATTCGCAAGTAAAACACGTTTATTATTTTATGTGGAGCTTACGTGTCTGGTGGAAAGCTAGTTTGTTGTTTTGATATGACAGAAATGTTGGTTTTATTTTTTTTTTGTGTTCTAAAACTGTAGTAGTGACTTAATGTTTTATTTTGTGAATCTGGTGTGTTTGTACATTGTAAATAGTTTTACTTCCTGCCAGACTTTAATTCACACGATTTGAGTTGTTACTGGTGCCCGTTTAAAGGAAACTTGTTCCCACCTTTGGTTGCCTGATCATTACATTTGCTTTCAGGCTTAGTTCTAGTGGCTTCCTTTCTGGGTCTACCTCCTCATTTTGGATTTCACACTACCAAACATGACACGAAAACTCATTTTGACTGTATCCATCAGTGCAGCTTTCATTGTAGTTGGATTAAATTGAGAACTTGGCCTTTTTCATGGGCTCTTTATTCAGTATCACAGCCTGGAGCATCACTTTTCCCATTATTGTGGTTGGTTAAAATGCAAGATTACACTTCTCCACCATAACAGCATGTGAGATTGTAAATGGACTATATCATCAGTATGCCTTCTGCTGGACTAATAGAAACCCAAGGAGTCCTAATTTAAGACTGACCTGAGGCGTTGCCCTATTCATCCGTACTGGGTTGGATTAACCCCAAATACAAGAACAAAACTGATAAACAACTTGCCTCTGAAATGTATCAGCATTTTTCTGATTATTTTTGTTGTTTTGCCTTCTTTTTCACAGACTTCGTATTGACCACTGAAGTATATACATACACATCTGTCTTTTTAGGCTATTTTCTTTTCAGACAAGGTCATCTTGTGAAAAAAACCCTACAGATTTCTTGCTTTGTTTTTTGTCACTTTTTAAAAATGTTTTCGATAAGACTACATTTAGTATCAGACTAAGTGATATTACCCAAGTAAATACAAAATGCTCAAAATTTCTTTAGGGGAAGAAAAGCCAACCCGGCCTTATGTGAAAAAGTAATTCTCCCCAAACCAAATAACTAGTTTTTTCCACCCATGGCACATCTGCCATCAAGAGTTTATGATTTTTTTCAAAGGTCTCATTCACTGAGAAACCGTGTAATACTTCTTCCTTTTGAAATTCGATAGGTCACTCTAAGTTGCATATGCATGCTACACGGGAACATTTTCTTTGACCCCCATTGCCTGTTTTGCCGTAGAAAAAAAAAAGGCTTTTCTACGTCACAGAGAACATTTGTATTTGTGGTCTTGCCTTTCTTGGCTTGCATCTGCCCACGGGAAGGCTGTATTGCCTCTGTGGCCAGCAGAGTCTCTGTTAGTAGAAGATTACCATTAGCTTACAACATGCCGGAACACATTCGGGCTTGTTTTGTTTGTGGATTTAACATATCAACGCTTTTTTATTTTACTTTTTTTTTTTACTTTTTTTTTTTTATCCCAAGATGAAGTAAGTTAAGTTATTTGTTCAAAGGCAGCATGAGTCACATTGCTGTTAGCCTATCAGAAGTTAAATGTTTGCATATCATGAATAATAATGAGTAAAACTCATAACCCTGTCATTTCCGCCCACCCACTTCTCCGACAAACTTCAACCTCCTGAAACATGAGTGAGAGAGGTTTTTTTTCACAGAACACGCAGTACAAGGCTTTCCTTCATACTAGAGACAACAGCAAATTTATTGGGGGGGGGGGGGGGGGAAACGAGTTAATGAGACCTTTAAATCACCAAAATACCTAAACAAAAGATATCTGTAAGAATATGCCTTTTCTGCTGTTGTGCCATTTAACTTTCCTACCTGACACAAACTGTAATCCAAATTTAACTAGTTGATCAGATCTGCTTTTTGTCTCGTCTCAGTGCTGCTTCGTGCTCTTCTTGGGTGTTCGACATCAGTGTAACAATACCCTGAGATGGAGACCGCCGAACAAAGGGCCCCATCACTGTTTTCATTACCTCAGCTCCACTCATTCCAACAATTGAAAGTGCCGCACACTAAGGTAAAATGTTTAACCTCAAATAATTATGTTCTGAACCCTTACCGTTACGATCATTTGCTGCCTTGGTGCATGATTTTTTTTTCTTTGACTCTTTCAACTGTGCCTTCATTTCAATCTAATGCTCAACATCTTTTTTTTCCATCCTGTCTTTTTTTTCCCTCTGAAGATACATCAGAGGAGTGCCGGCTCACACGAAACACTTGGTGTAATTGTTTTCTGAGTCTGAATGTGGTTGTAATGATCTGATGGCATAGAAATTGTTTGAAAGCATACTTTTAGCAGAATCAATGTTGTTCACTGAGTGGAGAAAGTTTTCAAGACAATTCTAATTATTCCTAAAACCCAGCATAAAAATGTGAAGAGCCAGCTGTTCTGCAGACCAATACCAAACCAACAATTAACTGTGCGATTTCTACAATAGAAAGGGAGAACAATTGTAACAGCTAAGACTAAATAACACTCTTTATTTAGGCACGATTCAGAGCATAATCTGATATTATCACTAGATTCATAACAGCATCACAATATTACTTATAACCAACAAGAATGGAAGAAACTAGGGAGCCAATGAGAATGACTTTTGCTTTAATATTACTAAATCCCAGAACATGGCCGATTCAACATTTAATATGAGAAACCCAAACTGTAAGACTACTGGGATCTAAGAGGTTTTATTGTACTTTACAGTTCAGTTTAATCTGCATAGAAGGAGCAATGACTACAATAGTACTCAATCAGTTCAACCAAAGAGTGGATATGATGGAGAACAGAAGAGGGCCAAGGACTGATCCCTAAAGTGCACCAAAATTCAACTGAGCCATTGAGAGTTGTTAGCTTCAGGGAGTTCTTTATTAATCACTTGAACAAATATGATGCAATATGACGCAGACTAAAAGCAAAATAGAACCAAACTAGAAGCTGTGAAAACACTATTATTTATAAATGACATCAGTTATGTGGTAGTTATCTCAAAGATGTTTTGAAATGTGGCGTTTACAATCAGCTACAATGATCCACTGTTTAACAGCAGCTATTAACCTTTTCCCAACTCTGGTCTTTAAGGCACTCTGCCTTGCATGTTGTAGATGGTTCCTCCTTTAACACCCCTGCTTCAGATGATTGCAGTTCAACAAAAGCCTGTTCATCAGGTGTGCTGAAGCAGGGACAAATCTAAAACATGCAGGGCAGAGCAGAAATGAAAAACACTGAACGAGAGACACTATACAGGCTGTGAACATGTATAATCCTATTTTTGTGTAGCCTTGGATTTACAGCAAATGATCTCTTAGCTCAGTTTCATTGTTCTGAATGGCGTGGATTTCTATCTTATGCTTTAATAGATATAGGTACAACGTTTCTGCTTTGTCATTGCCACACCAATCTAGATGATGGCGAGTTCAAAACTATCTCTGTTAAACTCTGACGGAACAAATCAGTGCTTAAATTAAGATGGTAAAAACAAACTAATTAGAAGAGCTAATGGGTAGTAAATCATGTTAACGGGGGAATTTATCTTCTCAGTCCTTCACACAGTTCCACTTCTCTTTGGCGATGTAATTTCAGCCCTCTGCTAACTATAATAAAATGTGTATGTTTTTGTTTGGTGGATTGTTGAGGTGGTGTTTTTGGTTATACACCTGTGCTTTCTGTCTCAATGAGAGAGACAAAGAACCCCCACCCAAAATATATTACAGATAAAAGCTAATATTTAAAGCATTGATGAGTTTCTTTGCACAGCTTCTTTTTTCTAACCACACACCAACTACTGGAGATTGCTGGCTTGTTGCATCAAATCTGATAATTGTGGTTGAAATGATTTTAACTGCATAGTTGATGTCTGGTTTTGCAGCATTTATTAATGTCTTGACTTCAAGAGTCACATCAGGTTAAACATCTTCCTTGTCTGTCCTGATGAGATGAAATTTTATAAAAGGTCTTTAATGATGCAACAGAAGGCTTTTCAGTGTCTTCTAAGCCTTGTTACACCCTTATTTATTATTTCTGACACAAGACTGGGGTAGGGGTGTATTTTTATAGCAGCTTGTGGTTCTTGCAAAAACCACTTAAGAGAAAATAATGAATAAGCACACCGCTGCATGCAAGATCAGTGTTGTGGAGGTTGTTGAAAAGACTCTGCACTACTTGCAGGTTTTTTTGGCCTGTCGTACACCCTAAACCTGAAGCTAAAGTGGTTTAAATTCATCCATTATCTGTACCCGTCCATCCTATGCAGGGTTGCAGGTGAGGTGGTGCCTATCTCCAGCAGTCACTGGGCGAGAGGCAGGGTACACCCTGGACAGGTCGCCAGTCCATCACAGGGCAACACAGAGACACTCAAGACAAACAACCATGCACACATTCATACCTAAAAGGCGATTTAGAGAGACCAATTACCCTAATAGTCATGTTTTTGGACTGTGGGAGGAAGCCGGAGAACTCACACATACACAGGGAGAACATGCAAAACTTCATACAGAAAGACCCCAGGCTGGGATTTGAACCCAGGCCTTCCTGTTGACAGTGCTACCAATTGCGCCAATGTGGATTCATCTTGTCTGCCTTGTTATAGCTACAGAAATTAGTTCCTAAAGGTGGTTTTAAATTTGACACTTGGTTTACATAGTCAGCTCTACGAGTTATTTTCTGTAGAAGGTTTTAATATATCTGCAGTAATTTCTATATAGTACACTGTTAAAAGAATCATACAGAGCTTTTCTTTTATTCTTACAGGTGAGTTCCCTAAAATTAGCATGTTATTGCAAATTTTTATGATCAGCACAAACATAGGAATATACCGGTATGACTGCTAATTTTAGCATGCTAAGTCTAACATAAGTGTAATGTTAGTATGTTTACCATGGCTTTCAACCGGATGTGTAATTGATGCATTTTATGCGTGAGCTCAGCAGGGCGTGCGTCCCTTCCCATTGGAAGCGTTTCAGACGTGTATAGGTTGCGAAAGCAATTCACCCAGCACACCTGAATCAACTGATGGCTCATTAGCAGCCCTCTGCAGAACTTTGACATGCTGAGGAAGTAGTTGGACCATTTGAATCAGCTGTGTTGGAGCAGAGACGCATCTAAAACTGGCTGGAGACGGGCCCTTGAGGCCCAGAATTGGACACCCATGTTCTAGGTTAATGAGTATCATAAACTCACCGTCCGTTCCCAAAACTACTGACTTTTCTGTCCATGCCTTCTCCTTTCTCATATAGTCCTTGAAAAAATGGTCACTGGTATCATGTAGATTGGGTGATTCTCCAGTTTAAGGATTCACAAACAGAAACGCAGCAACCATCCCTGCTTCTTCCATGTTGATCTCTTGTTATTTCTGCTGCTCTGGGTGCCTTTTTGAGCTGATCAGTGACGCTACTCTCTGCCGAAACAGTTTGTAATATGCGGATCACAATATGCCTAACCTCACAGTGCTTCCAAATATAGATTGACTAGGCGCCAACAAGTTTTAGATATTCATGGAAAATGTTTGTTTTAATTCTTATCCACGACCAACCGAAGGTGAAGAATCGTCCGAGCTCCTGGGGTGAATTTCAACACCATCCTATCCCTGCTTGTAATTCAAATGATGTATGCCAATCAATGATACCATCATAGCTGGAGAAACAGTAAATTATTTTGTCAAACTGCTCAGAAAGCAAACAAATGACAACTTACCGTTTGAAGAGACATTTCAAAACCCAGAACAGAGCCACCTCGAACAAAAACGGTCTTTTTACATCCACAACGGTCCAGTTAATGTCTTCCTTTAAAATAGTTAGTCAACAATACATCTAGTGTCCAAATTTCAACGTCTTCTGCTGCTCAAAACCTTGACACTTCCCTTCTTTGTGTGGATTTCTCATACAGTTTTCATCAGAACTACCATTAGCATTGCAAGTTAGCCTAACAATAACACAACACACTGGAAACAACAAATTGGTGCATTACAGTTAGAACTTAAAGCTACATTGTGTATTTTTTTGAGTAAATTCTTAGCAAAACCCCTTTGTTCTTTCAAAAATATGTGCTCATTCTTGTGTAATTACTTCCACCTACTAATGAAAGTATTCTCGTAAGTGTAGAATCTGCTAATCAGAATACATGCGCGCGAGTCGCACGAATGGCTGAATCCATGTTAAGCCTCCATCTTTGAAATACATTCGCCAACGAGGGAAATTCCTGGAAAATCTAGCTCCGCCTTTCACGCTTTGGCTACACTCAGTTGCACCGTGACGAATGCCAGAGGGAGACTGTCTACTCGCGACGCGGCAGATGTCTGACTATATAACTAAATGCAATGTAGTTTTCTAAAGTAACCTCATCACTGGAAGGAACACTAGACTAAGTCGTAGTAGTGGAAGCCATGTTAACCTTTGCACAAAACGGCCACCGTAGGAGTTAAACGCACTCGGAATGGGGGGGTGGGAGGCGGGGCTAGAACGTAATATTCAGTTGGTTGTTTCACTGCTAGATGGGAGAAGTTCTTACACAATGTAGCTTTAAGGCGTTGTAATCCTGTCTTGGGCGGGCCAGATACCTGAATGGCATACCGCCCATCGTGCCGGGCCTGCGGAAACGTCTTTAGTTTTCTGCGACTTCAAATGCCGTTTTTCTTTTTGGGACTCTGGTAGTTTCTTCTAAAATTGAAGTGGTAGCAGTCGGCTGTTTCTCCTCTCACGTTATTGAGTGGATAACTTCCACACCAGTGGTGTTCTGTAGCAAAATGTGGGAGCATGTAATGAGTGTAGGACCCACATAAATGCGCTTGTCCGATGAGACAGACAACCGGATGGTCCAATCGTTAGCTTTGGACCAAGCCATGTTGGCTGAGGTTTTTAGACAAACAGAAACACTTTTTTTTTTCTTTTTTTTTTTTATCTTTAAATCTTAAAAAAAAAACAAAAAAAACATGTATAGCTGTACTATGTTGGAACGTTTTTAAAAGGCATGACATTTTTTTTTTAACCTAGCTTATTTTACAAATTCGGTATAGCAGCTTTAAGCAGTCGGAAATCTGCAAGTGTCTTTTATTTTGAACGTTTTTGGGTGCTTTACACTGCTCCTGTGTCTGATTTCCTCTGCATGTGTATGAAATTATAAGAAAGGCATGAGATGAAAGTAAGTTATAAAAGTGGTTATTAAAAAAGTAAAAGCTGATACCGATATTTTCCAATAGTACAATTAAATACCAATATCTGCTGATAATAATGGTAGGCCAATAATATCAGACATTCCTTGTAATTATGATAATTAAGTTCATAATGGGATTAAGTTCCAGTAATTTAAGTAGTAGAAGTAGATTCATGGCAAAAAGGTTAAACTGTTTTGGGTTTTAAAAATGAATCACAGTGAGACTCTTCAGTTACAAAGAATCTTTGCCAAATCACTGCGTACAAGTGTTTAGGGAAAACAAAAAAGTAAATGAATGACGCTGAATGTGCTTTAACAGTTTTGTCTTGGAGAACATTCGTCTCTGTAAGTATTAAAGTTTTAAGGAACAGTTCGGACATGTTAGTTATTTAGTTGATCAAATGTGTAGCAAAATATCTTTGTTAAGGTACGCTAATTAAGTGTGTTGTAAGATGTGTGTATTAGTTTGTAATGCCTTTTTTTCTGTCTGTTTGAGTTACAGAGAGATAAAAATATACAAAGCTCTTTATAAATACAAAAGAAAAACCGGTACCGATAACTAACGATATTACATTTCAATGCCAATATCGGCTGATAATATCTGATTAATATTTAGTGTATTCTGTACCACAGAGTGACAATATTTGCACTTTAACTCTGTTTTTCATGCCAAAAACAGTAAAATCATGGTGTTGAATTTCATTCTCTCGCTCAGCAAGGCCTCCAGCATCACAATTTCATGTTTTTGCTGCTTTGTATTACTGTCTTTTTTTCCTCTCTCTCCCCCTCTTTTTGCATCGGGGAACTCAGTGTCTGGCTTAATATCGTTTTCCAATCAACGAGGGCTCCAGGGCAAGGACTTCTGACTGGTCTGTTTTGTTCCAACTAATACCAAGGAGAGGGGAGAGGAAATGATAACCGCGGTGGTTCATAATAGCTGTAGTGATCATTCTGCAGTCATTTGCCTCTGGTGTGCTGTAACCGCAAGCTGATGTGTCTGTTTTCCTACACAGAGCTACACCACCACTACAAGATGTAAAGCCCCCTCTGCGTCCTCCTTGTCCACCTGAAATGTATTCAGTGCCATCTGGTTGTTATCACAGAGGGCTAAAACAAAAAAAGGAGAGGTGTGTAGGCTATGATCAGAGGAAATTTACCTCTAAAAACACACTTGTCTGATCTAATTAAAATCCTTTCTGAAGAGCTGCGGTTTCTGAGAAAACTGATTATTCACCAGCTTAGCAGAAGACCTCCTGAGCGTGAAGATTCAGGGACATATGTTGTTTCCATCACTGCCCTCCTGTTCTCTCCTCTGCCCATCATGAAGGAGAGGGAGGGGAAGGATCGGAGTTAGGAAATCATTATTAACTCATAAGCTGGTTAATGCTGTAGCACTCTCAACCTTCAACTCAAATGAGAATTTCCATCATTTACATATCAGTTTAATTTCCTGTGTTTCCCTCTTTCTTTCTGCCTGCTCCTTCGTTTAAAAGCAGCGACGGGTTGCTGGTGGAACATGTTTTCCCAGCCGGAGAGCACATTACTGCACATCTCACATATGGGGAGGGGAGGGGTAGGTAAACACTGCATGTCTACGCCTACATAATGTGCCAACAAGAAGTACTGACAACCCTTAACTTACTCCCCATTTTGTTACATAAGAGACTTTTTCTGCAAAAGATTTGAGACATGCAATACCCAATAATGAGAAGGCAAAAATAGCTTTTTGAAAAATGTTCAAATATGTAAAGTTGTGTGAAAATGGTTTTCCACCTTCCTGATTTCTTTTTTTTTCCATGTTTGTCATAAATGTTTCAGACCATCAAACAAATGTAATTGTTTGTCAAACACAATGCAAGTAAATACAAAATGCAGTTTTTAAATAAAGTTTTTATGATTAAAGGGGAAAAAGTGATTCCCCTTGTCAAAACATATACAGTGGTTTATTACACCTGAGTTGAATATGTCTAGCCACACCCAGGTCTGATTATTGCCAGGCCTGTTCTCAACCAAGAAATCACTCAAATCAGACTTGCCTGACAAAGTGAAGTAGACCAAAATATCCTCAAAACCCAGACATGTCGAGATCCAAAGAAATTCAGGAACAAATGAGAGAGAAAGTAACTGAGATCTTTCTGTCTGGAAAAGTTTCTAAAGCCATTTCTGAAGTTTTGGCGACTCCAGCGAACCACAGTGAGACCAATGAAGAAAACATTGGAACCGTGATGAACCTTTCCAGGAGTGGCTGGCTGAACAAAATTATCCCAAGAACTCAGCAACGACTCATCCAAGAAGTCACAAAAGACCCCACAACAACATCCAAAGGACTTCAGGTATCACTTGCCTCAGTTAAGGTCAGAGGTCATGACTCCACCATAAGACAGAGACATTAAGACTCCTCTCAATTTAGCCAGAAAACATTTCGATAATCCCCACGACTTGGGAAAATACTCTTTGGACTGACGAGACAAAAGCTGACCTTTTTGGAAGGGGTATGTCCTGTTACATCCGTGGTAAAAGTAACACTGCATTTCAGAAAAAGAATGTCATACCAACATTAAAATATGGTGGTGGTAGTGTGATGGTCTGGGCCTGTTTTGCTGGAAGATTTGCTGTGATTAATGGAGCCATGAATTCTACTGTCGACCAAACATTCCTGAAAGAGAATGTCTGGTCATCTGTTGGTGACCTCAAGGCAGGAGTCGCGCTTAGCGCATATTTTTCATGTTTGACACTTTCTTTTTAAACGGTGACAGAAAAATCTGAAGGCCGTGTGTCATTTTTACATATTACAATTCCCTCCTCTGACCACTTGGTGCAGACATTTTCAACTTTATCCACAGAGTGTAGGTAACCGAATCAATGAAAAGAAAATTCCCATAAGAGCATCTGATCATTATCTCGGACCTGAACTCTATCCAAAGCATCTCGTTATCAGAGAACTGCATGGAAGAGTTACGGAGGCATTGGAGCACATCTGTGACTGCACCGTACACATACTTGTGGTGACCGATTGCTGCAGCTTAACCGCTGATGCAATAAGAGCACATAGAGGAAGATTTCCTTCCGCCGAAGTGATCAGAAAAGCCCTTGTGCAGAGAGTCTTACCAAATTCTGATCATTTCACTTGGAGAAATGTTCCCTGATTTGGCTGAAGTGTCTCTTCAGCCTCCGGTGTGGCAGCGGAGAGTGGATTCAGCCTCCATTACGCACAGACGGGAGTGCAGTTCAGCTTCATGTGTTCCAGTGTTCAGGCCACAGCAGGTGAAATCTTCGTAATTAAAACAGATTGTAACCGGATTGTTTTTGACCCCGTCAGTCAAAATGACAGACAACACAAACATTGTAGCGCGACCTCTGACTCAAGATGAAACCAACTTGGGTTCTGCAGCAGGACAATGACTCAAAAACACACCAGAGAGGCCACCTCTGACTGGCAGAAGAAAAACGAAATCAAGACTTTGGAGTGGCCTAGTCAAAGTCCTGACTTGAGTCACTGAGATGCCGTGGCATGACCTTAAAAAAGCAGTTCATGCTTGAAAACCCTCCAATGTGGCTGAACTACAACAACTCGGCAAAGATGAGTAGGTCAAAATTCCTCCACAGCTGAAAAAGACTTGTTGCAAGTTATCCAAAATGCTTGATTGCAGTTGTTGCTGCTAAGGGTGGCCCAACCGGGTATTAGGTTTAGGGGGCAATCACTTTGTCACACAGCGTATGTAGGTCTGGATTTTTTTTCTCTCCCTTTATAAATGTAAAACCATATTTAAAAGCGGCATTTTATGTTTCTTGTGTTTTCTTTGACTAATATTTAAATTAGTTTGATGATCTGAAACATTTAAGTGTGACAAACATGCAAAAACAAATAGGAAATCAGGAAGAGGGAAAACATTTTTTCACACCACTGCATACTGTCTAAAGTCCCAGTTCTTCATAAGCATTCCCTTTTTTTTTTTTTTTTTTTTTTAAACAACACTGGGTTGGAGCAGCCTTGGCAGCGATCACCTTGTCAAATCTCTGTACACCCCACCTGTGTTTTTAGGTACTTCCTACCTACAGTGGCTTGCAAAAGTTTTCGGCCCCCTTGAACTTTTCCACATTTTGTCACATTACAGCCACAAACATGAATCAATTTTATTGGAATTCCACGTGAAAGACCAATACAAAGTGGTGTACACGTGAGAAGTGGAACGAAAATCATACATGATTCCAAAACTTTTTACAAATAAATAAGTGAAAAGTGGGGTGTGCGTAATTATTCAGCCCCCTGAGTCAATACTTTATAGAACCACCTTTTGCTGCAATTACAGCTGCCAGTCTTTTAGGGTATGTCTCTACCAGCTTTGCACATCTAGAGACTGAAATTCTTGCCCATTCTTCTTTGGAAAACAGCTCCAGCTCAGTCAGATTTGATGGACAGCGTTTGTGAACAGCAGCTTTCAGATCTTGCCACATATTCTCGTTTGGATTTAGATCTGGACTTTGACTGGGCCATTCTAACACATGGATATGTTTTATTTTAAACCATTCCATTGTTGCCCTTGCTTGATGTTTAGGGTCGTTGTCCTGCTGGAAGGTGAACCTCCGCCCCAGTCTCAAGCCTTTTGCAGACTCCAGGAGGTTTTCTTCCAAGATTGCACTGTATTTGGCTCCATCCATCTTCCCATCAACTCTGACCAGCTTCCCTGTCCCTGCTGAAGAGAAGCACCCCTAGAGCATGATGCTGCCACCACCATATTTGACAGTGGGGATGGTGTGTTCAGAGTGATGTGCAGTGTTAGTTTTTTGCCACACAAAGCATTTTGCATTTTGGCCAAAAAGTTCAATTTTGGTCTCATCTGAACCAGAGCACCTTCTTCCACATGTTTGCTGTGTCCCCCACATGGCTTGTGGCAAACTGCAAATGGGACTTCTTATGGTTTTCTTTTAACAATGGCTTTCTTCTTGCCACTCTTCCGTAAAGGCCAACTTTGTGCAGTGCACGACTAATAGTTGTCCTATGGACAGATTCCCCAACCTGAGCTCTAGATCTCTGCAGCTCGTCCAGAGTCACCATGGGCCTCTTGGCTGCATCTCTGATCAGCACTCTCCTTGTTTGGCCTGTGAGTTTAGGTGGACGGCCTTGTCTTGGTAGGTTTACAGTTGTGCCATACTCCTTCCATTTCTGAATGATCGCTTGAACAGTGCTCTGTGGGATGTTCAAGGCTTGGGAAATCTTTTTGTAGCCTAGCCTGCTTTAAATTTCTCAATAACTTTATCCCTGACCTGTCTGGTGTGTTCTTTGGACTTCATGGTGTTGTTGATCCCAACATTCTCTTAGACAACCTCTGAGGCCGTCACAGGGCAGCTGTATTTGTACTGACATTAGATTACACACAGGTGCCTCTATTTAGTCATTAGCACTCATCAGGCAATGTCTATGGGCAACTGACTGCACTCAGACCTAAGGGGGCTGAATAATTACGCACACCCCACTTGTCACTTATTTATTTGTAAAAAATGTTTAGAAGCATGTATGATTTTTGTTCCACCTCTCACGTGTACACCACTTTGTTTTGGTCTTTCACGTGGAATTCCAATAAAATTGATTCATGTTTGTGGCTGTAATGTTGCAAAATGTGGAAAAGCCACTGTATTTACTTTTTCTGCTCCCCTGCACTCATACTGGACAAAGTGTTCAAATGGATTTAAGTCCAGGTTCTGGATGGGTCATTCAAGGACGTTCACTGACTCATCTTTATCTTGGCTTTCTTCTTCAGCTCACTGTCGCCCTTGTCCAAGGTCAGAGCATCATGGAGCAGGTTTTCTTAAAGAATCACAGTATATTTTGCTGTTGTAGATTAACAACCCTGCTCCAGCACCAAAAAAGTAAATCTATCCAGCATTATGTCGAGTCTATGTTCTATGTTCTCGCCAAAATTTTCTTTTTTGGTTTCATCAGACCAAAGCTGTGGTTGATTTTTCTCCTAGTCTGCTAATCTTTTGAAGGTGCAAAGGAGCCACAAAAAATGTAAAACATCACAAAATGTATTTATTTTTAAAACGAGTTTTAAAAAGGGCAAGTGAGGATGCCTGCCAGACCTGCAGCAGCAGCTCATTCTACATTTTAAGAAGCCAAAACTGCAAAGACTCTTTCCTCTGAATTTATGAAATGTCTTTGGGACAGTCGACAGCAGTTTATAAAGCACCTTATAAATACTTCCATCTACACAAGGTCACATTGGGTACTTGGTCTCATCTAAAAGTTACAGAACACCAGCCCTCAAGGACTTGAGTTTCACACAGGTGTGCTTTATGCAGTTCTGTCTTGGAGGTCTATGGACAATTCCTTTTACATCACTGCTTCGTTCTGTTTAATACATAGGCAGTGTTACCTTTGAGACTCTTCATAGATAGCTGTGCCCCATTCTAAAATGTGGAGTCCAATAAAGTTGCAAAAGCATGATGAAATGAGATGCACCTTTGAGGCCTGTCACAATATAAAATTTTGCTGTATAATAAATTGCCCCAAATTTTTTTTCCATGATTGATAATATTGTCGTTTTCAACTAATATAATGATAATGCAAGTACACTGTCTTAACGATCAATCATTTTAATATCTAATATAAATTAACAAAACAACCAAAGGAATAGAAAAAATGATGAAATCTAATCAAAATTGCCCTTCAAAATGATATTATTTCACTTGGCTCAGACAAGAAATAACAGGCAAAACTACAAGTTAGGAGTTTTGTAAACAAATGAATGCAAAGCAAGAACAAAAACACTGAATAAAATACAGGTCCTTCTCAAAAAATTTGCATATTGTGATAAAGTTAATTCTTTTCCATAATGTAATGATATAAATTAAACTTTCATATAATTTAGATTCATTGCACACCAACTGAAATATTTCAGGTCGTTTATTGTTTTAAAACTGATGATTTTGGCATACAGCTCATGAAAACCCAAAATTCCTATCTCAAAAAATTACCATATCATGAAAAGGTTCTCTAAACGAGCTATTAACCTAATCATCTGAATCAACTAATTAACTCTAAACACCTGCAAAAGATTCCTGAGGCTTTTAAAAACTCCCAGCCTGGTTCATTACTCAAAACCGCAATCATGGGTAAGACTGCCGACCTGACTGCTGCCCAGAAGCCCATCATTGACACTGTCAAGCAAGAGGGTAAGACACAGAAAGAAATTTCTGAACGAATAGGCTGTTCCCAGAGTGCTGTATCAAGGCACCACAGTGGGAAGTCTGTGGGAAGGAAAAAGTGTGGCAGAAAACGCTGCACAATGAGAAGAGATGACCGGACCCTGAGGAAGATTGTGGAGAAGGACAGATTCCAGACCTTGGGGGACCTGCGGAAGCAGTGGACTGAGTCTGGAGTAGAAACATCCAGAGCCACCGTGCACAGGCGTGTGCAGGAAATGGGCTACAAGCCACTTTTGAACCAGAAACAGCAGCAGAAGCGTCCGACCTGGGCTACAGAGAAGCAGCACTGGACTGTTGCTCAGTGGCCCAAAGTACTTTTTTCAGATGAAAGCAAATTTTGCATTTCATTCGGAAATCAAGGTGCCAGAGTCTGGAGGAAGACTGGGGAGAAGGAAATGCCAAAATCCCTGAAGTCCAGTGTCAAGTACCCACAGTCAGTGATGGTCTGGGGTGCCATGTCAGCTGCTGGTGTTGGTCCACTGTGTTTTATCAAGGGCAGGGTCAATGCAGATAGCTAGCTATCAGGAGATTTTGGAGCACTTCATGCTTCCATCTGCTGAAAAGCTTTATGGAGAGGAAGATTTCATTTTTCAGCACGACCTGGCACCTGCTCACAGTGCCAAAACCACTGGTAAATGGTTTACTGACCATGGTATTACTGTGCTCAATTGGCCTGCCAACTCTCCTGACCTGAACCCCATAGAGAATCTGTGGGATATTGTGAAGAGGAAGTTGAGAGACGCAAGACCCAACACTCTGGATGAGCTTAAGGCCGCTATCGAAGCATCCTGGGCCTCCATAACACCTCAGCAGTGCCACAGGCTGATTGCCTCCATGCCATGCCGCATTGAAGCAGTCATTTCTGCAAAAGGATTCCCGACCAAGTATTGAGTGCATAACTGAAGATAATTATTTGAAGGCTGACTTTTTTTGTATTAAAAACACTTTTCTTTTATTGGTCGGATGAAATATGCTAATTTTTTGAGATAGGAATTTTGGGTTTTCATGAGCTGTATGCCAAAATCATCCGTTTTAAAACAATAAAAGACCTGAAATATTTCAGTTGGTGTGCAATGAATCTAAAATATATGAAAGTTTAATTTTTATCATTACATTATGGAAAAGAATGAACTTTATCACAATATGCTAATTTTTTGAGAAGGACCTGTATTAAAAAACACGCCATTCCACTTTGCCACTATGGATATATGGAGCATATTTGCCTTTTTTCATCTATTTTGTAGAAAGAGGGAGGCTCATGAGGAAAACAAAAAAGCAATGGAAATTATTGTGGCTGGAAGATTTATTGAGCTCATTTGAATTTCTCATACGATAATTGATTATTGTGAGAGGCCTGGCACCTGACCCTAACTATGATGCCATCTAATAATATTTATATATATATATGTGTGTGTGTGTGTATATATATATATTTTTTTTTTTATAAATCTTAAAACATGTTTTCTCATTTTGACATCATGACCTTTTTGTGTAGATTTTCTGTTTTGTTTTTTTCCCTCAAATGTGTTTTAGAATAATACTGTAACTTTAACAAAACGTGGAGAAAGGGATTGAATACTTTTGCAGGGATCTGTATACCTTGTGTCACATGCACACTCGGGTGCACACAGAGGCAGAAGCCTTGCAGGCGAAGCCGCTTCGTGGCCCGTTGTAGCTCTGTCAGGATTAAACCAGTGATCAGAGAAATGAAAGGGATGCTGTCATCCCGTATAGGCTCCTTTACACATCATCCGCAATAATTACACCCTCTCCTTCCTTTGCCTCGCTTCTTCCACTCTCATAACCCGCTACCTGGGTGTAAAATGCTTGACTGACACCCAGCACGCAAAGCAGGGGCTTTTACGAAACCTAAGCATTCTTGAATTAAACTCTCTTCAGATCTTTTTATTTTCCTTCTTTTAATTCTTCTGTTATATAAAAATACACCCGTTTTTGCACCGGTGCAATAAGCATGTTTATTAGGTTTGCATGTGTGCCAACATTAGAATGCGTCTGTGCGCCTTCCAGTTTGAGCACGATGCAGATGTGCACAGCCCACATGTGATTGCTCAACTTGACCTGCAGTTGGAATTCTTGCAAATAACGGTTTCAATCTGCGGCTGACGGCTCATGAATGTGATCAAATATTCAGCTGGAGCAAAGTGTTGTATGGCAGAGCCTGAAGTGCAAAGTGAGTTCAAGGTCCGTCGCTTTCAGTGAGTGCCATATGTGACCTCCAGTGTGAAAGTCAAGAACTTCCAGGTTCAAGTTGCCAGCGCATGATCTCTTATATTTTTTTATGACTTTATATATTTTAGTTCAGCTTCCACTGGAATAAATAGAGAGCTATGATGTATATATGCAGATAAGTGCAGGAACTATATGTCCATGCTGGAATATCTCCACTATCATTATTTTTTTATTTTTTTAACCATTTTAGATACCATTAAGTGTTGCATTAACCTGAATTGTCACATTTTTTACTGTTTCTTCAAAACAACCTAATTATATCTTTCCGAAGGTTTCTCTTTGGACTGCTTATTCAGATTTCTTGTCCAGGGGCCTCATTTTAAAATGTTTGTGTAGAATCCTTACTAAACCTTACTTAAGCTCAGCAAAAACATATTTTTAAATAGCAACCCACCCCCCTACCAGAGTCTTACGCCACCTACATTTCTGGTTTGAAAAATGCGGCAAAATAAAATAAATAAAATATAAAAAATAATGACTAGACATGTAGACAGCACTATTAGACACTCATTTTTACAGTTTATCAGCAAAGAAAAGTTGATTTGGGTGTGAGTTGCACTTTAAGCAAAGACATTTTCCGATCTATAAAGCTAAGAGTACACACAACTGCACGCAATTCCCACTTTATAAGTCATACTCTCTGTGCTCACGTGATTTTGGATCCTATCCCGCCTCCTACACACCCACATCCTGCCATAAGCTGTCAATGCAAAGCACCTAATGAATATTCTGCATAGACTTAAGACTTACATGGGGAGTTTCACAGGTAACCCTGGCAACTGACAGGTCAAGAAAACCCAGTTCCACTTAGACTGAAATCGATGAGCTTGTGGGTGACGTTGAGGGACGGATAAACGTTTATTTCAATCAATAATGTTTATCTATGTAAAGCTTTACATGGCCAAAAGGCGACCAAAGTGCTTCACAATAAAAGACAAAATTATAGTTAGCAATAAGAAAATGTGTAACAAGACAACAAGAGTAAAGAGATTCAAATAAAAAATAAAAGCAGCAGCACAAGTGATAAAACAAATGAGGACAATAAATATACATTTTAAATTATGATTACTTATTGTCCCCAGCGATGGACTGGCGACCTGTCCAGGGTGTACCCCGCCTCTCGCCCCATGACAGCTGGAGATGGGCACCAGCCCCCCTTCAACCCTGCAACCCTGCATAGGAATGACGAGTACAGAAAATGCATGGATGGATGGATTACTTATTGTAGCAACAATGAAAACACTCCAAAATAAAACAAATAAAAACTAAATAACAAAAGAAAGTAATACATTTCAGCATTCCTAGGTATTAAAAGCCTGAACGAAAGGGTGTGTTTTAAGTTAACTTTTAAAAAGTATTATCTGTCCAAAATAGTGCAGCAAAGTGACACAGAGTTGTTGCAGCTGTGACATAACAAAGAAGGTGGAGGAAAAGAGGAAGATTGCTTGCCACCAACAGTGTGTGTTTGCTGCAGGTGGGGAAGCCCCAGAGTGGTCCACAGCTGTGGGGGTCGGGGTTGTGGGTCGGTGGATCTAACACCGGACCCAGTTCAGCCAATAGATCTAATTGGACTGCTTTAGGGAATCTAAATAGGCTGATCAGCCAGTCATCAACATGGGCCAGGAAATCTCTAAAAACTCCCGCCATCCAGATCCTGCCAGTGGCTTGATCTTCAATGAGCGCCAGCGGAACCATTGCGCAGCATTATGCAGGAGTGTCACTGCAGTATTTATATTTCTTCTCAGTGATAACACAGATTTTTTGCACACACTATCACACTAATGCACGAATAAGTGCAATTGCTATATAATGAAGATGAATGTATGAATATACTGCAATAAATGCAACATATTTTGATTCAGATTTTCATTCAGATTCTCGGTTCCGAGTCAGAGGTTGGGGCTGACTGTTGGTTGTGTGTGCGAGAGTGTACATGTCTGAAATGTGGCTTAAAGTCACCATTTTGCCATCTCACCGGCTGCGCTGCCAGTTTCCTCATGTCCAAAACGTGTTTTAGCATGGGTCAGAGTTGACTTAAAGTTGCACAAATTTTTCTGTCACATTATTTTCTATAAATCACAGATAGCGTAGAACACAGGAGATGCACTGACCAGATATCTCCAAGAAATCAGGATAAACAAAGTATAATTTGCATTCATAGAACACAATCTGGTTCAATTCAGAAAATGATTAGTCTTAGTTTCAACCCAAAAAAATCTTATTTTGAGGTCTTTTGAGATCCTCAAAGTCAACTTTTATCAAAGCAAACACATCCAACTCTTCAAAAATAATTTTACTTGATGCATTGTTTTTAATTGTTTTTTTTTTTTTACTTAATCCGTGCCATAGAGCGCAGTTAAACATCCGTGCTGAACGCTAATTCAGTGTGCTGCAACAAGAAACAAGCTGCCCTGTTGATGTTGGTAAATTACAGGCTCCCGGTTATCAGCCGCTCTGCATGTTTGCAACTGTACACTAATTTGTGCCGCTCCTGGTAGGCTGCTGTGGTCATTAGGGAAATGAGCTCGTTGCACCTGTGTTTGTGGATCAGCGTTAATTCCCATGATCCATTAGCGCTGTTTATGATTAGTGACCATGTGCTGCTTTTTTGTGCAGTTTGTTAAATTGAAACTGTACAAAGCTGATCAGTTCGACATTTTTTACCCAGGCCTCTTTAGTTACACTTCATATAAACACAAACCTAAATAAAATGCATAAAAGGAGCCTTTTTTACATTCTCTGCACCCATTTTGTATTGCTAATGACTTTGTACAACAATAATTTATGCCTAGGGTTTTAGGCAAAAGCATTCATTACACTTGAGGGTTTGAGTGTGAAATAAATGTAAATCTCTTTGTCTGAAACTTTGCCTGCATTATTTAGGACAAGTGCATGAGAGTATTTGCTTTCTGCTGTGTTGCAGATGAATCGTGAGAACCTTCATCTGTGTCTCTCAAGTGTCCGTTTAGGTCCAGTTGGTCTCCAGCTACCGTTGCTTCTGGTACTGGAGGGAAATTTTCTTCTAAGACCTAGTTGTTTATTTCAAGAAAAAAATTAAAATAAATTTTTTTGTGAATCTTCAAATTAAATTAGCAAAAAAATACTTTATATGGATCATGAAGGTGTTAAAAAGCGATTTACCCATAACTAAATTAGATTTTCTCTCAATTATACAAAATCAAAAGTTTAAGCAGATGAAACTTGGCCAAATGTCAACCTCACTGAGGTTTTGGTATTTCATACTTTTAATGACTGAGCCTCAAATTATATTCATTATCACCGTTTTACTATTTTTAGCCATTCTTTAACTTTGACAATTAAAGCTTGGCATTTAGATCCATCGGAAGCATGTTTAACAGCAAAAGCTTTGAATTTGCAAGTTATCCACTGTTCAACTCAAGTGTTATAATATGAAAATAACTATATTCTGATCTATTGAAAAATATATATAGTGAGAGAGCACTATCTTCCAAATATGTCTGAAATAAACTGTAAAGTAGGTATTAACTGGGTACACAACAAAAAAAAAAAAACGTTTATTTGGATTTCCAAAACTTAAACTCTTTTTTGTCCCACTTTAACTGTTCAAGTACAAACATGTGATGTAAATTATTCAAAAAGAGAAAATACTGTATGAATCTACCTATAGCATCCCAAATAACCTAAATAATTGAAATGTTTGTTCAATAGAATAACACATCTGTGACCTCTCTGTAACCCTTAAACTAAGATGGACAGGGTTAATAAAACACTGAACTTGAGGCTGGATGTGGTAGATAAATCAGGGCGATGTCATGGTAATGGTTAACCTATTGCAGCATCTACAACATAAAAGATGTACAAATAGGTTAAAAATACACATTTACTCATCTGGCTTTGAACAAGCATTTACACATTTCACTCTTAATCCGTAGGCTTTAATATGATGTTGGTCACCCTTTGCAGCAACAAAGCTTTAACTCTCTTGGAAAGCTTTTCCACAAGCTTTAGGACTGTGTTTATATGAATGTATGACCATTCTTTAAATTTTTTTTAGTTCAGACCCTGTGATTTACTGCAGGGAAACAAGTTTGAGACCCTAATTGACTCAGTGATTGTTGATGTTCAGTTAATATTTTGCATAAGAATTATTTAAATAAATAAAAAAAATACATTAGAGGAGCTATGTATTTAATGTTTTTCTTTGTTTACTTTCTGGGCTTTTCAAATTTGAAATTGATCATGTAAGATCTATTGTACATAAGCTCATTGTCTTTATGTTGAACTAATGCACTTCTTGTAAAACAACAAAGCATTTATGCTTCCTTTTTGCATTTAAATGGGTCCGCCAGTCTCTGATGTCGTCAGGCATCACTGCCTTCATGCTTTCAACGAGTATACTGTACGTTGGCATGATTGTTGGGTCAAGATATTTTCTGCCTGCAGAAAATAACACATAGTGTAGATTAATTTGTGCATTTCATGACAGAAAATCCACTGAGAAGCTCCAAACAGGTGGTTAGTGCTCAGTCACTTTCATATGTTTCATATATACGGATACCTGACTAACCAGCTCAAACATGAGGTTGTTTCATGTGCAGGTTGTCTTTTTATACAAATCATTGAAACTGTTCTGCAAACTATGTTTGAAATTAGAAACTGTATCTGTATTTAATTTTATCGTCATTGTTTGCTTTTTGTCCTTTTCAAGATTGAACCATATCATTTATTTATGATCTGTGTTTATTCTATTTTACTTTAATTAATTTACTTCTTAAAAACAGCCATTGTTTTCCTTTTACTGTTCAAAACATTCTGTCTGCAGAAATGAAAGGCCATCTTTTGAGTGGAGGCATAGATTAATTTGCCCAGGTAAAATAGCTTGAAGGACAGGTTACTGCTATAGAGCAAGCTTTCTTATATGTTGCATTTATACAGAAGCCTTTATTGATTAAACTACTATATTGTTTGCTAATGAGGCTGGTGACAAATATGATGCAATTTATCATCCTAACACCTGCTGAAAGTTACATCTGTGAACTTTGAGAAAAGATGTGAATCCCTAAATCTTTCCCCTTTTACTTTTAGAGTTTAGAGTTTCCAAAGGAAGAAGCAGATTACTTAAAACATGTTAAATGTAAATATACATACTACACAATCATTTACACCAGACATTCAATTGAAAATAATGCAAAAATCCTAAATATATAATTACTTTTCATAGATTGGTAAAAATGTCATTTTTGGGACAATATATAAAAAACAAAAAAAACAGCAAAAACATAAATATGTGTGTGTGTTTGTGTATATGTATAAAGTTATATTTAAAAAAATCACACAAAAAAAGATGTAGACTAAATAGTCTGTTAAAAAATTGTGGCGAAGAGCAGCAGAAAGATGCACACATGATGGTGCTTTTTCCGGACCTGGGCTAATTTGGGATGCAGTAACCAGTGGACCCAGTGATGTTCAAATGTTTTTTTTTCTTGTCCAAGTGTAGTCCAGTTGTTTTCTGCTGGAGTTTTAGGCCGGGGCGATGTCACAAGGAGGCAAATTTGCAGGAAAACGCAGTGCTTTGCTCGAAACTGCCAATTTATAAAGTAAATGTGTTTAAAAAGCTTGGTCTGTAGCGTTGCTGGTCCTTAACTCCATCATTTTAGCTGGGCCACCTATCATTTTCTGCACATCCTAATGTTTTGCTCTGTCTCCAGTCAGCTTTTTAAACAAAGCCCACTGTTCTTCTTCACCACATCTGGAACGACCCATTTTACTCAAAGCAACTGTCTGTAACCAGTGTCTTTTACACATGCATCCTTTGTCCTTAAAGAACAACTTACCCCCAAAACAACCTTTTTTGCTAACAAATTGTATAAATGAGTGTTTAATAGCACTGTCTACATGTCTGTTCATTATTTCGGTATTTTAGTGCATCTTAGTAAAAATATAAGTTTTCGGCCTAAAATCGTCAGTGTGGCTCCTTCTTCAGGTTAAAACTCTACACGGCAATTGAATTTGAATCGGGCATTGCTATTCACTCTGCGGTGAGGGCTGATGTTAGCCACTCTGCCACTGTGGAGTATAAAAACAAGCTGAGTCTCCGCCCACGCCTCCTCCACAGAACCTCCCTCACTTTCCTCTGGTGAAGGGGGTGGAGAGAAATCCTCAACCTCAAAAGATCACTCTGAGGCAAAGGACCTTGTGTTGCTCTCCATCTTTCTCGCTATCTGTGCCTGTGCCACTGCAGCAGTGCTGCTGTCAGCATCTCAGTCACAATCCAGACCGCTCCCAGCCCTCTCCCCCCGCACGTTAGCCAATTACTATGAGCCACTAGCAATGCTAAAGTTTGCTTCTGCTTCCAAGCTCATTATAATCGTATGACCAAAAGGCTATTTCGCTGTTTTTAATTAGTCTGGACTGCATTTCTAGTTCAGAACCTAAAATCAGGCTATATGGATGTTGGGTTCTGTTTAGGTGTGTGCAGATTGGTGTGTCTCCTCACCTTTTCATTTTCAGGGTGTGACAGGCAGGTGCTGCACCAGCTGCAGCAGATCAGGTCCAATTAGGATGGCAGCTTAAAAGGTGAGCTGTTACCTGAAGCAGTCGCCAGATGGTTAAACTCCACCTAGTGGTATTCAGGCCTTTTCTTGCTCAACTCATTTGCTAAAGAACTAAACCTTACCTGTTTGTCTCTTTTCCTCACAGTCCCTTGAAAGAGTAATGTTCTGTTCCTCCTGTTTCCGCTCGTTGCTGAATTCCTTGCTGATTAGCTTCCTTCCATTGTCCAGGTTGGTGCCACCTCTATGACTGCCATCCAGGTACTATTATTGACTTATTTTGTGATGGCCGAATCAGAAAACAACCTGGAAAGTTCAAGTTATTCCCTTGTTAGAGTTCAGCGAGTGGTGGTTAACCGCTGTGTGTGAACACCAAACCATCTCAGCCTGCTGTGTTGGTGTACCCGCTAGCACCATTCAGAGGTCGGATGCAGCAGACGACTGGGCCGAAGTCATTGCTGTGGTCGTGGTCACGTTGGAAAGTGGTATACTCACAGATGTTGCAGGTGCCGAAGTTGCTCCCGTTGTAGCAGCTTTAGAACAAGAACTGACGATTGGTGCGGATGTTCATGGCGAATAATGGCAGCAGTTTTGTGGTTATGTCCATTCATGTTGATGCCCATTGTGGCAACACTGATCTTTTTACAAAGCACACAGTAAGCGTCCCTTTTGTTTTCGGCCACAGGCTTCGGCCACTGTTTAAAATCTCCAGCAAATTTACACTTTCCCATTTTCGGTAGTACTGTACTGCATCACTTCACTGCACTTCACTATCAATTAGCGGGTTAAGTCACGTTGCTGATTGTACGTCTGTGGCAATAGTATGTAATGTCACGTCGTATGGAAACGCAAGCAAACAGCTGGCCTAACAGAACCAAAAATTTTATTTTACTAGTTCACATGCGTCTATTTGTGATAGACAAACTTTATTTAAAACCATGTCAATACCAGTCAAGTTTAAGACTAATTTAATACTTTTTAAGGGTCTTAATATTCAATCAGTTTATCAACTTTTATTACTTTTCAAGACCACGAAGATACCCTGAAAGTACAGTGGACTTCCACATAGTCTCAGTTGAGTGTCCGTGGATTTCTCTGTGAAACATGACTTTCGTAGAGCATAAATTTTGAAAAGAAAATGCAGCTAAGGAAGCTGAATTGCCTATGGCACAATGCTACTTGATGCGCTATTGGCTGGCGTTTGCAAAGCAGCGAATGCATTCATTTTTCTTGCGCTGATGGGCTGTACCCCCAAGAATGGAGACATGGAAGGGAGTAAATGTTAGCTTTTGTGGTAGCGTGTATTGAAGTATATTATAGTCCACTTGATGTTTAAACTATTAAAATACAAAGCTATAAGCGTTTTAGAGGGTTTAAAGTACTCATCGATTTTAGCTGTTGGCGGGTAGTTATGGTCCCTAACCTTCATGATTTTCAGGGGTCCACAGTACCACTGTTTGAGATTCATGAAGATGTAAGATCCGTACTATCTGAAAATGCAGCAGTGCTAAGATGTTTGTCCTAGTGGGGCACCATAGCTCAGAGGTTCCTTACAGATTGTTTTCACTGCCTGTAAGGTAACCAGCAGCGTCGGCCGCCTGCTGCACAATACACATCAATACAGGTTTAAAATGGGTAATTTACCTATTTTGGTGTATATTATGTTAGTTTAGTTTGCTAAATAACTAATGTCCAGGCTTGGTGTCTCATTCATGGAAGGTGGTGCTATGGTAGTTTAAGACCACATAGTAAATTCCACAAAAACGTTTGTTTGTGCTAAATTGGTATTAGAGGAGCAATATATATTTTTTGTCAATGTTTTATTGTTTTGAAAAAAAATAATGAATATTCCTGACAGATTGTTTTCACTGCCTGTAAGGTTGGAGAAGTGTGGCTGGACAAAATAAATGCTCTAAGGTCAATTCAGAAGCCTGTGTCTGCTGCCTCTATTTCTGCATGGAACACATCCCACCACCACCGAAACACAACCCAGAGTCATGGGGGTATCTTCTACAAGCTGCAGACGCACAGAGGGATAGCCTGGGTTACAAAACACTCATTATATTTGTCAAAATACTAAAAAGAAAAATGTACAATGCTATTTCATTATTGTTTTACTATATAGTTAGTCCAGCATTAAAATACAACTCATGGACTAGTCAAACCTGGACTAGGCACTAATTAGATTTATTAAAACACAGTTTATATGTTAAACTAAGCTAATGAAATTTCCCAAAAATATAGCAAATCTCCTCTGGTTCTTGTGAACTCACTGTGAGATATGTTGTCCTGATGCTTGGCTGAAACAGGCACATCTTACTGCTTGTTACGAGAGCATAGATTCAAAGGTTACCTGCACATCTGTCCACAATTCATTACATTCATTAACCAAACAAAACCTGAGCAGCTAAACTATGCTGGGCTCCTGAATAGTTAGTTTTATTATTCTATTTGAAATGAATGGATTTTAAAATGAACAATTTAAAGAAATATGTTAAAATCTCAGTACTTGTCCTTGTATAATTTTCAATCAGAAACTATAGTCTGTCTCTGTTTCCAATTAAATTTTCCGTTGGTTCATCTTCCACCAGTGGAAACCGTATCCTAGAGCTGCTTTACAAACTTAGAAGAAGACGATGAGGAAACCAGAGCTTCCAGCCCTTTGTTTCCTTCACTTATCAGTTAATCAGTGGGTCAGAGGCTTTCTGAACTGCAGATTTTCACTTCATTACTGTGATTGCTCTAAGAGAGAACCTTAAGGATTCCCACTATTTTCACTGCCTGACACAAACACAGACACACACGTGCACTCGCACGATACCCATAATACCCCTTCAGGCCTCTCAGTGGCTGCACGGGCAATCGACCTCATCCAACCTATTTAAGACGCCGCTTAGTTCCTGATCGATGGCTGAGGCCGGGCGAGGCAGGCCGTAGGCGGCTTTTTTGGAGTATCCACTCCATGGTCTGATAAAAGTTTTGATTTGGTGTCAGTAAGGCTCCTCATTTCAGGATCACACTGAAGTCAGTCTATAAAATAAGTACATCTGTGATTGTGGCCCTATTTCTAAATGCGGGAAGACACCCAGCTGTCAGAGTATCTCTTGATTACATTCAGCTAAACCCAGCAGACTGAAGATCATGATTGTTTTGTTGCTAAAACTAAGTATATAAATATGGATATAACCTCCTAATGTGAAAATAGACATACACAAGTGACTGACTTTAGATTGGACATTACAAGAACTTATTTGGTGTTTTTTATTTGAAAGCAGCTCTCAACAATAATTGACAAAACCTTTACTTATTTTTTCAAAACAGAAATGTATTCAATTAAAAAATGTTACATGTCACAAACATCATGTTTTGTACCGTTGGTGTGCTTTACACTGTGCACAATGCTGCTTGATGGGAATGAAAGGCAGCTTTTTGTCACAGTTTTCAGTGACCAACATCTTGACTTAAACCCCTAAAGTCCCTGCAACTTTTACCCGAAATTCTTTAATTTAAAAATAAAAGTTACAAAAAAATTATAAAGAGAGTGAGAAATAGACTCATTGGAATTTTTGAGGGTTTGATTGTTTGATTTTGGATGTAGCACTTGTTGTGGACCAACTATTTAATTGGAGGACATTAATTTGACCCTTGTGGATGTAAAAAGACCGTTTTCGTTTGAGATGCCTGTTCTGTCGATATGAGGCTTCGAATGGTGTGGCTTAACACTAACGTTTACTGTCTACAATTATGGTTGTATCCTTGAGTGGCATAAATCATTGGAATCTCAAAAATCGTAGCTTTTCAATGATGTATAATATGTATATGTTCATGGAGAATGTCATTAAAACACACATTATGTTATGTCCCACTGCGGGACACTAGAACACTAATGCACACAAGCACCTTGAATCACCTTGTTGATGAAAGTGTGCTATACAAATAAAATTGCCTTGCCTGGCCTAATGGGTTAAATCTCTTTTGATGATCATAAAGCAACAAGATTTGGCAACAAGTCAGAAAACCTATAGTCCTCCTTAATAAAGGTTCCTACAGTTTTTGTGGAGACTTAAGATTTTTCCAGACTAAACCTTTTAGGTCATGTTCCTTTATACAAATGAGGCAATGGTGAAGGAAAAAAGTAGGACACAAGTAAGGAGATGATGGCCAGACGTTTTCTCAGAAATTTGATTGGAATGGTTTTCCTTCTGCCTACTTGTGGTGGTCAGAGGGCCCTGTGGTGCCAGTGTTTGGCAGCCTCGCTTCTGTCGGTGTACCCTAGGGCAGCTGTGGCCACAATGTAGCTTACCATCACCAGTGTGTGAATGGGTAAATGTAGTGTGAAGCACTTTGGACTAGATAAAACACTATACAAGTACAGGCCATTTAATTGCTCTGCATGTTTTACTTGCATACATTTTATCAGTGTTTTACTACTTATCATATTTATCCAGTGTTTATTTTTATATTTTAACCTATTATTTTAATCTTCCTTCCTGTGTTTTTTCTGTGGGAGCCCTTTGCCTCGGGAGCGGTGGTCGGCTTTGGCTGCCCGGGTGCTCTCCAGGTAGCGCTTAAGTGGAGGTGGAGTTCTCGGCCTTGCCTCCTCTGGGGACCCTGTGTCGGTGCCTTGGCTGCTGCGTTTGATGTGCTGCTGCCGGTGCAGATGGCTGCTTTAATGGCATTCCCTTACCTTACCTGGCTTATCTGTACTCAGCCCAATGTCCTTTTTATTGTTGCTCTTGAGTGTCTGTGCGGATGGGGGTTGGGTTGGTGGAAAGGGTTTATAATTGTGATCATGCTTATAAATCTGTGTGGGAGGGATGGGAATGTGGTTTATGTGGGGTCATGGGGGAGTATGGGGGTGTTGCAATGTTTGTATGAAAAGTGCTTTATAAATAAAGTTTGATTGAAAAAAATCCCTCTACTGTTCAGAAGACATCATCAGCTTTACATTCATCCAGTTAGTTTGCCTTAGCAACCGGCTAAAAGATGAATAGGTTAAAACAGCCAGTTGCAAATATGATAGTGGAATTCAAAACAAAATTTCCAGGCATATCTCCTGTATTTCCTTAAAGAAAAGGAACAATGGCATCCGTTTTTTCTTTTGCTTTATTTAAACCGAAAAGAGTACGTTTTCAGTCATATTTAGGAATATTGATTAGGCGGGATTAGTTTAATTCACAGCTAACCTGTTATTAATTTCATTCTTATTTTAATTGTTTAATTACCCTAGTAAATATTTTTTAATGTTATCACAATAAATACCACAAAATAACATGATTAAATTTTAAATTCGTACCGCGCACCTCTGTTGTGTTTGAAGATAAACATGGCAGCTATGAAACGCCTGGTGACTTCTCAACTTCCTTGACAAGCGAGGAAGGATTCACAATCTTCAAAGAAAGTTTTAAATGGCAAAAAGAACCAACTTTAAAAAAAAAAAAAACAGCATTATTACTTGTTAGGTTGGTTCTCTTCTATTTATAGAATACTGGAGAGACCTTGAACTCAGGGGGCATCTTTGTGGAAGAGAACCACCTTATGAAAAAATAAATGAACAACTTTATCCGATCTCTTCAGCCGCTCTTTCCTTCATCAGTGCCTTGGTGAAGGAGAGGAGGGTGTTAAGTAAAGAGTTCCTGATCTGTTTTCCTCCACCTCTGAAATCACACCAGTGAGCCTGTCACCCACACAGCCAATATCACAGTCAGACCACACACCGGGTTCAGTCACAGGGCAGGGAGCGAAAACAGGCAGGAGGAAGGATGAAATGAGAGAGGAGGAGGAGGGAGTCAACAAGGGTAAAATGTGCGACTGGTGCATGTCCCTTTAGCCCAAAGCGGTAAGCCATCTGTGCTTACGCTGCACTGTCTTCAGCTCTCCTTATACAGCTTTCACCTCTTTACCTTTTCAGATACGTTTTTTTAATATCCTGCATAAATTTGTAAATCGACAACAGAGCTAGTTGTCAAAGGTGGAATAACGAAAGGAAACATTGGAGGGGGAGTGATGTAGGAAGTGTGAGCAGTAGCGTAGCAGTCCATGGAAAACGGCATCAGATGCTGCACAATATGAATAAACCATAGCGGCCTTTTTACACGAGGATCCGCCTCACCAGATCTGACACTTTTGCTTCCTTCCTCCGAGAACCAGTGAAGTGCTCCAAGATGCGACGTCAGCACAGCAACACCGGGAGTTTAGGAGCCCCATTTATTTCCCCCCCCGTTTTTGAATGACTCACAGAATTAGGTGCAATCCAGGTAATGCAGTCTTTCCTGAGACAAATTAAGTGAAGTTCAGAGAAGACCAGTAAATTATAATGCAAACTGTTCCCAAGTGGACAAGGTCCAGAGTGTAACATTTGGGTCTTTCTCACCTTCCTGCTTTTTTAAAAGCACATTTCAGACTTGTCTACACTTCATTTGTCTCTCTTTTCTGCAGACACTTACTTGTAGGATTGCCCATTTCTGGGATTCATTGGTTTTTGTAGTCCAAAAACCTGGAGATCTGAGGGTTTTCAGACTGGATACCTGGTCTAAGTTTCAGGTTTGTCCCTGTTATGACACCTTTTATTGGGATTTAATGAGACCAAGTAAAGTGGAAGGCAAATTATACATAGCCCTGAGCATAACATCGCCATGGTTTGAAACATGGTAGAGGCAGCATAATCCTGTGGAAATGTATCACAAGGGTCAGAGAGAATGTAGGCAGTACAACCCTGGAAAGAAACACTTGTTAAGTCAAGAGGTGCACCTGGAATAGTTTAGATAAGAGCATGTTCATGTGTCAGAAAGGTCCAGTCAAAGTCTAGACCTGAATCCAATTAAGAATCCCTGGCAAGACTCGTATATTGATGTTCACAGATGTATTTTCGAGGAAGCACAGAGGAATGTTCTTCCTTTAAAACTTCACTATTACCATTGTCAAGCAGTGGTAGATTTTCTCTGTATCTTTAACAAGGAGAAGGCTGATTTCCTTCAGGCATTTAAGAATTTAACACATCCTATTGATCAACACGGAGGAACAGTGTGCACAAAAGCATTTGTGTCATCCAAACCTGCCAACCCCCTCACTGAACATGCACTATATAGTATTTAGCAATCAATGTCTGCCTTCCCCGGGCAGGTCCTCCGCAGTCTTCTTATCCCTCTCCTGAACAACCGGTCCATGCCAGTCTGATAGCAAAGCATAAAGTAGTCCTGCAAGGGCAAAACGTCTGAAAGATATGTGCTGTTTTGATGTCCGTTGCCCTGTGATGTGACGCCTCTCTATCAGACCCATTATATTTGAACAATATGCTTGTTTTCTTTAACTTAACCTACTGTCCTGGTTGTTAAATTAAGACAGGTGATATACTAAAGTTAAAAACTAAATAGGCAAAAAATTCCCATTACACGCGCATTGTTCAAACAAAGCATTGTCGTCAGCAAAGTGTGTCTGAAGAGTCACTCTGAATTCAGTTAACCTACTTCAGAATGCAGGATCTTCAGACTGGGAGTGGCAGAGTATGTCCATTACTCCATTATACAGAATATTATTCTAAAGGCAGGATCCTTGGGGTACATCCATCCATTATCCTTACTATTTCTGGAAAAATCTTCAAAAAATTCCCTGTGAAGATTTATATATTTTCTCTAAGGATAGACAATAATCATGTGGTTTATTGTTATCTGGAATTTTTTAAAATATAGTCATAAGAATTTTTATTTATCATGACAAACTTTTTGAAATTTGCAAACCCCAAAAACTAAAGTATTGTTTAGATTAATACTATTAATATATTCTGTTTAGCAATTAAACTGCACTACTAAATGTAACCAAAGTACCAAAGTAGTCTATTAAGTACTACTGCAGTGAAGCACAGGCTTACACATCAAATCCATTACGGAAAAAAGACTGCACTGGATTTTAAAATGCTCCTTAACATCCCTTTAATTGTTATTGCAATAAATACCCAAAAAATATGAGTTCTATTCGTCCATCCATATTTTGCTCTAAACTGCACTAAAAAGAAAATATTAAATTTTACTTAATTGTGGAGGAACTCTATTATTAGGACAGGTTTTAGCTTCCTTATGCAGGATGGTTGTGGAAATGGCATCATTAAACTCTGCAAACATCCAGGTAAGCCCAACTCGGGATCTGTTGGATCAACGAACTTAACAAAAGGGTCACAAAACCTTCTCTAAACAAAATACCTTTGTTGTCCTGCTCAATGGGAGCTGGTGGAAGGAGAGACAGTTCTCAGAAGAAAACAAGTCTGGTCCTTGAGAGCCTCTATGCTGAAGCTTTTAGACGGAGGTGGAAGTAATGGATTACAAATACTCACGTTATTGTAATTAAGTAGATTTTTTGGGTACTTGTACTTTTAAGAGTATTTTTTCATGTGTGTAATTTTACTCATACTCGAGTACAATTTACACCATGTAATCTACTTCGCTACTTTTAAAATCATAAATCGCTACTGAGTACCCCAACAATTTGCACCTCCAGGTGACCATACTTTCTTCCACATCTTTGTAGCCAATAAGGCCGTCCGATCACGATTAATTGGCGTCAATTAATGTAAGAAAAATCCACTGCGGCAGCAGTTCCGGGTTTCTGGAGGCAACATACATAGACAGCGCAGCAAAGAAGTGGAGCAGAGAAACGGAGCAAAGAAGCAGAGAAGTCAAAATGGAGACAGAAGACAACACTGTAAACAGTGAAAATGATGGAGAAAAGATGGAGGACGAGTTTGAGTGCCAATGGCTGTACCTGGAGGATTTTTTTTATGTACAGAGGGGAAAAAAGGAGACAGCGTTCAGATGCACTGCAAACTTTGTTTGACCTCTTCAATCATATCAGCTTATAAAACTGTATTTGTATGATATTCCTTATTCTTTACAAAACAATTTCCTTCGTCCAATTTTTCTTTACATTGTTCATCTGAAAAATGTGCTTTGAACGTAGCTATTTTATACAGGTGAACTGAATCAAATGTCTGTTATTGACGATGCAATAAAATATCCAACAGTTAAAAAGTAATTAATACTCTGAGTAGTTTAAGTAATGTAACAGTACTTGTACTTGAGTACAAATCTTCAGTACTCTTTCCCCCTCTGCTTTCAGATAACACTTCTCCGACATATCTGAATCAAATGTACATTATGGCTCGTTACCAGGCATAATTGAATGGCATGCTAATGAGGGAATTATCTATTCAAGTGTGTTGGAGCAGGGATGCATCTAAACATTGCAGGATAGTAGCCACATTTGGGAGGAACCATCTGCGAACAGCCAGGGTCCGACTAACTGGTGGGGGAGAAAAGCAAGAAAAAACAAGCTGGGAGGGTTCTCTTTAGGATTCTGCACTGGTGCCCTGCAAGTTTTAAGTAAAGGGGCTTTTTGTTTGTCTTTCTGTAACTATCTTTATTTCATTTTACAAGATAAAGTTTGTCACAGCAGCAACAGCCAAGATTTTAACTGGTGCTATCCCAATTTCTTAGTCAAGTAACACACAGTGGAAACACAACAACACAAGTGTTAGGCGGCCACTACTGCAGTAATAACTACTAGTTTTATTCCCAGTACTTGTCTGGACTCTTCTATGGCAATACCCAGCACTCAGCTTCACAGCTGAACAATACAGGACACATTGCACTTCCTTCACCAGCTTGGCTCGTTCCAACTCTGAATGCTGCCGCCATCTTTTGAAATACCGGGGACGATTTTCTCTGTGAGCTTTCTCTGGAACCTCTTTCACTTTATGGTTGCTACTCAATTTTGAAAGGAACATTACAATGGTGAGTGGTGCTCATATTTTGTCTCTGATTCATTTGAACTTTTTCAAATACAATAACGCATTATTCTGCTGCTGGTTTACAAGTTGTTCCCTTTTTGTACCACTTTTGGTAACATCTCGTCACTTTGTGCGTCCAACAATGCATCCCATTTTGAAACCTCTCAGCTTACGGTTGAAATCAGGTGTTTACCTACATTCTGTAAAAAGAAAAATAACCTTTTTTCAAACTGTCTGACACTAAATCAGACTAAACTCTTACTTTTTTAGGTCCTTTAGAATTTTTAGATTTTCAACATTCTTCTAGTTTAAGAAGTTTACATTAATTTCCTTTTTATTTACAAGAGTTTGCTGGAATTTTGGTAAATTTCTTTAGAACTGGTATAACTGAGTCCGTTTCAACTCCGCCGACAAGCTATTCTATTACTGAGATCATCGCATTGTAATGGTTGGTCCAAAACATTGACTTTGTAATTAATTTGATGGTATGAGGAAGATCATTGTCCATTTTGAAAGACCAATTCATGTCCAAGTCTCAACTTCTTGGCTGATTTCTTGATGAGTATTTCTAAAAAATTTAGTTTAATATATTTTGTGAAGTTCATTACTCCCTCCTGCAGCAAAACACCCCACACAACATGAGGCAGCCACCCACATACTTCTCAGACTTGTAAGCTTCCCCCTCCCCTGAATGCATCTAACTTTTAATGTTATGTTTGGAGTATATGTTTCTTCCTCACTAAGTGATAGGAGTGTAAAGGTATATGTATTCAGATTTTTCGGTACAACCCTATCGGTTCAGTACGGACTGCCTGCTATCACTAAACTCTGCTATTTTGGAACATTAATGGTTTCTCATGCAGCAGCTACAGTAGAAATAGAAAGGTGGACCAAACCATAACTAGCGAACGCATCTTTCAACAGCAATAAGGTCCATGATACTCTCTGCACTGAAGTGAATGACTCATCTGAAACAATGACAAGCTGAATGTAAACATCACTGATACTAGAGAAAAACCAGCAACGTCTTAATAGCTACCAGCATCCAATCAGCCCAAGCTCCTTATTTTGTATAAAACGCAAGTTGATGAAATCCCCGTTGATGAGAACGAACTTTTGCTGCATTCAGTCACAGCTGAGAAATTAGGTTATCAAAATATCAAAACAACTCTTAAGTGATGTACTCATGTTTTATTCTCAAATGTGTGCAAAGTATTATTTAAACATTTCTAAACATTAACACTGACTGTTTTCAAGTGGTTTTATTGTTTTCTACTCTGGCTATGTCTGCTTGTACTATTTTTTGTTTTTAACCCAAACAAATATCCAGTCAGTTCTATACTTTGAACTTGTTTAAGATATAGAAAAACACAATAAAATCTAATTATTTTCAAGAACTGAAAGAAAGGAATTCAGGAAAAAGTTGTTTAACGCCAATCAAAGTTTAATAAAAGGTCATATGCACATTTGTATTTATTTTTCTTGATTAAAGTTTTCCAAAAACGTACTGAATCATGAGTTTTAAACCCCAAAATGATCTTTCAGCCCTTGTTGCAAGGAACTTATTTCGCTGCTGTTATAGACACCCTATTACCAGCTTTAGCAACCATCTTCACGAGGTCTTTTTGAACGTATCGCTTTGCCAAAGAACCCATTTTTTTTCCTGAGCATGATGGCTGGACACTCCCGTGGTATTTATAGGTCTGTGTAATTGTTTAAACAGATGCACGTGGCACCTTTTTCAATTCAATTTCAATTCAGTTTATTTATATAGCGCCAATTCACAACAGATGTCATCTCAAGGCACTTAACAAGAAGTCATTTCAATATATTTATACAAACATTCCAATCAGTTAAAAAGTTTCCTATTTAAGGAATCCCAGCAGATTGCGTCAGTCATTGGCGTGAGGATGGGCCCCGTTGATGCAGACTTTCCAACCACAGCAATCCTTCAGCAATCCCTCATACTGAGCAAGTATGTAGCGACGGTGGAGAGGAAAAACTCCCCTTTAACAGGAAGAAACCTCCAACAGAACCAGGCTCAGTAGGAGCGGCCATCTGCCACGACCGTCTGGGGGTTTGAGAAGACAGAGCAGAAACACAGAAAGAACAGAAGATCCGATATAAGAGAACTTTCTATGTTACAGAAAGTAAAAAGTTGATAACAGGACACAGTGGATGTTCAGTTACTGGGAGCATCATCCCATTCGATGCCCCCCGTCCAACAGGGCATTGAAGCCAAGCAGGATACCAGACCAGGTATATCTTCTATGGAGAGAAAAACACTGAGAGAAAACAAAGTTAACAATCGAAATAACAGAATGTACTGTAATACACCTGGAGAGTCGTAGGAGAAAAGGAAGTAGCAGAGTGAAGAAAATTGGTAAGTCTGTCCTCCAGCAGTCTAAGCCTATGACATCCGCATAAATACAGACTGTGGAAGAACCACAGGGCTGGTGCTGTTGGACCTCAGTGCAGCATTTGACACTGTTGATCATGATATTTTATTGGAACGACTGGAGAGCTGGGTCGGACTCTCTGGTACAGTACTTGGCTGGTTCGAGTCTTACCTAAAGAACAGGGAGTTCTATGTTTCAATAGGAAACTTTTCATCAGAACGAACAGAAATCACATGTGGGGTGCCCCAGGGCTCCATCCTGGGGCCCCTCTTATTTAATATCTACATGCTCCCACTAGGCAAGATTATAGCAACCAATAACATTAGCTACCATAACTACGCAGATGACACTCAGCTCTACATTACAATGTCACCAGGTGACTCTGAACCCATTCAAACCCTAAATCAATGCATTGACCAAATAAATGGATGGATGTGCCATAACTTTCCCCAGCTGAATAGAAACAAAACTGAAGTGATTATTTTTGGACCCAAGGAGGAACGATCAAGAGTCAGCACACAGCTTCAATTAATACAGCTAGAAACTACTGATCAGGTTCGAAACCTAGGTGTAGTAATGGACTCAGACCTGAACCTCCAGGGTCACATAAAGGCAATAACAAGGTCAGCGTTCTATCACCTGAAGAACATCTCTAGGATTAAAGGACTGATTTTGCAACACGACCTAGAAAAACTCATCCATGCGTTTATCTTTAGTCGGATTGATTACTGCAACAGCATCTTCACAGGTCTGCCTAAAAAGACAATCAGACAGCTGCAGCTGATCCAGAACGCTGCCGCTCGCGCCCTCACTAGAACCAGGAAAGTAGAGCACATCACCCCAGTTCTAAAGTCCTTACACTGGCTCCCTGTAGCTCAGAGAATAGACTTTAAAATACTTTTACTAGTTTATAAATCATTACATGGCTTAGCACCAAAATATGTTGAAGACCTGTTGTAATGGTACCAACCACCAAGACCACTCAGGTCCTCCAACTCTAGCCTACTAAACATCCCTAGACTCAGAACTAAACATGGAGAAGCAGCTTTCAATATTTATGCTCCCCTTATCTGGAACAGACTTCCTGACGAGTGTAGAGCTGCTGAAACTCTGAACTGCTTTAAATCAAGACTAAAAACCCATCTGTTTAGAAATGCCTTTGAGTAAATGCTTGATGTCATATGTATAAAATGTGTTCATGCTTTCTTGCTTTTTTTATTTTTCTCTTGCTTTATTGTGTATCATGTGTAATGTGTGTTTCTTTTATGTGTTTTTTTTAAAATCACCAAATCATGTAAAGCACCTTGAATTACCCTGCTGTTGAAAGTGTGCTATACAAATAAAATTGCCTTGCCTAAGCCTATAGCAGCATAACTACAGAGATGGCTCAGGATGACCTAAGCCACTCTAACTATAAGTTTTATCAAAAAGGAAAGTTTTAAGCCTGGCCTTAAAAGTAAACAGAGTGTCTACCTCACGGACTAAAGCTGGGAGCTGGTTCCACAGGAGAGGAGCCTGATAACTAAAAGATCTGCCTCCCATTCTACTTTTAGAAATCCTAGGAACTACAAGTAAACCTGCAGCCTGAGAGCGAAGGGCTCTGTTGGGAACAAATGAAACAATTAGATCTCTGATGTATGATGGAGCTTGATTATTAAGGGCTTTGTATGTAAGAAGAAGGATCTTAAATTACATTCTGGATTTAACAAGGAGCCAATGAAGGGAAGCTAAAACAGGAGAAATGTGATCTCTCTTTTTAATATTCATCAGAACTCTTGCTGCCGCATTTTGGATCAACTGAAGGCTTTTAATGGCATTTTGTGGACTACCTGATAGTAAAGAATTACAGTATTCCAGCCTTGAGGTAACAAATGCATGGACTAGTTTCTCAGCATCACTCCTGGACAGGATGTTTCTAATTTTAGCAATATTCTGGAGGTGAAAGAAAGAAATCCTATAAAACTTTTTAATATGAGATTTAAATGTCAAGTCTTGGTCAAAAATAACGCCAAGGTTCTTTACGTTATTACTGGGGGCCAATTTAATGCCATCCAGATGAAGTGATTGACTAATCAGTTTCTGTTTAAGAACTTCTGGTCCAAAGACAGCAACTTCTGTTTTGTCAGATTTTAAAAGCAAAAAGTTTAGATTCATCCATGTTTGTATGTCTTCCAGAAATGCCTGTAATCTACCTAACTGACTGGGTTCATCAGGATTTATGGATAAATATAGTTGTGTATCATCGGCATAGCTGTGGAAATTTATCCCATGCTGTTTAATGATTCTACCAATTGGGAGCATATATATGGTGAAAAGAATTGGTCCAAGCACAGAATCCTGTGGAACTCCACAAGTAACTCTTGAGAGTGAAGAAGATTTATCCTTTAGATGAACAAACTGGAATCTATCAGACAAATATGATTTAAACCAGCCTAGTGCTGTTCCTTTGATCCCTGCAACATGTTCAAGCCTTTCTAAGAGAATATTGTGATCAACTGTGTCAAAAGCAGCACTGAGATCTAACAAAACCAGAACAGACACCAGTCCATTATCTGAGGCCATGAGAATATCATTAGTAACCTTCACCAGTGCTGTTTCAGTGCTATGATGAGCTCTAAAACCTGACTGAAACTCTTCAAACAGCTCGTTACTGTTTAGATGCTCACAGACTTGATTAGCAACAATTTTTGCATCTTAAAACCATTCACATGAATCAAACAGGCTCGTAATGGTCCATGGGTTTGATGGCACAAGGAGGTAGTGTTTGAGGTGTTGACTTACACCCATATGTCACTCTTAACTCAAATATGGGGATTTAACCTGAATGAGAAGCGTTCATGATCATCTGGACTTTGCTAAAGGGCCTAAATATAAATATTCGATATAGAAAATCTAAGTTTAAAAAATGTATAACCCTAATTGTTTTGAAAAGAAATGTCTAGTCTGGTTTAAATGTCATACAGTGAGAAAAGGTCATGTCTTATGTTGTCTACATACAAAATTACCCAAGGTTGGATAAAAAAAAAAGAGGTGTGTGATTATGCTGCTGCTGCAGTAAAAGACTAGCTAATTTTAAGGCTTTGTAAACATCTTTACCAGACTAACAACAAATATGAAGGGACAGTGCCAATGCTTAACCAGCAAGAGGGTGTTGCAGGTCTCTGGCTCGCTCTTGAAGTGCATGCATGTCCATGTTCTGGTACCTCCAATTAGACAGTGGCAGGCGTTACTGTCCTTGATTCTGCAGCTGTGTGCTTCTTTTTGCACTCTGAGGATGCTGTACATCTAATTGTGTAGAGAGAGGTAGTTGCTGTTTAAATGAAAGGAAGTGAAGCCGAGCTGCAGGTTGGCAGTGGTATCATTTAAATATGAAGAGCCACAGCTCAGCTTTAATGTGGGTCAGTTTGAAGAGTGACACGGTTTAACTCCTGAGTATTAATTACTCTAAAACCTGTTTGCTTTGTGGTTCAGTGAGCATGCATCCAGTAATCAGTCACAGCATTCGAATCACTGATGGGTGAAGTGAAATTTATTGATTAGTTGTTACAGTGACACCTGTCAAGAAGAGGGATTCATTAGGCAGTAAGTGAGTCATCAGTTAAATGTGGTGTTCGAGGAGACTGGGAGATTAAAAAAAAAGGTTCCTTACAGCTGGAACTAGATATTTACAGTGGAGCCCAAAATTATTAATACAGCTGGCAAGTGTAGAGTTAAAATTTTAATTCGACTAAGAAGTATGCCCTTGATGGGAATATAAAATGATTTAGAAGTATCAGTGTTGGTGGGGGGGGATAATTTACCTGTTTTTATTTACATTTTAATTTTCGAAAAGCCTCATCGACGAATGGAAAAATCTGTATTGACATTATCAAACCCTTTATGTAATTGCTGAGCAGCTTTTTCCATGTTTCCGCTTCTGTTTTGACAACTTATTGTTGATCAGCCGGAAGTCTCTGAGGTTGGTAGACCATACCTGCCATAGCCCTGTTCTCCCTAACACCTCTCTCCAGCTTCTGACCCAAAGCTTTCTCTCTCGTTTCCCAACCCGAAAGCTTCTGCACCGTTGGTCTGCACAACATTGGGCTCTGTGTTGCACGTCTGTAGCCAGCCACACCGATCAGTCGCACTCCAGTAACTCTTCAACGCGCTGTCAGCTCCCGGTTAGCGAGATGTATTGAATACAGAGTCTGGGGCTGAGATGATGCTCAGGTGCTCTCATGCGAATCTTTTTAAAAACATTTTTTAATTGATTTTAGTTCCCTGGGGTCTCATTTATAAAGCTTGCTTATGCACAAAACTGGGTCTGAAAACTGCGTACGTCAATTTCCTGAGTTTGGGATCTATAGAAAGAAACGTGGCGAGAAAAAGGGTGTCACTTTAAGCACACTAAGGACCTTGCCTACGCACATTTTGGACATGGAGGACACTGGCAGCGCAGCCTGTGAGATGGCAAAATTTAAGCTACATTTTCAGACTTGTAGAGCTTCGAACACACGAACACACAACCAAGAGTCAGTCCCCACCCCCGTCTCTGAACTTAGAATTGAAATGAGAATCTAAATGAAAACATGTTGTATCACGACATGTTCATGTGTATGTCTTCAGATTATACAGCAACTGCACTTATTGGTGCATTAATTGTGTGAAGTACAAATATATATACTGCAGTGACACTCCTGCATAATGCTGCAAAAAGGATGCGATAAAGGAGGCTCATTGAGTATCAAGCAACTGGCAGCATCTGGATGGGGGGAACCTATATGTAGATTCCCTAAAGCAGTCCTAATGTGCTGAACTGGACCCGGTGTCACCCCTCCTTTCCACCGGACGCGTAAGCGGCACGTTACAGCAGCAGCAATGTTTAACTTGCGTATTCTGCTGCTTGGCCCTTTCCACCGGGTGCGTATGAGGCGCATAGCAGCAGGGAAGCAGCTGTCACCGAGAGAGCACGAAATCACGCGAGATCAGCAAAATCACGCATGGTTTCGTCTGTAAACACAACAGCCATAGACACATATAAACGTCTATGACAACAATAACCAGGAAAAGACAACAACATGGCTCCAAAAGGTTGGTGTTTTATTTTATGTCCGTTTTATATTCGCCAATAAGTTTATGTCAGGGAATATCCAAAATCGCTCATTTGTGTGATGACACACAAATGAGACCCTCCCGTGAGGTACTGACTTCTCACCGGGCCGCACAGGTAGTGACCTTTTTTTAAGTAAAACAACCGCAAAGCAGCATGTTTCTATTATTTTTAAAATTTCCGAATGCCGAGCCGTTATATTTCCTATCCAAAATGTAGAAATTTAGGTGTCTCAGAGGCGTACTGCGTAGAAAATAGGACTGCCGCGTATATTTAGAAAAGTGCTGCGACATGACGCTCCTGAGACGCGGGAGAGTCGTGCTGCTTTCGCCTCTGGTGGAAAGGGTTCTATTGACTACAGTGGTGACTATCAGCTGCGTATGACGTGCTGCTCCTGTAACGCGCTGCTTACGTGTCCGGTGGAAACGAGGGGTAAGATTTACCAACCCGCTGAAACCGTCCGCCCACCACGCTGCTATATCAACACTGTCACTCGCAGCTCTTCTGTTTATTTGTGACCCCCAAATAATATTTTGCACGGATGATACTTTTTAAAAGTAGACTTAAAACGCACCTTTTCTGTAAGGCTTTAAATATCTAGGAGTGCTGAAACTCAAAATGTTCTGCTTTAATCTAGTTTTCATTTGTTTTTATTCCAATCTTATTGTTGCTACAAGAAGTCATCATATAATTCAAACTTTATATTTGCTGTTCCTATTTGTTTTATCACTTGTGCTGCTGCTTTTGTTTATCTTGATCTTTTTACTCGTGTTGTCTTGTTACACATTGTGTTTTTGCTAACTATATTTTTGTCTTTTATTGTGAAGAACCTTGAAGCTCGACAAACGTTTATTTTCTCCAAATGCCTCCTTCAGTCTCAGTGGAAATGTTTTTCCCGCCTCTCGGTTGCCATGGTTACATGTGAATGCCCCATATCAGCCGGTTTAAGTCCTTGCAGAATATTCACTAGGCACTTTGCATTGACACTTTTATGGCAGAAAGTGGGTGTGTAGTGGGCGGGACATGACCCAAAATTACCTGAGCGCATTTCTAGGGAGAGAGTGATTTATAAAGCGGAAGTTACGTGCAGCTGTGCGTACTCAAAGTTTTATAGATCTGAAACGTTCTTTGTGAAAGTACTTTTTTTTTTTTCAACTGAGCCTTACTACAGTAGGCCTATTAGTGAGGATTCCAAGCAAGGTTTTATGAATGAGACCCCTGTACTTGCCATTCTAAAAAAGAAAAACGGTAACATATGGAAAATATTCGGTCAACGCGACCCCTGGTTCTACCTTTGACCCCATATTATGGAGTCAAATCAGAATCAGCTTAAAGTGAATGAAATAACAGATTGTCAACTTGAAAGATAAACATTGTATTGTAATTTGAAAATAAGAACATTTGTAAACTTGAAAACGGTTTTGAACTTGAAAGTACACGTAAATGTAAAAAGAAATTGTAAATTAGAAAAAAAAATTGTAAATAAAAAAAAAATAATTGTAAATAAAAAAAAATAATTGTAAACTTGTAATGTTTATTATGCAAGTTCTGTTTTCGTTTCAGTTTTTAAACGTAATTGAATAGTCATTTATTGTTCATGAATATGATTCATTACATGAACACACATGGAGTACTCCATAGAACACAAAACTAAACCTACCGCAGATGACCGTCCATCTGCCGCCATCCCAATGTCTGATACAGGAGGGATGACACAGGCGGCGCCAACAACATACGCTGTTCTGGGGCAGATATTACGTCAACATAAACTCTGTCACCCGATGGCCCCAGTAGCCAATGGGCTCTAAGACCCGCCCCCACGTAAAATGAGGCTCAACTCCAAAAACGAAAAGTCTGAATTGAAACTGTAAACTGAGGACTGAAAGCAAAGGGGAAGAGAAACGTTAAAACTGGCCAAAAAAAGATTGAAAATACAAAACAGCAGTTGTTACAAATAACCTTTTTTTTTCATTTGGTTACAGTTTTAGGTTAATAGATTTTTTTTTTCAAGTTTTCAATATTTATTCAAATTCACTATATATATATATATATACATAAAAATTTTTTTTTTTTTTTCAAATTTACTGGGTTTTTTTCAAGCTTGCAATTTCTTTTTCAATTTTACAATGTGTATTTTCAAGTTCAAAACTGTTTTCAAATTTACAATGTCTATTTTCCAAGTTTACAATCTGTTTTTTCATTCACTTTAAGCTGTCTCCCGACATTAAAGAACGAACAGAAAATCTGAGGTTAGGGGTAACACTGAGAAATGTGACTGAGTCATCCTGCAGCCTGTGTCTTCATCGGACAAGGGCTCCCCTCTTCTCATAAATCCTAATTTCACCCTGGAGTGTATCACACCTTGTGTGAGATACTGTCTTGTTCGTGAATGTGAGTGTTGTACAATCATTGCGCGGCGACACATGATGAATGGGAGTTTTCCCGCAGTCTGCCATACCTCCTTTCTGTCTCCTGGTGGCCTTTTCCACTCCTCCCTCATCCTTTCTATATGTTCTCTTCATTGTCTCTTTCGTTTTGCAACGTTTTTCATCACCTTCTCCAGCTCTTTTCTGATTAAAAAATGTTTTATTTTTTTACTTGGATTGCCTTCAAACGCAGGCTGCTCAGTGCACACGCACACTCACACACACCTTTCAAAATTATTTAATCATTGGCTCTGTTAGCAGGGATATTTTCCCAGACAATACCCCGAGAAGGTGGCTGAGCCCAGGCGAGCCTGAATGAGAGGAGGGACATCTCTCTATCCCTCATCACATGGAAGCCATGACGCTGGCACTCCCACTGACTGAGATGAATGAATTTAATATATCTCCCTTTTGAAGCACAGATGACCCCCTGATATGGCTCTCTGTCTCTCTATCATGTGAGGTTTTTTATTTATTTTTTTATTCCTTCACTCTGCGTGTGCAGAAAAGCACAGAGGGGATGCGACAGATTCTGACGGGGACTAATTTGTTTTGTGGCATGATGCAACTCACGTATATCTATGTCCAGCCAGAGGGAGCCATGTTCTAACCCCGACCCTTTTATCATCGCCAGATAGCTCTTATCATTGGTGTTTCTGTTTGTTTACAGCCTCAGTTGTTAACAGAGGTAGCAACAAGCTGTGCTTATAAGAAAATATGTATTAAAGTCAGTTAATAGCTAATGCAGTTTATGATAATACAGCACGCAGGGATGAATACATAATGTAATATTTATGTTGTGTTGGGGAGAAGGAGCATTTTGCTGTCTGTTCAGAGTGGAGCTGGTTTCTGGTGTTACCTGTATTGATATTCAGGCCCCTTTACCACAAAGCCCTAAATAAAACCGTTTTAATGAGTAAATATGGTCCACCTCTTTGTATTTTAATCTCTACAAAAGTAAAGCTGTTCAGTGGAGGACTTGGGTTCCTATAAAGGTTTTCATTAAAAAAATTAGAGGATGGATGGATGGGTAAATGACAGAACAATGAATGGATGAAAGGTGAATGGTGCTTCTACTCAGGGGGCTTGTATCTAACTGTTTGCCACACTTGTCAGATTTCTGTGTAAATACTAAACTCCATGAACCATTATCCACGAGTCTTTGTTTGTCTATCACATGAGATCTGGATAAAATACACTGTCTTTTACAAGGAATGTTATAATTTTTTGCAGCTTTAATTCTGCATCAGAGGTATGGTCAAAGATCTGACAGTGTTTTGTTTTCTTGGACGTGTGACTTTCTTTTGAATCTCGTGCAGAAAACAATATACAGTGTGTGTCAGTCTATTATGATGATGTGCTGCTGTTTTGAAGTAAGCCACAGTGACCCTCCTTTCTTATTTCCATCCTTATTGGATCTAGTAGTCTCCTGAGACATCACAGACGCTGATGCCCCCGGTCATTTTACCGTCTCTTATAACAGACCGTCCCAGGGTGCTATGTAAGTCCTACTTAATTAGGCCTCAAATTGGTTGGATTTATGCTTATCCAGACGCCAAAATGTCTTTTATTGGGTATTTATCCCATGGGGTTTGAATCACACAGATCAAATTACACAGATTCAGGTCTCAACTGCAAGCTAACTGCTCTGTAGCTTATGTTCTGTATGCACGAGCAAATTTACTGTGCAAAAATAACTGCAGGAATCCTCACGCTAGATGGACCTCTCATTTGAAACTGGAATATGTTATTTGATAACCATCCAGCTGTAAAGACATGAACATGTCACTGGAGACCCCTGGAGGCCTGTCCTGTCCCTACACCCAATCACAGCAGCCCTCTCACTATATTGGAGTTTTATTGAGGACGTTTTAAAGTCAACACTGGGGTTTTTCAGTGTCTTTCATGCTGTATGCATTCTATTATTTCCTTTCATTCCTTTCATGCTTTGTCATTTTTGGCCTAAACTGAACAGAAATAAATCGATAGCTTCTCATTTGAAGAAAAAAAAAAAGTGATTTAACAACATCTTCTTTACAGTTTTAAATACCCAATCTAAAATCCAAACATTAAAAAGTTGAATGAATTTTTGAATTTGATGTAAAAAAGAAAAACCAGAGAATTACTTGTCATACTTTTGAGTTTTACACTCATGACCCACAGGAGAGAAATTTTATGATTTTATTTTATTGATGGGGTTCACGTGATCTGGATCTTTCTTTCTGAGCAGCATTAGCTTACTAGCTATCACAATCCTCCTCCATCCATCAAATACATTCACGAACCATCAGTCACATTTCCATAATCAGGGCATTGATCAGCAATGCACTAATCATGGAAATGCGACTGATGTCTTTCTCGGACATAGCTGCTTCTGTCTGGTCTCTTGCATTAATAAAGCCATAAACTGGAGAACCTTTCATGATACTAATGCTTTAAATCTACAAAGCGGTACGGCATGGACCGGTGTGGTTTGGTATGCTAGGGTTCCATGAAGTTTGCAATTTGGGAAAAGTGGACGGAAAACAAAAAGGAATACACAATAAAATGCTGTTCTATACAGCGTTTTGGTGGCTGCAACTCCTGTCTGTTGCTACCAGGTTAGGCGGGGGTTGGGTCGGCGCTCCTCTCCACACAGACAGAATAAATGGGTCAGCAATGGCGAACAACTCACTGAAACAACGACGTCCTCCAAATAATAATAAATTTTTAAAAACTCGAAGGGTCAGGGGTAACGATGTTTGTGAATCACAAAAACACTGACATGTCATGTATTTCAGTGAAGTCTTTAATGCTGAGTTCAACTAAAGCATTGTTAAAGGAAGATTTTCTTTTATAAAATTTGAAAAAGTTTGTTTTTGTACATAATGTTTTAGTTCTTTTAAAATGATACTTAATGTTATTTGTGAAAATATTTGTGAATAATAGTAAACGTGGATCTCTTTGGCTATTGATTTCTTAAATTATTTTAACTCACTACATAATTATACACTTTTTGGTTAATAAATATGGTCAGAATGGAAAAATTGGAATTCTGAAAAAATTCTAATAAAAAAGTGGAATTTTGGAAAAAAATAAAACAGTATTGGGAAGATAATGAAAGGGATTTCATACGAATAATAAATAATATATTTTTTTAAAGGAATAAGCTTACAAATAACCAATGTTTGCAGTTTAAAAAGTTTTGATTGCTACTATTTAGTCTAAAAAGGCACATCCTAATAAATTTGTACCTTTTCTCTTCTGATAATCCCAGACTTAGCAGTCCTGATTAAATGTTACCAGTTGAGTTGATAAACTGAACTTAGAAATAGTGTCAAGACTTAAAACAATAAAATGAGCTCCAACAGCTTAAAATTGAAGTTGTTGCAGCTCATTTTAATAAATACTCATAAATACTAAAGGGTTTGTGTTTATTGTGGAAATATGTGAAAAGGGCCTGGGAGACGCTATGAACTTGCCGATCAACTCTAGGGTTTTATAATTAATATTTTAAATATCGTGTTCCTACTTTTAATGCAAAGGATAATTAATTTTATTGTAACGTCTTTATTACCAGACCAATCCAAGCTTTGTATCTTTAAATTAATCAGTACAAATCATTACAGTATTTTAATTTCAATAATTAGTTTGATAAGTGAGTGTGACAAACGCAATGCATTAGACGATTCTTATTAAAAGTCCAATCAAACATTCTTGAATACTTAAACACTATATAAAAAATTTAGCTTTCATAATCAAAAACCCTTCATGCCTTTGTGTCTGACCAGCACTGGGAATTAATATGAGTGTATGCATATGGGAATGAGAATGTGTGTGAGTCTGTGTGTGAGAGAAAGCCGGTTTTATGCACACACAGGGCACCAGAGTGCTGTTAATTTCCGCTTGAGCAGAGGAACGGCCACTAAAAGTATCACTGAAGTGATGAATGTGCTGCTTGGAACGGGCATCGGTGTTTAATCTGAGCCAAAGGAGAAATAGGACCACATCAACCTCTAACGGCCGTCTTTCATCTGCTGCTGCAAACAGTGAGACACAGATGTGCACTCCCATTGCTTCTTCTTTCTTTTCTCCTTCACAGTTTTCTTATATTATGTATAATCTTTGTTGTGACCCCGTCTTGCAGCCTGTCTCGTCTTAGCCTGGACATTAGTCACAAGAGCTTCAGATTATATCCTTTAGTCCCTGTTAAAGTAAAGCCATTTCCTTCTCTTTACCTAATGTCTTTGCACTGAATTCTGCCTCCACCACCATCACCCATTTGTTCAAACATTATTTAATCATCTATTTGACAGATTCTGCTCTTGCCTTACCTAGCTTTTAGTAGCCCTATTTTAACCCATTTGAATGCATGTCCTGTTTTAAAATGTATTGGCCATAAGCAAATCCACAGATAATTTTGTTAACTAGGGTCTCTTTTTGCCTGTACAGTATAACATGTAAGTGACGTGTAAAAGTTACCAATAAGGCCGTTTACTTGAACTGCTATGAAGTTTTTGAAGTTCACGTTGTTGACTAAACCCCGAATTTTAATTTTTCATCTAATTTTTCTAATCAGGCATTGGCTTGACCCTTGATGGGTCAGTTGTATGCATGTTGGTGATTAGCTTCACTTAAATGTAAACTCATGCTATTCCCACAACCCTGGTAAACTTTTAGCTAGACTCTAAGCTGTCATTGTCTTGAACCTGATCAGCATCGGCTTGACTATGAGTTACTTTAACTTGGACTTTTAGCTTGACAGTGGGTGTGTTCAGATTCATGGGCTGCATCCTTCGAAGGATTACGTCATTGCAATGTGACAAAGGCTGTCCAAATTCGAAGTCTCATCCAAAATTGTCCTCATTTTACCCTGATTTGAAGGACAGGCCTGGTGTATCCTTCACAGACCACTCACTCCCACGATTGATTGCGGGCCGAAGGGGATATTGTTCTTGTAACAATGGCAGATGAAACAGGAGATGGAGCGGGAGAGGAATAGTTTTAAATACAAGTAGGCCTATTTTAAAATCTAGCTGCTTAAAGCAGATGTGTTGTTAGGCTTTGTCATTTGCGTAGACATGTTTTTTATTTTTTTAAATTAACAGTCTATGAAGGACCCGGTGTACGTCGACCGGTTAGGCCGGGCCCTTGAAAGGATGCAGCCCCTGAATTTGGACACACCGTCTATGTAGCTTTTTATTGGTTCTGTGTGCTATTAGTGTGACTGTCGGTAGCAGTTAGCTTTGCTGTATGTAGTTGTGACCTTGACACGGTATAGTTGTTAGCTTGATTCTATGTAGCTGTTAGGCTGAATCTGATTAGATGTTAGCTTTGCTTTGGGCATCAGTTTACTCCGGGTAGCAGACTGAATATGATCAGATGTTATGTTTGCTTTGATTGCCAGTTAGCTTAATTCTGTGCAGCTGTTAGGCTATTTGACTCCTTAGTGCTAAGTGACTGCTTGACTCAAGTGGATATTTGCTGGAAGGAGATTAGCGCTTAGCTTGATTCTGTTTAGCTATTACCTTAAATCTAATTATATTTCCAGCTTTACTCCAAGTATCATTTGGCTTAACTCTTGTTAAAACTGTTTGGTTGATTTTAAGTGTGCATTAACGAGATTGTAAGTAGTTCTATGCTTGGTATTGGATGGCTACTGTGTTAATTCTAAGTAGCTGTTAGCTTACTTCTAGTAACTGGTATTTTGACTCACTCTGTTAGCTGGAGTGAGAATTGGGGCTAGCTGGACTGTTAGCCTGTCGGCTTGACTCTTATTCATTGTTAGCTTGCCTGTAATATTGATACTTGACTATCCTCCATCTTATTATGATTCCTTGGGGTTTTATTGGATGTGTGCATCCAATGTTTTACATTGCCTCCATCTTCTGGCACTTCTATTACAAATGTATTAAAATTTATTAATAAGACAAATATTCTCCCCCCCAAAAAAATTTTTATTCTTCAAATTTCTTAAAGTAAAAGTATCATTAAAATGATACCATATTATCTGTATGATTTTCATATTTCCTACATCAAACACACGTCCTATGGTTTCCTCAACACTGCACACATTGCAAATACAAGTAGGATGGTTCACCATCATTAAGAGGGATCCATTAAAGTTGCATTAACCCAATTGATATTCTACTCAGAAGTATCTCTTCTTTCTTATTGGTTGCTCTGTTCCTAAACCTCAACCTTATTCTGAATGTTGTATAGAGGCTCTCGTTTTGATCCATTATCTGACGGAAGTTGCATGTTTTATGGTTTACCACCAAACTTTTGCCTTCAGCTTTGAACAATTTTAGCTTCGTCTATAATTTCTTTTTTAACTGCTTCCTTTTGGCATTTTACTTTAATGCCCCATTACTCCTCATGTGCAGGAATCCATATGATTACTATGGGCTTTTTTCTGCACATTATCTTAAATGAGTTAAGAGTTGATTCACTTGTCCATGAATACCAATAAAGGTAAAACATCTTGGTGGTGTATAATACACTTCTGTGGTACCTTGTCCAACTCTAAAGTGTCACTACTGCTGAAAAAAAAAAATCCAGCAATTTGTTTTGTCCTTGTACTCTTCATCGTGAAAAGTCCTTTATATCTTTTGTGTCATTTGACGTGCTTTGCATAAAGCACTATTTGTTTTCATGTGTTTCCTCCATTTTTCCTTAAATCCCTGAACTCTCTGCAGCAACTAAGACACTGATTGCTTATAAATACTTAACAGAAGTTGTCTTGATTATCTAAACTATGACAAACAGGCAATGAACATTACACACTGTCAAGGCACCGGAAAAGGTCACCATTCCCACCGTAGAGCAGGATTTTATTTTGAATTCTGCCCTAGGGCTTATTAAACTTGTATAAGGTTTGTCATATGTATTTTGTCAGCTGGAACATTTTAGGAAACTTGATATATGCAACAATTAAAAAAAAAATTCTAAAGCTATACTATGATGTGGACAAAGCAATGCACTGGAAGGCCGTGTATGTTACTTTGACATACCAGTAAATCCATAAATCTAAAGAAAACACTAGCTATTAGACAGGCTATCTGTGGAAAACTACATAAAGAGATGTGAGATTGACAAACAATTATAGTAAAAGCCACAAGTGGAGGACATAATGAGGGAATTGGAGAGAAAAACAAAGTGACTTGCTTGTGATGTGCTGATCTGTTGCTTGTGTGTTCACAGGGAAATAGCCCTACTTATATGTGCTCTTAACCCTGTCAGTTACAGTATGATGATTTTCTGCAAAATTAAAAGTTAAGGACTTTTATTGCAATCTTTTTAAAATGTAAATTAAGTCTTACATTGCTGGTATGCACAGATGTTTATTTTGTGGTATTTTTTTCCTTTGTTGTCACCTTGGATCGGTGCTGAACTCCATCTCCCCCTGCCTTCAACTTCCAATTTCCACTATGAGCTTCGACGATAAACTTCTATGTCTCCAGGATTACCTTTCCATCACCGGATGAATGAAGTGTGAAAAGCAATCTGAGAATCGCAGAGCCGCTGATACACAACTCCGGCAGATGCAATTATGCCAATGACAGATCATTTTCTGACCTTTTATCCGTCAGCTTGTATGCCGCCGCAACACACCAGCTTTTTGTTTTTATGCTTTTCACAACTGTGCGGCAGCTGGAGGAGACCTCGCTGTAAAACGCTGAGGTGTTCAGCTGTTTGAGAGACAGCTTGACTTTTTTGTTTCCCTGCCGCTCCTTTCCTTTCGTTTTCAATTTGCTTGTGTCGGGCATGTCCCTGTCAGTGTGGCATTCTTGTTATTAACTGTCCTTTCTTCACTCTTTGTCCCTCGGTTTCTTTTGTTCTGTCCCCTGAATTTCTATCATCCCCCAAATCTGGCATCCTGGACCAAATATCTCTTGATTTCTTCATTCTAGGGTTTGTCGACCTGCCTGACGTGTGTCATTCTCAGACGAAAAGATTGACAAACATACTCCTGTTCACTTTCTGCTAAAGTCAATTTTTTCCAGAGTCATGTTCAAATGGATGTCAGATGTATTCAGTATTGTCGGCAGGACGTTGCGGTCTCACGCTGCCTCTACCGCTTGCGTCATGTTCTTGAACGTTTTTGACAGGTTGCAAAGATGTCTGCTGTTTTCCTTTTTGTTTCCTGCACGCTTTACTCCTGCCCACACCTTTTAGTCATGCACACTGTAGCCGACTGACATCTCTCCTTCCAGACAAGCAAGGCCGGATTATCCAATGGGCATTATGGGCACAGGCCCAGGGGCCCATGTGAGCAGTTTAAGGAAGGAAAAAAAAATTGTCTTCATATTTCAAATATAGCAGAGCTCTGTGCTGGCGGAGATCACCAATTAGATCCATACCATTTTTTTTTACCCTAACAAAGTTACATAGTCCCTAAGGTGCAGTTGTGGAAACCATGGTAACATGCCACGCCCCTGCCCCAGCAAGTAGCGCTCCGCTGACCGTCACCAGACAGTAGGAGACAGTAAGAGAATCTAAAATGAACGAAAAAAGGCTGTTTCTATAAATGAAAGAGAGAAAGATTAGACGAAGACGTGTTTATTAAGAAGTCTGTCATCTACGGACATCCATCCAGCTTCATCCCGTGATCGAGGTTTGGGCGGTAAAGTGACCCAAACCTAATGATCTGCTGTCACTTCCCAAGTGGAGAAAAAGTTTCTTCAGAATGGATCGCATGATCACCGACCACAGGTAGGCTAATATCTTTTGTTTCCCCTGCATCTTATTTGGAGCAAATAAAACCAGTACATTAGTGGTTTCTCTGACTGGAAACACTCGGAATGCGTTTGTGACCGTGAGGAAAGCTCTGATCATTTCAGTGTGCTGCTAGCATCAGCCACTGGTAGCAGGACAGAAAGCTAAACTGGACCAGCTGGAGGGAGAGACGTGGTACAGGTGGGAGGTTCTGCTCAGGCGGGTCGTTTTTGTCAGTCAGTTTTTAGGTGAAAGAGGTTTCTGTGGTGATGATGAATTACTTGGATCAGCACATAGTGCTAACTTTGTTGGCATTTTGGCATTTATCTGTCAGCTTGGTGATTTTCTTAGTGAACTCATAAAGAGGTGGACAGAAAGGCTGGGGCAGCACATTATGGAGGACAGAGTCAAAAGTAAGGATGCACCGATCAGATATTTGATATTATTGCTCTTATGGCCAATAACTATTATTTACAATGTTATAAATATTACATTAATCTCTTACAAAGATTGAAATAAATAGTGATTTTTTATATTGGCTCAATTTTACTTATCGGACCAATACAATATGTTAAAAAATGACTAACATTGGCAGATACCAATGTTGGTGTCAAAACATTGTGAGTTCCTAGACAAGAGCCACGTTCTCATGGTTTTAGTTATGAAAAACAGGAGAGGAGGAGGAAAGAGACAGTAGAGGAGGATGGAGAAACAGGAGATTAGAGATATAGATACAGGTTTATTAAACACATTATTATGTAAAAGGAATATCATTTGTTTTTACTTTGCATTCATTTTCCATTTATGATCAAATGCTTTAAAGTATGAGTCAAGTTTACTTAAACTGATTGCACTATTTTATATCAATAAAAGAGAAAGAAAAATAGGGAAAAGACAGACAGAGACACAGAAGGGAAGCATTAGAGAGCTGAGAAGCAAAAGAACTGAAGGAGGTCTGTGAGAGAGGAGAGGAGGGACAGGATAGAAAAATTAACGAGTATGAGGGAGTTTTAGTGATTAAGTTATGGAACAATCTGAATTGTAGTCCTGGCCTGGTGGAGGTGAGATCAAGCAGGATGTGTTCACATAGGCAAGGGAGTTACACCACTATGTTGTGTCTTGATATTGTTGCCCTCAGAAGAGCAATGTCGTTTTACAAGACTGTGGTAAAAATCCTATTTAAATGATATTATTTTTTTGGTGGCAATGGGGCCCTTTAAACATTTTGTGCCCAGGGGCCTCTGCTTACATAATCCGGCCCTGCAGACAGGCATTTTCTGTCAGACTTCTCCATTTAGATCCAAGTCATGACTGTGCTCATGTCTCCTTTCTGCTAAAATGGTTCATTTATAGTGCATCTATGGATACATCATCAAATCATCAAATATACAGTGCCGGTCTCAAGTTTACTTGCTTGAAACACTCATCATGGACATTAATGTCAGATAAAACTGAGGTTTTTGAAAAATTATTGGAGCTGTTTGTTTAAAGGTTGAACGTACAACAGAGAGCAAATTAGTTCTTAGATTTCTTTTTAACTTGTTAACAGTGGCGGCTGGTGAAAAATATTCTTGATGGGGCTGTGCTGTTTTAAAAAAAAAATTAACTTGTGCTTTCTGAGCTTTGTGCACAACTCCACTACTTCCTGAACTAAGTACAGCTCTTTTATTTCCTGTCTTACATCATTGGACAAACTGATTAATTCAGGTGTGTCTGACCATTGTTGTTGTGACAACTGAGGTCAGACGACCTGGATTGATCAGTTTGTCCAATACAGACAGGAAATAAAAGGGCTGTACTTAGTTCAGGAAGGAGTGGAGCTGTGCATATAGCTTATCAAGTAATTTTCGATAATCATCCCAAAACAATTGAACATAATGACTGGATACCAGTACTATGTGAAATACTGATTATTTTAATGCCAATATTAACAACTTGAGGCATTCTTATTCTAAACATAAATACACTATGGCACAAACAAGTTTAGAACCAAACTGGAAACAAATAACTTATTAAGTTTACACAAAAATTTTACAGACAAAGCTTAAAGCAGCGCCCCCTTGTGGCAGAGAAATCACACTGCCAATGTCACCACCAGATATCTTGCCCGCCCTCACACCAGCCTTGGGGCAATTTCTCTATCGCCCTTCATGCGGCCGAATCAACGACACTGATTGGATAAATTCCTGTTGCTATGTGCGAATTTCTTGTCAGTAATTGGTTGGCTGCTGCACAGCTTGGGGCGATCTTTCTGTCGCCCCAGCTGCTACGCAGCGGGAGCTTTTTCTTCAAAAATGATATATATTTTTATATATGATACTTTGTTACGAATTTAAACACACAATTAACTTAGAATATGTGATTATTGTTAATAAAAAATAAAAAAAAAACACTTGGGAAACACTGGGGGGGCGGCGCCCTATCGCCCTCTATTGGCCAGCCGCCACTGCTTGTTAAAATATGTTCGTAACTAATCATAACTGAATGTTTTCACCATAGGTGTTTACATGTTTAGACACTTAATCTACCACATTTGGATTTTTGGAATTGTAATCTGTTGAATTTGCTACTGTGTAATCTTAATTGCTCTAATTTAATTCTGTCTAGCTCTTCATTGGTGAGTTGAGTGACATGTGAGCAAGAACAAGGAAGTGATATATATGTAAACTGAGGGGAAGTGTGAAGAAGCTGTTTGTCAAAGTTATTTGGTCTCCATCCCGTTGTTCCTTCTAACTAAATGTTAGTTCACACGGGAAGATTTTAAAGCCGATTCTGGGCCAGATTTTCTTCCTACAATCGAAAGGACGCCCCGATTATTGGGATGGTTCCTTGAAAGTGCCTAGCCTCCCTTCCTCCTTGTCCTCCATGTGTGTTTACTCCGAAGTCTTTATCTCGAGGTTTTGCAAGATTTCCCGTCTGAGTCGTTATATGTAAGTGAATTCATTCAAAAGGAAATGTATGTATAAAATTCAAAATATCTGCCTTTTTTTTTACAGGTTACTGTGCTGTGATTATTCCATACTTAAATAATTTTTCCTCCTCCTCATTGATAAATTCAAGGCCAGGCCTTCTGATTTACAACCTAACAGATACCTTTTGCATTTAAACTGCTCTGTTTGCCCTTTGCATAACCATTTTGACCTGAAGATCTTCAAAGAACCACTTGAGGCAACATAACTAAAGGTGATTAATTACATTTGGCGACTTCTGCTCTTTACAAAGTAATCCACAACTTCTTGTTTCCCTGGTGTATAAATCGTATAACACGTAAGGCCATTTCATTTAGCCACTTTTCAAAATGGGGAAGAGAGAATTGAAAGAAGGCAGTTGTGTGTTGATCATCCTAGATTTTGAAAATAGCAAAGAACTGGGCCCTAAACTATCTTTTTCCTTAGCGTTTTTACGTCCCGTTGGTGGTACGTTATATTGTTCCGGGTCAAATATGCCTTCTTGTTCGACATCTTTTCTATGTACATGTACATATTATACGTCATTGGAAAGTTAAGATTCTTGAGATTCCAATGATCTGTGCTAATCAAGGATACCACCCAGATAGCAAAATAATGTCCAACTCACCGTTCAAAGCCACATATAATTGACAGAACAGAGCCATCTCGAACAAAACACTATTAACGTCCACAAGGGTCCAATGAATGTACTCCAGTAAAATAGCTAATCCACAACTAATATTGTGTCCACAATCAAACCTAATCAGCCACTGAAAACCTTTGTAAATTTGTTTGTTTACTCTGAAGTTACGCTTTATCTCGTGAGGTTTTGCGAGATTTTTTGTCTGAGCTGGGAATGTTCATGAGTAAAATCTGTGTGTGGTGTCTTGTCAATGCTTTGTGCCCGCACACAACACACTGTAGGATCAAAATTGTTATATCCACAATTTTTCTATCACTGTGTGTGTGATCTCTCAAGTTTGGGAATCAATTTTAATATCCTGCAGTGTGAACCAGCCTTTAGTCATCTTACCACCATCATGTTACAGTAGTTTTCTCCATACCTGACAGGTTCAAAGTTAGACACATTATTGTCGTTTATGTAAACCTAACTGGATAAATGTCGTTCAACAAGTATCTGAAAAACACATTGCACAGCCACCAAGGAACTTCTTCCTTAGTTCCGTTTGACTAAGGCTCTTCTTATCGAAATGGTAGGGAATATTTAAATAAGTCAAGGTCAACATGCTAGCAAAAAAAAAAATTATCACCAGCTATAACAGGCTGCCATGTTGTTTTGTTGTTGTTGTTGTTGTTTTTGGACATGCGTCGAAAAATACCACCGCTCTTAAACATCTGGAGTACCACACATATGTCCCATTGTAACAGAATTGATGGAAATGTGATTTAAATACCACAGCAATGACAATGCTACATGACATTAATATTATGTGGAAATGCTTTTCGGAAGGCACCATGCTACCTAATCATAGTGGATTCCTAAACTGACGGCACCTGATTAAATGGGCTCATCACTATCTGACCACTTAGGGGAACTCGAAATCATTGAAATTCCATTCCTGGTTTTTCAGTTCTTTTTCCTTTTTATATGAAGAAATAAAGAAAGGTAACATACTCTGTCATGAAGCAGCAGAATAATGTAAATTCCACCCGGTTGTGGTTGTTATACACACACTGTTCAGAACAGGAATAAATCAAAAGTGACACACAGACTTCAAACACATGACACAACTTGATTGTCAATTTAAACCTATTCAACAAATTTTACAGTAAACTTAGCTGTTAAATTATAGAAACGTTTGAAGAATTTGGAGGTAGTCCTCCATTTTTATTTTATATCGTTTTTGCAATGCAACAGTGCTGCTGCCAGCAACATGCTTCACACTCTTACCAGTTTTTAGATGTGAAAGCCTCACAATAACTTCTCCAAGCACTTTTCTTGTCACTGTAATCTGATGAATAATTTCTTAACCACTTCATCCATATAGATGTTAAACTGGCTCCATATGGCCACTGGTGTTCCAGCATCTCTCCGGTTCTAAAAGCTAGAGCCTTGGTGATTTCTGTGTTGTTACTGAACTAACTATTTAACTATTTTCCTTTCATCAGAGATAATGGGTTTGATCAGATGACAGAAACTTTAACACCTTTGGGCATTTCAACCAGACAAATGTCACAAGCTAAGATATTCAGGCTTAGATTAAGCCCAACCTTTACTCTGAAGATTTGTGGACTATGTATGTTTAAAAACCAGGTCTGTGTCTGGAAATCAAATAATTTAAATTAACTTAGCAAATTCTGATCAGAGTGGTCAGACACTCTGACAGACTTATGCATTTTGAAGGATTTAAAATAGTTTCACTTCTCTAAAACCAGTCGCCACCTAGATTTAACTAAGCAAATACGTATGAGGCTCCTATAATTACTGCATGGGCGATTATCTTTCAGCTGACAACAAGTTATTTTACCCCAACTGGTGCAATGAGTTGCTTATCATTTCAGACGTTAGTGTGTTTGACAAGGGTCAAATCATCTGCATGCATCAAGCACTTTAGTAACAGGTAATGTCTCCTTTAAAAAAACTTAAAAGGACAACTTGGATGTGTTGTCCTTTTTCTTTTTATTATTTTAATGCATTGCGGAAGGATCGGATCGGGACTCTGTATCGGAAGATATTTAAAATCAAATGACTTGGACTTGACTCAGGGGCCAAAACCTCACTGAGAATATTTGGGATGTGCTGGAGAAGGCTTTGCGCAGTGGTCAGACTCTATCATCATCAATGTAATGTCTTGGTGAAAAATTAAGGCAACACTGGATGGAAATAGATCTTGTGACATTGCAGAAGCTTTTCGAAACAATCCCACAGAGAACGCATGCCGTAATCAAAGCTAAAGGTGGTCCAAAGAAATATTAGAATGTGTGACCTTTTTTTTTGAGCCAACTTTTTATTTGGCCAGGCAGTATATTTGAGCCTACATGTTTTTTAGGGACACAGTCCCTCCAGGACATGCCAGAGTGAGTATGTCTCTCAGCTGGCCAGGGAACGCCTTGGGATTCCTCCCAAGGAGCTGGCCCAAGTAGCTGGGGAGAGGAAAGTTTGGGTCTCTCTGCTTAAACTGCTGCCCCCACGACCCGACCCCGGATAAGCGGAAGAAGATGGATGGATGTATAGTATTTCCCCTGTTTGGGTGAGAGAAAATTGGTGCCACATTGTATGTTGCATATTCATATCACCCCTCAAAAAAAGATATTTTTAACTAAATTAAATAAAATAAATCAATAACCTTCATGTGGATGACATATATCTAAATTTCTACCATGTGTAGTCTAACAGTTAAAATTAAGTATTTGAGGTTTGCTTTAGATGACTGTTTGCCTCAAGCCAATAATAAATCAATTAATTTAACTAATTGGAAATAATTTGCCCTCACATTAGAGTATGACCTTCAACATTTATTAGTTTGGCAGATTTTACTGCTTTTTGAAAATCCCTTCCCCATTCTGCTGGTGTATTTATCATTTCCTCCCAGCCACTGATGATGTTGTTGACCAAGCATCTCTGTGGATTGGAAAGTATCCTCGAATGCTTATTCTGTCTTTTGAAAATTCATGGGATGTGACTTGGAATATATTTCGTCTTAATACCTTCTCAGCTCTCTTTTTTCTGTTTCTTCTCTACAGCCCCTTCATCTGTCTTATACAACTGCAGCAGTGTTACACATATTTTACATTACGCCATGCATTGATTTGTTGCTACCCGGTCTGATCCGTTTGGAACAGCTTTTCTGTGTTGTGTTCCCTCTTTGGTGGGTTGCAGGGGCCAGAGGTCATTCACAGTCTGCTTAAGATGCACATCAACTTCTGCAACTGTCTGCAGTTTCAGCAGAATGCTTGTATGGGTGTCCCATATGTCAAAATACCATCTGGTGCAATAATTACAACAGGGTTTGCTCTTCTGACAGGACGATGGCATTTTACTTGCTCTGTTTTCTGCTTATTTGCTAATATATGTGCTCCAGCAACCCCAATATCCTTGTGAGAATCAGTGTGAGTATTCATTTGCTAAGATTAATACCACACAAATGTGATGGGCAAGGCATGTTTAAATTTCTATACACACAAGTGCCTATGTCCCTGTTTACATTTTCTGTTCAGCATGTAATCAGTGTGAATTTACCTGGTCATGCTTTGGCAGCTAAAATAAATGGCAAGCATGCATCAGCAATTGAGACACTTGTCTCTGCAAGTAGTTAGACTCCCTTGATACCTGATTTAGACTGCCCTCTGGTCTACAGGACCCCCATGACCATTTTCACCAGTTTGTTTCTGTATGAGGTTTGAAAGGAGCCAAACTTTGGTTAAACAGGTTACCTTAATACTGAACAAAATGAAGAACTTAAAGGGGAAAACTGAGAAATGCCAGGTCATGAAATGCAGACAGTGAAATTGAAGCATAGAAAGTGTGAAGAACCAAGAACCTAAATACTGAAGCAGGGGTGGAAAACGTCGAAAGGAATCAGATGGACTAATCAGAGGAGATGCAGACCAGCAGTGGAAGAATTAAAGAAGGCAAACTGAGGGAGAGAGACTAATGAAAACAGAGGGGGGTAAACGAAGACTCAAAGCATCTACAAAACAAGAGGGAAAAGGCCTGACAATCTAAGAGGAATACATTCAAATGTACTGTCTTGCCAAAATAATTTTTAGTCACACACTTTGCGCATATCTAAGCCTGTACGTTCAGAAGGTGTCATGCTGCCCTATTCACTCCCTCTCCTAATCGTCTTCTCCTGTGTCTCCCATCAACCACACCTGATCCTCCTTACCTTCTGCCTTTAAAATCCGTCACTTCCCTTCACTCAGCGCCGGATCATTGTGTAGATGTCCCCATGGTGTGTTGTCCTGCTGTTTCCCATCCTGGCTCTGTGTTCCTGCTGTCACCACCACCACCATCATTGTCACTGCCTCCACCAACAGCACCTCAATAAACAACCTTGCACTTTCAACCGCCGTCTGTGTTTGGGTCCATGCACCACACCGCATTTCCATGACAGAATGATCCGGCCAGAAAGGTAAACCCAGCGGAAGGCAAAGGCAGTGAAGTCCTGCAGGCGCTCTGGTGTCGGCTGGATAAAATCTCCAGCTTTACCCGTCCCTCGGCTCGCCTTACCGGAGTGGAGGATTTCCTTCTGGAGACTCTCCCCCGGTTCACTTCCAGCCAACCAATTGTTGCAGCAGCTGTCTGGGTGGCTGGTCTCAGATGATCATGGAAGTGAACATGCGGGATGTGGAGTCCTGGGCTTGTGTGGTTATTCATGGTCTGCCTTTGTGACACCTGTTGAATGTACTGCTAAATTCTCTGAAACACCTTAGGAGAGAGCTTAGGGTAGAGAAATGAACATTCATTTCAAAGCTCTGGTAGACATTCCTGCAGTCAGCATGCCAGTTGCACTCTCCCTTAAAAGTTTCAACATATGTGGTGTTGTGTTGTGTGATCAAACTGCACATTTCAGAGTGGCCTTTTATTGTGACCAGTCTACAGCAGAAAAAATCCCTGAGCATGTGCAGTCAACTCGGTGGCAAAAATAACAAATCTAGCTTCAAATGAGAGCTTTATTTAAAAGCACATGGTGTCTGTGGTTCTCCAGATCCATTTTTTGCTTCTGGTGAAGGAGGAGGGAAAGTAAATTGCATTCTAAGATCCATAATAAGGTCAGTATTTGCTTTACTACGACCTCAACACCTAATGGTACAATGTTTGTTTACTTTTTTCAAAAGAGTAACGCATGTGTGTTAAATATAGGAATGCCAGAGAGCTCATAATCACAGAGACAATGAAGCCGGCGATATTTCCCCACTCTGGGACCCGGTTTCAAACATGATCATTTATGGTGTCCTGAAACGCCAGCTCCTTGTGGATGAGACGCCTATTCGATTTAAATATCTTTGCTGCTACACCTGGTTTCATCTCCGTGTGGACAGGGCCTTAGACAGATTTGTGAACACTATTTGAGAGTAGTGGGTCTTTTGTGCATATAGAAAATTTTTCTGATCTTTGAGTTCAGCTCTTGAAAAATTGGGAGTAAAAAGATAAGTGTTGCATTTATATTTATGTTCAGTGAAAAAATCCCAGGACTTCTGATTTACAACCTAACAAGTACATTTTGCAGGCGATGTAACTAAATGGGATTATTTTCATATGGTGATTTCTGCTCTTTACAAAGTAATCCAGGACTTCTTGTTTCACCTGGTGTATAAATGGCATGACACGTAAGGCCATTTCATTTAGCCACTCTTCAAAAGCGGAAAGAGAGAATTGAAGGAAGGCAGATGTGTGTTCATCATCCTTGATTTTGAAATTAGCTAGGAAGTGGGCACTAAACAATCTTTTTCCTTAGGGTTTTTAAATCCTGTTGGCGGTATGTTACACTCTTCCGGGTCAAATCTGCCTTTTTGTTCAACACCTTTTCTATGTACATGTACATATTATACATAACTGCAAAGCTGTAATTCTTGAGATTCCAATGATGTATGCCAATCAAAGATACAATCCTAACTGTAGACACAGCAAATGCTTTTGTCAAACCACTTGGAAAGCAAGATAACTCACCGTTCAAACTCACCATTCAAAGCCACATCGTTCTGTTTACGTCCACAAGAGTTCAATGAATGTACTCCAATAAAATTGTCTTAGGTCAATACATTGCATGGTTGCAACTTAATTTACACAGACATTGTAATCTGTCTTGAGAGGGTCTGATACCTGAATTGTGCCGGGCCTATCGGGAGCAAAAAGTTTTCATTATGATAGTTTCTTGAAAGCTTTTGTACTCTGGAGGATTCATTAATAAATAGTATTGGCCGGGTTCAAAGCTTCTGTCATGTAGTGGTTTTGATATTTAAGTTGTTGAGCCACGGTTGTTCAGGTGTTCATTCATTCAGCATGCAGAGCACAAGCTGGAGGTCAGGCTTACACAACTTAAGAGCCGATTCTTCCTTCTCTCTTTATAATATGGTGAAGAAATAACTAACTGGGAAAAACATTTGATCTGAGAGGATCATGCTGATAATGAAAATCCTGCTCTGTCATCAGGAGAAGTTAGATGTCTGCTGTTGCTGGAAGTTATACTGATAAATGTGAAACGACTGAGAATCTGCTTTGTTTCCATGCTTAAAGTCGGTGCTTTACCCCATGAGCGAAGATTAAATATCTTCACTGTTATTTTGTTTCATATACTGAGATTCAGACAAGGGTGTTCTGTCATCTGCCTTTGTTGTTGTCTTTCTTGCTATTTTTTTAGTAAAAAAATAGTGAGTCTAAACATACCTTGAACAGGAAAGTTTTTTATTTTTTTACACATTTACAGTAGGGCAAAAATGTATTTGGCAGCCACTGATTTGTGCAACTTGTCCCACTTAAAAATATAAGAGAGGTCTGTAATTTCCATCATTGTTACACTTCAACTGTGAGAGACAGAATGTAAAAAAAAACAGGAAATCACATTGTATGATTTTTAAAGAGTGTATTTGTATATTGGTGCAGAAAATAAGTAAAAGTTCACCTAAATACTTGGTATGGTAACCTTTTTTGGCAAGGACAGAGGTCAAACATTTCCTGTAGGTCTTCACCACTGTAGCTGGTATTTTGGCCCATTCTTCCATGATCTTTTCTAGAGCTGTGATGGTGGGCAAAACAGACTTTCAACTCCCTCCAAAGATTCTCTGTTAAACTAAGGTCTGGAGACTGGCTAGGCCACTCCAGAACCTTGAAATGTTTTTTTATGTAGCCACTCCTTTTTTACCCGGGTCGTGTGTTTGGGATCATTGTCATGCTGGAAGATCCAGCCACGTTTCATCTTCAATGCTCTCACTGATGGAAGGAGGTTTTTGCCCAAAATCTCACGATACATGTGCCCATTCATCCTTTCTCTAATACGAATCAGTCATCCTGTCCCCTTTGCAGAAAAGCAACCCCAAAGCATAATGTTTCTACCCCAATGCTACACAGTAGGTATGGGTGTTCTTGGGATGCAACTCAACATTCTTCCCCCTCCAAACACGGTGAGTGGCGTTTATATCAAGTTTTAGTATCGAGTTCTATTTTGGTCTCATCTTACCACATGACATTCTCCCAATCCTCCTCTGGATCATCCAGATGATCTCTAGCAAACTTTAGATGGGCCTGGACATGTGATGGCTTAAGCCGAAATCAGAAAGGTTTAATTGCCATATGTGGGAACAGGTTCAAAACATTCGGAAATTGCTGCGTTACATTTTGCAAACATAAAATAAACACTTCTAATCTTGCAATAGCAGGAGGACCTGCAGGATTTGAATCCATGACGACATAGTGGGTTACTAATAGTAACCTTTGTTACTGTGGTCCCAGCTCTCTTCAGGTCATTGACCAGTTCCCCCGTGTGGATTGTTTCCTCACTGTTCTCAAGATCATGTGTACACTAGGTGAGATCTTGCATGGAGTGCCAGGTCGAGGGAGATAGTCAGTGATCCATTTTCTAACAATTTCTCCAACAGTTGATCTCTTCTCACAAAGCTGTTTACCTATTGTAGATTGGCTCATCCAAGTCTTGTGCAGGTGTATGATCTTGTCCCTGGTGTCCTTAGACAGCTCTCTATTCTTGGCCATGGTGGATATTGGAGTCTGACTGTTTGAAGGTGTGAACAGATATCTTTTATACAGATAACGAGTTCCAACAGGTAATTATGATAGACTAGACTTTGTAAACCTTTCCAGATTGATCAGTTGACATTGGTTTTCAATCTGAGTTTCCATAAATCTGGGCATGATGTTGCATGATCTTTTTTTAAGGTCTTTTCACCTGTTGCATGTTGTCAGATTCTATTTAAAGCACCTTTCAACTAAAAGCTGCACAGTGATCAATTTATGTGATTCATACAATGGTTCACAAATAATTCTGTGTGTGCTTTCAGAGCCTGCCGCTGGGGTCAAGGAACAAAAGGGGCGTGGTTTATAACAAGCAGCTCTCACCCAAGAGGAAATGTTAGCTCTAAGATTGCAGTCCGCATCAGTGGTCGCGTTATCCAAAGATTTTCTGTATTCAACAGTATTTCTTAAACATTGATAGAAATATCTAAAGGCTATTGGTTATTTTGACAGATTACAATTCACACACCTGAACGGTTCCTGCAGATGCGCAGACATTTTCAACTTTACTCACCCAGTACAGGTAACTCAATCAAAAAAAGGTTCCCATGAGAGCATCTGAGCATCATATCAGACCTGGACACCGTACCCATAGCATACTAACTGGGAGCTGACACCACATTGAGTTACAGAGAGATGGAGCGCATCTGTGACTCTCTTTGGCATACAACCAAAATTAATGGAGCTCCTGGATTGGCTGCTTTACAAACAGTAGCCAATAGCTGCACATTCATAGCTTAGGTGTCTCGGCTTCCCAAGCTGCATTTCTTTTGAATATTTTAGATGTGCTCCACAAAGAAATCGTAAATATGTGAATTTTCTCCTACTAATTTGTCGTTACATTCCACAGGAAATGCCTCAAATAATGAACCACGAATAGGCAGGGATCTACTATACTGCGTTTAATACAAGCACATATGTTTTGCACCATTCTCTACCTTTTTGGTTCTTTTCAGTTTTTCTGTATTACCATCTAAAGGGAACCGGTGCATTCTTCTTTTGCAATCTTCATGTCATTGTGGTAGTACTAGAAATCCAAATTTGCAGCAATTCATGATTTATCAGCGTCTACCAGGGGTGCCCCACTTCATGGTGAAAAATATTAACCCTTTAGCTCTGAGCCTTTGAGCTACTTTAAGAGTCACAGTATTCAGCCAGGATCTCTTGCCATACATATTATACATCACATGAGCGAGGGAAAATCACAATGACAGCAGACCGCTCACATTTATGCAGCACACAGACTCACATCACTTAAGCGTTTACATGTGCAGCTCCTCCATATGGACTAATGGCTGCTGTCCACTGCTTCAAACCAAAGTGCTTCAAATTAGTGTTGTGCCTAGACAGCGTGTCAACAAAGATGTGTGTGTCCATAAGTTTGACATTAAACGCACAGTTAGTGCATGTCTTCCAGATAAATGAGCTTTCACAGCCGTTTAAATGTGTGCGTGGTGGTTATTTATTAGTGTTGACCTGTTCGGTCTCCCATTGGAGCACATCGCGAGAAAACGCCCCCTCAATGTCACTCCGAGCGGCTTAGACGGCACTTTCTTTCACTTCTTTTCTAAATAACTTGATCAATGATGGAGCTGCTGGAGGGAAAGTTTGCACATGTACTTTAAAAGTTTCAATTTATATATATTTCAATAATTTCAGTCTGTGTGCATTTTTAGATCCCAGTGATATAACAAAGGCTTAAATCTCATAAATTTTGTTCGACCTGTGCTTCGCTTTGCTCTTCTTTTCATCGAAGGTGCTGGGAAATCGTGTCTGCTGGTTGCATATGTATAAGCACATAAACATGGTGTGTGTTTAATGATGGATTGGGGTCACTGAGGGTCTCTAGGTAGGGTGATGTTGCAGCCAAAGCAAACAGCTATGCCCGTGTTTGGGGCAGGAGCTTCATGTTGACTCAGCATGCTGAACTGAGTCCAATCAATACCCGCCTCCTGCTTCTCTACATATGTGTACTCTAGTGCGTAATCCTCAGTTTTCTATGGTTGCTGGACAGGCAGGGATACCCAAGATGCTCCAAGCCTTAAAGTTGAAAAGGTAATTTTAACCAATTTCGATGGAAATCTGTGAACCTTTGTTCTTGGAATGGGCACAGCTGGATAGAAAAAAAACTGGAAATGAATTGGTAAAGCCACAAATAGTACTTCATAGCACTCAAATTATTTGTTTTAATCAGAACCGTTGTGTAAATTATTACTCACCTCATGAAGATTAGGGAGATAAATTATTTGTTTTTTAAATGACGCTTCATGTGGACATATTCAAGAGAGAAGTGCCATCTGTACATCTCAGAGGTAAATATTTAGCTAATATACACATTAACTTACCGATAAACAGAAGTGGACTATAAAAATAAAAGCTGGGTCTTGCCAGCCTCTATATAAACTCCTGCTGCTGGTGAATCACTGTTGCTGTAAATCCACCAGAAAATGTCTGTATTGCCGTTAAAACGGCTCATTCTACGTTTAAGCTGAAATGTTGGACAGGAAAATAAACAGTAGTTTCGCCAACAGTTTATATGGGGAGCCTAACCCCCAATTTCCACTGCATCCGCTCCGGTCTGCCACGCACTCCACAGCCGTTCGCAATTTCCATTGCATGCACTCTAGATCCGCTCTGGTCCGCAGCCCAGAGGTGGTCAAAGAAGCATGCGCGTGAATTGCGAGATCTCGCGATAAAAGCCAGTAATAAATGCGGAAGTCAGAACAAAAGTCTTCATTCCGTGGAAGACGAACAGAAAAGAACCGTTATTATCTGTTATTCTGTGTCGAGATATTTTGGACAACATATATGTATAAATATACGCGGGTTTATATTAATATAGCTATGCATACAAAAAATGTGTAGTCTGTCTTTATTGATTTATTTTGAAAAACACACAGAAATGTGGTTGTTCTATATCCTGTTGGTGGTCAGTGATTTGTGTATAATGACTGCGGACTTGATCCGACGTCCGGCAAAAATACAATCGATGCTATTTTTGCCGGATGGCGAAACGGCTGCCGGCGGCAGCAGTGGAAATTCTCTCTTTGACTGCAATGGCAGCATTTTTGCTGCGGAATGCGTGGAGCGGAGCGCATGCCGTGGAAATTGGTGGTAAGTCTCCTCCCCTTCTGGTCGACCCATGGGTCCCCTGGCTAAAAAAGATGAATGAAAGTCAATGGATGAAAGTTATTTTCTGGTCCGCTTTGCCTTACACCCTGAATCACACATTTGCTGAACCTCAATTTAGATAACTAATGGTGCACGTTTCAACTTTGTTTGTCATGTGATTTGTGATTTATTTGCTTGTCAAAATTCTTAATTATAATGACTACAAACCAGAAGTCGCAGAAATGACGTCACGAAGCTAGCACTTGAAATACTCTCCTAGACCTTGTAGAGCTTGTCCCGCATGCTGGCTCTCACTCGACCGACTATTTCTTCCCCAGCATAGCTGCCATTTTCCACACGGCCAGATTTATTGTGGTTTTACCCATGTTTAATGCTCCTTCCTTCGTCCTGGAAGAAGGATGCGAAGCTCGCTGAACTCACGGCCATTTTTCTTGTAGTCCACTACGTGTTTTCACACAAAACCTAAAGTAACTTTTGCGTCTGGCAAAAATTAGCACTTTCTCTGCATGAAAATGTCTTTGAAATTCCCTGACATCATATGTTAAATTCATGGAACACTTCAAACAGGATCAGAAAATAACTTTTATCGTTCTATTGACTCGCGTTCATTTTTTATTTTTAAGTAGGGGACTGATGGACAGGAAGAAGATGGGTGTGACTTAGGCTCCCCATAGAGGTTCCCAAGACCTAGCTTTTATTTGGGCAGTCCATCTCCTCTTATCGGCAAGTAAATTTGCATATTACCTAAATATTTAGCTCTTAATTTTTGATTGTGTAACTTTACTTTATCACCATAGTAATAAGCTTTTTTTAGCTCAGGTCCCAAGTATTTGCAGATTAGCTATTCACGGGTAGTTGTGGTCCCTAATCCCCATGAATACTGGAGGTCTACTGTACATAAATATAACAAAACGAACAATATTAATTGTAACAATAAATCAAAGTAGTTGATGCTTAAAATACATCATCATTAATTTTCGTCGCTGATCATTTTTTGCCAACTGTTCATTTTTACACTTTAATTAAAAGAGGAATGAACAGTTGTATTTACATAAATATAGTAATCATAAATTCCCTAAATACTGTTCATGTCTTTTCAAAAAATGTTGGTAAATATATGGTTTCAATGTAAAAAAAAAAAGGTCTTGTAATTCCCTGGACGTTTTAGTCAGGCTTTAAGCTTTAGTAAGAGGATCTGTTTCCTTCACCAAATAAGCACAGCACGTCGAAGAAAAAGACAAGAGGAACTAAAATCCACCCTCAGATGCTTCCATATCTTCTGTCCTTGTTTTTTTTTTTATTTACCTCACAATATACTGTAAAAAAAAAAAAAGATATCTGTGCTTTTTTTTGTTTTACCTCTGGCCCACCTGTAGTCCTTTTTCTTGCCATAAATGGACCCTAGAGAAGTACTCATTCCACTGCTTTAATACAGTGAGAGCAGCGGCACTTTTCCCACAATACTGTTGCTGTATAGATTATCCACCCTTCGTTGATTTCTGAGCTTTCTGGGAGCCCCAAGGTCTGTCTCTGCTTCCCAGTGTGTGATGCTTTGGCTGCGAGTCTCTTTCTCACGCTCAGCCAATTTTATGTATTCACCCATAGATATAAGCATTGCTCTCCTGAGAAGACTCTTTTCTTTCTTCCATAGTCTTTTGCTCTGTGTTTTTATCTCAAATACTCAGTCCCTACTCTCTTCTTGCTACACGTGATTTGCTGTTAACTCGTGCTTCATATTTTTATAACTTTGACCCAAAAATAATCTCCTTTTTTCTGTTGCATTGTGAAGGTGAGATGATAGAAAATGTGAGAAGCACCTCTATTTAGAGACAGATTACCAAAGTTATATTATAGGAGCCTCTCAACAGGATTTATCAGACTGGAATTAACCCATTCTGATATTGTAGGGCTTTAATTACTTTTGTGGAAATGATTTCTGTAGATCAGTGGTGTTTAAAGTGTGGTTCTTGGACCTTTTGGAGCATGTTAAATGAGTTTTTTTTTATTTGGTGATGGTACAAATGTGGGCCTCCAGCACAGTGAGTTTAAAAAACTGTGCCTGTTTGTTTATTATGAGAACATAAACAAACAATAAAACCCTAGGTCTCGTTTGAGCTTGCAACAAGCCTACATACAAGGACTTGGGTGAATAGAGCTACTTCGAGTCACTCAAGGAATAAAATCTATTAGACGCTGCAAAACCCTTAAGACTAGGGACACTGTCCTGCTGGGAAGTGAACCTCCACCCCAAACAGTCAAAGCAACCATGGAGGGGTGAATTGTGGTAAGATATCAAAGTAGATGTTCACAGGTAGTCTTCATTCTGCTTGAGCTGTTTTGTAAAGAAGAATGGGCAAAAAGTCAGTCTATAATTATGGACTAGTTTGTTAAAATCCCTATAAAATACATTGAAGTTTGTGGTTTTAATATGACAAAAAGTAAAAACTGAATAATTTTGCAACACACTATCATGGCTTCTGTATGTTTTTCTAAGTAACACTTCAAGGGTTAAGTTAGATGATGATCGTGAAGGAATCAAAGTAGATTCAGTCAGCCTTGAGTTCAAACTCTTCTTAACATCTACAGTAGGAGATCTGGGACAGGTGGTTATAAATAGAGCTTTTAAAAGGCGGACCGATAACAAACAGCTTCTTCAGCATGGGCCTTTTGAAGCCTGGAAGATATCCCACTCCAAAAACATCATGCTGTTTCCAATGCTCATTTGTTTTAGCTTAGTTTGTTTCTTATTTTTGTTATTTGTATCATTAAATTTCTCTTGACTTTATTAACAGAAACAACAAACTCCGAATGTATTCAACCTTTTCCTCCACTTTGATTCTCATCAGTCTAATGGCGGCTGTCAATGTTTTACCTGCTGCTTCTACATCTTATTGTGCTTCTGGCTACAGTACTATACCAGCATGGTGCCATCTTTAGATTTGATGGATAGAGACTCTGCTGCTGTCAGGAACCAAACTAGGTCTTACTTCACTGATTTCTAAAGGGAAATTCTTCTTGTGGCATTAAACCAGGTGTTTAATGTTAATTTAAAACTCTGCTAATGAAAATCTCTCGAACATCTCACTGCTGTATGTGATAGTTGAGGTGGGCTTCGATCCATCCATCCATCCATCCATCCATCCATGATGCTTAAATACATTTGTTTACATGTAGTCATTCAAGTTCTGGTGTGTTTCACTTAACCTGGTAACTATATTAATTCAGGCAAATGTGTAGTACTCTTTTATTTATAAGGCAATAGATGAATATCAACTAAATTACCCCGAGGAAAAAATTAAAATCAACACAGAGACCAGTTGGAGTAGGCCACTTGGCTGTGGGTCAGGTCCAATCAGTTACTGGCTTAAAATGAAAGAACTTTGCTGAGAAAAGGCCAAACATTTCTTGTTCCAAAGCACCTGATTTTCATCAGATGTTGCTCCTATCTGTTTACTTTAATGCAAAAGAAAATAATAAAACCAAAACAGGAATTACGAAGCTGTAAAAGTAACCGAACTGTTGGTAGGTGTTCTGAATGAACCTCTATCCTTTAACCTCCAGGTGACAATAGAAAGCATAGTGTAGAAAACACACACACAGCCACAAACATCAGCTTTTTTCCAGATGTTTCACGCTGTTGGAACCCTGCACTGACAAAGGCATTAAATGCTACAGCAAACACTCTTGGTAACAGTAAATGACACTCATAAAATGCAACATGATAGGAAATGTCATGGGCCTTTCACACAGAAAAAGACTCAGCAAAATATGTACTCAGCAAAATGTTGCACACCGTTGGGTGGGCTTTGGGCCTTTTTTACCAGGTACATTCAGGGAAATCTCGTAAAAATATTAAAGCAAAAATAAACATTCCGTTTTCGCTTTCTTTCAACTTTGTTTAGTAATAAAATAAAATAAAAAATTTGCTCTGTATTGATTTTTGCAGAAAAAAAGGCTTAAAATATTCCTTTTCAATGTTGAAAGGAATTGTGCATCAGTTCCTGACACCAATATTGTTTCATAGCTTTTGTTATGTTACCCTAATGAGACTTGAAGAGGTTTGCGACTTCAGGCACATTTTAATTGGTGAGACAGAGGGCAAGATTAGCTTTTTAGATCATAAAGGTTACAAATGTCAGTCCCATTGGATGCATGATAACAAACGCCAATCATTCAGAGCTCTGCTGTCATCCCTGTTGATATCCACAACATTTTTTTTCGATATGGGGTTTAAATAGAGAAAGAAAATTGGAATAGCAGTCTCAATTATCAAGTAGACAGATTAAAATAAAACTTCACCTACACAGGAGACTGGTCTCACAAAGATAATAGTGTTGGATCTGCAGGGCAAGTAACATCTAAGAGCTCGTTCAGTAGTAGACCTCTCTAATCTTCACACACACTCTTCAGAGCGTTGAAGTTGGGAGTAAAAGGGCATGTCGGCATATGAGAGCCTCGGTGCACGGCAGTCAGTATGGATCAAGCTAGCCATGCATGCTGCTAATGTTTAAAGCCGCAGAACAAATGACAGGCTGAGGTTAAGTGGCTGCACAAACACTATTAATGTTATACCCAAGTGATATGCTTTGGGACTTTGGTTTGCTGCATCATTGTTTTAAATCACCTGTGGGTTTCAATTTTTTCAATTTCTTTTCTATTTTAACGTGATTAAAGGAGATAAAGGTATGCATATTCATCATGGATGGATGGAATATCGAACCAACTGTTAAATACACGGACCCTTTCCAAAAAATTTTAATATCATGGAAAAGTTTATTTATTTCCATAATTCTATTCAAAACGGTAAACTTCCATAGATTATAGATTCAGGGCCCATAACTTAAACCATTTCAAGTATTTAGTTGTTTATTTGTAAATAATTTGGGCTTCCAGCTCATAAAACCCACGAAATCAGGAATTCAAACAATTTGAATACTGTAAAGAAATCACCATTTACTTTGAAGTTTTTGCAGAAAAAAAGAAAGAAATTAGGATCACATCAAATCAATCAAAATATGGTACTTTCAAAATGATATATTGATCTTGTATACTTGGTAGGGAATCCCTTTGGCTTAATCACTGCCTCAATGCACCGTGGCATTGGGGCCATCAGCCTTGGGCATCAGCCTGGGAGTTATGGGAACCCAGATTTCCTTGATGCTTGCTGTCAGCTTTTCTTCGTTTTTGGGTCTGGTGCCCCTCATTTTCCGCTTCTGCCAAACCCTTGGACGTTGATACCCAAATGAAATGCACACTTTACTTTCATTGGAAAAGAGGACATTGGACCACTGGCCAACAGTCCAGTCCTTCTTCTCCTTGGCCCAGTTGAGACGGATCTGAATGTGGTGGTTTTTGAAGCTTTGACTCCCGCCTCATTGCACTCTTTCTGGATCTCTGTCAGATTCATGAATCTCTCTGTTTGATAATCCGCTGAAGCCCACGATCAGCTCTTCTGCTCTTCTCCTGCCACATTTTGCCCTTCCCCTAGACTTTCCAATTGATATGCTTGGACACAGCACTCTATGAACAACCAGCCTCCTTAGCTATTAACTTTTGTGGCTTACCCATCCAATGATGGTCTTTTGGCCAGTTGTCAAGTCTGCAGACTTCCCCATATTGAACCTAACTGAGACAATTGAACCAAGGTGAAGCAATTTAATGACACCTGGGAAATCATGTGCAGGTGCTTTGAGTTTAGTAGATGAGTAGTGTGTGACACTCAGTTTAAAACATCCATACCCTGTAAAATTTGGGCGGATTTCTTCACAGTATTCTCATTTTTTGAATTCCTGTTTTTGTGGGTTTTATGAGCTGGAAGCCCAAATCATGTACAAGTAAACAACTAAATAATTGAAATCGTTTAAGTTGTGGACCCTGAGTCTATAATCTATGGAAGTTTACCATTTTGAAAGGAATTATGGAAATTAACAAACTTTTCCATAATATTCAAATTTTTTGGAAAGGGTCTTTACATGGCCAGAGAAACACTAATTTCCTTGTATCAGAGCATGTAGACGACTTTTGATGTAGATATTAGACGTATTTTTATAGAAAATCTTGGGAGAGTGCTAATACTGTAGCTACCTCACCCAACAAATCATTCAAATTAATTCAGTCTATTTATATAGCGTACACATGTCATTTCAAGAAAAGTCATTTCAATTCAATCATACATATATTCCAAACCGCAGTCCATGTGCTGCGGCTCCGCCCGCCCCCAGTTTTATCTGGACTGAGAGCAGATATTTACCCCAGTGAGTACAGAATGCTAATGAAGCGGGCATCCTCGAAGCTGAAGTTGTAGGCAGGCAGCACTGGAACTAGTCTCAAAAACAGAAAAATGTAAATGGCTTGGACTGCATCTATTAAAGTCTGTTTAAAAACAATAAATGACTTCATAAACTACTTTTTGTTATATTTGTTCTGCCACAATAATGTCATGAATTTAAATGAAAATTCCTCAAGATGGGGGATTTTCTTAGCAATTATTAGGTGCGATTAAAGAGATTTATTAGATTAATTAATTACAGATCATAATTAATTAATCTCAAAGTTTTTTTAATCTAACAACAGCACTACTTTCTATATTAAAGAAAGCGAAACGTTGACAACAGGACACAGAGAACATTCATTTAGTGGTAGCATCATCCCAGTTGAACAGAACGCTAGACATTGTGTAGCTTCTATGGAGAGAAAAACACTAAGAAAAAAACTGAGTTAACAATTGAAATAACAGCAAATAATGCAATTGGAGAGTAGTAAAAGAGAAAAGCAGCAGAGTGAAGAAAAGTGGTCAGTCTGTCCTCCAGCAGTCTGAGCCTATTGCAGCATAACTACAGAGATATCTCAGGATGACCTAAGCCACTCTAACTATAAGCTTTATCAAAAAGGAAAGTTTTGAGCCTGGCTTTAAAAGTGCAGAGTTTCTAACTCACGGACTAAAACTGGGAGCTGGTTCCACAGGAGAGGAGCCTGATAACTAAAAGATCTGCTTCCCATTCTACTTTTAGAAATCCTAGAAACAACAAGTAAACCTGCAGTCTGAGAGCGAAGTGCTCTGTTAGGAACAAGTGGAACAATCAGATCTCTGGTGTATGATGGAGCTGATTATTAAGGGCTTTATGTGTAAGAAGGGGGATCTTAAGTTCTGGATTTAACAGGGAGCCAATGGAGGGAGGCTACAACAGGAGAAATGTGATCTCTATTTTTAATATTCCTCAGAACTCTTGCTGCAGCATTTTGGATTAACTTAAAGGGGGGGTATTATGCTTCTTCCAGGCACATATTACCCTTCTATAGCACACTCCAATAAAATTGTCATCTTAAGTCTTTTAAAAGCCTGTCATATATCCAAATCCACCTTAAAGAAATTTACTTCCGTATTGGACGCCTTGATTTTCGCCTGTGCCTTTCTAAGACCCTCCTACTCTTTCTGACACTCCCCCTTCAGTTCGTCACATACCGTGCATCATCGCAGCATGCACGGAGTCGGGAAATAAATCCCACAAAAGACACGCAGCTGCAGCTGGTGTGTTATAATTACTGCACCTGGGACTCAGCCAGAGTTGTGTGAGGTGGGGAGGGGTAGGGGAGCTCTGCAGGGGCGAGGCTTTCGACTGAGTACGTAAGGTCGGAGGAGGAGATGGGTGGAAAAGGCGGGGATAGGTGGGAGCAGGCGTTTCAGCAACCTCGAGAACTACCAGCAGAGACTCAAAGATTACTCTAACATGAGTGAATGGGTCAGAGCAACACTTCAGGCATGTTTTTAATGAGGGAAAGACAGGTTCTCAGGATTTTAAGCTTCAGAAAGTCCATTTTGCATAATACCCCCCCTTTAAGGTTTTTAATTGCATTTTCTGGACTTCCTGATAGTAAGGAATTACAGTAGTTCAACCTTTAACAAAGGCATGGACTAGTTTCTCAGCATCACTCCAGGACAGGATATACAACAATGCAAATTTTTTTCATGGGTGCAAGCAAATAAATATCTGGTTACTCTGAATTGTCCTTAGGTACAAGTGCATGGTTGCCAGTCCTGTGTGTCTCTGTGCTGCCCTGTGATGGACTGGTACCTTGCCTCCCGCCCATTGATCGCTGGAGATTGACACTAGCCACCTGCGACAATGCAAGGACAAGCGGGTAGTCAAATATTAATGGTGTATGTATATATTTGAGCCTGTACCCACGATTTTCACCCTCTGTGTGTCCAGTCCTCAAAATCTGTGCAGTTGTGGGATCTTTACACCATGGAGGAAAACAATTTAAAATTAAACATTAAAAGTTGAAAGTCAATGTGACATTCATGCTGATGAGTGTATGTAAACTTCTGACCACAACTACAAACCGATCTGATCCCAGGAGGTTGCAGAATTGATGTAGATTATTGACTTCAAGCTGCTTCAGAGCTCAGCTGGGGATAAATGTGCAACAGTAAATGGTTCACTCTCCATTTACCTTTCCCTTCATTATTCTGTTTCACATCATATTTCCATATCTTCTCCATCTGTATTTGCATTCATACTGTCTTTTTCCCCCCGTGTCTTCTTTTCTAATGATATCCTTCTCTCCGGTCCTCACCCACACCCTCCTGTTTTCTTCTGCGGCTGTCATTATGTCATCATCTGCATTTTTTGGGGCCCCATGTTGGACAGAAGAGCTGCAGTGGGGGCCATTTGGGTGCAGTCCAGGATGGGATGCATTGGCTGTTTGTGGTAAATCTGGTGTCGGGGCCTCTCAAAGGTCATGAAACTGAAAAAAAGGATCCAGTACGGTTGCTTTAGCTTAGAACCATCTCCTGTTTGTTGTAAACGCAAGTTTGCAAGTTTGTCTTTTTTATCTGCAAATTCATTGGAGGCCGTTAGCAGAAACCTTTTGATATAAAATGTTAAAACATACATGCACATAGACATCATTGCACTTCCTTACAGAGGTTTAACTTGCCCTGTAGTTCAAACACAATTACGAAAGCTTTTGGATAAGTTGCCAGGGGGCAGTTTGGGGCCGCAGCAGGTTCAGCACGCCTAATGAAAACCTAATACTCGTTGGCAGGGATTGCCACCGTGCTGCTCTCCCGGGATTTAAAGATCTGGTCGACATCAAGCCAATGTCGAGATCTAAAGAGCCCGAAGTCTAAAGCCTGGCTCTGTATCTTTATGTGCTCATAAACACACAAACAGAAAGCATAAGAGAGAGAAAGAGAGAGGCTGGGGAATCTGCAAAACTGATCTAAACTTCTGACTAGGAAAATTTCTTTCAGGGGCTTAGACTGCACACTGCGCCTTATCCCTATTAAAGCCATAAAATCTGGAGATTGGCACATGGATCTGGTATTCTGAAGGAGGCATTTGGTCCAGCAGTGTATAACAGGGAAAGGAAAGGGGTTTGATCGACACTGTGTAGATGCAGATATTTAGGAGATGGAGTCGGGAGGAAATCTGGGTGGGATTATGGTGTTTTTAAAAAGGAAATTGTTAATGCACTCTGGATAAGAACTGTCTGCATTAATTCAAACCACAGAGAGAAAGAGAGAGAGGCAGGATATTATCGAGGCAGTCCTGTTGAAGTATCCCGATGTAATGAACTCCTTCTGATCTGCAGAACTTCTAAAAGAGAGGAAGAGAGGAACAACGGTATGGATTTCAGGTTTGACTATGATCAAGGGGATTCTTTGTGTTTGATTCATATCATGGTACGCACACTCTTAGAGTTCGTTAACTGGTTGCTTTTTTTTTTTTTTTTTGCTATGGTTTGATTTCTTTTCTCAAAGAGAAAAATACAAGCAAGTCAAAATCTGTCACCGTACCATACAAGAAAGTTCAATCTGTTTATTGGTGAGATGTGTCTGGGGCGGGAGAAGAATGTAAAGACAGGAAGAAGGTGCTGTGTGCCGTGCCAGTAGAAAACAGAGAATCTTTTGTCAGGGTACTATATCAGACAAAAGGGGTATAACAAGAAGATTTGGGATTTGTTGATAGTTACATACAATTTTAGGAAAACAATGAATCAAGAAAAACGAGCAACTATCAATCGCATTCCAAGGGTCGTGTTAACCGAATTTTTTCTGTATTTTGCAGTAATTTGTAAATGGTGATGAATAAAAACTGAAGGCTGTCCGTCATTTTGACAGATTAGTATTCACAACATTCAGACATTTTCAACTTTAGCCCAACGTACAAGTTACTAAATGAATCAAAAAGAAGATTCCGATGAGAGCATTTGAGAATCATCTCAGACCTGGACACCATATTCAATGCATCTCGTGTTGAAGAGATTCTGAAGCTTTGGAGTGCGTCGTCCCAAGAGCCCGGTGTCGTGCCAACCACATAACTGCATATGCGGCAGGATTTCTTCCCATTGAAGCGGGTCAGGAAACGGTTTGTTCAGAGATTCTTTCTGAATTCTGATCACTTCAGCTTGACAAATGTTCTGTCATTTCAAAACTTTGGCTGTAGTGCCGCTTTATTCCAGTGTTCAGTGTTTAAAGACGGGAAGAAGGTGCTGTGTGCTGAGCTACTAGAAAATATAGAAAATGAGTTCAATCAAATGTGTGTATTTTCATCCTCTGGTAATTTTGCATTTACTTTCATTGCTGATAGGATGTTCTGGGTTCTCCTGTGCTTAGCGTTTTAACATTGACACGGCACTGCTCGGCCTAATGATCAAACCCCATCTGTCTTAGCAGCCTCCTGAACTGTTTGAACACTTCAGTGTTTTTATTAATCGTGTGTAAGTACAGTCTTTGTAGTTTTTTTTAACATTTGGTGCCCATTTCACAAAGCAGGTTTAGTGAAAACTCTGAGTTAGTTAACACTGAGATGAGGGAAACTCTGGTTTTTCAGTTTCTCAAAGCCAGTTCAGCGTGATTCACCCCTAAAATCAGTTAGAGGTGCCACACAGCCAAATAGACTTTAGTTGTCTCTTTCTAATAACTATTATCATGTGCTCTGGTGGTTCATTAGTTTCTTGAGATGGTCAAACTGGAACTATAAGCCAGTTTCAGTCTTGATCTAGTATTTTAGTTCCTCTGGGAAGAACTATGTCCTCCTAAAGGAAGGACACCACTTGTCCGGGTGCTATGGAAAGCCTTTTGAGCATTTATTAGATATCTTTGATATCCAACTTTAAATCCATGTACTAGTACACACTTCATCCTCACTAGTAAGACAATTTGGCACACTAGTATAACGATTAGGGTGCACTAGTATAACGACTGTGTCTTACTTGTCACGTTTTTTCCACTACTAGTGTCACTTTTGGACTACTAGTATGCAATCAAACCTTATTAGTAAACTACTATGCAGCACTAGTGACACTACTAGACCCAACTAGTAGGCATGTGTCACGCACTAGTAGCCTCCTGGACCCTACTAGTAGCGCAAAAATGCCCACAAGTACCACTAGTAAGGCATTTTTGACCTCACTAGTGCTACTAGTAAGACACAAAATGCACACTAGTAGTACTAGCGGGGTGTGTTTTCCCTTACTAGTACTACTAGTAACAGCAAGGATGCACACTAGTAGTACTAGTGAAAGTCAAAATCTCCACTAGTAGTTCTAGTGGACATTTTGGGTGATACTAGTAGTACTAGTAAGCTTAAACGAATCCCACTAGTACTACAAGTGGACATTTTTTATATCACTAGTACTACTTGTAAGGGCCAGAGCAACCACTAGAAGCACTAGTTGGGGTATTTAGGATCTTACGAGTGCTACTAGTGAAGGCAAAAACGTCCACTAGTAGTACAAGTACGGGTCCAACTGTCCACTAGTAGCACTACTCAAATTAATTCAATAAAAATGCTAATTAGGAGGTGTGGACAGCATGCACTGAAACTTCTTGCTATTGGCTCTTCAGAAAGAATTGCACTCAGCCAAAATTTAACCCTATAAAGCCTGATGAACTTTCACTGTTTTTGGCAATAACAATAATGAAAATTAATAATATAATTAAAAATAACTATTATATATGTACTATATACATAATGAATTAAGTCATACTAATATATGTCTGAGAGGAAAATGATTAATGATTATGTTATAGGCATCTCTTTCTTATCATGAGGAAGTTTAAGCTGCGACAGTAAATAACAGCTAGTGCTGATTGGGAAAGAGAAAATTTTAATTGTAACTGGTAGTCTTACCTTTTTACATAACCTATAATGGTTGTTTGTTGATTATATAATGAATTTGACATTCAGATTCAAGTGTATGCCTATGCTTCATAATTATTCACTGTCCTTAACACTTAAAATACTCTTTTGGAAACATGATGTCATTTGATTTTGGTGCCCACTAGTGGCCTGTTAATGCCCACTAGTAGCACTTAATGGCCACTAGTGCTACAAGTGGGCATTTTGAGGCCACTAGTAGAACTAGTGGGCACTTAACGGCCAGTAGTATCACTAGTAGCCACATAGTGCCCACAAGTAGCACTAGTGGGCATTTTGAGGCCACTAGTAGGACTAGTGGGCACATAGCGGCCACAAGTAGAACTAGTGGGCACTTAACTACCACTAGTAGGCACATAGCGGCCACTAGTACCACTAGTGGGCATTTTGAGGCCACTAGTAGAACTAGTAGGCACATAGCGGCCACTAGTAGCACTAGTAGCACTAAGCTTAGAAGCCACTAGTAGCACTAGTGGGCACTTAACGGCCACTAGTACCACTAGTGGGCATTTTGAGGCCACTAGTAGAACTAGTGGGAACTTAACGGCCACTAGTACCACTAGTAGGCACATTGCGGCCACTAGTACTACTAGTAGCACTAAGCTTAGAAGCCACTAGTAGGCACATAGCGGCCACTAGTAGAACTAGTAGCACTAAGCTTAGAAGCCACTAGTAGCACTAGTGGGCACTTAACGGCCACTAGTAGTACTAGTAGCACTAAGCTTAGAAGCCATTAGTAGCACTAGTGGGTACTTAACGGCCACTAGTAGGCACACAGCGGCCACTAGTAGCACTAAGCTTAGAAGCCACTAGTAGCACTAGTGGGGCATTTTGAGGCCACTAGTAGCACTAGTGGGCACTTAACGGCCACTAGTACCACTATTGGGCATTTTAAGGCCACTAGTACCACTAGTAGGCACATAGCGGCCACTAGTAGTACTAGTAGCACTAAGCTTAGAAGCCACTAGTAGCACTAGTGGGCACTTAACGGCCACTAGTACCACTAGTAGGCACATAGCGGCCACTAGTAGAACTAGTAGGCACATAGTGGCCACTAGTAGCACTAGTAGGCACATAGTGGCCACTAGTAGCACTAGTAGGCACATAGCGGTCACTAGTAGCACTAGTAGGCTTTTCAAGGCCACTAGTAACACTAGTGGCACTAAGCTTAGAAGCTACTAGTAGCACTAGTGGGCATGTAGAGCCCACTAGTAGCCACTTAGCGGCCACTAGTAGCACTAAGCTTAGAAGCCACTAGTAGCATTAGAAGCCACTTAGCGGCCACTATTAGCACTAGTAAGAATAAGCTTAGAAGCCACTAGTAGCATTAGAAGCCACTTAGCGGCCACTAGTAGCACTAGTAAGCACTTAGCGGGCACTAGTAGCACTAAGCTTAGAAGCAACTAGTAGCACTATTGGGCATTTAGAGGCCACTAGTATCACTAGTGGGCACATAGAGGCCACTAGTAGCCCTAGTGGGCATTTTGAGGCCACTAGTAGCACTAGTGGGCACTTAACGGCCACTAATACCACTAGTGGGCATTTTAAGGCCACTAGTACCACTAGTAGGCACATAGCGGCCACTAGTAGTACTAGTAGCACTAAGCTTAGAAGCCACTAGTAGCACTAGTGGGCACTTAACGGCCACTAGTACCACTAGTAGGCACATAGCGGCCACTAGTAGAACTAGTAGGCACATAGTGGCCACTAGTAGCACTAGTAGGCACATAGTGGCCACTAGTAGCACTAGTAGGCACATAGCGGTCACTAGTAGCACTAGTAGGCTTTTCAAGGCCACTAGTAGCACTAGTGGGCACTTAGCGCCCACTAGTAGCACTAGTGGGCACTTAGAGGCCACTAGTGCTACTAGTGGCTTCTAAGCTTAGTGCTACTAGTGGCCGCTGTGTGCCTACTAGTGGCCGTTAAGTACCCACTAGTGCTACTAGTGGCTTCTAAGCTTAGTGCTACTAGTACTACTAGTGGCCGTTAAGTGCCCACTAGTGCTACTAGTGGCTTCTAAGCTTAGTGCTACTAGTTCTACTAGTGGCCGCTATGTGCCTACTAGTGGCTTCTAAGCTTAGTGCTACTAGTAGTACTAGTGGCCGCAATGTGCCTACTAGTGGTACTAGTGGCCGTTAAGTTCCCACTAGTTCTACTAGTGGCCTCAAAATGCCCACTAGTGGTACTAGTGGCCGTTAAGTGCCCACTAGTGCTACTAGTGGCTTCTAAGCTTAGTGCTACTAGTGGCCGCTGTGTGCCTACTAGTGGCCGTTAAGTACCCACTAGTGCTACTAGTGGCTTCTAAGCTTAGTGCTACTAGTACTACTAGTGGCCGTTAAGTGCCCACTAGTGCTACTAGTGGCTTCTAAGCTTAGTGCTACTAGTTCTACTAGTGGCCGCTATGTGCCTACTAGTGGCTTCTAAGCTTAGTGCTACTAGTAGTACTAGTGGCCGCAATGTGCCTACTAGTGGTACTAGTGGCCGTTAAGTTCCCACTAGTTCTACTAGTGGCCTCAAAATGCCCACTAGTGGTACTAGTGGCCGTTAAGTGCCCACTAGTGCTACTAGTGGCTTCTAAGCTTAGTGCTACTAGTGCTACTAGTGGCCGCTAAGTGCCTACTAGTGCTACTAGTGGCCGCTAAGTGCCTACTAGTGCTACTAGTGGCCTCTAAATGTCCACTAGGGCTACTAGTGGCCGCTAAGTGCCCACTAGTGCTACTAGTGGCTTCTAAATGCCGACTAGTGCTACTAGTGGCCTCTAAATGCCCACTAGTGCTACTAGGGGCTTCTAAGCTTAGTACTACTAGTGCTACTAGTGGCCGCTAAGTGCCTACTAGTGCTACTAGTGGCCTCTAAATGTCCACTAGGGCTACTAGTGGCCTCTATGTGCCCACTAGTGATACTAGTGGCCTCTAAATGCCCACTAGTGCTACTAGTTGCTTCTAAGCTTAGTGCTACTAGTGCCCGCTAAGTGCTTACTAGTGCTACTAGTGGCCGCTAAGTGGCTTCTAATGCTACTAGTGGCTTCTAAGCTTATTCTTACTAGTGCTAATAGTGGCCGCTAAGTGGCTTCTAATGCTACTAGTGGCTTCTAAGCTTAGTGCTACTAGTGGCCGCTAAGTGGCTACTAGTGGCCTCTACATGCCCACTAGTGCTACTAGTAGCTTCTAAGCTTAGTGCCACTAGTGTTACTAGTGGCCTCGAAATTCCCACTAGTGGCAACTAAGTGTCCACCAGTGCCAATAGTGGCTGCTAAGCTAACATTAGCAGGTACTGTATACAGTCAGGCCATGTTGCCATAACAGTACATGCTGTCTTAATTCAAAAAATGACTAATAAAGCTGGCAACAATTAGCTGTCTTATTTTCTCACATTGACAGCTTTAGAAAACTTGAAAACATAGCACTACAAATGACAATAATATACTGTTATGGACCAGAAAATAAGAAATAAGGGACTATGGAGGAAATGAAACAAACTATTACATTAGTAATTCTGTGCATATCTTAGCCACTAAAATGTCAAGGGTGCCACATGGGCTATTTTATGGGTCTATCTGAATAAAATAGTTCTGATTAAGTTAACAAAAAAATTGGCACATCTTTTAGAATGACTGGTGTTAAACACTTTAGTATCCAGCGTGGCCACTTTAAGGCTTTAAGCACACAGTCTGAACATCCACCAATCAAAATCCATGTCCCACCTTCCTCATTTGCATGCAGTCCACTAGTCCTACTAGTGACACTAGTGGCTGCATGTTGCAACATACATGTTAACTAGTAAAGGCTAGAATGTCCACTAGCAACACTAGTGGACAGTAACACACAATATTATGGTTTTACTAGTACCACTAGTAAAAGCCAAAAAGTGTACTAGTAGCACTAGTGAGACTTTTTTGATTTCACTAGTACCACTAGAAGAGGGCAACATGTCTACTAGTACTACTAGTAAGGGCCAAAATGTGTACTAGTAGCACTAGTAAGTGGCAAAATATCCACTAGTAGCACAAGTAGGGGACTTTTACACCTTACTAGTAGTACTAGTGAGATCAAAAAATCTCACTAGTGTTACTAGTGGCCAGGTTTTGCTTTTTACTAGTGTGACTGGTAGAAGAAAGTTTGTCTCACTCGTGAGCTTCTGAACGTCACATGTAAAGGCTTTGGCTGTACTAGTGCTCATCTGCGCATCACTAGTTCGCAACTAGTATACCACTAGTATGCAATTACACACTACTAGTGCGTGACTACACACTACTAGTGCAACATTCCTTTAACATGTGAGACATTTCTGCACACTGGTAGGACAACTTTGGCATACTAGTAGGACAGCTACATCTTACTAGTGAGGGAAAACTGTGCACTAGTTGACAATTCTGTACCGCTAGTGCTACTAGTGACATCATAAATTTCTACCAGTTAACATGTAGTGCTGCATTAGTAGTACTAGTAGCATACAGATGTCAACTAGTGCAAAGTTTTGCCTCACTAGTAAGACGTAGCTGTCCTACTAGTATGTCAAATTTGTCCTACTAGTGTGCAGAAATGTCTCACATGTTACAGAAATGTTGCACTAGTAGTGTGTAGTCACGCACTAGTAGTGTGCAATTGCATACTAGTGGTAAGCTAGTTGAGAACTAGTGATGGGCAGATGCGCACTAGTACAGCCAAAGCCTTTTCATGTGACGTTTAGAAGCTCACTAGTGAGACAAACTTTCTTCTACTAGTTACCCTAGTAAAAAACAAAACCTTGCCACTAGTAACACTAGTGAGCATTTTTGATCTCACTAGTACTACTAGTAAGGTGTAAAAGTCCCCTACTTGTGCTACTAGATAGACTGGATATTTTGCCACTTACTAGTGCTACTAGTACACATTTTGGCCCTTACTAATAGTACTAGTAGAGTAAAACATGCCTCACTAGTAGCACTAGTAGACATGTTGGCCTTTTCTTGTAGTACCATTAATATGATAAAAGTCTCACTAGTGCTACTAGTAGACTGTCTGGCTTTTACTAGTTTTACTAGTAAGGTAAAACACATCCTCACTAGTACCACTAGTGGATATTTCAGCTTTCACTAGTACTACTAGTGAGCATCTTCGTTGTTACTAGTAGTACTAGTAAGAAAAAAACCACCCCACTAGTTCTACTAGTGGACATTTTGTCTCTTACCAGTACATTTAGTGAGGTCAAAATGCCTTACTAGTGCTACTAGTCGGTATTTTTGCGCTACTAGTAGGGTTCAGGAAGCTACTAGTGCGTGACACATGCCTACTAGTTGGGTCTAGTAGTGTCACTAGTGCTGCACAGTAGTTTACTAGTAAGGTTTGATTGCATACTAGTAGTCCAAAAGTGGCACTAGTAGTGGAAAAAACGTGACAAGTAAGACACAGTCGTTATACTAGTGCACCCTAGTCGTTATACTAGTCTGCCAAATTGTCTTACTAGTGAGGATGAAGTGTGTACTAGTACATGGATTTAAAGTTGGATATCAAAGATATCTAATAAATGCTCAAACGGCTTTCCATAGGGTGCTGAGCTGTTTAACCAGCTGGATTTGCTCGACCTGGGGATAGTGTGCAAAGGTTTTAAACCATCTATCATTTCCTTTCTGTGCTTGCAAGCATCCAAGTGTTTCGGAATATTTCAAAGTGGTCTTGCTTAGTTTGTCTTCCGGCTCTCTGAAGTCTTTGTTTTGAGAGGTGTTTTCACCCCGTTTATGCCCAGTGCTTAACAATCAAGGATCTAAAAAAAGAAACTACCTTAAGTAGATGAACAGTCTCTAAAATGTCACATATTTGGGTATTGGGAATAGAAAATTCAGTAAAGACCTGACACAGGACAAAAAAATTGGTTTTCTCTAAGTAATCATCTACTCCACACCACATTTTCAGCTAACGGTTCCTAGGTAATTACCTTATTTGTGCTAGAAAGCTCATTCTTTTGGGATAAACAGCGTTATCTTTGGTATTTTTTATAGATTCAGTGGAAAAAAGAGGAACAAGCTGTGTCCTTGTGACAGACTGATGGAAGCAAAGTGGCTAAAATCAAATTTAATGGTTTGTTGCCACGTTTTCTGCTACTCATACAAACACATTGTCATCTCTTGGCTTTACAAACCTTTTTTTGCTCAATGATTGGACTTTGACTGCCTTTTCTCCCACTTTAGAAGATAAAATTGTGAAAAACCACCAGAACCTTTGATGAAGGCATCTCTAACAGACTGCAACAAATCTGAGGCAAGATTTTTAAGCTGATTTCAGCCCCGAGTCTCCCCTTCCGACAATCGCAAGGACCCTCCGATTGTCATGATGGCTCTTAGGATAATCCTAACAGATATTCTTGCAGTGTGTGGTGTGTTGAGAGTGCTGTCTTCTGAGAAGGATGTCTGGACCGCTCCGATCACAAATCAGGGATATTCAAAATGTTGGGCCTGGTTCACACTGCAGCTTTTTTAAATTGTTGCAAGAATTTCAGACCACACTCGCGCCGACTAAAAAACATATTTCCGTTTTGGTCCTACAGTGTGTGCTGCACAGCCACACGGCAATGATGAGACACCACACACGAACCGATTTTACACACAAACATTCCAAGCTCAGACAGAAAATCTCACAAAACCTTATGATATAAAACGCGACTTAAGTCAAAGAGGTAAATAAATATGGCTGCCGAGGATGAGGCACTGGCAATAGTGTGTGGACTACTTTAAATGTGAACTATTGTTATTTTTTTTCACTGAGAATCATCTTTACACACTTTGCTCTGACTGATCTCTTTTTATCTGCATTTATGGACTGCGGTCAAGTTAGCGGACACTTGGAAATAAGAATGGACGTTTCCAAGGTGTATCGCTGCCTATCACCTCACATTCAACAGGCTGCATGCTTGTTTGCCCTCACAACACACCACACACAATGCTCAAAGATACTGAGATCAATCAGAACAAAGTGTGTAACGACGTTTCCAAGTGAAAAAAATAAATTACCTCCATATCTTTGTGTAGCAAGTGGAGCACCTGCTCCCGCTGTATCCACTCCTTTATTCAACGCGTATTCTTGTTGTTTATTCTCCTTTAACACTAGTTCACAAACCTTTGCCAATCCCTCCTTTTCGGCCGCCATGTTTATTTACTCCGTAGTCACGCTTTGTCTCATGAGGTTTTTAGAGATTTCCTGTCTGCGCTGGGAATGTTTGTGAGTAAAATCTGTTTGTGTGTATTGCTTTATCATTGGCAGCACACCACACACTGTAGGAACAAAACTGTTAAATCCATGATTTTTTTATCCCCACTTGTGTGTGGTCTCTCAAGGTTTGTTAATCGTACAACCATTTTAAAATCTTGCGTGTTAAGCAGCCTTAACTCCTTGAAATGAAAGCATGAAGAAATCTGGGATTAACTCAGCACATTTTCATGATATTGTAGGTGCCTGCACACCCTCTCTGGTTGCAGTGTACCAGCAGTCACTGGCTTTTGTTGAGCAGTGCAGAGATGTTCAGAAGTTATTTTGTCAATGTTTTAAAATGTAATTCAACATGCAAAACCCTATTTAATCTGTTGTAAAGTAATAAATACTGATCATAAGGAATATTTGCCCCATAAAAACATAAACCAGCATTTGTGATCACAGAAAAATAATAGAAAGGGATCAAGACCGGAGTTTGTTGAACTTGTAGAATAAATAAAAGTTGCTTTTATTGTCTTTGTAATGATCCCCATTCACTGTGTAGTGCCACATATACAGTAGTAAGAAAACCTAGCTAGTTTTTCTGACATTTTTTAATACAAACTCTAACAATACAGGGAAATTCAGGTTAAAAAAATCAGTCAATTAAAACCTTTCAATATTTTCAGAAAAAAACGTTATAAACAACTTTCACTTCTGTTATATTAGAACACCCCCACATTTTACAGGCATTTGAGATGCCCATTATTAGAAGATTGCTACTAATTTCAATTTCAGTTTCAATCAGTTTATTTATTTAGCGCAGATTCACAACAGAGGTCATCTCAAGGCACTTTACAAGAAAAGTCATTTCAGTGCAATCATACAAACATCCCAATCAATTTAAAGTTTTAGTTAGTTTTCTATTTAAGGAATCCCAGCACATTGCATTGAGTCATTGATTTGAGGTTGCGTCCCGTTGATGCAGACTTTCCAACCACAGCAATCCCTTATGCTGAGCAAGCATGCAGCGACAGTGGAGAGGAAAAACTCCCCTTTAACAGGAAGAAACCTCCAGCAGAACCAGGCTCAGTACAAGCGGCCATCTGCCACGACCGTCTAGGGGTTTGAGAAGACAGAGTGTATACACAAAGAAAGAACAAAAGAACTGATGTAAGAGTACTTTCTATATAAAAAAAGTAACAAGTTGATAACAGGACACGGAGGATGCTCAGTGACTGGGATGCCCCCCGTCCAACAGGGCATTGCAGCTAAGCAGGATACCAGACCAGAAATAACAGCATATAATGCAATTGGAGAATAGTAGAAAAGAAAAGTAGCAGAGTGAAAAAAAAAGTGGTTAGTCTGTCCTCCAGCAGTCTGAGCCTATAGCAGCATAACTACAGAGATAGCTCAGGATGACCTAGGCCACTCTAACTATGAGCTTTATCAAAAAGGAAAGTTTTAAACCTGATCTTGGCCACGTTTCCCAAATGCGATCATTCTTAAGGACTTAAGAAGGCTCCTAAGAAGGGTTCGGCTAAGAAGGAGCACCAAGATAGGGTGTTTCCCAGAAGCCTTCTTAACTGGCTTCTTAGGAGAAAGAAAACAACAAGTAGCCTAGTTGCACGTGGATATAGCATTAAGTAAATTTTTGTTTTAAGTGTGTGTGTGCCATCAGGTGTATCCAAGTAGTAATCAAGCCCATTAGCGCATTTATACCCCCATGAATATTGGCACACACATGTGATAATGGATGAAACTGGCAGCAAAAAGAGCAAGTGGGCACCGTCGTTTACCGCGGAGGAGATGGGGGTCCTAGTGGACGAGGTGTGGCAGCACCGTGAGGTTTTATTTGGAGGAACAAAAGGGAAAAAAAACATCACGGTGAAGAACCGTGTATGGCAGGCTATAGCGGAGAAGATGTCCCCCTCCAGCCCATGTGGCCTGTGGGACTGGGGTGCTGTCAGAAAGAAGTGGCAGGAGTTTCAGAGCCTGACCAAAAAGAAGAATGCCAAGGTGAGAGGGGAAGCCATGGGCACGGGTGGTGGAGCACCGGGTGGGACGACCCTCACTCCCGATGAAGAGAAAGTCTTCTCCATCATAGGGAAGACGGTCTCTGAAGCCATCACAGGGGGCATTGACGTTGAGGGGGATGAGGGCCTCTCAGAAAGTGAGGAAGAGGAGCCATCCGGGAGCGGAGTAGGGGCGTGCACACCCACAGGAGAGGACGACCCCACACAGCCATGCCCTGTCCCCGTGCACCAACCAGCACGGCCCAGTGTCCTCATGCGGGGAGGCTTAACCACGCGGCCTGCATTAACCACCTGCACCTGCAGTGAGACGCTGGTGCGCCTGGAGAGGGAGAAGCTGGTGGTGCTGCGGGGGATAGAGGACCAGCTCCTGAGACAAACTGCTCTCCAGGAAGAGAGGGTCCGGATGAAGCAGGAGAGGTTGGAGCTGCACCGGAGACAGCTGGCGCTGTCTGAGGCACTGTTCAACCGTCCTTCCATCTCCGTTCCAATCATCCTTCCCCAGGATTCAGGTACGGGACAGTTCTATTTTGTTTTATTAGCATTACGCAATGTATCCCATTCAATTTCATTAATCATTCCCCCTTCATTGCAGGTGATGCAGATGCCCAGACGGCCCAGTAAAGCCGGGGACGCCACCCCTCCTCCCCCATTATGCTTTCAATAAACTTTGGTTTCCTTTTTAACCGTGTATTGTGTGTATCATTTTGCATTGAAATGAGTATTAAACCTAGCAACAGAAAGTCAGAGGCAATTTGTAATTTTAAGTAATTTATCTAAGCGTAGGTTCATGACGTGTGTGTAATGTGCGCCCGGATGCACGTGCTTCTCACTACTACTCACTACAGAACAGCATGTTTTGCCGGTAATTTAATATATATATATATATATATATATATATATATATATATATATATATATATATATATCCAGAACCAGAACTGGTTCTCTTTATTTATTTCGGCCTTCAGGCCTGACAGTTGTTATGGGTGGTGTGGTGGTTGTGGGTTTATTGTTTTGCTGATCAGTGCTTGGTGACTGGTGGTGAAGGGGTAGGGGCTGGGGTTGTTGGACCTCAGAAGAGGTTGACGAGTTCCTGTCTGGTCTGGGCACCAGCCTGACTGAGCACTGCTCGCACATCCTGGGAGGTGGGGTTTCGGGGGTTCGTCCTCTGAATGGTCCTCTTCGTCATCCGCAGGAGGAGGCTCATCTGCGCCAACGCGCACTGTGATGTTGTGCAGCATGGCGGTGACAACAATCACATGGCAACACTTGCGTGGTGACAAGAGCAGCCCCCCCGACGAACGATGAATGCACCTGTAGCGGGACTTCCACCTGCCAAACACCCGTTCAACCGTCGTCCTGGTGCGTGTGTGGGCCTCATTAAACCTCTCCTCCTGAGGTGTTGCTGGATTTTTCACCGGCGTCATGAGGTAACTCCGGACAGGGTAGCCACTGTCCCCAAGGAGGAAACTCCGACCAAACTCTCCTCTACCAGCCTTCTGCCCCACAGCGGAGTTGGCCCACATGAAGCTGTCATGTGTGCCCCCTGGCCACCTGGCGACGATGTCTATGATGAGTCCGTTGTGGTCCACCATAACCTGGGTGTTGATGGCGACGTAATCCACGGATCCACCAAGGAAGGGTTGAGGATGGGAATAAGGGTGCCGTCCACCACAACGATCACCCGGGGGATCCCAGCCACTGCGTGGAACCACTGATGGACCTGGCAGACCTTGTCCCATGTGGTGAGCATCTTAATTTGGGTATGGGCATGGCGCAGGAGTATCGGTGTCACAACTGCCACACTCCGGGACACAGATGCCTTGCTTAGGCCTGTGCCGTCCCCTACCACCTCCAGGAAGCTCCCCGCTGCATAAAACCGCAGAGCAGCCAGGAGCTGCACCTCCGGGCTGAGGGCAAAATTGCGGCGGGTTGCTCTCTGGATATGTGGAGACACCAGAGTGATCAGCCATTGGATTGTCGCACGGGGCAGCCGGTACTTTTCCTGGACAGCCCGGTCTGACAGTACTTTGAGTGGGGAGAAGGGCTGATGCACATGAACATTTATATAAACCGTCTGGCACCGCGCTCGGCGACGCTGTTGATTAGCAGCGAGAATGTGTTGTATTGCAGCCATGGTTTCTCACACACGCGGACTTTGGCCACGCCTTTATATAGAGTAGCAGGTGAAGCCTCTCTGAATTAGGTTAAGCTGAGTTCAATTACATCTGTTTCCTTGATATCTGTGAAATGCCACAGGGTGGTTGATGTTTTGTATGTGTAAACTCATATGCAGATGTGTGGAAAACTTAAACGTGTACTTCAATAATATATATTTTTTCCTTCTCTACTATTAGCTTATGTTTCTTGCGCCAGTGCTCCACAGCTATGAGTCCATTTTAACATTAAACATTGTTTTATTATTTCAAAAAGTGGAGGATATAAATTTCCCTGACGCAGCTTGATCACTGTAGCCTAGAAATCTAGACGCCTCTGGTGACAGGCTATGATCACTGAGCATTTGATCGCTAAGAAGGCTGTTAAGAGTGGATCAGATCGATCGTACGTTTCCTTCTTAGTGAAAGATCTTAAGCTAAGAGCTACTCTGGGAAACGTGTTCTTCTTTCACAGCGTTCTTAAGAGCGCTCCAAAGAAGATCGTAGCGCTAAGAGCTACTTAACTCATTTGGGAAACACGGCCCTTAACAGTAGACACCGACTAAAACTGGGAGCTGGTTTCACAGGAGAGGAGAGGAACCACAAGTAAACCTGCAGTCTGAGAGCGAGGTGCTCTGTTAGGAACATATGGAACAATCAGATCTCCGATGTACGATGGAGCTCAGGGGCGTCGCTCCCTGTGGGTTCAACACCCACACTTTTTCTGCAGTTTTGCACAAACGTCCTACAGCAGTCGCTCCTCCGTTTCTCTGGCCGCTCTGTGTCTGCGCTTGATGCGGCTGCCTCCTCTCCCCGCCTCTCTCCTCTTAAACATGACAGTGGCTGTGTCCAAATTCAGGGGCTGCATCCTTCGAAGGCCAGATTTGAAGGCCAGTTACGTCACAGCACCACGACAAAGGCTATCCAAATTCAAAGATTCCTTCAAATGCGACCCACAAATCCGTCATTCTTTTCCCTGATGTGAAGGATGGGTCCGATGTATCCTTCAACGCTCTCTATATCCCAAAATGCATTGCGGGCCGAATGGGAGATTTTTGTTCCAGCAACAATGGTGGACGAAGCGGGAGGGGAGTAGCCTACAGTTTTAAAAGTAAGTATATTAAAATCTGGCGATACAAAAATTAAAAACTTAAAGCATTTGGCATACCGGGCATCATCCCGGTGGACCATTGACCCAATGTGGGCCGGTCCGCAGTTTTTTTTTTTCCTGTCTCTGAATTCCTTCCTAATTGGGCCGGCCAATTAGCTACAGAGGGCTAGCAGTGTGTTGCCAGCATCGACACATATTATTGGTCTATGTTTGTCATCATTAATCAAATATGGGCTGACAGCCTATGAGAGCCATGACAGTGCTGTCAATCACAACACAGACCAGGGTGGGCGGGACCTCATGACATGGGCCGGAATGGTGGGACGGGATGTTGCTGAGCTAAAAATGGAGAAGGGTAAGAAACGCCCCGGTGGCGCTGAAAAAGTGCGGCTCAAAAAGCTGAATTCTCTGGAGGGTGAAGCTGCTAAATGTTTGGTTGACAGACCTATTTGGTGTCGGGGTGACCACCCCAGCAGCAGGTGCTGCTGCGCGAGGAGACGCACAAAGTGAAGACATCCATGGTAAGCAACGTTAGCTTGGAGTTTGCTCGGCTACATTTTGAGACATGCCCAAAATAAAGTATTAAACGGTTTTACATTGACTGCGATGTGACCTGAATAAATGAATGCTTGTGACAACATATTACCCCAGGGTTGAAGGGCTGACTGTTCGTAGTTGCCGTTGATTTTGTTAAATATGCCAAATGGTGATACTTTCGGTTATCACCATCATTGTTCAGATGATTAAGCTACGCTAGCTAACATCTACTAACGGCAGCGGTCTCTGGTTGCCATAGCAACAATAAACATTAAGGGGAGACACTACAGGTGAATAGGGAAAAAAGTTAGCTTCCAGATACCTTCATGAAACTTGACAAACTTAATCGTAGTATTTTTTTATTTTTTATTTTTTTTACGTGTCCTGTTTGGCAGTGTGGAGCTCAGAATTGCTGTCTGAGTACCAAGTAGAAGCCCAACAGATTTACTTTCACAAGCAGACCAGTACAGCTTTTGCTATAGTCCTCCACTTGATATATGTGTGAAAAATCTTTATTATGAATTGTTGGGGTTTTTATTTCCTGATGTTATGGACATGGAGACGGAAAATTAAGGAGAAGAAAGAAGGAAGATGAAGAAGAGAGGTAGGAAACAAAAAGTCAAGGGAGAGGGTGAGTTGAAAATACAAGAGAGGAAGGGGAACAAAGTCTGCCTCCATACCCACAGGACGGCAGAGAGAGGGGGAAAAACAAAACACAAAAAAGGAACATCGACAAAACAAACCAAACATTGTGAACTAAGAATTACAAAACCACATCACACAAAAATAGATATAAAAATACAACAACGTCACAGAAAAACTCATGGTACCGATTAATCAAGCTCTAGTAATGATAACCTCAGCCCAAGAATATATCCTTAAACACCAGAGACCCCACATCTATGTGTGTGTGTTAGCATGCTGGTGCATATGAGGTTTCGCCATAAGAGTGTTTGATAGTTGGTGTGAGCAGGCATCAATCCGTCTCCCAGGAATCGATGCAGACATGAAGGAGATCGGAGCAAAGATCAGAGCCCCAGGCGGAGCCGGGTGGGGCCGACCGCATCCCCCAAGAGTGGAGCAAAGGAGAACCCCAGGGGAACGTCCAGCGGCTACTATGCAGGGGCCCGGGGGGCAGCAGTGACGAGCCCACGGGCCCCGCCGGCAACCGGCCGTGCCAGGGTGGGCCGGTCAATGGACTGGGAGAGCCAGGGCCCAGGGGCACCCCACCCCCCAGCAGGGACCCGACAAGGGACCGGATGACGAGGGGCCCCCAGCACTGCAGGGGCCGCGGCCGGCCACCACGCTCCGCCACCATCCTAGGCCAGTCCCCACCGCCACCTTCCCAGCGCCCCACCCCTGCCCTACGTCGGGGCGCCCCACCGATAGCCGCAGGGGACGGACAGCATCCCCAGGCCGGGCTCAGCCAGCATCTGGACACCAAGTTGTGCCAGCTCCCGAGTCCTGATCCCGCACAACGCAGAGCGCCGAGACCAGGCATCCAACGAGGGCCAGGGCCGGTCCAACCTGCCAATGAACCGACCAAGCACGGTGCGCACAGAACAGGTGATCGAACGAGCAGAGACACCGGATCTGCATCCCGCCGAGCCACCGAGCAGGCACCACACATACACATACATTCTCACTGACTCACCAAGACACCCATAAAAATGACGCTGTACCCTCACTCACACACCCCATACACACTTTATGCTTCCAGGTCCAGGTACCGATGCCCCAGTAGAGCCACCAGCCCCCGGACCCGGGAGATGGACCCGCTACCTTCTAGGACGGAGACAAGCAGACCGCCAAGGGCCCCACAGTGGCAAAGCAGCCCGACAGCCCAGGACCCCGACCAGACCGCCTGTTCCTCATCCGGACTCCAACCCCTGATGGCCCGTAGCGAACAGGGGTGTGAAAAGACCCCTAGCCTCCATCCTCCCGCTCGAGTATGGTGTTGATGCGTGTTGTTATATTGTGATCAGGAGTTACCACCCAAAGCCCAACCCCAGGCCGGCCACAACGTCCAGCGCCCCATCCGCCCAGTGATCCCACCCCCAGGGGTCCCCCCCAGACGCCTCCAACCCCAAAACCCCCACATCAGCAACAGTATCCCAAACGACAAAACCAAGTGCCCCCCACCCCTACTAGGTGATGGAGCCGATCAAAGGAGCCCAGAGAGATTGATCAGATATGGAGCCAGAGGCCGTCTCAAGACCAATATGGTCCAACAAGAGATTTCTATACTGATTAATATTAAGAGCTTTTTTATTTTTCCAGTTCAGGAGGATAGTTTTCTTAGCGATGCATAAGGCAATGTGAACCATTAGAACTGACTTTGTGTCCATGGTGACATCATTTAAATTTAACTTAATCCTAGTATTAAAACAAACATCTTTTGTATTAGAAGTTTTGATATAAATTTTGTTTAGATATGCAAATGAGGTGTAATCTGGTTTAAAATGTGCTAATTTGCATATATTTGTAAACGTATCATCTCAAAATTGGTGAGAGACAGATTTATTTTTTCTTTAATTTCCTAATCATATATGTTTTCAAAACTTTTTACAGAGGGAAATAGGTTTATTTCATTTCATTACTTCATAAATCAAAAAACAGTGTCAGTAGCTCCAAAAAAACTCATTTTCGCCCTGTTTTTTTACACAAAATACCACTTTTTTTTTTAGAATGATGTATTGACAAATCGCTCTGTATGTTTTTTTCAGCTCATAGCAAAGAACAATGGTGGAAAGTTTGGTGTATATAGGTATGATTGATTTCAAGATTATTCGTTTTGAATGTTGGAAAAAACTCATTTACAGAAAAACGCAATTGGAGATTTGCATTAGATAATTCAATGCAATGTGAAGTACAAATGACCCTCGAATCCCTCGTTTCGTGTTTGTGATTGGTCATTAATTTAAACTGGCATACCATTTTTGGACCTTTTTCTTTTTACTTTTTCTTTTTTGGGGGCTTTTTGTTTAGACCGCTTTACGTTAACAGGCAACCGGAAACAGTGAGATGGAAAATAAAATGCCAAATCTGCTGTCGCACCCGGACTAAAATGATAAAAAACAGTCGATTTTAGAGGGGTTTCAGCATTGTAGTTTGTTTTATTCTGAAAGCCAACATGTTAAGGATGTTAAATATCCACTATTTAGTTTTTCGATGATTGGTATAAATAAATCGAAATAAAACAAATAGTAAATATCATCAAGTAATTTTATTAACAGTAACATTATTATTATTACAGTTTTTTAAAGATATGAACATAAAGCTTACTGTGAATAATTTAAAATGACTATTGAAAAAGAAATAGCAAAAATTGACATTAGGATAAATCATTGTGTAGTTATTTATAGTTGTTCATGCAGGACTAACCTGAATGACCTCTTCCTGGACCGTTCTTTAAGCTTTATTAGAATAAACAGGCAGTTTTCCTGGATCGGCTGAATAAAAATCAGAGATGTGGAGTGCTGCAGCTGAGACCTCTGACTGGTCTTTTCTGGTTGATGAGGGAAACATCGGGGCTTAGGGAAGCTTCTTCGTACTGTCCACTGCATCGTCCAGGGCTGACTCAAACGATGGCTGCCACATCACTAAGACGTGTTCAGAAGACAGTTTGTCCCACCAGAGAGCACCGCTGATTTCTCCAAACCAGCCTCGTCCTCTGCTACATCATCTTCAAGCTCATCCCCAGGGTAAGGAAAGTAAGCAAAATGTAGTCATTTGTATGTAAAGACAAGCTGGACAGGGTGAACAGAAAAAAGACTGCTGAACAGTTTGTTTTTCTGTAAGGAGTGTAGAAAGAGCACTTTTGATTCTTTTCAATGAGAGGTTGATATATATATATATGATCATAAATGGTAGAAAGTGGGTGTGTAGTAGGTGGGGTATGATCCAAAATCACCTGAGCACATTTGCAGGGAGAAATTGGTTTATAAAGCGGAAATTGCATGCAGCTGTAAGTACTCAACGTTTTATAGATCGGAAGCTTTCTTTGCTTAAGTAGAAATGTCTTGCTGAGCTTAGGTACGGTTTTAGTGAGGATTCTATGCAGTTTTATAAATCAGACCCCTGGACTTCTGGAATAATTGGTTTTGGATGAGTTCAAATATCTGGACACCAACACAGGAAATATTTGGCATAGACCAAATACAGCAATTCTTGGAAAAGAGTGAAGCATGGATGTGTCATGGTTTAGAGATGTTTTGGGACTTTGCAACATGACCCTGACCCAGTAAATCCACCAGCTGTGGATTAAGAAATGGATCCAAATGTTGATCTCCTTGAGATGCTGTGGGGGGTGACTTGAAACATGCTGCACGTGCAAGAAACCCGCCACACAAGCTTAAAATCAGGAGAGCTGCAAACTTCCTTTGTCCAGTATCAGCGACTCATAGATGCTACAAGAGAAGTCGCTCTAAAATTATTTCAGCTCAAGGGGTTACCACCAGCTTTTAGGGAGTAGGGTGTCCTAACTTTATTCCGTAACTCACCTTTTGTGCCAAAGCAAACAATAAAGCTGTTAAAATGAATCACATACCTCCCAGCTGACTTAAAAAGCCAGTTATTTCCCCAGATTTGTCTTTATCAATATTATTGCCATATTCTGACCCTAAATTTCTCCTACAGCTTGTTTCCGGCTCTTTATCGGCATGCTGTGCTCCCACCACAGGGGAACTACAGTCAACGCGAAAACTCAAACATCACGCGGGCGGTGTAGATGTGTAGAAGGAAAGATATATCGATGGAGAAACGTAGACTAGTAAAACACCCACATGTCGAGTTGACAAATCTGCTCCTTTCATAAAAAAAGAAATTTTCTAGCATATTGCAGGATCACGCAAAAGTAAGTCGGGTTCCATAAATGTTTTTCTCCATGTTGAATGTTGGCCTTTGTAGACACCCTTGATCTAAGGAGTAAAATTTTTACCCATTCCTTTTCGCAAAATTAACTCGAGGTCAGGGAGATGGATGGTTCAGAAGCTTCGCATTAACTTGAAAAAAATAAAGTATGTTTCTCTGAAATAATGAGATAATGATAAGAATAAGAATAATAAGTAATCATTCTGCAAGATTTTTAGAAGATGATATTCTTTGCCTGTAGGCATTATCAACTGGCTAAGTAAGAGCAGCTTCTGACAAAAGGCCAAAAGTATTAAAAGTCCTGCTTTTTATAGCACTCAGATTTAAAAACAAATCCCCCACATTAGCTGTGTCAGACTTTAAGGTCTTTGCATCTGAAGGAAACTCAAACAGATGTTGATATTGTCTTATTTAACTGATGAAGATGTGATATACAAATTTTCTTTACAGTTTTATATGTAATGAGATGCAAAAGCAGGCTTTCTAAAAAGATGTTAAAATCCAGGAAAATAAGAGCTCATTCTGTTCCTACTTTGTGATATAAACAAGCTTTGTTGTATTCTAAAAAGTGGATATGAAGCGGAACATGCTGACCCATTATCAGGACGTTTTGCATAAGGAAAGCAAAGCAACAATAGGCAACAGAGGCTCACGGGGAGATGTTTGTTTATCTCTCGCCGACATTTACTTCAAACTGAGTCATTTACTTCATTCCTTTCAGATGTATACATGTACGACAGGATGGATTTTATCTTTTGGGGCTGAACAAAGTCATCTATCTTCTCTGTGTGAATCCAGAGTTGGAGTCACATTGAGCATCGCCGTGCAGGCAGAGCGACACCTTGTATACAGCCATTTGTCAAACAGTTCAGACAATAATGTGAACACAGAGCTTGGATTCTGATGGAAACGTTCTACCAAGCAGGCCCAAGCAAACCTCCTTGCATTTATACTTGATGAAGTGCATTCTCGTCCGGGTCTTTGCTGGAAATAAATCATTGCTGACTTGTGAGTCGTGCCTTACGCATGTTATTTCACTTTAACCTGCATTAAAGAGACAAGCCAGTGCAGATCACAACATATTACCTCAGTTCGGCGTGCAGCAATGTGGACAGGCCAGCCTCCGCAAAGCAACATCAGCTCGGAGAGGAATAAATCTTGGCTCCAGAAAATCCGATGAGGTTTCAGATCCGACTTGAGCTTTTGTTTCCCCCAAAGCAAGGAAAGGAAAAAGTATCCTTCAGTACTTCTGTCTGAGGGTTTTAATATTAACCTCAGTAGCACTATTATTGTGTCTCCGTTTCTGTCGACAGGTTTGGCTCCCTCCGACATCTCAGAAATGGTTTAGTGCTTTAACACCATCTCAAACTCCGCCGTGACCCTTTCAACACATCGGAACTAAAAACATATTTTTAGGATTTTATTCAAGAGCTTCTCCTCTGGGAATTACATTTTTCACGACTGAGTAACGCCATGCAAATCACAGCTTTTAGGAGCTGGATTGTTGCTAGCTGCAGACCTGAAGCACAAACGGAAACAGACGGAAGGCGCTGCAAGCCCCATACAACTGTGTGCAGGGTTTTCATTGACATCTTTTACTGTACAAACATAGACTACCTGGCCCAAAAAAAAGGTTACCACGAAAGAAATGGTCACACACATTAATATTTAATTAGATCACCATTTGCTATGGCATTGTTTCGATTAGCTTCTTCAATGTCACAAAATTTATTTCCGTCTGTTGTTGCATTAATTTCTTTATTTATTTTTACTGATAGGAGAGTGTAACAGCTACACAAAGCCTTCTCCACAACATCCCAAAGATTCTCAATGGGGTTGTGGTCTCTGCGGTGGCCAGTCTATATCTGAAAAGGACGTCTCCTGCTACCTGAACCATTCTGTCACAATTTGAGCCCGATGAATCCTAGCATTGTCATCTTGGAATATGCCTGTGTCATCAGGGAAGAAACATCCATTATTAGAATAACCAGGTCATTCAGTATCTTCAGCTAGTCAGCTGACCTCATTTTGTTTCTGAACCTGGACCTGACCAACTGCAACAATCCCAGATCATACCACTGCCCCTACAGGCTGGTACAGTCGGCACTAAGCATGATGGGCACATCAGTTCATCTGCCTCTCTTCTTTCACCTGATCCGCACATCACTCTGGAAGAGGGTAAATCTGGACGCATCAGACCATAGTTCTATGTGGCCCTGTGAGTTGCATATAGAAAATCATAAGCACAATTATACGTTTTGATAGCCTAATTCAGTTCTAATTGCTGTCAACCTGTAGAATAAAGAGATGACCTAAATAGAGCCCGTCTGATAGCAGATTGTAGGCTAAAAGAAATCTAAAAAGCAACACATCGTACATGATGAATGCTCTTGCATCGTTTAGGGTCATTGACCAATGGGAAGGAATTCAAGAAATACTGAAAAGCAATGTGACATTTGTCAGTCTGAAAAGGGTTACAAGGCCATTTATAAGATTCTGGGACTCCAGTTAACCACAGTGAGAGAGTTGTGCAGAAAACAAGGAACAGTGGCCAAGCTACCATAATTGCTCAAAAAGCACCTAAGAGGTGCCCAGCTCGATACCCAGCTCTAAGCAACTAAGAGGCGCTTTTTTGAGCCCAGAACAACATCTAAAGCTCTGTAGGCCTCAGTTAAAGTCAGAAATCATGATTTAAAGATATGAATCATTGAATTACAATCATGTAATTAAGGTAACAGCTAAAAAAAACGTTTTTGATAGCACTGACCCATATCAATATCAAATTGGAACAGATTAGATTGGATCAGATTATGATAATCAATTCTAACCCTTGAGAATTGGAATCTGATCGAGTCTTGAAACTTGAATCGATACCCAGCTCTAAACATGGTGGTTGTAGTGTGATGCAGCAGGAATATGATCCAAAGAAACACCATCAAGTCCAAATCTTATGGCTAAAATGTGCCTGAATTAAAACAATTCTGCAAAGAAGAGGTGGCAAAAAAAGACTCATAGGTAGTTGTCTCAACCGATGGTGGGGGACGTTGCTTTCTCACATGGAAGCAGGTCTATGTGTGAAACCAAAACAAGTTTGAGCTGAAAAATTTAAATGTGACAAAAACAAACAAACAACGAGAACAAAAAATATATGTTTGAGGAGATATATGTGATGTCATCATTCAGGTGTGTCACTCAGAACTTATCAGCTGCCCCCACATGGCCGCCCCTTAGAAAATTGTTGTGCCGCGGATAGGTAGGATTTGGCTATGAATAATTATGAATAATTGCTTAGGGCAATTATTAATAAGATTAATAATTTTATGTAAAAATTACCAAGTTTAGGGGCACCATCCTGTTGGATTCCAGGAACATTTATATATATATATATATAGCCAAATTGTTCAGTCTCAGATAATTAAACAATAGATGAAGGAATAAGTTCTAGCGCTGTGGACATTAATTGTATGCATCACTCCAAGTAATCCCAGACAACTTCTCTTTAAGATAAGGGGACTTTATTTAGAAAATAGAAAATCCCATCTATTCTAAAGCATGCAAAAATTACTACAGATCTTAGACAATAATAATAGGTGAACATTAAACACAATTAACATGAAATGAAATCAGTGAGACAGCTGAGGTTCGGGTCAGAAAAGGAGGGGGATCCTCACTCCAGGGAGCCCAAGTCACAGATAGCCTAGGAGACAAAGTCATAAATCTCAGCTCTCTGCCAAGATGGAGGGGAGCACATGGAGTCTAAGAAAGAATCATAAAACTTGCTTTGGCTAAAAGAGCACATGGGGAAAGCGTCCATGTGGTAGGCCTCTGCTTTAGCGACAGACTAAAGACAACGGAGTTAAACTTTCAGCTAAGACCAGCTAACGCAGGCCGGACCGAGCCCGACTCTGCCGACGGAGTTATCAGGGAGGGAGAGAGAGGGAAAACAAGAGGAAGGAAAAAGTAAGGTGTGATCTGCTCAGGATAAAACAGACAGTTTCAAAGACAGCAATTTCACAGCTCAGACTTATACGTGTGATGACGCAAAAATGAGCAAACAGGTACAGCGCTTAAAAACACTTTAACTAACAATGAACGAAATCTAACTCGTTAAAACTCTATTTTCTCCGTTTATATCCGCCCAGACACAATATTAGTATAAATGAACTGGTTCAGTCCTACTTTGCCTTGAAGGAGGTCCAGTCCACTAGGAGGAGATTGAATTGTGTCCGTAGTTGAGCAAGAAAAGGAAGAGTTATAAAAAAAACCTGTACAGGATTTTAAGGACCGTGTGGCCCAAAGGCAGGCTGGATGGCCTGTAGGTCGACGTCTAACGAACTGTCTGGGAACAGTTCTGATATAGCTCAAACGAGATACATAAACCGTATGAGCACTTCGAAGCGAGTTCTTCCCCGGTCCAGCGGGTCAGAACAAAAGAGAATCTTCACCGGTGAGATGTCCTCTGTTCAGCAGTAGCTCTTCCAAGAACTTCCAGCTGGAGAACAATTCAAAATGGGCGCCAATACTCTTATATTCTGGAAGCAGCCCTGGATCACAAAGCCATAACTAGACAGAACACACAAGAAAACTTCCCACACTACCATAATGTTCAGGTGGGAAGTCTTCACGTTAAGGATGCACAATATAACCTTAATATATCGTCAATGCGATATAACAACTTAATTTAGTATAGCACTTTATATAAACAGCACATGGCTGACCAAAGTGCTACACAGTAGGAATAGAGATAAAAGCAACAAAACAAATTAAAACATAACACATCACAAGATACAGCAATAAAAAAAGGTCAATATCAGCGTGTGCAATATTTATATCGCAAAGGAATGTTAGGGGTGCAAAAATCGTTGGCTAATATATTCTAAAAGTTATCAACTTGCATTTTTGTTGCTAATTTAATATTTAGCCAGTTGGACAATCTCAGAGGAGCAGATCCTCACACTGGACACAGATGAAATAGTTACAAAAAAGTGCTAAATGTCACAAAGTGATGGAAGAACTGATGAGAAACAGAGGAAAGAATAAAAAAGGCATGCATCGGACCCAATATCGTAATCACGATATTTATCTCTATTATTGCCTTTGCAAGATATTCTAATATTGTGCAGCCCTAGATCCACGTTCACAACACTAGTCCCTGCAGGCCACACAGACCTGCAGTAGTGACTCCACTGCTTCTTTACATGCAGCAAAACTCTTGCAGTAGCAGGCAATGTCTAACCCAAATATGCTGCAGTGCTGCTGTCCATACAAACTCTGCTCTAGGATTTAAAATCACAGTCTGTTCTGTAGAGGTTAATATTAGAGGGGCTCTTAAGCAAGATCTTGGCTGAACGCACATAAATGTCAAATAGATATAGTTTTATTCCTTTAATCACATGGGAGTTTTCAGGGCTGGACAGAGGGAGGTGGGACGAGGGGGCTCAGTTCCTGCACTATTTTATGACATAATTAGATCCCCCTGTTGGCAAATACACTCCCAAGTACAAGTGCATCTCCCATGATGCACTTGTACTGCTGAAAATCTTTTCACAGCCAAAAAAAACCTGTGTAATGTCTGTTTTTGTATCCTGGGGTACAACCTGTTCTTTCAGTGTTGATAAAACTTAGAAGGCCTAACAGATAAATACAGCTTTTTATTTTTCCATTAAAACTGTCTTAGGAGCTCGACAAGCATTGCAATCTGTTGATATATTTTGATGAGTTACGCTTGGTACCTCGAGTAATCTTCCTCAACTGACATATGTTTGGACATCATGTCTGTTTACCCAAGTAAAGGACTGATTTTTGCTGAAAAGTATCCCATTCTGCAAAAGCAAGGATAGTCGAGGGTTTGGTGTAAGCATTAGTTTTAATATTGTTGTTTTTGTCTTTAAACACCAAAACATAAAACATTGGTTGGTTTTTGCATCAGAATGGGTTGTTTAACAGTAGCTGCAATATGCTGCTGTAGTTTAGAAAACAGTTTAGTCATTTTCTGTTCTCTGTGTGCTATGATTTCCTGCCATTTCATCTCGTCTCAAAAGTGGTAAACTGGGATTTTAAGTAAAAAGATTTACAATTTAAACAAATTCAGCTTCAGTATTGATCTTTTTTATATTAATCATGCTCTTTTAGTATTTTCCAAATTCTTCTCCTAAAATACAGTTTTTAAAGGCTCCTACTGCTGCTGTTGACATTAAAATTATTTTGCATTTGTCTTTATGTGGGAGCCCTCTGCCCCGGGAGCGGTGGTCGGCTGTGGCTCCCTGGGTGCTCTCCAGGTGGAGCTTGGGTGGAGGTGGGGGTCTTGGCCTTGCCTCCACAGGACGCCCTGTGTCTGGGCCTCGGCTGCTGCTGTTAGTCTACCGCTGCCGGGGCAGATGGCTCCTCTGATGGCGTTTCCTTGCATGGTTCATCTACACTCGGCCCAATGTCCTTTTTTACTTTTTCTTTTAACTGTGTGTGTGCATGGGAGTTGGGTTGGGGGGAGGGGGGTATAACTGTGACCATGCTTTAAAATCTGTGGGGGAGGGAAGGGAAGGTGGCTTTATGTGGGTTCATTTTAATCTGTAAAGCACTTTGTGATGCAACTTCTTGTATGAAAAGCGCTTTATAAATAAAGTTTGATTTGATTTATCTTTTGTTTTTTGTTAGGTTTTCTGGGAAGGGGGCAGGTGTGTTACTGTGAGGTAAACAAGGCTAGTGAGAATAGGTAAATGGACAAAATTTTTAGAGTCCAGTGTGATCCATTAACCATGCACAGTGCATTATGTGTATGTGTGCCACTAAATATGGTAAATAAAATAATCTGAGTCCTGGATAAGCAGAATAAATAAATAAATACATGCAAAAATAGCACAAAAAAATAAAAATATCCTTAAATGGAGGAATAATAATAATACTTGAAATAAATGTAAACTATTCCAAAGGTAAATAAGCAAATAAATAAATAAATTAGTAAATGGGGAGGAGCAATTTTATTAAACTATGATTTCCTTTTTTAATCTCTTAAAACTGTCTGCCCCAGAGCAAGCCATCAAAGGTGCAAAGGGCGCAGTGCAGATACCCCAGGGAATACCCCAACTATCACCCCCCAGCCCACAGGCACACATTCAACCCACATAGGCCAACACAGACATATTGCATTTGTTTCCTCCCTGCAACTTCAATCAGAGGCGTGAAATAATCCTATATAATAAAACAGCAATAACAACTTTGTTACTTTATTTACTCAACATGCAGGCTTGGTAGAGTAAACGTCTGGGACACCACCTGCCTCTGAGAACTTTGACCCGGTAAGGCTCGCTCATGTGTATATGTTTGTGATCCAGTCCTGCTGGAGGAGACAACAAAACTTCATGGGAGGATCCACAGGATATATGAATGTTTATCAATCAGTATAACATGGATGTTTAGACTCGGGGGTGTAGGTTAGTTCATACAACTGTGTGTGCTGATGCGCTTTGTTAATTAACACGAGGAATTAAATAAACTCTTGAACCACAGAAGGAATCTTCTCATCTTTATTTTAAGATAAATAATACCTCCATAATATAGATTTAATAATTCCCTCTAACAGGGACAACCAAGTCCATGTTTTGAGGTGAGTATCAAAGACTCTGATCTCAGTCCCACAGGACATTTGTGGGCAGATGGAAAGAGTTGTGAGAGGATCGTGGAAGTCATTCAGTTTTGGAAGGAAATGTTACCAAATACAAAATAAATATATGTAAACCTTTATTTTTAAAATCTGTCATCTCTCTTTCATTATTTTAGGATAAGTTGAAATAATTTTGGTGATCCTAACTGACCTTTAACAGGAAGCATTCAGTCACAAATTCTTGTCATTTAGACTGACGAGGGCAATGAAAATCCGGTCACAATCTATTTTTACCTGTCAATTTTTAAAATGATAATAATGACATATTCAGTAGTATTTATTTTCATTCATTTTAATTAATATTCAATAAGAACAAACTGAACAGAGAATCCACGTTGTGCCATCACACATCGAGCAGATTAATAAGCTACATATTTTAATTATGAACATTTCACCTGCTGTGGCCTGAACGCTCCGAATGGCGCTGAACTGCGCTATGGAAGCTAAATCTGCGCTCTGTTGCCACACTGGTAACTGGAATTACGAGCGCCATTTAAGCCAAACTTTTCAAATGAAAACTTTGGCATAAAGAGAACTTTTCTCCAGTCGAAATGAACAGAATTCGGTTAGACTCTCCGAACGAGTACCTTTTTGATCGGTTCAGTGGGAGGAAATCCCACAGCATGCACTCTTTTTGCATCAGTGGTTGAACTACAGTGATCTGTCACCACCAGTCTCTGTCCAATGCAGCTGGTCAAAGATGTACTCCAAAGCCTCCATTATTCTTGAAAGTGCTGTCAGCTCCCGGATAGCGGGATGCATTGAGTACGGTGTCCAGATCAGAGATGATGCTATCATGGGAATCTTTATTTGATTGATTCAGTTACCTGAACTCCATGCGTAAAGTTGAAAATTTCGATGAGTCTGCACCAAGTGGTCAGGGGTGTGAATTGCAATCGGTGAAAATGACCAACAGCCTTCCAATTTTTCTGTCGCTGTTTTTACAAAAATAGGCCAAAATACTAAAAGTATTTGGTTAACATGACCCCTGGTTTATATAATTGATATCAACATGTTCTCCCTTACTAGCCAAAAAAGGTATGTGACCGTTTTTTGTTTAAACCTCTCCTACTTGCATGTCTTTCAAAAAGCATAAGAATTTTAGTCAGGGTCTACATGTAAATATCACTTATAGTCTTACGAATGGTGAAAAGTTTATTAACTTCAGACACTGCCATTTAAGTCAGAACTACTTGAAAAATAAATAAAAAATGTGTACGCAGGATAAACCTTCATCCTGATTATTTTACAAGTTCATTAAACTCAACACTGTTATCATTTGAATAATTTTTACTGCAGCATTCAGCAGTGCGACTAATTCAGAAAGAAGACAAACGGGCCAAAACAAAGAGCTTTGTCCCCTTGACCTCAGTGAAATCTATAACTTGAAGTCCGGCCACACAACCAAGGTAAACACTGGAGCGCAGAACCAACACATATTCATTCTCTGTGCCTCATTGCCACATAGATCTGTATGCAAATAACTGCAGAGTCAGGGAGCAAACACAGTATCCTGTCTCAGCACTTTGGGTTTCACATTCAAGTCGATAACTTTTCCATCAGTGAAACTAATCCGATTTCTTTTTGTTTTGTTGCATAAATGAAGTTTGCGCTGTATCACTCCTTATTGCAGCTTTAATTGTATTTTGATCCTCTACAGAACAGTACAGTTGTTTTAAACTGGTTCATCTTTTAATTATACTTTCAGAACTTCCCATCACTCAATTCCCCGTCATAGAATGTTGGTTTATTTAATTTTTCTAAGATCTGCAACAAAATCAGTGATGATGTAGAGGAGGTAGAGATCCTTTTCTTTAAAAAACAAAACACAAGTTCTTATTGAAATGTGGGGTTTGGTATCAAATTTGCTTCCTTTGCTTTTCAGCAGATAAAGGAAACTTAAAACCCTACAATAAATTTGCCATGTTTAACACCAATATTTGCATATCTATTAAATGTAAACCAGCAGGTTTAATAATCATAAATCCTCTCAACCAGCACATTAAAACACAAAATGCAGCTACTACGTCTTTAATATGCATCAGAACCTCTTGAAAATAAATTGATTAATGACAGAAACATGCTTGAAACATGAAAGGACCTGAAGCAGGTTTTTAAGTATTTAAGAATATAAATGAGAGATGTTTGCATTCATGGTCGATCGCTGATTAGAGCCAGAAGAGGGTAAAGGTCAAGTTATAAATTAATGTCTGTGACCTTAAAGCCTTTAAGGCTGCAGCACCAAAGAGATGCTGTCTTGCTTCAGTTGCTTCAGTTACATCTTCATTAGTTTGCTTTTCAGAGATTGAGTTGGAAGAAGTGAGAAGTCATTACATTTTAAAGCATATTCTGAGAACTTTTATTAAAAATAGAAAACACAATATTGACTACATCGATTTTGTAAGAAATGTTTGGTCTGTGTGATGGACTGGCGACTTGTGTTCTCCGCCTCTCGCCCAATTGCTGCTGGAGATATGGCACCAGCCCCCTTGTGGCCATACAAGGAAACGCGGGTATAGATGGATGGATGGTTGGTCTTTGCACTTGAAGCTAATGCTGTGAAATGTCAGGAATTTTCAAACTTGGAAACATTCCATGGGAAGTAACCTTAATTTATGGGAATAAACCAGTGAATTTGGATATTGATGGTTGACCCTCAACTTTGGAAGCATTTAAATTCCACAGCTGGGACAAAAATTCAGGAGTAGTATCTCATGACGACGAGAAACTTTCTTGTGAAAACGAGAAACTTTCTCTTTTAACGAGATAAGTTTTGTATCTTGTTATAATAAGAAAGCTTCTAATTTTAAAGAGAAATAATTAAAATAGAAATAGTAAAATGTTCTTCTGACAGATTAAAACTTATTGAAAAGGCAAAGGACACTTAATCATCCTGAAAGGTATTGTTATTTTACTGTTATGATTTTTCTTTTTCAAGCAAGAACATATTTTGGTTTTAATGAGATATAAATCTTTTTATAATGACAACATCCATCCATCCATTTTCTATACCCGTCCATCCTAATGCAGGGTTGCGGGGGGTGCTGGTGCCTATCTCCAGCAGTCAAGGGGCGAGAGGCGGGGTACACCCTGGACATGTCGCCAGTCCATCTCAGATAGTGACAACGTATTTTAGTAAAACGAGAAATTTTTCATGGTAAAATGAGAAAGTTCTCTTGTTTTAATGAGATGCTGCTCTTGATTTTATTGCCCAGCTCTGGCAGCTAAATGCTTCCATACTCAACAACTTATCTGTATTTTGACATAATATTCACAAGAGATTTCATGCAAGAACTCTTGAGTATTTTTATTGTATTCCACAATCACATGAACGTAGCACTGCTTACTGTAGGGGTTTTGAGGCCACACCACCCTGCATTCCTTCATAACATGCACAGATGTTCTTCAAGATTTCATGCTACTGAGGCCACATTTCTTTTTATACCAGAGTCCAGAGCACAACACTAATGGAACCACACCTTTAAACCTGTGGACTATATGAAAATGATTTAGGTTTTGAGGATAGTAGGATGTTTGGTAAATATATTTTATCTGTGGTATCAATGTCTAATTTGGAAATAATAAATGACCCCCAATTTCCAGTTTATTCCTATAAATTCCCATGATACCTTTCCAGTTAGGAGTATCTTCACACTTCCTTGGCTTAACTTCCCATGGGAAGTTTCTGGAAATTAACAGTAAATTATCCACCCCTTTGCAAACCTTCTTACAACAAGGCATGGTGCGAGTTGCCTGTGTTAAAGTTTCTGTCGTAGAAGTAACATCCCTTTACTGAGAACCCAAATTGGTGATGCTTCAGACTGCCAGTCAGCTGGCTGAAAAAGGCTTGTACATGTTTACCCTCACTGTAGTGATGGCCTCAGACCTGAACCTTCAGAGACACATAAAGCCTAACATAAAGTCGGCCTTCTATCACCTGAAGAACATTTCCAGGATGTCCCAACAAGATCTAGAGAAACTCATCCATGCATTTATCTTTACTTGGATTGATTACTGCACCAGTGTTCTCACAGGTCCAGCTGATCAAGAACGCTGCTGCTCGCATCCTTCCCTGGAATCAGGGAAGTAGAGCACATCACCCCAGTTCTAAAGTCCTTACTCTGGCTCCCTGTAGCTCAGATAATAGACTTTAAAATACCTTTGTTAGTTTATAAATCACTGATTGGCTTAGCATTAAAATAGATTAAAGATCTGTTGTTGTCATATAACCTTCCAGACCACTTAGGTCTTCTGGTTCAAGTCTGCTCTGCATCCCCTGAATCAGAACCAAAAATGCAGAAGCAGCATTGAGTTTTTATGCTCCTCTAATCTGCTGCAGAAAACTGCTGAAACACAGAGTTCCTTTAAATTAAAGATAAAACCCCATTTGTTTAGAGCTGCCTATGATCAATAACAACTGGAATGGAATTGGATTCAGTCTGAATTGCAGTTTTTCATTACCTCTCTTCATTTTGACACTGTACGGTCCTTTTGTGTTTGCTTATTAATGTTTTTATCTTGTAAAGCACTTTGAAATGCCTTCTTGCTAAAATGTGCTATAAAAATAAACTTGACTTGACTTAAAATAGGGACAAATTTGAGTGGAAATTATAATGGAGTTAAAGCAAAAGGAGCACCCTCTATTACTCTTACTAAGATAGCGTGGTATTAAAACTACATTTGAGTTCCTGGGTTAGTGACTAGAGCGCCTGACAAAATAACCAGTTAAATCCAGCCTGTCATACTAGTGGTACTGTATAAAACCTAAAAAGAATTATAATATGCTGTTTATTCAATATTTTTGCTTTAGTCTATGCATCGGAATGAAAATAGTCATAAAAAAATGATCAGAACTGTAAAAAACAATATGTTCTATCATTTTAGCACCTGTAGGAATAATTTATGTTTTTTATTTTAGTTTTAAATTTTTGTAATTTTTTATATAACGTTATCACTCAGACTTTCAAACTAGTACTTAACTATTTCTTTACTTTATAACGGTTTGCTAGACATTTATGATAAAACAGAGGTTGCCTATTTTCATGTTTTCCTGCCTTTAAGATAAATCTTCATACTGTTTAGGTTTTAAGATCCCTCAAGGTGTTTAATTTTGAAAAGTTCCCCTCTTGTTCCTTCAGTCAGGTATGCTTCTTGTTTGTCACAATCATCCCACCTGCCCTGCATTAGTTGTAGGTTATTCTATAGCAGGATTATGCGTTAATGCTCCTCTGGAACCTTTTTTTAGCTTTGTTTTCTTCATCCTGTTTACAACTGACAGACATAAAGAGAAAAGGAGCCTCTCTGCATTGCAGGTATTCAACTGCTAGATGTTTCTGTCCTCTTTGTTGTTTTTTATTAGCTTTACACATAAAGGTCACCCAGCTCCATTGATCTGACTGCACACAAACCTCCCAAATCCTTTCATGGTGATGTTTTATAGATCTGAATCTCACATATTACTCCATTGATTAGTTTCTGGAGCTGTTGGCAGGGGGAAAAATTATTTCAGCACTAGTATAAAAAAATGGCAGCAGTTAAGTAGTGAAAAACAACTACCTTGATGTTATTTTGCTGTTTAATTGACACTCATGGTGGAAATAACTCAAAGAAATTAAAACATGAATGCAATTTATTTCCAGCATGAGCAGAGCTGAATCCCTCATATTTGCAGGATCAAGCTGAACTCCGGAGTGATTGGTGTGATCGTCTGCGAGGCGAGCCACATGATCTCAGAGAGCTCAACTGTCTGATTCAGACAGGAAAACAGGACATGAGCTCCTCTCCAGACCCTGGCAGTGTGTGGTGAAAGCCTGAAGCTCTTGGAGGCTCTTCAGGGAAAATTTGGCCAAGAATGAGTCTCACATCATCTGTGAGAATCAAATCCTGGACTGAATCGCAGTGAAATGAACCCAAAAACTTACAGAAGCAGTGTAACTGTTTCTGGATCTTTAGTGTCATAGACCTATATTGACTGATGCATAACATGTTGTGAAGCAGCTGCATTAACAAGGTTTTGGGGCAGGATAAAGTAAAACTGTCTGGAGAGTGGATCTTCACAAGCCTGGATTTTAAGGTATGTTCAACTATATTTCTAGAAATGTTTTTTTTACATTCAAATAGTACACATCCTAGTAAAAGTGACCACACAATGTAATATTTAGTATCACACGTCCGTGAATAACAATCACATTGTCCTTATTCATTTCTAACTCACTCACTGGATCAAGATCTGAGAACAAAGCCTGGCAGGATGTTGATGGTCTTTCCAGATTCTTTTCAAGCTCTTCAGAGTCTCCTCAAAGAAGCAGCGGCCTACTGATTACAGATTAGATCGAGTGATCGGTTGTTTTTTGTGCATGTACAGAGCTTTTGTCGTGAGATTGTGATTGTTTACTATCAAAATTACAGTAGGTCCATGGCATAAAGGGGGGTTGCATCTTGTCAGTGTTGTTAGGCACTGTTGCTAGATTAAAATTATACAGTTATAAAATCTGCAGCTATGGTCAAAATTAAGACAACTGCAGAAGTAATCACTCAGATTTTCTTTTTTTATGTTTTTTTTCAGCCAAATCTTTGAGTACAGATTTTTCTCCCAAATTAAAAAAATAATTATCCCAAGCATTTATAAATGGTGGAAATAACAGTCTTTCCAGACTTCAAGTAACAATAACAATTAATCAATTAGATTAACAATCACTCTGAGTTGCATATGCATTCTGCATGTGAAAATTTTCTCCAACCCCCAGTTGCTTGCATTAGTCGCAAAAACAAGCAAACTGAAAAAGCTACTGTAATTTTGGGACTTTTGAGCACACCTGAAACTAAGCTGCAACAGCTAAATTTTTAAAGGAAATAAATTGTATACATATATATAGGACGCACTTGAATATAAGCCACACATTTCTACGTTGTAACATGGCATATTTGCACAGAAAGACACGGAAGGTTCTGTTTTTGTTTTATTTACCTCCCCTGTTTGTCTGTTAGCAACATAAGTCAAAAAATTATGGACGGACTTCGATGAAAGTTTCAGGAAATATCCTCAATGGTACTAGGAACAACTAATTAAATTTTGGGGTTGATCTGAAATGAAGCGTGTATCCACCCACTGACCAGCGGTGCTAACCTCCACTACTCTCCCGTGTTGGAGAGCGGCTCCCCTTGCGCAGCAGCCGAGAATCTCTGCTCTCCGCTGGAAGAGCAGTGACACCAGGAACACAGCAATGCATCTGATTAAGAGACATTTTATTGGAAAAGTACCGAAAGTTAGAATTCAACAACAACATGGGGATGGGAATGAGTGGCCCTAGCGGAGGTTTGTGCTCTCTGAGTGCTTTTCTAGATAAAGACATGCTCTTTTTCAAACTCTGCCTGAAAATGGGCAGTACAGCACCAACACGACACTAATATACCTAATATATCTTCATCATCCTCTTGCCAACATCTAAAGCCAACATCTCACCATTGATTCATTGATGCCAAGCTTACGAGAAGTAGCTCTATTTCCTTCTTTGACAACCAGCTCGAATGCCTTTAACTTTAAAGCTGCATCATATGCATTTCTTCACATTTTTCATGACACTATGTGCATGATGCGCAAAATAACAGTTCAAAATCAAAAAAAATTTCTTTGGCACATAATTTTTCCCCGCATGTCTCTCACTTTTGCGCTTCCTGCTATAGTGCCCCCCAGAGGCTTTTAGCCAGTAAAAAATCTATAAATTAGCCTCATTGTTGTATAGGACGCAGGGTCAAAAGCGTGTGAAAAAAAGTAGCAGCTTATAGTCCAAAAACTACTGTAGTCTCTTCTACGTCACAGGTAAAATTAGCATTCATGGTCTTGCCTACCTTGGCTTGCGACCGCCAACGCGAAGACTATGTTGATTTTGCGGCCAGGGGAGAGCAAAGAACATCTCTACTTGTAGAAGCTAACCGTTAGCAACTCCACAACATGGCGGAACTCGTTCGGGCTTGTGTTATTTGTGAAAATAACACATCAGCATTTCATTTTTTACCCAAGCAAGAAGAGCTGAGGAAGAAACGGATGGCATTTGTCTTCGGAACATCACCAGCAATTTAAGTTAAGGCAGCAAAAGAGTCGAATTTCTGTTAGCTAATCAGAGGAGACACGTTTGCATATCATGAATAATAATGATGTTTCCCCCCACCCACTCCTCCTACAAACTTCAACCTCCTGGAACAGGAGCGCCAGACCATTTTTCCCACAGAAAATAACTCACAAGGTATTCATTCATACTAGAGACCAAAGCTAATTTATTTAAAAAACAAGGGAATGAGACATTTAGGTATAAATAAATAAACTTTAGAGCGCAGGTGTCAAACATCAGTCTTCGAGGGCTGATGTCCAGCAATTTATAGATGTGTCTTTGCTTCAACACACCTGAATCAAATAGTCAGGCCATTAGGACTCTTGAGAACTGGACTGCACTCTGAGGAGGTAATTCAGCCATTTGATTCAGGTGTGTTGGACTAGAGACACATCTAAAAGTTGCAGGACACTGATCCCCTGAGGACTGGAGTTTGACATCCCTGCTTTAGAAGTAGTAGTATAGAGGATAAAAGGAACAGTGTGGAGCATATTGCATAAAGAGAAAAAAGGCAGGTTGTGGTAGTGCCAATATGATTATTTAAGAAATGAGAGGAGTTAATCTCCATCACAACTACAGTGCTTTAACTAAGAGTTCAGAACTCATGATTTGGTGGGAAAACACTTTCTGCTATGGGAAAAATTGGTGCCCACCTCTGCTCCACAACCAAGGTTGTGATGTGATTGTTTTCAAATAATTTCAGTGTAGTTCATTTGGAGCCTGTCTAACCATACACCATCAAGGTGAAGGTGTGTTGGGATTGCCTCGTTTCATTTATGATCACACAAAAACGCATAAATCTTCTCTAAACACCAGATTTATAGTGTGTGGGTTTGTTGCTGTTGTGTACTTGCCGATGTGTTTGTGGGCATTTGCTTGCTCGGTGCTGGTCCATCTGTGCCGTCACCCCACCATGCGACCAGATGACTCAGCCGGGTGTCTGTCTGCATGTCTGACATGATGCAGGGCCTCGGCCTCAACTGGCCTGGTGGGTGGTCCCAGCCCAGCACGGCTGAACAGCAGGTTGTGGCATCTCTTTCCACCTCCAGCCCTCCACTCCCTTCTTCCCTCATCTTCTCCAACCACTCCTCAGTTTTTAGCGTTTTTGAACAGGAAAAATTGACTAAACGCAGAATTGGCCTTATTCAATCTGAAACCTCCACTGTCCCTAACAACTGACATGCACTCAAAGACAGAATATCATATTAAAACAAAGTTTTTTTTTATGCAGCAATATCAGCAACAATTGTGAATCTGTGGTTAAGCCTCAAAACTTGTTGTTTCTGCAGAGATGTTACTGAAGACTGTCTCAGGTTTAAATTAGGGCTGTCAAATGATGAAAAATGTTTTATCTAATTAATCACAGGGAAGCTATGAATTAATTCATTAATGAATTAAAATGCTTCCAATTGGTAAAATAAATTTCCACAGTTATGCCGATGATACACAACTATATTTATCCATAAATCCTGATGAATCCAGTCAGTTAGGTAGATTACAGGCATATCTGAAAGACATAAAAACTTGGATGACTAAACTTTTTGCTCTTAAATTCCCTAAAGACAGAAGTTGCCGTTTTTGGTCCAGAAGCGCTGAAAAAGAAACTGCTTAGTCAATCACTTCATCTGGATGGTATTATTTGGCCTCCAGTAATAAGGTAAAGAACCTCGGCATTATTTTTGACCAAGACATGACATTCAAATCTCATATTAAACAGGTTTCTAGGATTTCTTTCTTTCAGCTCTGGAATATTGCTAAAATTAGAAACATCCTGTCCAGGAGTGATGCTGAGAAACTAGTCCATGCATTTGTTACCTCAAGGCTGGACTACTGTAATTCTTTACTATCAGGTAGTCCACGAAATGCCATTAAAAGCCTTGAGTTGATCCAAAATACTGCAGCAAAAGTTCGGATCAATATTAAAAAGAGAGATTACATTTCTCCTTTTTTAGCCTCCATTTTAAATCCAGAATAATTTTTTTTTAAAGATCCTCCTTCTTACATATAAAGTCCTAAATAAATCAAACTCCATCACACATCAGATATCTGATTGTTCCATGTTTTCCTAACAGAGCACTTTGCTCTCAGACTGCAGGTTTACTGGTGGTTCCTAGGATGAAAGTAGAATGAGAGATCTTCAGGCTTAAAAATGTATACACTTCAAACTAGTTGCTTTGTGAGTGTTTTTTGATGGTGACAAAGCGTGCAGTGTGAACGTGGCATTAGTGTTCTTTCTCTCCATAGAAGCTACACCTGGTCTGGTATCCTGCTTAGCTGCAATGCCCTGTTTGACGGGGGGCGTCGACTGGGATTATGTGCTCAGTAACTGAATATCCCCCTTGTCCTGTTATCAACTTTTTACTTTATTTAATATAGAAAGCACTCTAACATCAGTTCTTTTTGTTCTCTATGTTTGAAAGAGAACGTGGCAGATGGCCGCTTGTACTGAGCCAGGTTCTGGTTCTGCTGGAGGTTTCTTCCTGCTAAAGGGGAGTTTTTCCTCTCCACTGTCGCTACATGCTTGCTCAGTGTGAGGGATTGCCGTGGTTGGAGTAGATACAACCATGTCGAAAGACGCATCTCGTGATCATGGAAAAGATGTTATGCTGCGTTCTATTTGTCCACCGAACTCTGTTTGCAAGTCGGTTTCCCGAATTACGAACCGGAAGTAGCAAATAGAACGCCCCCGAGGTTGTTTATACAGGTCGTCAACTCGTCGAGGCTCAGAGGACGCCGAGTTCAGTTTCAAAATGACTACCACGAGCATCACACATAAGTAAACATTGTGGTTTTCTACTATTTAAAGCACTTTTGTCTTCTTGGTAACAAAATGTAGAAGTCGTACACATAGCAGTGTATACGGTTACCTATAGGCATGTCGCTACAGTCTTATTACGTGCTAAATACCGCCTAATAAGTTATTTTGTAGCTTTTGCAGTTTAAATTGGCTAGAGATGCTCCATGTTGCTATGACAACAATGAAGAGTCTTGAGCTACGGAATTTTCGCTTAAACAGCGGTTAAAACATTAATAGACTACAATCAAATAAGGTGAAACATGAACTTACATTTTCCACTTGCTATCATCTTCATCTTATTTTGATGATGAACCACAAACTTTGATATTAGCTCTCTGTACTCTTTCAGAGCTAGCGCAACAGCGAGTTTCCTGGAGGCATCCATCTTTTCTCTGTCGTGTTGTGTGCAAAACAGAACGCAAAAACCCGCTGTAACTTGTTTTCCAACACGGATGTGACATCACTCTCGAGTTGCAAGTCGCGCTTACAAGACAAATAGAATGCACCATAAGTCTGTTTGAGAAGGGTCAAATCATTGACATGCATCAAGCAGAGAAACTACTAAAATTGGGTTAAGAACTGTCCTACGCATTATTAAAAAGTGGAAGGATAGTGGGGACCCATCGTCTTCGAGGAAGAAATGTGGCCGGAAAAAAATCCCAAATAATCGTGATCGCCGATAACTTAAACATTTGGTGAAATCAAATTGAAGAAAAACAACAGTAGAACTCAGGGCTTTGGACTGAACAGTTGTTTATCCTTAAGAAAACCACTAATCAGTGAGGCAACTGGAAAAAAAGGCTTCAGTTTGCTTAGGAGCATAAAGATTGGAAGAAGGTCATGTGGTCTGATGAGTCCAGATTTACCCTGTTCCAGAGTGATGGGCGCATCAGGGTAAGAAAAGAAGCAGATGAAGTGATGCACCCATTATGCCTAGTGCTACTGTACAAGCCTGTGGGGGCAGTACCATGATCTGGGGTTGCTGCAGTTGGTCAGGTCTAGGTTCAGCAACAGTATGTGCTCCAAGGAGGTCAGCTGACTACATATACTGAATGACCTGGTTATACCATCAATGGGTTTTTCTTCCCTGATGACACGGGCATATTCCAATTTGACAATGCCAGGATTCATTGGGCTCAAATTGTGAAAGAGTGGTTCTGGGAGCATGAGACATCATTTTCACACTTGGGTTGGCCACCACAGAGTCCAGACCTTAACCCCATTGAGAATCTTTGGGATGTGCTGGAGAAGGCTATGCGCAGCGGTCAGACTCTATCATCATCAATGTAATGTCTTGGTGAAAAATTAAGGCAACACTGGATGGAAATAGATCTTTGACATTGCAGAAGCTTATCGAAACAATGCCACAGAGAATGCATGCCGTAATCAAAGCTAAAGGCGGTCCAACAAAATATTGAAGTGTGTGACCTTTTTTTTGATGGCGACTTTTTTTTGGGCCAGGCAGTGTAACTAGAATACAGTAATCCTCAGAAAGCATCAGAGCCAGAGATGTAAAAAGGCTCAACAACCTGATAAATACCGTAAGGCTGGTTCTGTATTGGGGACAACTGTGGGACCTCTGGAGATGATGATGATGATGATGAAGATTCTTTATGAAATTAAGAAAATTATGGACAACCCTAAGCATCCTCTTCATGAGACCCAACAACGGACTGTCTTTAGTCAGAGGCTTCTTCGATTTTGCTGTAACACTGACCACTACACAAAATCTTTCCTGCCCACAGCCATCAGCATCTACAACAACAACTTGAAGAAACTTGATTGTAAAGTATACTGGATTTTTTATTTATTTTTTTCAACTGGTCGCTCAGCAGTCAGGGCCGAAACAGGGTGTGAAACACCAACCACACACAGGGGTGTGAATCATTTCTTCTGCCTTTTATTTCCTCTAAAAATGCAGAATTTGTTTTATTGTGTAAAAAAAATGCTTTCATGTTGTTCAGTGTCTCACTTCTGCTCTGAATCTAGAGCTTGGTACAGAGTCATCATAGACCTATAGGAGGCCTCATGAGAACAAATGGCCTGTATCTAATCTGTTTCTTCCCCTGATGACTTCTGACTACATGGCTGCTGATTTCCACAGTAAAACGGCTGAAAAGGCATCCTCCTCCTTTCATTTTGCTGCCTCTTTTTTAAATGTGCTCCATTTTTATCCTGTTTCCCCTCACCTTTTGTATTCTTCTTCACCTCGGTTTTCCTCCTGTGTCCTCCATCTCTCTCTCTCCCTCTCATATTCTCACCCCCAGCTCGCTTTGTGAGCAGCTGAATGTTTACTTCATGTCAGCCTCATCATCCATTCTGACTGGGACTCTGCTGGGAGGATTTGCTCCTCTCTTTCACATTTTATTTGTTCCCCTATTTGCTGTTTCCATTAAAGATGAAATTGAAATCTCCTGTGCCAACACACACCAGACGCGGTGACTAACAGAAACACAAAGCGAGCTGTGCTTTGGCGTGTGAAAGAGCACACACCTCTTGTCCTACTTTTTCTTGCCTTACCGTCTTCTCATCCACCAACACCGACTTTTCCTCATTCTGTAGTTGTTGCAAGTGCGAAAGCAGACGCTTTTGTCTTGTTTTTGTGTGGTATGATTTATTTTCTGCTTCGTCAAGGGAACCGACTCTTCCCCTTTCTCAGTCTGGCACTTTTCAATACATTTAAAAACTTAGTTTTTCCACTTCTTTGCCTAAACCTTTGAGAGAAAATTTAGCAACAAGAAGATGCGAGCTGATTGACTCGCAGTGCTGGTGAGAAGCTTACATCCACTCTTTAGCAGAGGGAATTTCCTGATTTTCTTGATTTTCTGAGTTTTTGTGGTGTTTGAAGGACTATTTTTAACTGTTTATACAGATTGGGATGATGATGATGATGATGATGCAACCAATGACTTCAACATCCGGATCCCCAATAGCAGTCGGTTAAATCAAGGTTCCTACACAGTCTGGAAATGTACGACGATTTCAGTGGGAATTCTTTTCAGTTCTGGATCATTTTTTTTTAAAGAACAAAAAATAAAGGAAAATTAACTTCCAAACTTTATTTCCTATCTCATTGTCTAAGAGATATATCCTTTCTTCCCTGTCTCCTTCCATTCTACCTCGTCCTTCCTTCTTCATTTACTATCCTCTCTGCTACTCTGTTTCCTTGTCTTTCCTTCACTTCTTTTCTTCCTATTTTGATCTTCTTTCCATGCATCTTTCTTTCTATGAGTCCTCCCTCCTACAACCCTAGGTTTCTTTTTTGCTTTTCTTTATGTATTATTACTGTCCTTCCTTCCTTGTATGTGTCTTTCCTTGTTTCCTGCTTGCTTTTTTGTATCCCTGTTTGTTCTCTCTCTAACTTTTCTTTTGTCTTTTATCTCTCTTTTCTTCATTGTCCTTTACTCTCATTCTTCCCTTTTGTCCTTACATTCTTCCTTCCTACCTCTCTTTTTTGTATCCTCCCTGCTTTTCCATGATTTTTTTCTTGTCCTTTCTTCCTTGTGTTTTACCTTCTATCTGTCCTATGTTTCTACCCTTGTTTCCTCATTCCTGCCTTCCCTCGTTCCTCCTTTTCTTTCAATCTTTCCTTATTCATTTTTTGCTACTTGTTTTTTGTGTTCTCCTTCCTACCCTCAGCATCTTCTTCCTCATAACCTTCTTTCCTTTGTTGCTATTCCATCCTTCCTTGTGCCTTCCTGTCCTTCCTTCCAGATTGTTTTTTTTTCATGTTCCACTTTTAAGACCTGTCCACTGGAGAAATATCTGCCATAGATCCCTGGTGAACGTTAGGGTTATATATTTCAAATTGAAATCAAATTACTGGGTAGTCTTTAAAATTTATTTGGTAACAGCTTTTAGATCATTTTTCAGCTGAAACTCACCGGAACTCTTTAACGTTCCTACTGGAGTGGTTACTCACAGTAACCGTCCGCAAGTTGCAGAGAAACCATGTGCTCAAAAGTGAATTCATGCCAATAAATCAATCAACTGAACTTAACCAATTCAAGCCAAAGCTATGCCAGAAGCTTGCAAGTACCCATGGCTCAAATTTCAGTCACATTGTACAATATGGGCCATGTCGTTAGCTACTCCTTGTGCTTTGGTCTTCTGGAATACAGTTAGCCTTCATTGCATACATTCAACAAGATGTTGGAAATGTTCCTCAGAGTGTTTTGGTCCAAACTGACACGATGGCATCATGCTGTAGCTGCAGATTTGTCTGCAATGCAGTTATGATGTGAATCTCTTGTTAACATCCCAAATGTTCTCTGTTAGATTAGGATCTGTATACTTTGGAAGCTGTTAGAGGACAGTGAATTAATGCTTATGATACAAGAGATGATATTCCACATACACTGGTTGTAACATTTGGTTTTGAGTTTAGTTTATGTAGTTCCTCTTGGACCTAAACGAGGTACTTCCTTCAACACAACTGCCCCTCACTTTTTCGTATTTTGAACTGTTCTCTGTAACTCGAGTTGGTTGTCTGTGGCAATCCTACCAGATCAGCAGTTTCTGAAATACTCCGATAATATTGAACGGGATTAGAATCCCCTTTCATACATTGGTTGTGAACTTCATCAAGTTGTCTTCACCACATCTAGATGCTTCAATACATTGAGAGCCTGCAATTGGTGTCAACAAGCAGTTACAGATTTACCTAATAAAGGGGCTGGTGGGTGTGTGGAAATATTTGAGTCTTTATGGATAAACACTTTTTATATAGAAGAACAATAACAACAGGTTTCGAATTAATGACTTTCATGCCCGAGGAAGTGTGTGTTAACGTCTCGGTGGAAGGATGGAAGACTGTACTCCTTAAAGTCTCTCCGTGTTTCTCGTGACGTCGATGAAAACCTTCAGAGAGGTCGTAGGCAGTGTTTGGAGGGCTGCAAGAGAAAACAAAAGCAGCACTCTGCAGGTTAATGAGGCCAGGAAGACGCTTTGTGTTGCGCTTCATCAGTATTCATTGGAGGTCCCCCACCCACCCGTGCTTTCCCAATATTATGCCAGTCATTTAGGTCAGCCACATTACGGCGCCTATGTGAAGGGCACCCACACACAGATGCAAACAGAAGATGGGAGAATTTTCAGGCAATTTAATAGAAATGCAGTCTCATCAGCTGCTCACCTCCTCATTCTCTCTAATCATTTGCTCTGTCCCTCATTCATTGTATTTTTCTTTCCATTTTACAAACATCCATCTCTTGCTACCTGACCCTCTTCATCTCTTTCAATCCCCCCACATACTACTCCTTCAATTATGATAAAGTGGCAAGTCCTATATAAATTACATTAACATCTCTAATGTCTGCCGCAGGTTATTGGTTTGTCATTAGGACCCCACTCAGTTCAGCACAGGCAAACTTCCAGAGCTCGGCAAGGGATTTAAGAAAAGCAGATCCTAGCTGCTGGCAATGGCCTCACAGTTTTTACTCAATCAGCTAATAGAGAAGAAAAATGTATCCTTAAAACTTAGTTTTTTTGTGAGCATCAGACTAGTTTCTGCTGTCGTCTGATATCATTTTCTCAATTACATGGTTCACTCTGCATTGTTAGTAGTTGGTTTTGGCCCATAATGCTCTTTATGCTTGGTATGCTTGGGGTTGTTGTCCATTTGAAAGACCTTTTTGAAATCAAGCTTTTTAGAGAAAAAAATCAAAGACTTTTTATGTGAGACTTTTCTTCTTTATTGACAGTAATCAAACAGGAAAAGGGGATAAAAAGCAGAACTGTGGTAACCATGCAGCTCTACAGTACCCAAGCTTTTTCTGACTGACTTTAGATATTGTTTCCATATTTCCACACAATGTTCTTTCTCTATTTTGTGAAGTGCACCCATAATCCCTGCAGCAACACAGGTCCACAACATGATGCCACTACCTCCGTACTTCAGTCATAATGCCATCCTCAGGCTTCGAGCGTCTCCTTTTTTCTCCAAATGTAACAATGATCATACATTTTTTTCTTTTCATCTGACCTCCCAGGAAATGTCTCTAGTTAAATTATTTGTCCCTGTGTGCATTAGCGAACTGTAACCTAGCTTTTTACATTCCTTTTGGAGTAATGGCTTCTTCTTTCCTGAGCAGCCTTTAAGCCTATGTTGGGCTGAAGCAGAACTAATTTCACTGTAGAAAATGACACTTCCTCCCCTGATTCAGCCACCATCTTTCCATCGTCTTCTAATTTTGCTATGAGGTTGGTATGCACGTTTGCATCCCTGGGTTAAAGAACTCCTCTCCTTCCTGAACAGTATGATGCCAGATATTCCTGTGGTGTGTATACGTGCATATTATTGAACAGAAGAAGGTTACACCTTCAGGCACCATGAGCTTTACCCCAGGATAAGCAAGAGTTTTTTTTGTTTTTTTTCTGTGATCTCAAGGAAGCAAACTATATGAGGTTTTACTTTAAAATATATCCACAAGTCTCTTGTGAAATTATGCTAAATACCAGAAGCTTACAAAGTGCTTCACCAAATTGTGTAAAGGCATATTACTCTTGGAGTATTTAAACTTTTCAGTTTCAAGTAAAACAAACATATCTAAAATATGTTATTGTATATTTTAGCAAACAATAATAATAATGGCTTGCATTTATATACCGCTTTTCGAGACCCTTTTCGAAATGGAAATTTTGGTAGTACCAACTGGACAGGAATGGTCTTATAATGAGGGGTAAAAATCTATTTTTTGGGGGTTGTATCTTTTGTTTTTTAAAGACAAATTACCAACCTACCAGAGTCTAACTCTGCCCACATTTAATGTTTGAAAAATGCGCCAAAAGGAGGTGTTGCCTTACGGACCGAGGGACGGCAGGGGGAGTGGGCTGGGCAGCGTCAACACTTCCTTGCTATTCCGACTCCAACTCGCTATGGAAGCGTGGCCGAGACTTGGCTTGTTTTATACTCCACAGCACCAGGATATCACTGCAGAGCAATGCCCAATCCAAATTCAAGTGCAGTGAAAAGTTTTAACCTGAAGAGGGCTCCACATTGCTGGTTTTTGGTAGAAACTTTATATTTTTACTAAAATGAACTAATATACCAAGAATAATGACCAGACATGTAGACAGCACTATTACATACTCATGAGTTACTCTTTAAATAGACATCTGGTTTCAGTTGTAACTCTAAATTATGAATAATTCTGACATGAAAAGACTCCTGAAACTCAAATAATAAACCACTTGTGCGTGTGTGCGTGCAGCCTGTTACAAAGACACAATTACCACTTCATTGAAGATGATCTCGCTTGATACATCTCTCTTTTTTTGGTTTAATTTCCATATTGGTTTACCACATTTCCAGCATAACAAGGATGCATACAAGTGCGAGACCCATTGTTGCTCATATGACACACACTTGGGAAGTTAAAGACCTGGGTTCTCATTTATGAAGCTTGCTCAAGCACAAAATGGGTCTGAAAAGTAAGTCATTTTCTACGCCAAGTTTTGGATTTATAGAGAAAAACGTGGTGGAAAAATTTGCGCAACTTTAAGCACACTAAGGACCATGTTTACACACATTTTGGACATGGAAGACACTGGCAGCACAGCCGGTGAGATATCAAAATTGTGAATTTAACCAACATTTTCAGACTTGTAGAGCTTCGCACACACTATGGGGGCATCGCTGTGAGTTATGTCCACACTCTTACTTGGAATCACATTGAAATGTATCACAAGCCACATTATCAACAAGTGCTATCAAAGGAGAAAGCAAACATGCTAACATTAGCTTAACACATTGGCTAACCGGGCAAGTTTTCTGAAGACAGTACCTACATGAGAAGAAAGATGTCTTGAAATACACTTGTGTAATCTATTCTCAGGAGATCATGGAGGTTTTCTCAACCAACTAACCCCATGTTTGAGCAGCACATTGAGGCTGACCAGTAAAACATCCAGTGGGCACTAAATAACTTTGTGTGGAAAAATCCATACTACTGGATCCTGGAAATAACTACTAAGTACTGTAGAGGTGTAACGATAGATGTATTCAGTTTATGTACAGAACTCAGAGCACAGTGCAACGTTTCACAGCGTAACTTTAAAAAATGACACCAAAACAAAACAGAAAGGACTCCCAGCTCTAAACTCTGCTATTAGGGAAGATGAATGGTTTCTCATGCAGATACAACAGAAAAAGATAGATGGACCAAACCAGAACTTTGTTCTCAAATGCATCTTTCAACACCAAAAAGGTACAGATCACGCTCCGCACTGAACTGAATTATTCACCTGAAAAACATGTCAAGCTTAATATAAACATCACTGATACTAGAGAAAAACCAGCTTACATCCACATGGCTACCACTAGCATCCAATCAGCTCAAACCCTTATTTTGTATAAAACACAAGTTGGCGAATTCAGGAAAAGGGGTTCTTTGTTTATTGCTGATCAAAGTAAAAAAAAAATCATATGCACATTTGTATTTAATGTTCATGATTAGAGTGTACTGAAAATGTATCGAACTGTGACTTTAAAACCCCAAATACGTACCGGACCGTGGTTTTGGTTTGTTGTTACACCCGTACTAGTAAGTAGCTGGATAGCTGGACACAATCATAATAATAACATAGACTATGTAGTACTGATGACCGGTAGTGTTATGATACATATTCCTATTCTGAAAGGGCTTAAACTGATATCAGGGAGCAAATTAATAAGATGGGTGAACCCCTACTTTGTGTGTGTGAATTTATGTCGCTCACTTTTAAAGATTATAAAAAAATAGTCTGACTCTGAAGAATGAAAACATGAAAAAAACTGTTAGTGGCTTGCAGCTCCTGGGACTACCATCATAATGAACCTTGAGCTTTAAAACTATCTGGCCTTTGAAACAAACACAATATTGCCATTAGGCCTTTAGGTTTTGGTGTTCTGTCCTCTTACAAGGAGTGAAAGAGACGCTTGAACATCAGTGGCTCAAAACACAAGTCAAAAAGACAAATGTAAAGTAAAAAAAATCCAAAGATAAATTTTAGACCTTTGACCTTCAGAAACCCTGATGAACTTATTAATCAAGATCGCTTTAAAGATCACAAGAAGGTTTTGCTCCGCAAAAACAAAACATAAGGAGATAAAAATTAACAGACTCTTTTCAGAATGCTGTCCACTCTTTTGATTCCCTTTTACACAAAACGGCACAATACTTTACTTCAGGATTTTTTGTGATGGACCTTTTAGCAGGGAGTACAGCTCCATTGTAGCTCTTGTTGTGCTTCCGGGGTTGTTGTCTGGTTGGAAAGAGAACTTTTGGCCTCCAGCTAAAGATACATTTTGAGGATTAGAAACAGAAAAATTTTCCCCGGGACTTATTTACCAGATCTTTTAACTGCTTTTTTATTTTTTGGTTAACATTTCCCCTGGAGTCCAAAACAGGGGCCAAATGCTGAGCAGGTAACTTCTCCCACCAGATCAGAGTAGACAGAAACTTGCTTATCTAGCTTCATCACACATTCCACCATCATATGATTATATCATTTTGAAATTGGTTCTTCACCTCAAAGAAGAACAGATTCTTGCTTGAGTTTCCCCCTAATCGTAATGTCATTTGTATAACGGATGTGTGAACAGTGTCCAATTCTTATGTTGCTATTGCATCAACGCTGCAGCTTTTTCACTTTCTGTGTTTCAAACTAGCATCAAGTTGATAATATAGAGCTAAATTTGCTTCACTCCTTCCTTTCTTTCCAAAATGATGACTCAAAGCCTGAACTTTAAAAAATAAACAGAACATTTCCTCTAATTATAATTTTGACTGTTGGATAGATCGGATGGTCAGTTTTTGGTACATATTCCACTAAAAAGTCATTTTAATGAACAAGAAAGTAATTAACTGGCGGCTGTTTAAAAGGCACATTGTATAATGGCTTGTTTTTCCTTCAGATTATTAGTTTTTCAAATCATCCTCATTGATCTGCTGGATCTGATTTAGATCCAAGTGTTTTTATACCATCATGCTTGGCTGCAATTTATGCATGAGCTAAATGTCTTTAATCTTGTGTGGTAGTTATGGATTTCTTGGCAAGAAATTATAGTTTAGCAAACTGCAGTATGATAATAACTAATTTGTCATTAGCGTAGAATTTTGGGCCACTGTGTTTACTTTTGAGCAAATGATTCCCAAGGATGCTGAGGGTGACCCCTTTGTTGTAGCTGTGCCATATTTCACTGCTGCTCACCCAGATGGGCTCAGCTTTGGATTCGAACACAAGCTGCACATGGCATGCAGCTGGAGCTCTTAATCTTGTGAATCATAGCAGTTTAGCAGTTTTAAATGAGTCACTGCACAGCCTGGTGTCACAGTAACCATCTGAAAACAGACACTGAAGAAAAATAATCTAATTTGTATTAATATTTATACATTTTCTGTTCTTGCAGATTGAATGAACTTTTTCAACCAGGCAGCTACAAGAATGTTTAACACGATTGCTTGTTTTTTAAAGGATCTGAATCATTTATTGGACTTAACTTTATAGCTCCACACGTATCCTTTTTTTCTATATTGCTTTAAATATGTCTCTAAATCATTTTTACACATTCTTTACAAAAATGCAATTTGAATGGGCAAAATTTTTTATTTCTGGTGATGATTACATCGCACCAAAGCTTAATGTACCAATTCTGATACAAAAATTGAAACAATTACCACCTGTCTAACGCTTTTCTGGGTTAAACTACATTTTATCACCTAAGTTAACAACCAAGTAAATAGATGCTGTGCCGCATGCTCCCTGGGTTTACAGCTTGAGCACTGACACAAGGTCTTCAAGGAACCATGGTGTTTATGCTTTTCTCTCAGAGCTGCCTGTTTATCCTGCTTATTGTTACTGTTAACTTTATGCTTTGTCTCAGTGTTTTTCTCTCCATAGAAGCTATCCCATGTCTGACTCTGTTTAGCTATGATGCCTTGTTGCAGGGGGACATCGCCTGGGATGATGCTCCTAGTAACTGAATGTCCTCTGTGTCCTGTTATCAATAGAATAAAAAGTACTCTCACATCAGTTCTTTCTGTGTCTCTGCTCTGTCTTCTCAAAACCTCCAGTCGGTCGTGCCAGATGGCCACTAGTACTGAGCCAGGTTATAGCTCAGTTCTGCTGGAGGTTTCTTCCCGTTAAAAGGGAGTTTTTCCTCTCAACTGTCTCTACATGCTTTCTCAGTAATGATGGATTGCTCTGAAGTCAACAACACAACGCAGGGGGCTGTCTACTGTTGCTACATGTTCGTTCGGGAGGAGTGAATGCTGCAAGTCAATGACTTAATGCAATCTGCTGGGTCTCTTCAGATAGACAACTTTTAAACTGATTGAAATGTACTGTATGTATGATTGAATTCAAATAACTTGAAAATTGCCCTGAGATGACATGTGTTGTGGATTGGTGCTATATAAACTGAATTGAAATTGAATTGACAGAATATTCCGATAAACAAAATGAAAACTGAACCACAGTTTTGTTATAATAGCTGAAATGTTTAAAAGAGAGATATAACAGGATCTAATTGTGTTATTTAAAACAAAAACAAGTATTATTACATTAATCCTGCTCACTATCTTGATATTTACATTTCTATTTATTTTCATGTAGGAACGCATATGGACAGCGAGAGGACCCAGTTCACTCTCACTTAAGCTTCAAGTTAAGGAATAAACTTAAAGTTGGTGTAAGCTACATCACTATTTTTTATAAGTTAAGAGTAGCAGATGTACACGCTGGTGGATATGGCGGTATTAGGGCCATTGTAGACAAAAGAAAAATATGTCTGTGTATATTTCCGTCCCAAGAACTCAGAAATGTTGACATTGATTTCACATTTTTTCCAGAAAAAACGTGGAAATTCTCTGATTTTAAAAGGTTATTAAATTTGCGAGAGAAAACACATTTTTGATATTTAAACGGCGATATTTTCTGACATTGTGTCACAAGTCAGAAATTTTCAAGAAAACAACCTCATATTTATTAGTAAAAAAAGGAAGTTTGCTGAGATTTTAAATCAGTTATTTCCGACAGAAAATGCCAGTCCTATAAGATTTAGATATTAAATTCACAAGATGTGCATCATGATATTTCAAAAGTGTAGCCTAAGTGATTTAAGCGGCTCTTTTCCTAGATCAGAACGACTTCTCCCGGGTTCAGTCTTGCCATGAATGCCTCGAACGGAAGAGATAGTGAGAAAGAAGCTGCAGCATGGCTGCATCAAGAAGCCATGGTTTTATAGCCTTATTATGTTGCAATAGGTAAAGTTACACACTTGCATGTTTCTGAACCACTTAAACTACACTTTTGAAAATATCCAGATGCACATCTTGTAAATTTAACATTTAAATCTTTCAGGAAATATCTGATTCTCAACAAACATTAATGTTTTTTCTGATAAATTTGATTTTTATTTTTTTTTATAGTGGAAATTTCTGAGTTTTCTCTTGTAAATTTTTGACTTTTCTAAATTAGAGTTTTTTCTGTAACATATGTGAAATTGATCTAAAAATTTGAGTTTTTTGGTCGGAAATTTACTCCAAAATATTTTTCTGTTGTCTACAATGACGCCTTTGTAGGTGGAAGACTAAGACGAGATGTGAAATAAAAACCTTGATTGTATCTATAGATGCTAATTGTGCAGAATATTTTTACTTCCTGTTCTCTACTCCTCAGAGCAAGACTGTTAATCTAATACTAGCTAGTTAATAAGCAGGACTTTTAGCTCAGTTAGCTAACTCTGCATTTTGCAGCAGCCGCTGCAGAAGAAAAACTAATTGTGTTTGTGTTGCACATTGAAAGAGATTGGCGACTAAGAATATGTGGTGGGAGAGGAGCACCCCACTTCCTCTCCACTTTCTTAGCTTGTTTACTTTGAAAATAACATGATTAACCTAACAGTGAAGGGATTTTTCTATAAGCACTTGCCCAGGGCGACATTGGAAAGGTGGGCACTCAAGCACCAGATAAAAAAACTCCACATCAGTTTCCCCTTTAACAGGCATGTCTGAGAGTATTCATGAAGCTTCAAGGCTACAGATTGAGTTGCACCACACACATCAGTGTTTTTGGGTATGCTGCAGAACTAATATAAAAGTTTTAGCAATACGGTAATACTTGGCACCCATCACTCGTTTCTAAGGTAAGGGTAGCAGTTAGCAACAAGTCAATATTTACCAGTGTCTGTTAGATCAGCAGTAGGGTCTACTGGAGCATTTAACCCAGCTAGTTAATTGTTTACTTATTTAATTAAGGAATAGGTGAGTCGGCTGAATTCCTCTCCAGATGATTTATTTGAAGAATCAAAGCAGGTATATGATGCTCAGACAAGGACCAGTCCCGGGCAGGAAATGCCAATGTGTTGATAAACAATACCCTATTTTACACACTACAATGACGTCTCAACAAGAATACAATGGTGAGTCACTACATAGCATAACAGTTGTCTTGTCCTACATAGATACATCACTGATGCATTACAATCTATAAGATGACATAATTGGTCTGTGTCTAGAATAGCTACTCCATTGAATCCCCCAATTATCAATTAGGAGTATCTGGACACTGTCTTGACCGAGGGAACTGTACTCTTCTCTATTCATGCCTGCGTGTGAGAGAGTAAGAACAAATAAGCCGGCCAGAGCGCCTTATCTACAGAATGTCCTATCAGGTCTGACCCAGCTGGCTGTGTTTATCTAACACACTAGGTCACAGCTCATTTTCACATATTTCTATCCCCTAAAACTGGCACTTCAAAAATTATTCATATCCACAGGTATCCGCACCCCGCTCTTTGAATGACAGTTTTTCTTTCTCAGCATTAATTAGCAGTAGCTTGTAGGAAAGGACTTTTTTTTAACTGCCAAATGTTGAATATAACATATTTATGCAGCAGTTGTAAAGGTATAGTCTTTTTTTTTTTTAGATAAAAGGAATTATTTGTGCAATATGTTTGCTTATTTACAGTAATGTTAAAACTTTGCTGCTTTTGTTCAAGATTCTCATACTGTCAGAATTCCATAACTCATGCCTACTTCACTTTTTCTGACTGTTATGGAAGAACCATCATCTGTGTTGAGAAGTCCTATTAGGGAAATGACTATTTGAAATTGCCTTAGACCATTTGACACACTCACAGTATATAGAAAGGAGATACAAAATTCAAGCTAAGCTACACTGCAGCAACATTTTTTTTTTGAAAAGGTAGGAGGAAGCACAACTAAGGAGGAGAAAATTTATTTTCTTCATTTGGTTCCCTGGATGTCAATCCAGACAGTGAGGGTTTTAAAAGTAGCTGAGGACAACCTGCAGAGATCCTCGTCTGTATTAAACATGGGCGTATTCGCCTTGTGGTTAATGTCAAGTGTGGCTAAGGTACCTGGGTCTCCGAGGGGTTGCCGAGTGAGAGCACTGTTGATGTGATTAAAATGTTGGAGAACAGCCAGAGGGTGATGGCTGGCACAGATTCTGCTCTGTCACCTCCTCCTCCTTCATTTCACCCTCCATCCCTCTCCTCTCAGTGCCAGCTGTCAGTTATGTCAGTCAGTTTGCTAATGATGCTCCTATAGAGCTCAGAGCGCACTGATACATCTGTCATGCCCAAATATCTCTCTGTTCGCATGTAAACAGTCCTCAAATGGCCTAGTTTTGTATAATTCTGAGTTGTTTTTTTTACGCCGGGTTAAGAAAATGTATTATTCATAGACGCTCTCTATTCATTACACCACCACTGGTCAACATGCAAGAAAATGTTCACACTTAACTTCTTCCATGAGCCTCAGTGTTGGTGACAAAATAATACCCAGACAGAATATTTTAGCTTAGTACTTCTGGTTCCAGTCCATTAAAAGTGGGTACTGTCACCGGGGTGCTATTTTTCTTTTTCAGGAACGTTATCAGTCCTGTCAAACGTGCAAATCATATAGTTCACAGTCGAGCAGTGCCTACCCAACACCTTGACTGCTTAGATTTTAACCCGAATCTTCAAACTGCTTACTTAATGAAGAATTTCACAGGCAATTTACGCATCGTTACATCTGAAGCACCTATTTTTAAAGTTCTTGATATTCAGAACACCATTCAGGTATGACTCAACATACATGGAGAGAACCTTGGATGTTTTTTATTGTTTGTTTCGTTTTAAGTAAGTAACTGGTGTTTTCTGTCAGTAATTGCTAGTAAAGCTGTGAGATTAGCAGCTATAATCGCTTCTAAAAGAAGGAATAAAACAGACTAAACTGCAGGCGGCAAGAAAGTCACTGATGGATAATGTGGTCGATATGTACCGAAATCTGTCTTAAAGGTTAATCCTGAGGCAAAGCTCTAAAGGTGGATAGATTTAACATTTGTCTGTTTTTGAAGATGTCAGGGAGGAAACAATAGACTGGTTTCTAGGTGTGGGAATTTGAAGGCTCTCCATGATTTGATTGACTCAGAAGAGTACAGTTTGATTACTCATAGCCATAACAACCTTGACAGACCCACTACACACTCCTTTTATAGGTCAACGATAACAAAAAATGAAAATTAAATATCTCAGGCAAACACTGACCATCTTCACAAGATGAGTCCAGGATCTTTCAAAACAGGGGCGGGCTGGCCATGGGGAGGTCTTGGAGATTTTCCTGACTGGCCTCTGTTCTAGGCCGGTGGCCTGAACCTATTGTTTGTTTGTTTGTTGTTTTTAACCACAAAAGCAGCCAAGGTTAAGCCACTGTCATGACCCTGCTATGTGTCTGTTTGTGTATGTAAGGTAGGCACCTTCCATTATAGAAGATCTCTGTAAGTGCCACAGTGCCTAATACTTTGAGATATTCATAAAAATAATAACTTTTTCACCCATGACCCACCCGAAAAAAAGACCTTAACTCTTATCCACCTGCTGTTGTTTGGAGCTCACAACATGCTAGCCGCCTCCACATCCGAAAATTCGCAGTGGCATATGATTTATTGCTGTCTTTACATCACATGTAAGAGCTATCCTTTGTGCTTTTGATCCTCTCACTTTGTTTTGGTGGTGCTGTAGTGTGTGGGGATCAACGTGTCAGTGAATATCTTCGTAGCCAAAAGAACGCTCCTGGTTCTTGACAACTCTTGACGGTCATAGATCATTCGCAGTAAAAGTTGCAATGAACTTTGTAATTAGTTTTGTTTTTTTCATTGGGGAGCAGCTTTAGTATTACTAGCCTTTCTTTACCTTCTGGCAAAGAAGGTAGAGGCGACGCAGAAGAAACTCATTGAACAGTAGATGTCCTTTCATTGTTGACCCTCCATGTAGCATTAATTTAGACTAGGATATTTCCATCTAAGTAGGTTTTGCCCCAGGGTCTCCCCTCAATAATACGGGCCCAAAAAAACCTCCAAAGACCACTCTGACTTCCTTCGATGCAGAGAAGCATTGGCTCCAGGTTGAGCTCCTGAATGATGATCTGTCTTCTAAGCTTGAGGGAAAACACTAACCCCTGACCCGAAGGAAGCAGTCCACCTTTCTCTTATTTAGATCCATGGCTTTTGACTTGAACCACAAATCATAAAATCTTAGATATCACGTAGCCCAAAGCATGATGGAAGCCCATTTTTGATGCGTTTGTTTATGCAGAGGTAGGTAGAGTACCTAAAAATCATGCTCAAGTCCGCGTATCACTACCTAAATATATTTTACTCAAGTAAAAAGTAGCCGTCCAAGAAATTACTCAAGTAAGAGTAAAAAAGTGTTTAGTAAATAGGCTAGTAATGAGCATCTGATCATAACTGAAATCAAACAGACAAAAATACAAGTTTTGGTGCAAACTTAGGTTTTAAAGACTGAAAAGCAAAAAAAAAATGTGTACAAATAACATGATTACAAAATAAATTAAAGCAGAAGAAACACTTTTAAATAAATGTTTCTTCAATATAAAACTTGTTAACCTAATACTTTTAGGTTTTATATATAAAATAATATTTTATATAAACATATTTTTTTTTTATTTTTTTTTTAAATCATAACAGGGTACTTCAATTGACAATATATGGCGTTTAATGTACATTTACTTGATCTCCAAATGGCTCGACAGGCTCAACAGGTAAAAAAACATTACAGCAACAAAGCTTGTGTATGAACAAGAGATGTCTCCTCTTGAGATAAACTGTAGGCGTGTGTCTGTATCTCATGCAAAAGTAATTTACTTCCAAAAAGTTACTCAAGTAAATGTAACTGAGTAAATGTAAACTAGTCACTAGGGCTGGGCGATATGGCCTAAAAATAAAATCTCAGATTTATTCACACCAAATCCGATTTCCAATTTTAATCCAGTTTTTTCTTTCTCCCTTTACTTTCCTAAACAGAAATGACAAATGACAATCTATTTTTTTAAACTCTTATTTTAACATCTCATTTGGGAGTCTACCTGAATTCAAAGTTTTGTGCAAAGTTGGTAGCACATACCTGGCGTCCAAAGTTTTCAGTAGGTAAATAAAGCCAGGCTTTTCCACTGTATAAACAGGCACCATATCTTCGGCAATATAAATTGTGATGGCATCTGTGATTGTTTTCCACTGGACACCCGTCTTATCATAAGGGACACAGTGTGAAAATGATTCCCCTATGGTGGCTTGTCTTTTGGCGGTGTTTTGTGAACTGCTGCTTGCTTGAGCATTTCGTAGAGAGCAGCACTTCTCCCACTCGACGGAGTGCCTCTGTTTCAGGTGTTGAAATAAATTTGGCGTACTCCCACCTTTGGTAGCAACAGCCTTCAAACTGATTTTGCAGCGTGCTCTTTGTTGCTCCAAGTCTGAAGTCGCAAAATCAAACCAGTTCCATATAATTGAAGAAACTGTCCCTTTTCGAATTAATCGATAAAATCGACTTATCGCCCAGCCCTACTAGTCACTACTCACCTTTCCTTGCACGTAGCCTCTACTGTTGCAAATGTTACTATGATGGAGGGCCACAGACCTGCGACTTATATGGAAAGCCGTTTGAGCATTTATTAGATATCTTTGAAATCCAACTTTAAGTCCATGTACTAGTACACACTTCTTCCTCACTAGTAAGACAATTTGGCAGACTAGTATAACGACTAGGGTGCACTAGTATAACGGCTGTGTCTTACTTGTCACGTTTTTTCCACTACTAGTGCCACTTTTGGACTACTATTATGCAATCAAACCTTACTAGTAAACTACTGTGCAGCACTAGTGACACTACTAGACCCACCTAGTAGGCATGTGTCATGCACAAGTAGTCTCCTGGACCCTACTAGTAGAGCAAAAATACTAGTAACGCATTTTGACCTCACTAGAGGTACTGGTAAGAGACAAAATGTCCACTAGTGTACTAGTGGGGTGGTTTTTTTCTTACTAGTACTACTAGTAACAACGAAGATGCTCACTAGTAGTACCAGTGAAAGCTAAAATATCCACTAGTGGTACTAGTGATGTGTTTTACCTTACTAGTAAAACTAGTAAAGCCAAACAGTCTACTAGTAGCACTAGTAAAACTTTTATCATATTAATAGTACTGCAAGAAAAGGCCAACATGTCTACTAGTGCTACTAGTGAGGCATGCTTTACCTTACTAGTACTACTAGTAAGGGCCAAAATGTGCACTAGTAGCACTAGTAAGTGGCAAAATATCCACTAGTAGCACAAGTAGTACTAGTGACATCAAAAATGCTCACTAGTGTTGCTAGTGGCAAGGTTTTGTTTTTTACTAGTGTAACTAGTAGAAGAAAGTTTGTCTCACTAGTGAGCTTCTGAATGTCACATGTAAAGGCTTTGGCTGTACTAGTCCGCATCTGGCCATCACTAGTTCTCAACTAGTTTGCCACTTGTATGCAATTACACACTACTAGTGCGTGACTACACACTACTAGTACAACATTTCTGTAACATGTGAGATATTTCTGCACACTAGTAGGACAACTTTGGCATACTAGTAGGACAACTACATCTTACTAGTGAGGCAAAACTTTGCACTAGTTGACATCTGTATGCTACTAGTACTACTAATGCAGCACTAGATGTTAACTAGTAGAAATGTATGATGTCACTAGTAGCCCTAGTGGTACAGAATTGTCAACTAGTGCACAGTTTTGCCTCACTAGTAAGATGTAGCTGTCTTACTAGTATGCCAAAGTTATCCTACCAGTGTGCAGAAATGTCTCACATGTTACAGAAATGTTGCACTAGTAGTGTGTAGTCACACACTAGTAGTGTGTAATTGCATACCAGTGGCGTGCTAGTTGTGAACTAGTGATGCACAGATGAGCACTAGTACAGCCAAAGCCTTTACATGTGACGTTCAGAAGCTCACGAGTGAGACAAACTTTCTTCTACTAGTCACACTAGTAAAAAACAAAACCGTGCCACTAGTAACACTAGTGAACATTTTTGATCTCACTAGTACTACTAGTAAGGTGTAAAAGGTCCCTACCTGTGCTACTAGTGGATGTTTTGCCACTTACTAGTGCTACTGGTAAAAATTTTGGCCCTTACTAGTGGTACTAGTAGACATGTTGCCCTCTTCTAGTGGTACTAGTGAGATCAAAAAAGTCTCACTAGTGCTACTAGTAGACTTTTTGGCTTTTACTAGTGGTACTAGTAAAACCATAATATTGTGTGTTACTAGCCTTTACTAGTTAACATGTAAGTTGCAACATGCAGCCACTAGTGTTACTAGTAGGACTAGTGGAGTGCATGCAAATGAAGAAGGTGGGACATTGATTTTGATTGGTGGATGTTCAAACTGTGTGCTTAAAGCCTTAAAGTGGCCACTCTGGATACTAAAGTGTTTAAAAGCAGTCATACTGAAAGATGTGCCAACTTTTTTTGGTAACTTAATCAGAACTATTTTATTCAGATATACCCATAAAATAGCCCATGTGGCATTCTTGACATTTTAGTGGCTAAGATATGCACAGAATTACTAATGTAATAGTTTGTGTCGTTCCCTCCATAGTACCTCATTTCTTATTTTTCTGGTTAATAACAGTATATTATTGTCATTTGTAGTGCTATGTTTTCAAGTTTTTTAAAGCTGTCAATGTGAGAAAATAAGACAGCTAGTTGTTGCCAGCTTTATTAGTCATTTTGGGATTAAGACAGCGTGTAGTGTTATGGCAACATGGCCTGGCTGTATACAGTACCTGCTAATGTTAGCTTAGCAGCCACTAGTGGCACTGGTGGACACTTAGTGGCCACTAGTACCACTAGTAGGCACATAACGGCCACTAGTAGCACTAGTGGTGCAAAGCTTAGAGGACACAAGTAGCACTAGTGGGCATTTTGAGGCCACTAGTAGGACTAGTGGGCACTTAACGGCCACTAGTAGCACTAGTAGGCATTTAGAGGCCACTAGTAGCACTAGTAGGCATTTAGAGGCCACTAGTAGCACTAAGCTTAGAAGCCACTAGTAGCAAAAGTGGGCATTTAGAGGCCACTAGTGCTACTAGTGGCCGCTATGTGCCTACTAGTGGTACTAGTGGCCGTTTAGTGCCCACTAGTTCTACTAGTAGCCTCAAAATGCCCACTAGTGGTACTAGTGGCTGTTAAGTGCCCACTAGTGCTACTAGTTGCTTCTAAGCTTAGTGCTACTAGTGCTACTAGTGGCCGCTATGTGCCTACTAGTGGTACTAGTGGCCGTTTAGTGCCCACTAGTTCTACTAGTGGCCTCAAAATGCCCACTAGTGGTACTAGTGGCTGTTAAGTGCCCACTAGTGCTACTAGTGGCCGCTATGTGCCTACTAGTGGTACTAGTGGCCGTTTAGTGCCCACTAGTTCTACTAGTGGCCTCAAAATGCCCACTAGTGGTACTAGTGGCTGTTAAGTGCCCACTAGTGCTACTAGTGGCTTCTAAGCTTAGTGCTACTAGTGCTACTATTGGCCGCTATGTGCCTTCTAGTGGTACTAGTGGCCGTTTAGTGCCCACTAGTTCTACTAGTGGCCTCAAAATGCCCACTAGTGGTACTAGTGGCTGTTAAGTGCCCACTAGTGCTACTAGTGGCTTCTAAGCTTAGTGCTACTAGTGGCCGCTATGTGGCTACTAGTGATACTAGTGGCCGTTAAGTGCCCACTAGTTCTACTAGTGGCCTCAAAATGCCCACTAGTGCTATTAGTTGCCGTTAAGTGCTACTAGTGGGCGTTTAGAGGCCACTAGTGGGCACCAAAATCAAATGACATCATGTTTCCAAAAGAGTATTTTAAGTGTTCAGGACAGTTAATAATTATGAAGCATAGGCATACACTTGAATCTGAATGTCAAATTCAATATATAATAAACAAACAACCATTGTAGGTAAGGTAAGACTACCAGTTACAATTAAATTTTTCTCTCTCCCAACCAGCACTAGCTGTTATTTGCTGTCGCAGCTTAAACTTCCTCATGATGAGAAAGAGATGCCTATAACATAATCATTCATCATTTTCCTCTCAGAGATATATTAGTATGACTTAATTCATCATCTATATACAATAGTTATTTTTAATTATATTATTAATTATCATTATTGTTATTGCCAACAACAACAGTGAAAGTTCATCAGGCTTTATAGGGTAAAATTTTGGCTGAGTGCAATTCTTTCTGAAGAGCCAATAGCAAGAAGTTTCAGTGCATGCTGTCCACACCTCCTCATTAGTATTTTATTGAATTAATTCGAGTAGTGCTACTAGTGGACAGTTGGACCCTTACTTGTACTACTAGTGGACATTTTTGCCTTCACTAGTAGCACTCGTGAGATCCTAAATACCCCAACTAGTGCTACTAGTGGTTGCTCTGGCCCTTACAAGTAGTACTAGTGGGATTCGTTTAAGCTTACTAGTACTACTAGTAAAACCCAAAATGTCCACTAGAACTACTAGTGGACATTTTGGCTTTCACTAGTACTACTAGTGTGCATCCTCGCTGTTACTAGTAGTACTAGTAAGGGAAAACACACCCCACTAGTACTACTAGTGTTCATTTTGTCTCTTACCAGTACCTCTAGTGAGGTCAAAAATGCCTTACTAGTGCTACTAGTGGGCATTTATGCGCTACTAGTAGGCTCCAGGAGACTACTAGTGCGTGACATATGCCTACTAGTTGGGTCTAGTAGTGTCACTAGTGCTGCACAGTAGTTTACTAGTAAGGTTTGATTGCATAATAGTAGTCCAAAAGTGGCACTAGTAGTGGAAAAACGTGACAAGTAAGACACAGCCGTTATACTAGTGCACCCTAGTCGTTATACTAGTGTGCCAAATTGTCTTACTAGTGAGGATGAAGTGTGTACTAGTACATGGATTTAAAGTTGGATATCAAAGATATCTAATACATGCTCAAAAGGCTTTCCATAGACTCACTCTCACTGTTTTTTTATTTATTTATTAGTCGTGAATAATGTGAACCGGGCTTGAGGCTCCCCCTGACTCCTTCAAACATACTACTTCTCATTGTGCCTAAACAACTCAATCTCTGTCTTGTCTAACTATAAACCTTTTCTCCACAAAACCATTTTTCTTGTATATGTGGGCAAGAGCAAATTTCAATCAAACTCAAAAGTGTTAATGGCACTTCTTTACTGTTCAGGACCTTCTTGGTCCATTGTGATTGGGGGAAAATGCCATTGATTTCAGGAAATATACTGTAAATTCAAACTAATCTGTTATAACATATTAAAAAATCCTTAAAGCTGTAGTTTGTAAAATCATTAGAATAGTTAAACAAAATCGCTAATCACGCAAAATTAGCGACTTTCATGCTGATAATGTGTATATTATAGAAGCAATGGCAAAGTAAGGCGCAAAATTATTCAAACCCTTTACATATTTAGGCTTGAAGTGGTTTTCTTTTTAAGTTCACCAACATCTTTCTTCATTTTAGAGCGGCCAAGCCAGACACAGAATCTATGGAGGTGATTAGGGCGATGGAAAGGCGACCTTCCAACTCAAACAATTGTGGCGGGTCACCAAAGAAAAATGTAACACTGTATATACATTTTGACATGCCATTTTTAAAATTAAAAGCAAAAGCTTTTTTTTTCTTCTTTTTTTTACTAAATTGATAATCTTTGTACATTTTATTATCATTTGAGCAGCATGTCTCATTTCCTATCAGAAACAAACTTGTTGAACAAAAATGATTTAAAATGTACATCTGCCAGGAGTATGAATAATTTTGGGCATAACTGCATGGTTAACAATGTATATAAATACAATCCTGTGAAACTAGAGACAGTGGAGCTGACCTATGTTGTGATGCTTAGAGGATGCGAGACTGAATGACTGCATCAGTGTAAATGATCGTCAGCTTGTTTTTATCACCATTTATTTCCAATGTCAATGCGTCAGCGGCCACCTGATGCCAATGATTAGATCTCCAGTTGATTAATTTAAAATGGTAAACAAGCAGTTTCACTGGAACTGCTTAGCAGGTGTTTGTTATCATGAGCTAATAGATGCCCGGCAGCCAGTCTGAATGGGATATTCACCCAGACTGTCATTTAAATGGGTGTTAACAGCCTTCATTTGGTCATAAACCTGATAAATCCTGTTGGTATTTATGCTGCAGTAAAATACCTGAGTACTATTAAGATCTCATCAAGAACCATTGAACAAATTATATAATGAATGTTTAATTTAAATTGGAATTCCTTTAAATTATAAATTTAATTTAATGCTGAACCAAAAGCAGAATCTTTGCAGAAAAAGATTCAGCCTAAACCTACGGACAAAATATGTGTGTCACTCTTTTTAAATCTGTTTTATCGTCTTACCTCTGAGAAAGAAGATGCCAGGCTGTGCAGAACAACCTCAAACAACTCTTCTGGACATGGAGCTATAGCATAAACACCCCATCCACACTACTGTATTGCACACATGGGAATACATTTTTCATTCACAAATTATTTCACAACCAATAACTTGTAAGAATTTGTCAATATTTAGAGTTTCTTTACATCAAGCTCAACAGCAAACTAACAACGAAAGCTGAGTTACGTTCCACATAAAAATCTGCAAATACTGAACCATGAATTGGGGCGGGGTCCACTGTATGTCCAAATGAAACATTATGTTTAGGTTCTCTCTGGCTCCATGCCAGTTCACCCATTTGCCAAATTATATCCCCATTTTGAACAGACTCATTGCATTTTATCCATTTCTCCTGCACTTTCAGTCTTGTAAACAATTTAACCCTGTGTTTTTAAATCAACTTGTTTCATTGTGGATACATAATTTCATTAAACCTGGAGATAAAGCATAAAAAAAATGATCAAATCTAACACCACTGATTCTGATCCCTCTTTGGACCAGTCAACCACTATGAAGTCTCACTGTTTAGGACCACTTATCAAACAGAAACTACTGTAATTTAACCTCCTGCTTGTAGATATTATTCACTGGAGTCGTAAAACCACATTTCCTTACAGTAGACGGTGAAACACAAAGGTGCTTTTAAATCATCAGTTGCTTGAAACTTTTGGTAACTTGCGATTGAACCCATAAAAACACAAAAACAATTCACGCTGCAAATAAAAACAGTAATACTACGATATTTTTTAACTTCCAGAAAACAAAAAAAGACAAAGACTGAATGGTTGTAACTGTAGAAGAAAGATGAAACAGGGTTTTCTAATGTGCATTGCTTCAGTTCATAACATCCCATTTGTTTGGGAAGCTTTTTGTTTTGTTCTGGAGCTTCTTTTGATTTTTAGAATTAGTATTTGTGGTTCTCTGTGCACATTAACACATATTTTCTTCTTTCTGGTAAAATCAGACAACCTCTAAAATGCAGATGTGCATTGTTGTGAGCTTTAGGGTTTATTTTTATTTGTACCAGTTGATGTTAGTAAACACTGAATTTCCTAAAGTCTAAAATATTTCTCAATTCTTTTTGTCCCATTTCATCCTCAGCCATACCTTCACCCCTTTACCAGAGGTCAGCAGCATTAGCGTTTGAATTTTAGGGCCAAGTTATTCGTTTGACCTTGCCACCTGTCAGTATACAGTGCTTTTCTCCTGGGTCTGCCATTTGAGACTCATGTTATGCTCCCAGGGGCCGTAGGGTAAAGGTGATACCCTTTCGAATACTTTTTACCACATACTGTGGATCGTGTGTGCATGAATATACATATGTATATGAGCGCTGCACTTCTGCATCGCTGCTGGGAATGATGAATGGCTGCCAGGTGTAGATTTACACCTCTGACATTGGAAAGGAAAAAGTTAAGAGTCTGTGGTGACTCACTGATGTAGCCTCTGTCAGACTTTAACTGCAAAAAAATCTCCAAAGGCCCAAATGGATCAGGTCTTGGGCTCAGAATGGAGGAAATGGAGATGAAGCCTAATTTCCGTCATACCAGAGGTGGGACTGTGGAGGAGGAGAGGAGGGGGGCAATGAGCCGACTCCGCTTCCCCTCTGCGGTCCTGGGGCAACAGAGCCAGCTTACGGAGGAGCAGCCCTGTGTGCCTGTCAGCCTGAGTCAACATCAAACCCCTCTCCCCTCTCTGCTTCTCTGCTGCTCGCTGAGGTCACACACACAAGTGCAGATTTGGTGTGTATGAATAAATTTGGCCCGAGGTGGTGTCAGAGGTGTGTGACTCAGACCCTTTCAGTAACCGAGAACTTCAGCTTCACGTCACTGCCGAGATGTGTCGCAGTCAAGGAGGGGAAATAAACAAGAAATAGACGCTGATGCACGCTGTCATCATCAGGCCTGTTTCTCTAAATCTTCCTGGTCTCAGTTGTGCTCATGTTGTGACTCCCTGCCTCCAGTACTCCCTCACATCATCACATAAATCCATTTTATTCTCCGGAAAAGAGGAGAATAACCTCTGTCTTGACTATTTGCACCAGAAATGTTAATGAAAACCACCAGATATGATCAGAATAGAAGGGTTGCGTTTGTCAAAGGCTGGTCAGCTTTAAAGCTCAAGTTTCATCATGCCTGAGGGGCTTCAGAGGCTGTGCAAAAGTTTCAAACCACCCCTCCCTTTCTCTTATTTTCCTTCACGAGGATCCGGAGTCTGTTCTAATCTTGTAAAATAGATTAAAACAGCAGCTCTTCAGGCTTTCTGAAGGTCTTGGAATGATATTCTCTTGACGTTTTGCAGATTTTTTTTTTTTTTTCTCCTGTCCAATCCTTAAACCTCTCTACAACAACAGTATTGTTCCATATGAACTTAAACGTGTTGAACGTTGACAACTGGATGAGAAGCATTGGCCAAAAAATCCCTATCCTTTAGACACTTTAGACACTTTAGTGTCTCTAAAGGATAGGGATTTTGAGTAACTTGAAGAACAAAATACAACAGAAACGAAATATGCAATTATGTGAAAATTAAAAACTGCACTCTACTTTTCTGGGGTTTTATGTGTCAGGACATATATAAAAGAGTTTGTTACCAGGTCCTAAAGTGATTCAATCTGACCTGAACTGTAGTTTAGAGAAAACGGTAGTGACTTATAGTGGATGTTTTCCGTCTGGCTTCTTCCGATTTACATCGTTGTGGGGGAATATTAACCCACTCTTCCTTAAACTAGTGATCTGGTTCTTTGGGTTTGCAGGATATGCATCTCTTAAGGCTACACCACAGCATCTAAATCCAGTTACGGTCAATGCGGCACCTCAGTTTTTTTTCTGTCTTGTAATTCTGTTGTATATTTCCTGCTTTTTGATCAGAATCCTGTAAATGACCCAGTTTGGACCAAGCTTAAGCAGACACAATAAGCAAAAAAGTAACCGATACCGATAAGTTCCAATATTACGTTTTAATGTCAACATCGGTCAATAATAATGGCCGATATCTGACATCCCTAGATTTAACTAAAGAAATAGTAATACGTATAGGTTTTCTGATTGGCTTTGGTAAGAAAACAATAAAATTTGTTCTTTGGTAGACCAAAACAAAACCGGTTCATTCCTTGAATTTTGGAGCTTTCTATAAGTGAAGGATTCATTGAGTTAAAACCAAGAAACTTAACAAATGACAAAAAACTGGACAAAATATGCAAATTCCCCCAAATAAATCTTGAGAAGCCCTTCAGAAGGCTCAGCTGTTGTTCAAGACCACTTTAAAAGTGGAAGCAAAATATAAGAAATGAGAGACAACTCAAGGTTTTTTGCACAGTACAAAATATGCTGCTAATTAGGTAAACAGGTTTGTAGTTAAATTCTCAGCCTTTAAAGTATTTTATCCCAGCAACAAAAAGCCAGTTGGACTTTTTTTTTCTTTTTTTTATCAGCAACTCTGCGCCACAGCAAGCTTTTGCATGGAGTAAATTCACACTGACACAGCATCTATAAATAGTCACGCTCACCCACTCTGTCTCATTCTGCCTCCCTTGTTTTCCTTTTTTTTCTCTCTCTCTCTAACTTACTCCTGTGTCCTCGTGTGACCAAACAGGGACTTGTTCTCCACAAAATTCAATTTGCAGTCTAATTCCAAATCAAAAAAGCTCCTTCAGAGCTCGGCGTCTGCTGAGCATGACACAAACAAGCAAGGACACAGTCTGAGCATGGCCCCCTTACAGGCTTATTATAGCTTTGCCCTGAAGTAACAGAATTGTCCTTAATTGGCGCGTTGTCCTAATTGACTTTAGCTAATTCCTGGATTAGATTATTGTTACCTTCTCTAATTGAACCATAACTTTCATGTGTTTTTTCCTGGCTGGTTGCTCTGTGAGTAATTGGTGCTGAGCGCAGCCATTAAAGGGTTCCTGTTTAGAAGTTTAAGGGTTTTGCCCCATCACATTCAGTTATGCACAGCATCTATACAGAAAACACAACCAATTAAAGAGAACGTGGCACAGAAAACAGCAATACAACAGTATTGGAATGTAGCTGGCTGTGGTGCTGGTCCAGCATTTTGAAATGTAAGATATTTATTTTAAAAAAAATGTAAAAATGTATATACAAAACCACAATCATTTTGCAACAATCACTGATCCTCTGCAAAAATCACTGACTTGATACTGTACAATTGGACTTCCTTCCCTAAATAACTTTGTTCCAGATGGCATTATATCAGTGGTTCCCAAATTATTTCTGCTGGGCCCTCCTTTGGTTTATAAGAAAATGTTCACGCCTCCCCCCAGTGTAATTATTACTTTTTTATAATTTATTATTTTATTCTTTATTAGTTTTACTGTGTAGTATGATATAACATTGTTTCAATACATTTTGAATGCCTCTCTGTGCACAATTGTTTTAAAACAAAGAACTCTGAGAGGGGAAGAAAGTAAAGGTTGATTTACAAAACTGAGGTCATCAATCATCACAACTTTTCAGTAACTGGTTTGAGCCTGCTGTGATGTCAATTTATCTGCCAGGTGGAGGTGTGTGTTTGTGCCCTGCCTCACTGAATTTGGTTATTTGAACATTGGTTTCAGAAACATGCCACTCTATGAAAGTTTCATTCCAAACTTGTTACAGTAAAATTTGTGGCCAAGATCACTGCCCTCTTCCTTCAAAAAGATGCTTATCTCATCTCGCAGACCCTGGACATCACCTTCCCACATCACTGTTATCGGGACTCGCTCTAAAACCGAACACCTGTCTGTCGGAGCCCATTTTCTCTTACAATTCCGCAAAAATTGGTGCTTTGACCGTTTGTGTTTTTATGTAGTTGACTGTGCTGAAAATATCGATCATTACATCATTCAGCTCGGGACTCGGCTCTTTAATGCGTGTCGGTGTATAATGCAGCGCATGGAGACGCATTTCATGCACGCCTGCAGCCCTCCTAGTTTCCCAGCCATAAGACAGGCCCATTTTCAGGGCCATTTCAGCAACCAACACAGTACCAGTCTGTACTGGTGTACTCCAAATGGCCCGATCAAGTCGCTCAGTGGGAGCTGTGGTTAAGTCGCGCTGATTGGTTGTAATTCAGAGGGAAATGAGCAGATGTTGCCAAACAACCAAATAAGAAGAGTTAATGGCAAATCAGTTTATAACAAAAGCAAACAGAAATGCAGTAACAAGTTCTGATTCTTCTTTGTCGATCTCTTGTTATTTCTGCTGCTGTTGGGCGCCTTTGGGCTCTGGTCAGTGACACAACTCGCTGCTGAAACTGTCGTGATACGTGGCTGTCTAGCTGATTCCTTAAACGCCTGATTGTGTATGGAGACACACTGAGAGGAGCGGGTGGAGAGATTACCCCGTGAAAAAAAAGATCTGGTTAAATTACCCTGAAGTTCCGATAGCAGAAAAGCGCCTATAGTCGTTGCCCTATCTGTGCAGAGCTATACAAAGTCCCTGTATGTCCGTTGACATCTCAAAAATGTGCATATTGGACAGAGGAAAAACCCATAGCTTGCTGGCCTCTGTTATGAATCATAGATGGAACCATGTCCATAGTGCAGGTAACTATGTAATCATCCGCAGTTGTATGATTATCCTATGATTTGCCAAGGTGGACAGATGTGGTTTTTCACATTTTCAAAACTTTATATATGAGCTCAGTTGAGCATTTGCAGGTGTTTAGTGTAACTAAACCAAAGCCAAGATATGCTTTGTCATATTTTATACTCTTTGGGTGGAAAGGAAGTTGGTTTAGAAGCTTATTTGGCTATGTTTTATCTTCTGCTTTGCATTTATATGGGAGCCTGGTCAAAAACCTGTCACTTATATTAGCTTTAAAATATTATCCATTCATACCGCGCCCCCCCTGAAATGACTCTGCCCCCCTGCGGGGGCGCGTCCCTTACTTTGGAACCACTACATTATATGATCGACTGACTCTGATTTAGTTTAAAGGGTTGGTAATGAAACAATAGATTGTGAACAATTGGATTATCCTATGATCTGCCAAGGGGGACAGATTGTGTGATTGTCCACAAGGCATATTCTATGCATTGCAGTTATGTGCTGTCATTTCCTTTTCCAAGTAAGAATAGGAGGGAGGGAGAATAGGCACAAGCAGAGATGGACTGGGACAAAAATTCAAATTCCTGGCATTTTCTGTCCAGACCAGCCCACTACATTATCAGCCGTCACAACATAAAAGTCCACAAATCTTGTAGCATCTCCTCTCATATTATTATTTACTATTTTTATCATTTTAGTGCGGGTGTGACAGCAGATTTGGCATTTTATTTTCCATCTCACTGTTAACGGTTGCCTGTTAACGCGAAGCAGTCTAAACAAAAAGCCCCCAAAAAAGAAAAAGTTAAAAGAAAAAGGTCCAATACTTACAGTTTTTTGATTTATGAAGTAATGAAATTAAATAAACCTATTTCCCCCTATAAAAAGTTGTTGTATAACATATATGATTAGAAAATTTAAGAAAAATTAAATCTGTCTCTCACCAATTTTGAGATGATACGTTTACAAATATATGCAAATTAGCTAATTTTTAACCAGGTTACACCTCATTTGCATATCAAAACTACATTTATATCAAAACTTCTACTACAAAAGATGTTTGTTTTAATACTAGGATTAAGTTTGTCAAGTTTCATGAAGGTATCTTGAAGCTAACTTTTTTCCCTATTCACCTGTAGTGTTTCCCCTTGATGTTTACTGTTGCTATGCCGTTACTGAACAATAATAATCGAAAGTATCACAATTTGGCATATTTAACAAAATCAGTCGCAACTACTAACAGTCAGCCCTTCAACTCTGGGCTAATATGTTATCACAAGTATTCAGTTATTAAGGTCACATCGCAGTCAATGTAAAACCGTTGTATATTTTATTTTGGACATTTCTCAAAATGTAGCCGAGCCAACTCCACGCTAACGTTACTTACCATGGATGTCTTCACTTGCGCCTCGCGCAGCAGCACCTGCTGCTGGGGTGGTGACCCCGGCACCAAATAGGTCTGTCAACCTTAAACATTTAGCAGCTTCCACCTCCAGAGAGTTCAGCTTTTTGAGCCGCACTTTTTCAGCACCACCGGGGCGTTTCTTACCCTTCTCCATTTTCAGCTCAGCAACATCCCGTCCCACCATTCCGGCCCATGTCATGAGGTTCCGCCCACCCTGGTTTGTGTTGTGATTGACCGCACTGTCATGGCTCTCATAGGCTGTCAGCCCATGATTGATTGACGATGACAAACATAGACCAATAATATCTGTCGATCCTGGCAACACACTGCTGGCCCGCTGTAGCCAATTGGCCAGCCCAATTGGAGGGAATTTGGAAAGAGGAAAAAAAACAAACAAACAAAAAACAGCAGACCGGCCCACATTGGGTCAATGGCCCACCCGGATGATGCCCGGTATGCCAGATGGCCAGTCCACCCCTGAGCACAAGGAACGCACCATGCCTAAATGCTACCGGGTCTCATTAACAACTAAACTTACTTAAACCTAAACTTAGCCTACTTAAACATACTTAATTTCCCTCTTTGATCAATAACATATTTATGAATTTAAATTTGTTAAACTCACCAGTGTGGACTGAGGGATGAGGGACTCAGAGCTAGCTATTGTAGTATCTTTAAGTTGTTTCTTTGTATTGTGTGTGAAACCGCAGGTGATCAGCAGCACAGGAGCACAACAAGGGACGCTACTCTCACCATTCCTTTTTACTCTGTACATGTCAGACTTCCAGTACAAGTCAGAAAACTGTCATCTGCAGAAATACTCAGATGACTCTGCAGTCGTCGGGTGTATCAAGAGATGGACAAGAAGCTGAATACAGAGAGCCGGTGGACCGCTTTGTGGCATGGTGTGGAAACAATCGTCTTACCGAAAATGTGAACAAAACAAAGGAGATGATTGTAGATTTCAGAAGAAAGAGGATTAAGTCAAACACTTTTTGCATCATGGCAAAAGAAGTGGAGGTGGTCGAGGAGTATAAAAACCGACTGGACAAACTGGACTGAAGACTGAACAGTGAAACCGTCTACAAGAAGGGACAGAGCAAAGTGTACTTCTTGAGGAAACTCAGGTCCTTCAAGGTTACAGCAAGATGCTTCATATCTTCTACAAGTCTGTTGTGGAGCCTCCAAGACTGTAGAACCACTGGAGATGATGGAGGGAATTTGGCGGTCAGTGGCGGTTTTGCACCAATAGGATTTATAATAAAGAACATTATGAACAGCTCTGAGCATCCTCTTCATGAGACTAATATACAACAAAATTTCTTCAGCTAGAGGCTTCTTTAGTTTCACTGTAACACAGGCCGCTACAGGAGATCCTTCCTGCCCACAGCCACCAGGATCAACAATAACACCTACTTGAAGAATTGAATAGTATGAGCTACAACACCTAGTTTCCATCTGGGATCAAGAAAGTATTTTTGAATTGAATAAGTGAACCCGTCAAACAGGAAAGTTGTGGCTTGCTTTACATCACTGTATCTGAAGATTTGCATTGCACTTGGTGATGTAAGGCCTGAATGCAGTCTGGCACTTACTTAGCTGTGTAATAAAAGGTTGGATATTTCATGAATTGTCTTATTTCACCAACATTTGTGGTGCTTGATTTGACACACCTGTGACTATGGATATGATTGAAGCACCTGAATATAATGATCTGCAGGGTAGACCTATCTTTACAGTATTCAAATTTTTTTGAATTCCTGACTTCGTGGGTTTTATGAGCTGGAAGCTCATAAGTTTAAGTTGTGGGACCTGAATCTATAATCTATAGAAGTTTAACGTTTTGAATGAAATTAGGGAAAGACATAAACTTTTCCATGAAATTCTAATTTTTTGGTGGAAAGCAAAGATTCTTGTGATTCCAGTGATGTATGCCAATCAAGGATACAATCAAACCTATAGACACAGTAAACGCTTTTGTCAAATCACTCAGATGGAAAAATAATGTGCAACTCACGTTCAAAGCCACATATCATTAACAGAATGGAACCATATCGAACAAAATTGTCATTTTACGTTAACAAGGGTCCAGTTAATGTCCTCAAGTAAAATAACTAGTCGACAACAAGTCTTACATCTACAATACAACATAATCTACTGCTCAAAACCTTGATCATTCCCTTCCTGTGTATATTTCTCACAGTTATCATCGTAACTACTATTAGCATGCTCATATTACCCTAATAATAATAAGCTTTTCTTTGTAATGTTTATTAGCGGCTGGAAAAACAACAAATTGGTGCAAAACCGCCACTGACTGGTAGAAAGTCTCTCCAGGTTGGACTTGCCTCTCTAAGACTGGTGATGTACAGTATTGGCATCGTCCCAGCTCATGCTAGCTTTGCTCTTGTTTTTGGTTTAGCACCAATGTATGTTGAAGATCTGTTGTCACTACACCAAGCCCCCAGACCATTCAGGTCTTCAAAGTCTAGTTAAGTTGCCAACTCCCTGAAAAATAAATAAGGGATACCTCGCTGGCAGGGCCGGCCAACCCGTTTTTTAACTATTTGACTTGAACTTGATTTAAGAAGATGCAAATTTTTGTGATATGAACACATGGAAAACTAATTATTATTTAGCAACTTATTTGTAGTGCAAAATAACAAAATTAACATAATAAAATAAGTATCTTTCTTAAACAGAAACCTGTCCTGCTTAACTTTTTAGAATTAAAAAAATCTTTCTTTAACAGACTCTGTCCTTATTTATCTATTCATTGTAATCATCACTTGTTATTGTTTATTACACAAAAAAATAATATTATGACATTTTTGGCCATACAATGCTGATATTCATTGCACATGCCCATATATACCCTAACCAGAGGGATTAAAAACCTGTCCTGGTGGACAACAAATTGGTCGAGGGTTACCTGAATTTTCTTGTCCCTCGTGTTTTTCATGTACCCACCACTAGAAGCATGCTGCTTGAGGTCAGTCAGTCCACCATGGGCTATGGAAAAAGTGCGCCGGCACATAGTGGTGTGCTCTATAGGTGTTGTTGCGCACTTTTTTCCGCCAGGTGTTTCCCTTTTCCCATTCCTCCCTGTATCTTTGCAGCCTTTTTTGTTTGTTTTTTTCCAGAGGAGTACAAGCATTGCTGATTGAATGTGTACTATCGTCCGAGACCTGTAAAGCACTGTCGGCGTCTGTGTCACTGTCACCCATGCTGCTTTGTTATCGTCGTCTGTTGTCTTCCGGTATCTTCTTCACAAGCAACCGTACCTTGACCAATGAGATAAGTGGGATTCTGTATTGTCATACTGAAGCCCCTTTCAAACAGGCAGTGAAAAAATTTTCCGGACTTTGTCTGTTTTGCTTTTGTGTCTGAAAGCAATCTTCTGGACTTTGTCCGGATACCCTTTGCCGGTAATTTTACGGATGAAGACCTAGTAACAAAAGCGGACTTTTCGCGGTATGGGGTTAGAATTCAGATTATCAGGTAATGTTCCGCGAAAGCTGCAGGGGTGTGAGGCGGTGGGGAAAAGGGGAGGGGGGCATGGAACGCTGTGAGCGCACACTTTGATGACTTATAAATGTCACTATTTTCCTTTCAGCTTCTTCATCAATGTCTCTTAAGCGTTTCCATGTGCGCAAAATTGCACACATCACAAAGACGAGCCCTGCGAGTAGATCTGCGGTTTCATCTACCATCTTTGCAAGAATCCCTTTGTTTGGGGAAATGACGTACACCTGCCGCACTAAGTTTACGTAATATCTACATACAAACCCCCCACCCCCCAGACATTCATTAGGATCCTCTGGTACATTTCTTGCTGTGTGAAAGCAGCCAAAAGGCAATGTTCCGGAAAAAAGTGGTGTGTTTGAAAACACAACTTGAGTGTAAGTGTGCTGTCAGCTCATTGTTTACAGAGCAGGAGAGGGCCTGGGAATAAATTTACTTTATGTTTTCATGCATAGCGTTAATTCCATTAACATTTTACATACTACTTTTGATTCTTACGGTAACACGGGACGAAGTGCGTCCCTTTTCAGCTCAATACGGGATGCGTACTTTTGTTTCTAAATACGGGACGATTCCGTTTTTCAAGGGACGGTTGGCAACCCTAAACTCTAGTCTACTAATCATCCCTAGAATTAGAACCAAACATGGAGAAGCAGCGTTCAGATTCTATTCAATTCAGTTTATTTCTATAGCGCCAATTCCCAACAGTTGTCATCTCAAGGCACTATACAAGAAAGTCATTTCAACACAAACATTCCAATCAGTTTAAGGTTTTAACTAGTTTTCTATGTAAGGAATCCCAGCAGATTCCATCGAGTCATTGACTTGCAGTTGCGCCCCATTGATGCAGACTCCAACCACAGCAATTACTCATACTGAGCAAGCATGTAGCGACAGTGGAGAGGAAATCTCCCCTTTAACAGGAAGAAAGCTCCAGCAGAACCAGGCTCAGTACGGGAAGCCATCTGCCACGACTGTCTGGGGGTTCGAGAAGACAGAGCAGAAACACAGAACAAAAGTACTGATGTAAGAGTACTTTTTATATTAAAGAAAGTAAAAAGTGGATAACAGGACACAGGGGATCCTCGGTTACTGGGAGCATCATCCCAGTCGATGCCCCCCATCCAACAAGGCATTGCAGCTAAGTAGGTTACCAGACCAGGTGTAGCTTCTATGGAGAGAAAAACACTGTTAACCTTATCTGGAACAAACTTTCAGACCACTGCAAAGCTGCTGAAACCCTGAGTTCCTTTAAATTATAGCTAAAAACTTGTCTGTTTAGAGCTGCGTTGAGTAAGCGATTAATAATAGCTGGAATGTCATGTTTAAATGTGTTATGTTTTGTGTCTCTAATGTTGTTCTTTATGCTTTTACTGTTTTTCTATTGCTGCTTTTATTTTATCCCCTAATCACTCAAATCATCTTGAATTGCATTGATGTTGAAAATGTGCTATACAAATAAAGTTACCTTGTTTTTATTAAGCCAAGCTCTAATGTCCATTTTGGTCGTACAACAACTGTATCAAAGTATCTTCTTCACTGTCTCCAAAAGTCCTAATTAATAGCTACAGGACCCTCTGCTGGTTTTCATGGGTCAATACATTGCATGGTTGCAACTTAATTTGCACAGGCATTGTACTTTATCTTGGGCGTGCCCGATACTTAAATGAGTGCTTCGCCTGCTGAAGGGGTGTTTGAAAACTTGTCTTCTATAAGGGCATAGGAAGTGTAAACATATTACAGCAAGGTTGCTCTGTTTTATTGTTTGGAGCCTTCCACCTCTGTCCTAGTAAAAGCAGAATCTGGACACGGACACTATCTGAAAGTTTACTATACCCTCTGACCGATCCTTACGGTTTTTTTTTTACGTGTCCTGTTTGGCAGTGTGGAGCTCAGAATTGGTGTCCGAGTACCAAGTAGAAGCCCAACAGATTTACTTTCACAAGCGGAGCAGTACAGCTTTTGCTATAGTACTCCACTTGATATATGTGTGAAAAATCTTTATTATGAATTGCTGGGAGTTTTATTTCCTGATTTTATGGACCCGGAGACGGAAAATTAAAGGGAAGAAAGAAAGAAGATGAAGAAGACAGGTAGGAAACAAAAAGTCATGAGAGAGTGAGTTGAAAATACAAGAGAGGAAAAGGAACAAAGAAAACAAAAGAAAACATTGAAGTCTGCCTCCATACCCACAGGACGGCAGAGAGAGTGGAAAAAAGAAAACAAAACACGAAAAAGGAACATCGACATAACAAACCTAACATCGTGAGCTAAGAACTACACAACCACATCACAAAAATACAACAACAATGTCACAGAAAAACTCATGGTACCGATTAATCAAGCTCTAGTAATGATAACCTCAGCCCAAGAAAATATCTGTAAACACCAGAGACCCCACATCTATGTGTGTGTGTTAGCATGCTGGTGCATATAAGGTTTCTCCATAGGAGTGTTCAATAGCTGGTGTGAGCAGGCATCAATCCGTCTCCCAGGAATCGATGCAGACATGAAGGAGATCGGAGCCAAGACGTCCAAAGGATCCCCAGAGCCCCAGGCGGACCCGGGCGGGGTCGACCGCATCCCCCAAAAGAGGAGCAAAGGAGAACCCCAGGGGAACGTCCAGCGGCTACTATGCAGGGGCCCGGGGGGCAGCAGTGACGAGCCCACTGGCCCCGCCGGCAACCTGCCCCGCCGGCAACCTGCCGCGCCAGGGCGGGCCCGTCCATGGACCGGGAGAGCCGGGGCCCAGGGGTGCCCCACCCCCCAGCAGAGACCCAACAAGGGACCGGCCGACGAGGGGTCCCCGGCACCACCACTACCCTGGGCCAATCCCCACCGCCAACATCCCAGCGCCCCACCCCTGCCCCACGTCGGTGCGCCCCACCGACAGCCGCAGCGGATGGACAGCATCCCCAGGCAAAGCTCAGCCAGCACCTGGACACCAAGTTGTACCAGCTCCCGAGTCCTGATCCCGCGCAACGCAGAGCGCCGAGACCAGGCATCCAACAAAGGCCAGGGCTGGTCCAACCCGCCAATGAACCGACCACGCACGGTGCGCACAGAACAGGTGATTGAACGAGCAGAGACGCTGGATCCATATCCCGCCGAGCCACCGAGCAGGCACCACCCAACAATCCCAAACCTGGCACCCCTAAAAGAGGTGCCCCAACCAACCAAAGGAAGATATCGGCCCAGCGCATCGGCCGACCGAGACACCGGCCCCCCCAGGCCCGGCCAGGCACGCACAAGGTCCGAACCGGATTGACCACCGAAGCACCAGTAGGCAGGGGCATCCGTCACCGGCGGGGAGTGATGAAGGGGAAATAGGCCCCCCATTAAATGTAAGGCCTGAGGTGCGCCAGGCGAGAGTGCAGCCCAAGACCCAACCTGACAGGCAGACAAAGACATACAGACACAGTCATACGTTCCCTCCCACTTAAACCCATACATTCTCATTAACTCACCAAGACACCCAAGAAATGACGCGGTACCCTCCCTCACACGCCCCATACACACTTCATGCTCCCAGGTCCAGGTACCGATGCCCCAGTAGAGCCACCAGCCCCCGGAACCGGGAGATGGACCCCCTACCTTCTAGGACGGAGACAAGGAGGCCGCCAAGGGCCCCACAGTGGCGAGGCAGCCCGACAGCCCAGGACCCCAACCAGACCACCTGTTCCTCCTCCGGACCCCAACCCCTGATGGCCCGTAGCGAACAGGGGTGTAAGAAGACCCCTAGCCTCTATCCTCCCGCTCGAGTATGGTGTTGATGCGTGTTGTAATAATGTGCATTTAAAACAGAGGGGTGGGATGTGGGAAAGGCAGCCACACATTCAGGACCAGAAATGCCACCCAGCCGCCGCGTCAAGCAGCCAGGCACCCCAACCAGCAAACAAGGCGAGACGCCATACAGGGACCGGTGATGACAATCGGCCCAGAGAAAAAGAGAGGCGGCTGCACATGCCAGCCGCCGGCCGGCCCCGACCCGCACAGGCAACAGAGACCCCACGCTGGCCGACCCCCAGCCAGGACCACAGCTAGGGGGTGCGGCGCCCCAGAGCCCCGAATCCCCAGGCCCACCCCAGACCCTACCCAGGCGCAGCACGGCCACCAGGCCAGTAACCCATGTCCGTGAGTGCAACCCCCCTAAGGCACCGCATGCAGCCATCAGGAGTTACCACCCAAAGCCAACAAAGCCCAACCCCAGGTTAGGGCCACGACGTCCAGCGCCCCGTCCGCCCAGTGATCCCACCCCCAGGGATCCCCCCCCAGACGCCTCCAACCCCAAAAACCCCCACATCAGCAACAGTATCCCAAACGACAAAACCAAGTGCCCCCCACCCCTACTAGGTGATGGAGCCGAACAAAGGAGCCCAGAGAGATTTATCAGATATGGAGCCAGAGGCCGTCTCAAGACCAATATGGTCCAACAAGAGATTTCTATACTGATTAATATTAAGAGCCTTTTTATTTTTCCAGTTCAGGATAGTTTTCTTAGTGATGCATAAGGCAATGTGAACCATTAGAACTGACTTTATGTCCATGGTGACATAATTTAAATCTCCCAACAGGCAAACTGATGGAGATGGTGGAATGTTAAATTTCAGACACTTTGATAAGTCCTCACATATCTGGCACCAACATTTCTTAACGGGTGGACAGAACCATAGCGGATGAATATAAGTATCTGGTATATTGCTTGTGCATTGTACACAGGTATTGGATGACGTAAAACCCATCCTAAACATCCGTAGACTTTATAGTGTACTCTATGAAGGATTTTGAATTGTATTAATTGCAAATTAGGATTTTTTGTTATTTTAAAGGTTCTAAAACATATCTGAGACCAGACGTTTTGGTCAAAGCTGGCTGATAAATCCACCTCCCATTTTGAAATAGGGATGGCTATTGATTCATCTAATGTAGATAAAGTTTTGTATATTTTAGACAGCAATTTGGGGGGGTTGAGATTAAGAAAATCTAAAACTCTTGCTGGAATTTGTAATTCAACTGTATTGAGCCTAAATTTACCTTTAATAATAGATTTAATTTGTTGAAATTCTAAGAATTTGTTTTTATCAATTCCATATTTTGTAATTAATGTATTAAATGGGATAAAGTCTGTTCCTTCAAATATGTGTTCCAGGTATTCAATTCCGTTGCACCTCCAGTCTGGAAAACTATCATACATTTTTTTTTGCAAGATGTCGGGGTTATTCCAGATGGGTTTACGTCTGCATGGGATTATTGTGGACTCTGTCATTTTTAGAAACTCTCACCATGCTGTCAGAGAGGAGCTGATATTTATGCTTTTAAAGCATTCATGTCGTTTTATATTTGAGCTAATAAATGGTAGGTCTGAAAGTTTTATCTTATTGCATAGTGTCTGTTCTATGTCTATCCAGGACTCATCTAGGTAGCTATGTTTTAACCATCTTGAGATGTATTGGAGCCTGTTGGCTAAGAAATAATGATGGAAGTTTGGTAGATCATTGTTTTTAAGCTGATACGTGGGGGTTTATCTTTCCAAAGAAATTTAGAGACAGAGGAGTCCAGAGATCTAAACCAGTCTAGTAATGGTTTACTTGGGATCATTGAGAATAAGTAGTTGATTCTGGGCAAAACCATCATTTTTATTGAAGCAACCCTTCCCATAAGTGATGTGGGTAGGGATTTCCATCTAGCAAGATCATCTTCCACTTTTTTTTAAAGTGGGATGTAGATTAGCTTTATTAAATCTGCCAGTCTTGGTGAGACATTGATACCTAAATAAGTAATAATCCCTGACTGCAGTTGTGTATTAGTTTCTGGACAGAAAAATTGATTGGAAGAACTGTAGATTTTAACCAATTTATAGAATAATCTGAAACGTTCGAGTAAGAGTTTATCAACCCGATTACCTGAGAGAAAGAGGTTTGTGAATGCTGGAGAAAAAGTAATACATCATCTGCATAAAGACTGATTTTATGTTCTATGTTATTGCATTTTATGCCTTTAATATTGTGAGTTTGCCTGATTGCTGCAGCTAGTGGTTCAATAAAAATACCAAACAGGGAATCAATAACCTTTGGAGAATATATTCTATTTTACGGATCGGTCACCGCAGTGATTGATCTAATTTTAGGATCTTGGCACACTAAGAAGGCGGTTTCAAAAACGACTTATAAGACCAGTTTTTGGTGTTTAAATCTATTTTAAAGCCGATCTGTATTTTGAATACCATAAATAACAATCGTTATTGTTTATGAACACTAAGGGGTCTGCAAAAGCAGGCCAGACTAAAAAGAAATGATAGGCGGGTTTCCACTATCAGAACAAAGAAAGACTTCAGTCGAATGGAGTAACTCATGTTGTATGAATAAAATTACTCATTCAAAAATCTATGAAAACGGTGTTTATACCACATCCTGAACAACCTCTCAAGCAATTGAAGAATGGAATCTTACAAATGCAGCAAAAGCACTAGTGAACTAAACTATCAAAACAATCATTAAACTGTTTATCCTAAGCTAATTTATCTCTGCCCAGACACAACCTTACTTAAAAGTTCCTTAGATCTCCATTAAAGGGTGGCTCTGTTGTCTGAAAGATCAGCAATAAAGAGGGATTAGCTGTGGTTAGCTAGTTGGCTAGCAGCATTTGCATGGAACCCTGCTAGTAGTGAGGCCTCGAGGGTGCATGGATAGATAGCCACTGTTAGCTCGGAATATCGTTGTCCTCTCAGCTCGGCTCACTGGCTATCTTCTTCCGGGCGGTCCTGGGTAAAGGGGCAGCTCCCGGCTCAGCAGCTTTGGGCTGTCAGCTCTCTTCTCCCTCACAATGCATCAGCAAAGAGAGGCTCTCTCTCTTTGGTGGAATCTTTAATTCAAAGATTCCTTCTGAAGAGTTCAGGTTCAAGACTTATTCCATCGGCTGGATGCAGTAACCTGATCCACGATCAGCAGACTGTACATGTATTTTGGATCCAAAAGGCTCCAAACCTTGACAGCAAAGTTGGAGTGTGTGCGCTGATTTTTCTCCAGATGCAAGCTGGTCTTTTCACTCACAGGTAAGAGGAAGAGCGCAGCTGAGCTTTGAGCTAATTTAGGGGTTATGATGTCACATGAAGTTCCTTCTTTTCCTGTTGAAACTAAGGTGCATTGTGGCATTATCAGTCCTTATGGCTGGAGCTCTGTGTTTGGTCCAGTATTCATGGCTGTGGCCCAACAGCAGACAGCGCTAATCAAAGAGAACAAGAATATATCAAACTAGTGAAACCCAGTTTTCCAATGACTGCTCAATCTCTGATCTCACACAGTGACATTGTCTCTGCTTGTTATATAGATGATTGACTGCTCACAAAATCTGTATCGGCATCTCAACACTTAAAAGGTTACCTGGCTCCAATATAGGCCACAAGACCCGATTAGTGCATCTGTAAGTGTAAACATTTACAAACCAACCTTTGAATGAACCATTGTGACATTTATCTTGTTTGTTGTCACTTGGTTGGTGTCATATAAGACCACTAGGATGGAAAACTTTATTACTGAAAACTAATACATTATTGGAAATTGCAACGCAATTGATTTTTTGAAACATCCTACAAAAGAGTGCTTAAAATAAAAAAGGGGTAATGCTGTATAGGTCTACTCAAAATTAGGAGCATGCTTTAGGTTTTTGCCATTCAATTCTTCTTTTTCTGTCTTATCCTCCTTACTATCTTGATGCCAACTAATGTGCAGCTCAGATGAATAGAATACGTTTCCTCTGGGACTTTTTCAGCTTCTTGATAGACAGAGAGAGAAGAGCTCTAAAAGGTTTCCTTAACCCTCAAACGTCAATCTGTTTTCTGTTTGTAGAGGTGTAGTCGTCTGCTCCTCAGCTCTGACTTGTCCCTGGTTTTTCTCTAAACCATCTCAAGGTGCGAGACTGACTCTTTCACACTCTCTCCCTTGAATTTACAACCTGTTAATGCAGCTCGATTTTTGTTTTTTTGTCAGTGATTTTCATCTACCTATACAATAACAAGTAAATAAACTCACACATTCGAACCGAATGGCAAATATATGAGAGCAAAGATGGATATAGGGAGGAGGGAATACAGTTATATGCTGACAGACCTTTATGTGGCTTTCATTCTTGTCTTGCCAAAGGAGTGTTTTATATTCTGTGTCAGCCTCTGTGTGTGTGGGGACTAAATCAATTCCAAATTATTGCTCCTCTCAATAACTGATGGCCACGTCTGGGAGGAGGAGAAATGATTAATGATGATACTATGGACAATGCGAGTAAGACACACAGAGACATTATCAGCTGCAAGCCTATAGCGACACACATACACAGAGAATCGTGCAAAGATTACTAAATGGAACGAGACATCACTGCACACTTTTGTGACTTGGACAATATTTTACAATCTGAGTGAGTGCATGTGGGGGCAACACAACATCAACAACCAATAGATTGACCAACATACTGTATGTTGCTTTTATCAATTCAAGTCCTTTTTTATATTTTACTCTATTTATGAAATGCAGATGCCTTCTCTATACTATTTTTGGATTTTTAAACTATTTTCTCAAGAAGATTTCAAGACCCCACACTTACATGTTTGTGACCTCAAGTGGGGCTCGACCCCAACTTTAGAAACTACTGGCTGAGCCCACTTTGGCTTTCAGCCAGTGGCATAAAAAGTGGGTATGCACTAAATGCGGTCCATATGGGCGCTGTGCTACAGGGGGCACCAAACGATGGTGGGAGAAATTCTTTTTAGTCTGGATTTTCTGTGTTCAACAGCTGTTTGTGCATGTGTAAATTATATGATTAATAACAGAAGCATGTCACTGATTAGGCAGCCCTCTGCTCCAAACTAAACACATCGTGCAATCAAGCAGATTAATGGGCTACATGTATGTATAACGAACATTTCACCTGCTGTGGCCTGAACGCTCCGCATGGAGCTGAACGTGCTCTGTTTGTGCGTAAGGGAGGCTGAACCTGCGCTATGTTGCCACACATGGAGACTGGAAAGTTTTGAACTCGGGGAACATTTCTCTAATTGAAGTGATCAGAATTCTGATATACTCTCCAACCGAAGCCTGGAAGGCTGTTCTGATCGCTTCAGTGGGAGGAAATAATGCAGCATGCACTTCTGCATCAGTGGTTAAGCTGCAGCGATCTGTCACTGCTGATCTGTAGCCAGTGCTGTCACATGTGCACTCCAAAGCCTCCCTAACTCTTCTTTGTGATGTCAGCTCTGGGATAGTGACATGCATTGTATATGGTGTCCAGGTCTGAGACGATGCTCAGATGCTCTCAAGGGAATCTTTTTTTATGATGAGTTAAATGATCTTCATGCATAAAGTTTAAAATGTCTGCGTGTCTCCATCAAGTGGTCAGGGGTGTGAATACCAATCTGTCAAAATCACCGATGGCCTTCAGATTTTTCCATCACAGTTTGTAAAAAAATTGTCATATATGGAAAATATTCTGTTAACGCGACCCCTCATATAGTTTGACTCCTGTATTTTTAAAAATTCCTTTACACAAAGTTCATGTCTTTCAGCTGTGAGAATGAAGAAAAAGAGGAGAATGAGAGAGAATCAGGACAGACCGGGAAAGGCAACAGGTCTAATTGTAGGTAGAAATGGGTATAGGGTAGCCACCCTATATCAAGTGTATAATTTTTAAATATTATTTATATTGATAAAGTGCCTTGTCAAGAGCTGTAATTTATTTAAAGCTATTAAACAACACTTGAGACCAATGATGACATCAGGTAGGAAAAACATGCTGGGCCACAAAAACCTTTGTTTTCGGTTGAGCTGATGACCTGCTCTAACAGATAATATAAATAAGTCTTTAATAAAACCTTTGTATTTTTTAGGTCAATCAATAAATAAGAATTAAAAAGATTGGAAAACTAAAGAATAAATAGGAAAATCTGGTTTGTGGAGTTGGGTGTCGAGACGTGGGGTGAGGGCTGCTGTTTTGTGGCTGCATACCCCTCAGAAAGTAGGTAGTTGCACCCCTGCTTACAGCCGCAGGAAGGCTGCATTGATTTTGTGGCCAGGAGAGAGCAGAGCGCATCTCTGCTAGTAGACGCTAACTATTAGCAACTCTACAATATGGGGAAACACATTCGGGCTTGTGTTATATGTGGAGATAACACATCAACGTTCCATTTTTTTGACTAAAAAAGAAGAGCTGAGGCAGAAACGGTTGTAATTTGTTGTTGCAACACCACCAGTGAAGTATAACGCTAAGTTAGGTAGTTGTTCGAAGGCAGCAAAAGAGTAGTGTTGTTGTTAGCCAATCAGAGAAGAGACGTTTGAATATCATGAATATTAATTTGTAGGACTCGTAATCCTGTCGTTTAGCCCCACCCACTCCTTTGACATACTTCCATCTCCTGAAACAGAAGAGAAGAGCGGTTCTAGACAGGGGCCAATGGAGGCCAGCACCCCTGTAAAAATGGTCCTGGCATCTGTACTTAAGAGATAATACTAAATTAAAAAAATTATGATGATATTGCTGGCACAGAAACTGTAACTAATTGGTCCTTTGGATCAATTTTGTTTTTTACCTTCACAGTTTTACTGTAACAATTAATTAAGTTGTTGCACTAATAGTGAAGTGGAATAAAAATAATTACTAATTTTCAACATGTAAATAAATTAAAATAAAAGTGGGGTGGAAGGTGGACCTTAACCCCAGTCTCAAGTATTTTGCGGCCTTGAACAGGTTTTCTATTCTGTATTTAGCTCCATCCCTTTTTCCCTGTCACAGCTGAAGATGAGCATCCCCACAGCACGATGCGTCCACCACTGTGTTCAAGAGGAAGCGCCGTATTAGTCTTCCACCACTTAATGTTTTGCAGGTAGTAGAAAAGTTGCTTGGTCTCTCAGTGGCTCACCTTCTTCCACATATTCCGGATGGTTCCATAACACTCTCCTTGCTTGGCCTATCAGTTTGGATGAACAGCCATGTTGTTGTAGATTAGCAGTTGTCCCATATTTTCACCATTTTATTTTTGCAAGGCAACTTTATTTGTATAGCACACTTTCAACAACAAGGCAATTCAATTTTGCTTTACATGATTAGGGAAGAGCAACAGTAAAAGCATAAAATACAACATTAGAGACAAAACATATGACACATTGAAACATATGAGATTCCAGTTATTAATTGCTTACGCAAAGGCACCTCTAAACAGATGAGTTTTTAGCTTTGAGGTAAACCATATGTAAACCATGTATGTATCCTAATAAATTACATCAAATTCTGAGGGTTATAATTTTACAAAATCTGGAAAAGTTTCATGGTTAAAAAAGGCATATGCAAGGCATTGTCAGGTTTACATTTAGTACACACTACATATTTAACCAAGTTGGACCCATCTGCATCACTGAAACTGTTCATTAGGTCTTTAATCTTCTCTAAAAAGGTAATGTTATATTTCAGTAACTATTTAGATCTTTCATTTTAATTTATCGAAATATGTAATCTGGTCATATTAGAAAAACATAGAGATTTTACTTCTTTTCCTCTGTTATAAATGTGTTTTATAAATTTATTCTGAATGTAATATTCAATGTGTCTTTTAACACGTTCCCAAGCTGCCGCTCTTGAAATGCTATGAATTTTTAAACTTCTACGCTGATTTTAAATAAAAACCCCAAAATGAATCACATTTGTAGATGCATATTTGAACCTTTTTCCTGAAACAAAAACCCTCTTTCCTTAAAAGATCTTTGCTGCAACTTTACTCCCCTTTTCTTACATACTTCAATCTGTAAATCTGTAAATATGTACCCTGCCACTTGCCTGGCTGCAACCCTGAAACGTTTCCTCGGCAGCTTGATGCTGTCAGCAAACAGCTAATAATACGTTGCTAATGTTAGATAAACCATGCTCCCAACTGCCACTGCTGACAAGTCCCACCCTGCGAGTTGACAGGACTGGTTCCGTGGGTTTGTTACGTTTGAATCTGTGATTTTGACTGTCACCGCCCCGTGCACTGCTGTAGAAATGTTCAGCTGTGGCGTTGACTGCTTATTCTATTCACGTCTTGTAGCGTGATAAAAACATCCAAATAAATATGGTTAAACTTGATTTTTATTGTAGAGAATTGCTTTTAAGTCAATTGATACAAAGACATATAAAGCGGGTGAAACCCACAACTTGCAACACAGACTGACATCTTTGTGATGATCTACTATATTATTTTTTATTATTTTTACAATTTCTGGAAATTGAAAATAGGCTAGTATTTACGAGTCATACTATGTGTAGCATTTGTTTTGTCATGAAGGAAAACACAACTTTACCCATCTAGCAGAAAAGTGAATATGCTCCCTTATTTGAAGACCTAAATAAACACTACTTTAGTCAGTTTTTATTTTGAGTGAGAGGAATTGTGTGTCAATTCTGTTTCCAGAGAAATCCTTTATTAAATGATACTTTCACAAATAGGCATAAGTATGTTTCATATTTGATAGAAATATTTGCAAGTGTTGACATGGGCTTCCATAAACACGATAAATGAAATTGAAGCTTTTATAGTTTCTTAATATATATAATGCTAAAGCAACTGGTTTGCCCAATTTAATCTATACATAAATCAAATCTACTTAATTAAATCTTAAATAGTCTGTCTGGTTGATTATAAAACAAGAATTTTCTGTAAACAAAACAAAACATGCTTGATTTCAACTTTTTCATGACAAACAACCAAATATTTATAATTCTTTGACTTTGTTGCCCTAAATGTGACATCTTGCTGGAATAAACACGTATTTACGTTGTAAACAAAGTCTAAAGACAAACTTATCTTTTTGCTAAGTTGATCACAATTTTACAGTATTTTATAATATTTTCCTTTAAACAGAGCTAATGTAAGATAATTTAAAAGTAAAAATATAATTTCATACAGTTTTCTCAATGTTGCCAATGACTGATAACTAGACAGTTGCTAAAGCAAAACTGCTAGGAAGTAATGCTAGATTGTTTCTGACATTAAATGGCTTCTAAATCTAACTCTAGATTATTATTAGAGGAAATAAAAGGATGCTGGAGGTTATGATATCTTGTTTGCTAACACTAGATTAGCAAACAGCCTAGACTTAACACCAGGTTAGCTAAAGCTAAGTAGTTACGTTCAAATAAGTGAAGACAACTTTAAAAGATTGCAAATGCTACGCATTTTTGTGCAAGTAAGAACAACTGGGTATCTATTTAAAGTATTTATTGTCAGTCTGAATTATCTTTAAAAGACCATTAATGTTCCAAATGCTGGATGACTTGCTAAAAGTATGGCTAGGCTACAACTTCCCTGCCAGATAATGAAAGTTCAAAGTCTTCTAGAAAAATAGGTAAACACATTAACCATAAAAAGCGCAGACCTCTGCCAAGGCAGCGCTCAGTCCACAGCCCCTCCCCCCATGTTGTGAACTAACTGTAACATTTTTACATTACTTGACCATGAAAATATAGCTTTAGCAACTACATTCACACTATCCTTATTTATTCAGTAGCCTACAAATTCATGAAAATCCGTTTTTACAGTAATGGCGGTTTTCGGATCCACACTTAGGAGAAACAGAGCGAGCATACGTAGATGTTGCTAACAGAGAGACAGACAGACTTCAAACCCTGGTGAAAACATTGCCTCCTTGGTAGAGGTAAAAAAATTTAAATATTTAAATAATTTTTTACTTTGTATAGCACTTTGAGCTGGATTTCATTGTATGAAAAGTGCTTAATAAATAAAGTTGATTGATTGAAATATGATTTTTTTGTTTTAAAGAAAAAAGATGTACATTTTTGACACTTGGATGTTAAAGGGTTTAGGGTTCAGCAGTTAAATAGCTTCCTAACAATGACCAACCGCTTTGATGTTTTTCAGTCCAGTTTCCGCGCTCACCACAGCACCGAGACTGCCCTCATCAAAGTTTTCAATGACATCCGCATAAATACAAACTGTAGTAGAACCACAGTGCTGGTTCTGGTGGACCTCAGTGCAGCATTTGACACTGTTGATCATGATATACTATTAGAACAACTAGAGAGCTGGGTTTGGACTCTCTGGTACAGTACTTGGCTGGTTTGAGTCTTACCTAAAGAACAGGAACTTCTTTGTTTCAATAGGAAACTTTTCATCAGAACAAACAGAAATCACATGTGATGTGCCCCAGGGCTCCATCCTGGGGGCCCTCTTATTTAATATTTCAATGCTCCCACTAGCCCAGATTATAACAACCGATTAGATTAGATACCATAACTATGTAGATGATACTCAGCTCTACATTACGATGTCACCAGGTGACTTTGAACCCATCCAAACGCGAAGTACATGCATCGAGCAAATCAATGGATGGATGTGTCATAACGTCCTCCAGTTGATCAGAAACAAAACAGAAGTAATTACTTTTGGACTTAAAGTGGAAAGATCAATAGTCAGCACACAGCTCCAGTTAATACAGCTAGAAACTACTGATCAGGCCAGAAATCTAGGTTTAGTTATGGACTCAGATCTGAACCTCCAGGGTCACATAAAGGCAATAACAAGGTCAGCCTTCTGTCACCTGAAGAACATTTCTAGAAGTAAAGGACTAATGTCGCAATAGGACCATCCATGCATTTATCTTTAGTCTGATTGATTACTGCAACAGCGTCTTCACAGGTCTGCCTAAAAAGTCAGACAGCTGCAGCTGATCCAGAACGCTGCTGCTCGAGTTCCTCACTAGAACCAGGAAAGTAGAGCACATCACCCCAGTTCTAAAGTCCTTACACTGGCTCCCTGTAGCTCAGAGAATAGACTTCAAAATGCTTTTACTAGTTTATAAATCATTACATGGCTTAGCACCAAAATATGTTGAAGATCTGCTGTTACTATACCAACCCACCAGACCACTCAGGTCCTCTAATTCCAGTTTACTCAGCATCTGTAGAATCAGAACCAAACATGGAGAAGCAGCTTTCAGTTGCTATGCTCCTCTAATTTGGAACAAACTTCCAGAAAACTGCAAAGCTGCTGAAACATTGAGTTCTCTTAAATCAAAACTAAAAACATATCTGTTTAGAGTTGCCTTTGATTAATGCTTTGTTGTATCATGTTTTGTGTATTCTTCTTGTTTTTCTGCTGTTTTTACATTATATGCTTTGTAATGCTTTGATGAATCTGTGTGTGCTTCCTGCTTTATTGCAGTTTTTACTTTATATGCTTTGTCTGTGTTTTACTGCTGTTTTTATTTTACCACTTAATCATGTAAAGCACCTTGAATTACCTTGTTGTTGAAAGTGTGCTATACAAATAAAATTGCCTTGCCTTGCCTTCATAACGATTCTTCAGGGCTGTTAGAGTTAGACCTAGACCATTGCTAAGGTTGACACTGGACCACTATTAATTGTAGACCGTGCAAAATGTCAATGCCGAAAGTGATCACGATGTTCTCCACAGTTCATCTTCATATATGGCTTCATATACTATACCAGCTGTGATTACTGGTGTATGACTAAGGCAGATCCAGGCATCGACGTCAAAGTGTCAAAAGTTTATGTGGGCTGAGGTTAAGAGCCCACATTAACCAAAGTCATTTTTCAGTTAGATTCCAGAGATATTAAAGAAACACTGAAGATTGGAGAAATCATGCTGAGCATAGGGGGCACAATGTGCCTCAGTGGTAGTGCAAGTGGACCATATGCAGAGGTTACAGTTCTTGACACAGCTGTCTCAGGTTCGATTCCTTGACCTGGGCCATTTACTGCATGTCCTCCTCTTTTCATGTCAAGCTACTGATTATTAAGCTCACTAGTGCCAAAAAAAACATCTCCTGAATTGGCTGCTTTGGAAATGCGAGCCAATAGCATGTAGGGTGACCAACCGTCCTGTTTTCCCCGGACATGTCCACTTTTCACGTCCTGTCCAGGGCGTCCGGGGGGATTTCATAGATTGATGAAAATGTCCTGGTTTTCATCGTTTTTAAGGGGACTAATAAGCATACTTAAATTGACTGGTGCGATGCATGCAATACGACACATTTCCTCTCATCTATCATTCTCAGTGAGAACGATAGATGAGCACCACTTTGCCCTTGGCCGTGCTGCACGCACGGCATTACGACTGTTTACAAGATCTTTAAGCGCAAGTGTAGCTTTACAGACAAACAGAGCTGGCATAGCTGGCATGTGTCTTTCTGTGTGTGACAAAAGTGGCAAAGATCTAGTAGTTCCACATGGAAACGAAATCTAAAAAAATTATTCATCTATAAACTGACTGAGGAGGATGAAGATATAATCTAAAAAATGAAGCAGGCATTATTGAGTTTTTGAGACTCCTGCTATTTAATTATTGTTACATTGAAAAGCAAATACCTGTTTTATCAGAATGTTATTTCAGATTTATGTTTAATTTTTGTCCAGTAAAGCGAAGTATTACTGTTTCTGGTACATTTTCTAATTCGGTATACTTATTTCTATTATTAATTAATTTCTAGAGATTGTAAAGTCTTTTTTGCACTTGTGAAAGCCCATCTGAAGTTTGTTATTAAACTGTTCATTCTAACCACATGGGGAATGAATGCTTTAAATATGTTAAACTCAAAAGTCTGGTCACAGTCACAGTGTCCTCTTTTTTTTTAGAAATCAAAATATGGTCACCCTAATAGCATGTCAATTAGCATTGCACCAAGATATTTTAGCTAATTAGCTTTCCAAGCTTCATTTTCTTTAAAATCTGCTGTATGAAAAAACTGGCAAGTATGTCAAATGGGCTAGGGTCCACTAATCAGTCTTGCAGTAAAATCTAACTGAAAGTACAGTAGATATTGAACTGGAATTACATGTACTACAAGTGAGGGGGCAAATATAGTTTTGCACCACTGAATAACGCCATTTTTCATTGACCAAAGCACTTTAGAAAGCTTAAGGCATAAAATGGTAATAATAGAGAAGTATTTAAATATCACCAAAATTAAACACAAAAGTGAATATGCAATTTACTTTTAAATTAGCCAATCAAGCTCGTGTTTCAGAGTGGTTTTAGAGCTCAGACCATTGAAACAAGCAGCGATTATCCTAGTTTGTCATTGAAGAAAAACAGGCGGCATACATGTGATAGAATGGGTTATGACGATCCATATCCTCATCTCCACTCTCCAAATAAACCCACAAACAGAACATTCATGGGGATGGCTCTAAATAACTACTTGCACTCATACATTTGTGGTAGAAAAATAAATGTATAAACAGACTTGCTCACGAGTCTAAGATGTTCACACAAAGAGCTACTGTCACAGTCACGGCCCAAATGGCTGTTTTCTGTTGTCAGTCATTTACTCCTGAAACATACACTTAGCCATGCTGACAAAGAGTCCCATCTTTTATTATCCGCCTCACAACAAAGCCCAGATTCATGTGTGCTTTTCTATCTCACTCATAATCTTCCTCGTAGCACTCAGGCTGCACTCTGGGGAGCCATCTCAGGGAGGTATGCGCAGCCTCGTGCACGCAAAACGCTGCGCTGTCTTTGGTGGACATGCACACGCACACACACGCACGTGTTTAGCACACTCTCTCCCTCTCTGATGCGCTGTCCCCGATGCACTTGATAGGTTGTGATAGTAGCCATTGTGAGAGGCAGCGTTCCCCATCTCTGCTGTTATTATTACATTAGTTGTTACGATTTTATCCTCTTCTCTTTTTCTTAAGTTCTCTCGCTCTTATATTGCTCGGTTTCTTCCTCTATTTATCCTCGTCCCTTGGTTCCCCTGTCCTTCCCACTCTGTCTGTTGTGATTTAGCGTTTGCTGTGTTTACCCTCCAAATGCAGTTTTCGAAACCAGGGGAAATTATAACTCTAACCTAGGCTGAGACTCTGTCCAAATTATGGCCATTGATTTGTGTCTTTATTATTTCTTCAGTGGAGCCTGAGGCTAAGTGCAGCTCAACACTGCCATCCAGTGGTGGTTTTGTCCGCTTCTGCAACAAAACAGCATCGTTTTCTTCTTTTGCCTTTCTAAAGCGCCCTTTTAAAACAAATACACTGCCTGCTACATGTTTGCACCAACTCATGTCTTTATTATAGCGTTTTTAAGATTAAATGAAAGGGTTCAGTCTGTTTACACAACGAATGGCAAAAGCAGAGATAAATGTGTGCCTAACCTCAGGGTGAGGAGAGGGTCACTCTGTCCCTCTCTCCTTGGAGGGTTATATTACTCAGGGCAGAGCGTCGAGTGGCACAGTAGCCACTCTGGGCTGGTTTGGTGAAGGAATGCTCCAGCCATCTGCTGCACATTAGAATTAGATCTCCTGCCCAATTCAATTAGCAGCCCAAGCCAGTGCTACTGATTGGTGTTGGGGGGTGGGATACAAGTCAGTAGCTGGATCTCCAAAGAGGATGGAAGATGCTGAAGGGCGGTAGAAAGGAAATATGGTACAAGCAAATCAAAGAGAAAATCCTTGTGAGAGATTAATAGTGGGCATGAGGTGCCTCTTGACATATTGGTCCTTTGTCAGCTCAGTCTTCTTAGTCAGGTCTTGGATGGGGGGGGGGGGCACCGGTTATGGTCTTGGACATATTTGTTTACCTCTTGTGATGGTAGGACAGCTTGACATTGGCTGCGTTTATATGTGCAAAATGTCTTTAATTGCATCATAGTTCGGATTAGAATTTGACTGTGTACATGGGCCCTGACAAAATGAATCCGATTATAACAAGTCCTTACATCCGCCACAGGTAATGATCGTTAAATTATTTTAATATGCGCAGAACTATCTAAAATACCGGAAACGGCCGTAGAAAAAGAAGGAACAGACTTCTGCTGTAAACAAACATGGCGACGAGTGTTTAAAATGGAGTGGTATGATGTTCTTAAGAGCGTGCTTTTATTTTTTTCTAGCCATGGTTTTACATCTACAAGCCTTTATTGTTGTATACACAGTCAAATTCTAATCTGAATCTCTATTGTTTTATGCCGAGGTAATGTACGTCTATGCATGACGTAACAGATATACGGAGTAGTGACTGACATACGGAATAAGTGTTTACATGAACAGCGATCGGATTAACAATCGGCATAACCGAATCGTCTCAATTGGAATGAAATCTTGATCCGAATGAGTGTGATCGGATCAGAATATTCCGAATGGCGTGTTTACATGAAGCATTTTTATTCCGATCAGGTTTTTAGGCAAGGCAATTTTATTTGTATAGCACACTTTCAACAACAAGGTAATTCAAGGAACAGTTTTTAATCCAATTAGTTGTGTCCATGTAAACGCAAATATTGTTTCAGATGAATCTTTCAGTTCAGTGCAGACCATTATGGACCTTATTGCTGTTGAAAGATGTGTTTGCTGACAAAGTTCTGGTTCAGTCCATCAAACCATTAATGTTCCCAAATAGCAGAATTTTGTGAAAGCTGGGAGTCCTTTCTGTTTTGGGGTCACTTTTTAAAGTTCAACTGCGGAATGCTGCGCTGCGCTCTGAGTTCCACACATAAACATTCTGCATGTGTTCAGGTGGAAAAGAGCTGTATTCATTCAGTACACGTGCGTACCGAACCAACAGGGCCGTTCCAAAAAATATGAATACATGTACCGTTACACCCCTTCTGACAATAGTACCCCAGGATGAACCAGAGTTGTGGACACCACAATTCTGGTTCTGAAGTAGTTTGAGGTGTTACCTGATAATATATCAACAGAAATGCCTCCATTTATTTTAGATATGAATGAACCTATGAGAAACTTAAAAAGCAATGGCATGATCATCTGGGCTTTCCCAATGTGTTTGAATGCTTAGTAATCAGTATACACACTTAAAGGTAAAATGAACAACAAAAAAACTCCTAATAATTTATTGTATGGAAATAATTTTGATAATCCTACTTGGTAACATTTAGTGTGGTTGAATGCCAGAAAGCCAAGGAGAATATAGTTTATTTTAAATAACATAATCGTCTGACAGTATTTTGGATTGGTTGCATTAAGGGACCTTTCAGAACCTTGGGTTTCCTAAAACCAAAGACTCACCCTTATGATAGTTCAGAGAAAATTCTTGAATTGTTTGAAGGAAAAAAGTCACACAAAAACACAAGGTGTCGGACGTTTATCATTAAAAGTGTAACGGACCTGTGAAACTGATTATAAAAACAGACATTAGTCATCGCAAACAGTTTTATTAGCAAATCAACCGTTTTCCACTTTAAAAGCTCCCATGTGGATCTTTTTTGTGTATAACTTCTCCTATTTTCACGATAAGTTGGCTTGCAGATGTTTGTGTCAAAATCTTCGGAAGGTAAACAAGATGTTTATCTTTTCAGCCGTTTTCCTTTTATTTCATCAGCTCGGTCCGTTTCCTCCTGTTGTCTTTGAATTGTGGCAGAATTCCTTTTCTTCTGTCTCACATTGGTGTCCTGTTTTCATTGACGTGATTTGTTAAAGTGAAAACTGTAATCATTTAAAGCCTGGGCAGTCTTGAGTGTTATTTCATCATCTTCCCTCATGGGGCGATAAGCATATTAAATGGCAGGAGTCCACCAATCGTCCTTCATCTTATATTTTTGTTTGGTTATCAAATACAACATGGTAAAGAATAAAATGCCCACCATTTCTACACAGCATGCATTTATTTAAAGCACTGCAGTGCTAAACAAAATTGTTCATACCCCAAGAACTACACATTTCTATAGAAAAAAATTTGCTTTTGGTCTTTTGTTTGACATACCAAGACACAGTAAGGGATAACTGTAAAGTAGATGGAAAACGTATAGGTTTTCTGAGAAATAATTGTCAAAAAACTGAGACTTGGATCTGCATTCAACTCTCAAGTCAATACCTTGTAGAACCACTTTTCTGTGCAAGTACAGCTGTGGGTCTTTGGGTTGTTTTTACCAGTCCAGCAACTTACATTTTGTCCATTCCTCTTTGCAAGATACATCCAGCAGATACATGTTGGATAGAAAACTTTTAAACCTCAACGTTTTTTAAATCTTGCCACAGAGTCTCTCCTGGATTTATATCTGGACTTTGACTGGGCCGTTCTAGCACATGAATATACCTTCATCTAAATTATTCCACTGTACTTCTTGCTTTATGTTTAGGGCAATTGTCCTGCTGGACAGTGAACCCAAACTTTTTAACATGTTTTCTGCCAGGATTTAGTGTTAAGAACATCTTCCACATGTTGGCTGACTTTTAGCTGACTTTAAACAAATCCATTGTCTAAAAAGTATTTATGCTTTTTACCAACACCTCACAATTATAAAAACATTTTGTTGGTCAGCCATATCAACCCTAATTAAATCCAGACTGAAATTAACAACTTTTCTTTGGTCGGAACACCTAAAGTAGAGCAAGACATATTTATTTGTATAGCACACTTTTAGCAAAAATACAATTCAAGAAGCTTTACATGATTTGGGGAAAAATAAAAGGAACAGTAAAACAGCAATAGAAACAGAAAAACACAACATCGAATGTGGAAGTAGGCCAAAAGATTTCAAAAAGCAAAGAGAAACATCCTGTAATGAATGTGTCTCATTCCAATGGGCAAAGAGAAACATCCTGTAAGGAAACGAAGGAGAAACAAAGTTACTGACCTCAACCTGGAAAGCGTTAGAAAGGTAAGGATAAATTGTACACAGCAAGCAATAGTTCAGTACTTACCACGATCATAAAGACCAGAGGTGGGTAGAGTACTCAGAAATTGTACTCGAGTAAGAGTAGCACTACTTTAACATGTTCAGTTCAATTCAATTTATGTATATAGCGCTGATTCACAACATCTCAAGGCACTTTACAAGAAAAGTCATAACCACAACAATCCCTCATACTGAGCAAGTATGTAGCAACAGTAGAGAGGAAAAACTCCCCTTTAACCGGAAGAAACCTCCAGCAGAACCTGGCTCAGTATGAGCGGCCATCTGCCACGACTGTCATGGTGTTTGAGAAGACAGAGCAGAAACACAGAAAGAACAAAAGAACTGATGTAAGAGTACTTTCTATATTAAAGAAAGTAAAAAGTTGATAACAGGATAAGGGGGATTTTCAGTTACTGGGAGGATCATCCCAGTCGATGCCCCCCATCCAACAGGGAATTGTAGCTAAGCAGGATACCAGACCAGGTGTAGCTTCTATGGAGAGAAAAACACTGAGAGAAAACAAAGTTAATGTCTAAAAAACTGCAAATAATACAACAACGGAGAGTAGTAGAAGAGAAAAGTAGCAGAGTGAAGAAAAGTGTTCTGTCTGTCCTCCAGCAGTCTAAGCCTATAGCAGCATAACTACAGAGATAGCTTAGGATGACCACTCTAACTATAAGCTTTATCAAAAATGAAAGTTTTAAGCCTGGCCTTCAAAAATGGACAGGGCGTCTACCTCACGGACTAAAACTGGGAGCTGGTTCCACAAGGGAGGAGCCTGATTACTAAAAGATCTGGCTCTCATTCTGCTTTTTATGTTTTATTCAGGAAATCTCATGGCAAAAGCATTTATTTGTTTTTTATTGCTGCACATAAGTATTTGAACACCTGGCAATCAGCTAGAATTCTGGCTCTCAAAGACCTGTTACTCTGCATTTAAAAAGTCCACCTCTACTCCACTTCCATCCATCCATCCATCATCTGTACCCGTTCATCCTATGAAGGGTTGCGGAGTATGCGGGTGCCTATCTCCAGCAGTCATGGGGCAAGAGGCGGGTTACACCCTGGGCAGGTCGTCAGTTCATTGCAGGGCACCTCTACTCCACTTATTAATCTAAATTAGTAGCACCTGTCTACCCCATAGTCAGTCAGACTTCAACTACTACCATGGGCAAGACCAAAGAGCTGTCAAAAGACACCAGAGACCAAATTGTAGACCTCTACAAGGCTGGAAAGGGCTAAGCACTTTGGTGAAAATAGATCAACTGTTGGACCAATTGTTAGAAAATGGAAGAGGCCAAAGATGACTGTCAGTCTCCCTCTGACTGGGGCTTCATGCAAGATCTCACCTCGTGGGGTATCACTAATGATAAGAAAGGTGAGGAATCAGCGCAAAACTACATGGGAGGAGCAGGTCAATGACATGAAAAGAGCTGTGACCACAGTTTAAAAGGTTACTGTTGGCAGAACACTACGCCGTCATGGTTTAAAGTCATGCATTGCACAGAAGATTCCTCTGCTCAGGTCATCACATGTCCAGGCCCATCTGAAGTTTGCCAATGACCATCTGGATGATCCAGAGGAGGCATGGACGAAAGTCATGTGGTCAGATGAGACCAAAATAGAACTTTTTGGTCTAAACTTCACTCGCCGTTTTTGGAGAATGAGTTGAATCCCAAGAACACCATCCCTACCTTGAAGCATGGGGGTGGAAACATCATGCTTTGGGGGTCCTTTTCTGCAAAGGGGACAGGACGACTGCACTGTATTAAGGAGAGGATAAATGGGGCCATGTATTGTGGGATTTTGAGCAACAACCTCCTTCCCTCAGTCAGAGCATTGAAGATGGGTTGTGGCTGGGTCTTCCAACATGACAATGACCCGAAGCAATCAGCCAGGATAACCAAGGAGCGGCTCCGTTAGAAGTATGTCAAGGTTCTGGAGTGGCCTAGCCAGTCTCCAGACCTAAATCCACTAGAAAATCTTTGGAGGGAGCTGAAAACTCTGTGTTGCTCAGCGACAGCCCCGAAACCTGACAGATCTAGAGAAGATCTGTGAGTAGGAGGGTGCCAAAATCCCTGTTGCAGTGTGTGCAAACCTGGTCAAGAACTACAGGGAACGTTTGACCTCTGTCATTGCAAATAAAGGCTTCTGTAGCTAGGCATGAGCCGGAATGAGATTCTGACGGTATGATAACCGTAGGCAAAAATATCACGGTTTCACGGTATTATGATTACAGCTCTAAAATGTGTCTTTTGAATGTCTGTATTTTTTTTTTTAAAGGAAAAAAACACTTTTTAGTGAGGCAGATATGGTAACTAACTAGCATGCTAAGATAAATCATCATTAGCTTTAACTTTTCCTTGAATTTATCAAACAACGTTGGGTGGTGCTCCCGAACATGCGCTATAATATTCGATGTATTGCCTCCTCGGGGTGCCACTGTTCTCAAGCACGTTTTGCATGTCGGGCGACCTTTTTCTTCCAAGCCGTGAACGTCTGGCTTTTTACGGTAGCCGACGTATTCCCAAACATCCACTTAGAGATGGTGGAAAAAGTTCAGTCACCACACAGCCTGCAGCGCTGGCCGTTTGTCACTCACAACAAACGCAGGTGTACGGGGGGCGGGGCGTGCTTTACGCTGCAGCTACATGAGAGATCTTTACTTTCTCCCTGACGAGACGCACATGAAAAAAAAAACGCTTATACTGCAGTATATATATACTGTGTATATATATAGTGCCTACTCAAGTAGGAGTAAAAATCTATTTTGTATAAAGGCCAGTTGAGTACTGAGTAACTGATGGTTTCATCAAATGTAGAAAAATATAATTTTATATGCAAATTCTTATATTTTAAAATATAAAATGGAAGAAATTCATACAAATATATACAATTATTACAAAGTAACAAATTTAAACAGAATTCAAGCAGAAATAAATCTTCCAATTAAAGTATTTTTCAATATAAAAATTGTGAAATTATTAAGCAGATAGAAAATAACAGAACAAAGCTTTTGTAGGAACCAGAAGTCTCACTTCAACATAAACTGTAGGTTTGTGTTTGGTGCATTTTCTGGGGGGGGGTTTGAAGCATGATTTTTCTTTATTCAGTGAAGTTACTCGCAGTAGGTAGGGGATCCAAACATTTTACTGAATTAAGAGTAGAGATACTTCATGATAATATTCCTTAAGTAAAAGTAAAAAGTATGTCGTAATAAAACTACTCCTAAAAGTACATTCTTTCCCAAAAGGTTCCCGAAGTAAATTTAACTAGTTACTACCCACCGGTGATAAAGACAAATCTTAGTAGGTTTTAGTTTCTTTTCAATTAAGAGAGAAAAGTGTATAATTTCTTCTAACTTTTTAAGAAATGGTTTCATTTTCTGAATATGTTCTAGCATTTTTCTAGCATAGACTGGAGATGTGGTTTGATCTTTTTAAAGCAGGTATTAAACATTGGGTAGATGTCCATCTATTTTTTCTTTAGTAATTTTTGAATATGAGTCAACATTTCAATACAAAAAAACTTTAAATCACTTTGGACTTAATATATATATAGACAATCCAGTGTACAAGTTGTACTTGAAACCACCCTAGAAGCGTTGTGGGTGAGGAAAACCCCTACTGTTACACAAACTCCTCGACAACTTACCGGTGTGCGGTTGCACATCACTGCAAGTTCACCTTTAGTGGCTAAAAAAAACAAGGTAAAGTTTTTAGGGTGACCTAGCGATGGTGTTAACTTGAACCTATTTGAGCAGCAGGGGCATGACGTTAAACAGCTCAACTATGTGCAAACCTTCCTAATGTGGTTGAAATAAACCAATTTTGCAAACAAGTGGGGGCCGAAATTCTTTCATAGTGATGTAAAAGACTCATTGCAGTTCTTCTAAACACTTGATGGCAGTACAAAAGTAGAAGCAGGGAGAATCGGATCAAAATTAATTAAGCCTGATTTAATAGGTAAAAACACTTAATAGTTGGTTCAAAAAGTCCAAAGAAATGACAGTTCCCTTCCTTATTTTCTGTTTTAACATCCATTCTTTACAGAAGGCAGCTGGTTTTGTTTATTCTCTATAGGCAAACCTACATGTCATTGTAGCACTGGCTCAATTACCTACATAATATACCGTCTATGACGTGGAATTGAAACCTAAACATATGTGTACACGAGCCCGCTGTCAACTTAATCTGCCTAATCTCTGCAAATTACACAAACTCTTCATTTATGAGAAAACGGGACACATGAACTCTGCGGAACAAAAGTTCTCATCTGCTCTAGATGCTGTCAAATATTCTCACATCCTTCGGAGACATAATTCATAAAAACATTCCCTCGTATAAACAGTGCTCTTTGTGGATATGTTCCCAATTATCTGCTGCATGTTTCTCTGATTTTTAACTCGTTCCAGACAGGGATCTTTGGTAAATGCAGGGTTCGAAAGAATCGCAGGATTGTGTACTTTACTCAAGCGAATGTCGAGCACTGCAGCCCTGCCAGAAAAGTATTTGTTGAACTCCCTCCACCCCTCGTTTTGGTGTTCGAGCTCTATTCTGTTGATGTTTGAGCGCAGGCTGGGCTTGTCTCTCACCTGTTCCTCACACCACGAAAAAAAAAAAAGAAGTAACAACCCTGCAGTGGATCTGCACGCCATGTTGTGCAAGCATGCCCTCAGGCATGCTGCCGCACACACAAAGTAAAAACTCACACATAACAAAATTTCAAAAGCAGTAAAAGGCTCAAAAGACCAGAAAACCTCCAAAAATGTCATTACTATTTAAAGAGCAGAGAAAACCAACAAGTGGAACGTGAAGTTCCCTAACTACTGCAGAGAGGGAAAGGTTTGTTTCGGCGTGTACCAGACGTTTCCATCAGCAGAGAGCATTTAGCAGACAATTTCTGCAGCCCACTGCTGATGGAAAATAGACAGACACAGACGGCTAAACAGCATGGCGGTAATGACTGTTTCTCTTTTCTATGTGTGTGTGTGAGCGTGTGTGGGTAATCTCCATCTTCCTATTGTTTGGTCTGTAAGCTAAAATCAGCAATAATGATAGCACTGTGTGCCAGCGGGCAGAAAACCTCGGCCTGGCGTGTTGAAGTATCCGGATCGATTTATGCTCTTCTGTTTTTTTTTGTTGTTGTTTTTTTTTTCTTTTACTGTGGTCTGACACTGTGTGACAGCGTTAAAAGCAGGACAGATCAAACCAACATTATCTGACAAACCACAAACTTATTGATCCACAAACCTCTAGTTCAGAGTTGTTTGTTTGGCTCTAATTATGACAGCGTCTGTGCTGCTGCATGATACATCACCGAAACTTCTTCAGCCTGCTGACGTAGGTAGAAATGTTGTGGGATCCTTTTAATGTACATATTAAACCTACATTATAGGCTGATTAACGAAGAAACGGTTATGAAGGTGGTTTCATATTCTTCTGGACATGTTTGAACGGTTAAATCTCAGTATGAATCCAGCTGTTCTTTGAAGGCCTCCGAGATTTTCAGACATTAGTAAACAAACAGCATCATGAAGGCCAAGAAACACAGCAGACAGGTCAGGGAGGAAGGTGTTGAGAAGTCTCAGAGCAGAGTTAGGGTTTAGAACACACCAGGCTTTGAGAGCTCTCTTCAATGATCTGAAAACAGAGTATTCCACAGCTGTAACCCTATGGGGTGCCATTTGTAATGTTACAGTCAAAAAATAAGAGCAATAATTTGGATTATATAGCCTGTCATAGGATAAATAAATTAGGATTCATTTTTCCACGTCATATTTGCATCCATGTTATTTATTCATTTATAAATGACACAGTTTCGGACCAAATATTTAGTTAGCAAGCTAAATATTTAGTTTAAAAATGAAATATTTAGCTTCAGACTAAATATTTATTTAGCAAGCTAAATATTTAGTATGTAAACTAAATATTTAGTTCAAAGTTAAATATTTAGTTTGGAGCTGAATGTTTAGTTTTTAACTAGAAGATCAAAGAAATCATCTATGAGCTGATGATTGAAACTAGTTGTGTAGGTAAATATATTGTTGTTTTATTGTTGTGCATGTATCAGTAGTAGCGGTGTAGCCTACATGTATTCATATTCAGATTTTTCCGTACGGCCCTGTTGGTTTGGTATGCATGTGTACCAAAGGACTACAGTTGTTTTCGACCTGAACACATGCAGAATGTTTACGTGCAGAACTCAGAGCACAGTGCAACGTTCCTCAACTCAACTTTAAAAAGTGACACCTAAACAAAACAGGACTCCCAGCTATCACTAAACTCTGCTATTTAGGAACATTAATGATTTCTCATGCAGATACAGTAGAATGATATATTATAAATATTATATATATATATATATATATATATATATATATATATATATATATATATATATATATATATATATATATATATATATATAAAATCAAATCTCCAGTTAGTTCTAAACTTTCAACTTTTTTAAGTTGTACAACAAAAGGAAATCAAATTAATTTCAGAAATTGAAGGAATTAGGAAAAAAAGGTTTTGTTAAATGCTGATTAAAGTAGAAAAAAGTCATATGCACATTTGTACTGATTTTCTTGATTAAAGTGTACCAAAAACTTACACAATTTGTGTGTACCGTTACACCCATAATTTGTAGATAATGATATATATTTATTTTGATAATTTGCAGAAATAGCAACTCCAATCACTAAAAGTGACAAAGTAGCGCATATAAGCGCTGCTACAGTGAGTATTCTTTTTCTTTTTTAGCGTTATTAGAGGTTGAACATTCATGAGAGCCCCCTTTGTTCCCATTATCTCAATGAAATATAGCTTGTAGCTTCAATCTTCTCTTTAAAGCCCAAACAAAAGAAGAGAAAACAAGACAGCTTTAAAAAAAAAAGAAGTTTCAATGAATCTGTTTATGTAAAAAACAAAACAAATGCCCCACAACCCTGAGGCGAAATTACCTTCATAACCTTGGATAGTTTATTGCTGATGGGTTGGGTATTAGTAACACTATCGACATACAATCAGGAACTGCTATTTTTCTCTGCAGCCAGACATGTAGCATGCCTGCTGTTAATGCACAGGAAATCGGAGACGGATAAAAAAAAAAGAGACATTTCAGTCTCGTCCATTCATGCTAAGCGGACATCTGAGGTCAAGTACCACATTTCACTCAAGGGCCTTTCCCTTTTTTTTTTTTTCCTCTCGTTCGCTCTCTCCTTTTCTGTTTGCCTTTCCTCAAATGCCTTTTCATGCCTCCTTTCTGCTCTATCAGATGCAGACGCCAGCGAAGCTAGCCTACGTATACTCTCCTGAGCCACTAGCTGCTCTTCTCCTCTGTACCCTAACACACATGCATGCTGCTTTGTGCAGATAACCCCCCCCACCTCCTCATAAAGGGAAAAAGCAGGCTCTCAGTCAACCTCTAAAACACACACACACACACCTCTACCTTTGTGTCCTTTTCACCCTGCATGAAATGTGTTGTTTAGGTAAATGAGTCGGCGCACCCAGCGGGGGAATCGGCGTGAATAAAGAACCTGAATGCATTAAGCTGAAGCTTCTTTCTCCCTCTGTGTGTGGCCTCGACCGTCCTTTAGAGCGCAGACTAGCTTGCTTATTAACATGTGGCCAGTAGATTATTTTTGTTGCTTATTTGTTATTGTGGGAGACTGATGGAGGGCTCCTGTCAGTTTTTTGCAGTTGATAATGGCTCAGAGAGAAGGACGAAGATGGTGTGCGTGCGTGCGTGCGTGCGTGCGTGCGTGCGTGCAGTGGGCCCCCGTGCAGATACAGAGAGTCTGGCTCTCTAATTAGAGAGACAGAGTGGAGCACTCTGACTCTGAACAGGAGGAGAGTGATAAAAGAGAGGTTGCCTTTCTGCACACCTGCTGAAAGCATTGCTCTGTGTGTGTGGGACTGCGTGTTTTCTGCTTGTGTACACCTCTGCATGTGTTCCAACCCTTCACCTCTGTAAAGCTCACCTTCTCTTTGTTCCCTTTCTTTTTCCCTCTCACCAGCTCCCTGCATGTGCATGTGAGTGTTTGTGTGTGTTTATGTGTGTGTGTGTGTTCTTCGGGTGTCACCCGGTGAGTCTGATCTCCACAGAAAACTGCCACCAGTGTTGGCATGGAGACGGCTGCGGCACTGCGAGACACCGCTGCCATGGTTTCCAAGCACGCCAAACGAGAGGTGGTGAGGGGAGGCTGCATCGCTCTATTCCCCCCTCTCCTTCTGTCAGTCACTTCTCCCTGCACCTTGCGCACCTCTTTGTCAGGATGTGCACCTAAAATGCCCTCGTCGGGGGGGGGGGGGTTGAAGGTGTGTATCTGTGTCCTCGTTTTGAGGGAATAAAGCATGATTGCTCGTGCCTCCCTGCTGGTTTTGACTAGGGATGTAAGAAAAAATCGATACACCTTCGATTTCACCTGGTTTCACCTTCTTCGTTCCAGTGGATCAACTAGATCTGGTAATAAAACTGGATGTGTTAAAATATGAAACGGGTTGGAGTGTTTAGAATGATGGGACAGTTTTCCTACTGTTAAATTGAGTTTTACAAATCACAATATATCGTCTTACTCATAGTATCGCGATATATCGCGATATATCGTGTCGTATCCCCTGTATCGCGATACATATCGCATCGCCAGATTTTTGCCAATACACATGCCTAGTTTTGACTATTATTGACTGGTTAGGCTGATTCCCTTACAAAACGGTAAATAATTGCGAAGTAGAAGGAAATTGAAACATAATTTCACAAATGTCTGTACTCAGCCCCCTTTTACTTTGGTATCTCTCTATAAAATCCAGTGTAACCGGCAGAGACGTTTTTTTGTCCGTCATTTTGACTGTCATAATCTATTTTTACCCATCAAATTTTAAAATAACACATTTAATTGCATTTGTTTTATTCATTTTAAAGAGAACTATACATAACCAATTAAATTAAATAATTGTATTTTTAATATGAACTGTTCACCCGCTGTGGCCTGAACGAATCCAGGGTTCCTCCTGCTCCGCATGGAATTTAAATGTTCACCCAATCAAATAGTGGGATTGCTGCAGAGGTTTTTGTCATGAGGTTTTGAATATTTGCATTGGACGGATGACTTGTCATGGGGGTTTAGATGTTGTTCTAGAGGCTGAATCCGCTCTCCGTTGCCACACTGGAGACTGGAATTAAGCGGGACTTCAGCCAAAGTGTTGAAATGGAGGAACATTTCTCCAATTTAAGTGATCAGAAGTCGGAAAGACTCTCTGAAGGAGCCATTTCCAAACCCGGTACCGATAGTTGTCACGATACCAGAGACTTGGAACGAGCTCCAAAACCTCCATAACTCTTCGAGGTGCTGTCAGCTCTCAGATAGGGTATGGTGTCCAGCTCTGAGATGATGTTCAGATCATCACGCCAAGCTAGAGGTGCTCCCAAAATAGATTTGGGGAATCTATATTTGATTGAATCAGTTACCTGTTCTCCGTGAGCAGAATTGAAAATGTCTGTGTGTCTGAATCAATTGGGAAGAGGTGTGAATATTAATCTGTCAAAAAGTTGGACAACCTCCAGATTTTTCCATCACTGTTTAAAAAAAACCAGTTAAATATTTGATTAACGTGACCCCTGGTAACCAGTTTCATTCAGAAGATCCCTAGTTTGTAACCTGTGTTTAAATTGATCTCAGTATGAATACTTCTGTTGTGTGAAGGACTCTGAGGTTTGTCAGAGAACATCAGTGATCAAACAGCATCATGAATACCAAGGAACACAACAGAAAAGTCCAGGCGAAAGCTGTGGAGAAGTTTAAAGGAGAGTTAACTTACTAAGCAAAATCCCAAATCTTCAAGAGGGGCTTCTCAATCCATCATGTGTAAACAGAAAAACTGTAGCACTTCTGCAAACTTACCAAAACATGACTGTCCTGGAAGGAAACCTGCTGTGTACCCCACTAATCTGATTGCAAAGGAGGGTGCTCTGGTCAGATGTGATCTATTTTATTTTCTTACGTACAAAATTCTCTGGTAGAAAACACTGCCTGGGGACTGTAAGGGTCGCATCATAATGTGGGGAATATTTTCATAAGCACAGATATGGAAAACTGATAATTGGAAGACAGAGGTAAATGCAAACCTAGAAGAAAACCTGTTGGGGGCTGCAAAAGATTTGAGCGTGAAGGTCCACCACCCTAAATTTACAGCTATTCAAGTCTTGCCCATCTTTGTGATGACTTAAAACCGCTGTTTACAGATGCTCCCCATCCAATCTGACTGAAATTAAACTGTTGCAATAGCGAACAGTCAAAGTATTCAGTGTGTAGTCTGAGACAAACCCACAAAGGACTTGTAGATGTAGTCGAAAAAAGAAGGTGGTTGTGAAAAGTATTGTCCTGGTGGGGCTGAATACAAAAGCACGGCATAAGATTCTCATCCAAGTATCTTCTCACTGCAGACAACAGTATGAAAAAAACATTAGCACGTAAAAAAACAAGCGGAGAAAGTTCATCCTCTTATCTGATTCACAACAAAGTCATTTGAAGATTGCTCAAACACACAAAACCTTGGATCTGCTTATCTTTGTGGTGAACATCTGGTTCTAATGTTTGTTTCCTTCATTTTCCTCTTGCCATCCCTTCATAATTTGGTTTCCCTTTTCTTCTTGCCTTCATTTCCGCCAGTCTCCGCCTTTATTCTTCAATCTACCAGGATACTTTTTTTCCAGAGGAAAAAAAAATATCAGAGACCAGCGGCATATAAGAACAGTCTTTGATTGCATTACCTTTGCTTGGAAAACCACCACAGATCGTCTCGTCAGAAGCCTTCACAGTTCAGAAATAAAAGCAAGAGAGCTGACAAACAGAGGAAAAGGGGACCGTAGCTTTCCTCTGCAATATGCATAGAGAAATTAAATTTTCACGATGAAAACTTAATTTGAATTTAAAAAAAATCGTTATGGCCTATTTCTTCACTGCCAATGAAAGGAGCTGGATTGTTTTTCAATCTTTGACCAATAAATCATATTTTGTTCAAGAAGTTGCCTGTACCATCTTATCAGATATGATTTGGATGCCGCATAAGCGCACAATTTTCACCTCATGGATGAACTTTACCCATCAATCCTAAAGATCCTTCTGGTCATATAATGATGTAACTTAAATCCATCTCGACGCACATCTTTCTGATCAGCAAAGCTCCCAGATGACTCGCAGCAAGATGATAACCTCTGCTTACATCTCTGCAATGCTCTTTTATTTGAACGTGAAGGTATGGTGTGAGAGGGGGCAGCTCGGCACCCTGCAAAAGGAAGGAACTGATCCACTGGTCTTACTCAGGACACCTGCGCCTTGCTTAGCATGAAACTCCACACATTAGGCAAGGCAAGGCAATTTTATTTGTATAGGACACTTTCAAAAACAAGGTAATTCAAGGTGCTTTACATGATTAGGGGATAAAGTGAAAACAGCAGTAAAGCATTAAACACACAGAGCATATGATACATGAAAACGTTACCCAAAGACAGCTATAAACAGATGTGTTTTTAGCCTCGATTTAAAAGAATGCCGTGTTTCAGCAGCTTTGCAGTTGTCTGGAAGTTTGTTCCAGATTAGAGGAGCATAGAAACTGAAAGCTGCTTAAAATAGCAGCATAAAATAGCTGTTTATGCTGTTAGCTAATGTTTTGACGCAAATCACTGTGGATGCAGATTTTACAGTCAGTATGAAGTCACCAAAGGAAGGAAAACAAAGAAGTTGTCTTTGTGTCTTCTTTTTTTTTTTTTTTTTTTTTCTTATTTAAGCGCAACAGGACGTTTGGAAGACAAAATCAGACATAACTATCATGCTCACAAAATGTCATCAAATATCTGAAGGGGTCAGAAATAGGATCCTAGAAAAGGACGTTAAGGCCTTATTCACTAAATAAATTTCAATTTTTATCTACAGCACATTCATTTTCCCAAATTACTATATTACATTGGACCCCCAACTATGTCTTTTACAGTTTTTGCAATAATCTTCTTGGTCAAATAGAAAACCGTAGTGGCTGTAAACCAAAGAGCAGAGGCAAGTAAGACTGTAGATGTTAGTTTCTACGACAGCGCCAAGATGGTTTCCTCTGTGTGTATTGATGTAGATTAAGGTATATTTGGTGTTTAAACTATTAAAAATGCAGTTCTAAGTGTTTTAGAGGGTATCATTCCTGCAATTTCCACCCTACATTTTTTTAAACGCATACCCAAAATTAACTTAAAGCTGTTCTTGAACCATTTTGAGTAGAGACATGGCTGGGGTCTCTTTGGAAAGCAAACACTCTAAAATTTATCCCAGAACTGTGTTAATATCTCTGAGTGCTATTGTTACCAAGCAATATTAATTTTAATACCCCAAAAAATTATTTTATTTTTGTCCGAATGTTTATTTTATATAAATACATGCTGTAAAAATGGCTTTAAAAAGAGGTGGTGACCTAAAACACACTGTGGGTCTAAAGTCTGAAGTATTACCTTCATCCACAGCAAATTGGACAGCAATAAACCAAAAAATGAATATTCTGCACACATTTTTATAACTACAGGTCAAAGGTGGTCAAAAGTATGCCATATGCCCCATCTCCTGGGTAAATGCCGTAGTCCTCACTGTATTAAAAATATCATCAGAATCATAACTTCATCTTACCATATAAAGCTCCACGGCTTCCTTCAATGTTGTATTTTGATCATAAAGGGTGTTTGGACACGGTGCTGAAATAATATGTTACTGGTACGCACTGTGCGTAATCTCTTCATGAATAAGACTTTTTACGCACGTCATATACAATGGCTGCGAACAAGTCCGCCCGGTCATGTTATATATCTGCGTTTACAGCATTACATTGGCTATTCGATGCGTCAATCATCAGAGTTCTGGACCGCAATTGGTTCGAGTTACTTACCATAACGTGACTTTCCATCCATGCGCCATTGGTTGGAGATGTACCCTACAAATTTATTTTTTTTTAAATTTCCTTCTGGGCATGCTCAGTGACCTTTGTAGGCGGAAGTGGAAGCGAATGAATCGGAAACAAAGCCGTAAAGACTACAAAAATGGCCAGACATTTCGGGAGCGCATTTTCATTGTTTGTTTTACATTTTTTATTGGTTTTGCTGTTGTCCTGGTCTAATAACTTTATCGGAGAACTTTAATCGGACCCTTATTGATGTAAAAAGACAATTTTTGTTCGAAATGGATCGGTTTTGTCACGTTTATTGGACTACAAAGTGGTGAGTTCCATATTTTTATACCTCCATCAGGAGAACGTTTGTGTTGGCAAAAGCGCTCACTGTGTCTTAAGTTATGATTATATCCTTAAACGCCAGGCATAATTGGAATCACAAGACTCTTAGCTTTCCAATGATATAAAACATGTATAGGTTCATAAAAGTTAGAAATCAGAAAATTGGTGGATTTAAACTAGGAAATGGGCTGGGGCCGCCCGCGGGCCCTCGGAATTTAAATGGGTTTTAAGTGTATCCGGATTTCAGCTGTTCCAGGCGGTTATGGTCCCTAACCCTAAGACTGGGGGTCCACTACAGTAGACTATTCATTACGGGCATTAAAAGCTGTATGTAGATGAACTAAATGGGTTTTTGTCTCTGAAGCTTGCAAACACTGTTTAAATGTTACCTGAACAGACTGTCATCAGTGTTTTATTTACCTCCAGGTGTCACCAACTAACATCCATTAAATGCAATGCAACAGACAGCACATCAGTCACCCCTGCTGCGTACCTGTCAGAGATTAATCCTGTTTGTTTGAGTCAGTTTCAGCTTGTCAAAGCTGTTAGTTTGTCAGAAAGCTGGAAAAGTCAAATCTTTCTTCATCACTCGAACATGTTGTTGTCTATCTAATTTGGAAAACAAATGTAGATTGTTGGAATTGCCGTCGTCTCGTTTTTGATGGGCTGAGGAAAACATATTTTGGGGTTTTTTTCTTCAAAAGTAATTGGATGTGAAAATAGTTTTTTTCTTTTTTGGTAACATATGTACGTGGTGTTTCCAAATGTAAAAAGAAATACCGATTGACACGTCCTGTGTGTCATACATCCTAAAACTAAAAGAAACCAAAGCGTTTTTCTGGTTGGGATTTGTCAGAGGTTGTGATTGGAAACATGTTTTAACCACCATTAGTGACAGATTACAGGTTTGATAACCTTCTTTTTCACTGTTTGCCTCCTGATTGCACATGTAAGACTGAATTACTGCAGTATTACAACTTCCCATTATAGAGCAAAGAAAAATGGAGCTGCAGGCAAGAGATGGAAATGAAGCCAGGGCTAATTTGCATAATGACAGATAGCCTAGGTGTGCACAGCTACATCTTAACCATTTTTTAGCCATGACAGGGTTCAATTTTAAGAGGAAATATCAACTCATCTCTTTTCATGAAGGTTTGTCAACTGGGCAACATTTTCTTTAAAGCAGATGTGGAAGCAGGAACTTTTAACTGTAAAACTATTGATTTCTAGTATGTATATCATACCAGAACACCTCCCCAGATCTGTAGGGATACAGTTGTAGGATCTAAATGAATTGCACAGCTTCCTGTCTAAATTAATCCGGGCTTTGTAAAAGCATTCAAGCTACATTTTTAAGTGTATTGGGATTTTAGTGCATAAATGTAAAGTAAAGGGAAAACTAGAGGGGATTTTAATGTATTTATTGTTTTATCAACCGTATTCAGCCTCTCTCTACTCTGAGAACCTTAAATAAAATTCAGGCCTCACCTTGAGAAGTGCTGGTACTCATGAAACCAGGGTACCTGTTAACTAAATATTTTACGTATTTTGACAGTTTTTGGTAAAATCTGAAGGCCATCAGCCACTTTGACAGGTTGCTCTTTCCACCCCTTACCACTTGGTGCAGATGCACAGACATTTTCAACTTTATGAAAAGAGTACACGTAATTTAAAAAAGATTCCCATGAGAGCATCTGGGCATCATCTCACACCTGGACACCCTAACCAATGCATCTCGTTATCTGGAAGCTGACAGCACCTTGAAGAGTTACGAAAGTATGGAGCACATTTGTTCATCTAAAGCTGAAGGGATCAGAAAAGCTGTCGATAAGGGAGTCTTTCCAAGTTCTGATCACTTCGATTGGAGAAATGTTCTCTGATTTCAGTACTTTAGCTGAAGTGGCGCTCGCAATTCCAGTCTCCTGTGTGGCAGCAGAGCGTAGTTCAGCTCCATGCTACCGTTCAGGCCACAGTACACTACACTGACTCCCTGTGTGATTTAGAGTTCATTTTTCATATTTTTCTTTTTCTTTATTGGTCTTGCCCCACCATACCACTCAGGTCTGCCCAACAGCAAGCTACTACAGGTACCAAGGTCTCAGCCTTAGTTTCACTTTATTTGTTTCAATTGGTTTTATTTCGGGCTGCACGGTGGTGCAGTTGGTAGCACTGTTGTCTTGCAGCAGGAAGGTCCAAACCCATCAAAACGTGGCCAGTCACCACAACTGACAGACCTGGCAAGGTTGATAGACAACAATTATTCATAAGGTACACTCCAGAAATCTGGCTTTTAATAGGAAAGTGATGAAAATAAAGCCATAGGAAGGATCTAACATTTGGAAGACCGGGTTCTGGTCAGATGAGACATGAAAAATGTTAGGTTTTGGCAGAAATCTGTGCACCCTCAATACACCCTCCCCATTGGCTATGGCACCATTTTGTTGTGGGAAGCATGTCAGGGTTGATGGGGACAAAAGCAAAACCTGTTGACCTTGGGAGACACTGCACAAGTTTATTTTCAGAGATGTTAACCCCAATTCCTGGTCAGGGAATGTTTGCATCAGTCTGTGTGAGTTATTTTATTTTTTACTTTTTTATTTGTAACTATTAAGGGTGTAACGGTACGCCATAAATCCCAGTTTGTGTAATGACATTTAAAATCGAACAGTATTTGCACTAAATCTTCCAACAAACTGTTCTAGATAGCATAAAAAATGTTACAATAAAATGTAAAACAAATAAAGTATAACGGCTTAAATATTTTCTTATTGAGGAAACTGCAACATCAATACTTTGAGATGAATGTTCTCATGGTGCCGTTTTAAATCAGTCAACATGTTTTACTTACTGCCAAAAGCATGTGTGACCTACTGAACCAGGCACAAGGCTTTTCTTCTTATAGAATATAATAGTAATTACCTTTATTGTTCTACACTCAGGAAATTTCACACAAAAATAAAAATAAATAACATACTCTGCAGTAAAGTTACAACACTAAAATACTGTGCAGATATTAAAAATAGAATACTCCGATTTAGGAAATGTGCAAATGAACAGGATCATTTAAAAAATATTTACATAATATGCATGTGTATTGCATTTTTTTTTAAACACATGTCTTTGTCTATCCACATACTTTACTGGGAAGCTGAGGTGTTTCCAAACAGGAGGCTTTTAATGAAGGAAGCGGGCATTCAAGCTCCAGCTCTCCCTCATAGTCGCTGGCCATAACTTCTATTAACAGGAGGCTGGGATGCACTGTATTTGTTTACAGAGTCGCTAAAGTGCAACACAGTTTAAAAAAAAATTCCAAAAATGCGCTTTATAAATGTATTATTAAACAAAGTATTAAAACCTGCTTTTAGCATAGGAATTTTTTGCACAATTAAGATACTCTGTTTCAAGGATACTTTGTTTCTTTCACAAGTTCAAGATATATTGATTGTGAAGTCATTTTGATCTTATTCAATTTAGTATCAAAGTTTTAAACTTTCATAGCAAGTTTAAGATAAATACGACATACTCAAAACAACATAATGTTAAACAACACGAGACAAATTCCAGAAAAGAGTCTGGAAAAGTGTTGGATTTGGTAATGGAAAATGTGTATGATGGCTGCATGAATTGGTTATAAAACAGCTGCACAGTTAATAAATACTAATGCAACTGCGTGTTTTAGCGGGGAATATTGATATTCGTAATTTGAAAGTGTCTGTCAGATTTGTGATGGATTTAGGTGCCAAATTTGCAGAAATGAGCGTTTGTAATTCTGTGCGAAAACAACCTGCATTTTCTCTTTATTCCATTCATTCTGATGCGGCAATGCTGTGAGATTATCAATCTGTTTAACAACGATCAGCCTGCTGGTGCTAAGATGGTAACAATGCCTTATCATTCACTGAAGAGGACAGAAAATAGGATCCTGATTTTTCTTTTTTTAACTCCTTCGTCTGTGCTGCTGCTCTGTAACAGGCCCCCGTCTGTTTTGTAAAGAATTCAGTCTAGATGCTATTTTTACACAGTTTCTGAATATGCTCCGATTTCTAAAGTGTATCTTGTTGAATTATCATAGCCTTAATGAAACATCCCAGCTTCTTTTATGTGAAGAGCTCAGGCAATCAGCAGATGAGATTGAGTTCCTTTACTCTGATAGAGATGCAGTATCATCTAATCAAACTCATGGATTCAATTAGAAATACCCAGCTTTCTCTTTCATGTCAAAGTTTCAGACTTTGTCATAGAGTTAGGTTCTGTTTAATATAATTCTGAGGTTTTAAAGAAAATGCACATTTAATAATCCAAGTCAAAGTTTAAGTTGTTTAAGTAAAAAAAGAAGATGTACTCCATTGGATTGGATTGTGGTTGTATTTTTCTCTTTATTTTATAGCTCTCCTAACGAATAACCCAGGATCAGTCCAGTTTGTTTTTGTTTTTTTTACATGTCCTGTTTGGCAGTGTGGAGCTCAGAATTGGTGTCTGAGTACCAAGTAGAAGCCCAACAGATCTACTTTCACAAGCGGAGCAGTACAGCTTTTGCTATAGTCCTCCACTTGATATATGTGTGAAAAATCTTTATTATGAATTGTTGGGTTTTTTATTTCCTGATGTTATGGACACGGAGACGGAAAATTAAGGAGAAGAAAGAAGGAAGATGAAGAAGAGAGGTAGGAAACAAAAAGTCAAGAGAAAGGGTGAGTTGAAAATACAAGAGAGGAAGGGGAACAAAGAAAACACAGGAAGACATTGAAGTCTGCCTCCATACCCACAGGACGGCAGAGAGAGGGGGAAAAATAAAACAAAACACGAAAAAGGAACATCGACAAAACAAACCCAACATTGTGAACTAAGAATTACACAACCACATCACACAAAAATAGATATAAAAATACAACAACAATGTCACAGAAAAACTCATGGTACCGATTAATCCACCTCTAGTAATGATAACCTCAGCCCAAGAATATATCCTTAAACACCAGAGACCCCACATCTATGTGTGTGTGTTAGCATGCTGGTGCATATAAGGTTTCTCCATAAGAGTGTTCGATAGTTGGTGTGAGCAGGCATCAATCCGTCTCCCAGGAATCGATGCAGACATGAAGGAGATCGGAGCAAAGACGTCCAAAGGACCCCCAGAGCCCCAGGCGGACCCGGGCGGGGCCGACCGCATCCCCCAAGAGTGGAGCAAAGGAGAACCCCAGGGGAACGTCCAGCGGCCACTATGCAGGGGCCCGGGGGGCAGCAGTGACGAGCCCACGGGCCCCGCCGGAAACCGGGAGAGCCAGGGCCCAGGGGCACCCCACCCCCCAGCAGGGACCCGACAAGGGACCGGCCGACGAGTGCCCCCGGCACTGCAGGGGCAGCGGACGGCCGCCACGCGCCGCCACCACCCTAGGCCAATCCCCACCGCCAACATCCCAGCGCCCCACCCCTGCCCTACGTCGGGGCGCCCCACCGATAGCCGCAGGGGACGGACAGCATCCCCAGGCCGGGCTCAGCCAGCATCTGGACACCAAGTGGCAGCTCCCGGGTCATGATCCCGCGCAACGCAGAGCGCCGAGACCAGGCATCCAACGAGGGCCAGGGCCGGTCCAACCCGCCAATGAACTGACCACGCACGGTGCGCATAGAACAGGTGATCAAACGAGCAGAGACGCCGGATCCGCATCCCGCCGAGCCACCGAGCAGGCACCAACCAACAATCCCAAACCTGGCACCCCTAAAAGAGGTGCCCCAACCAACCAAAGGAAGATATCGGCCCAGCGCATCGGCCGACCGACACACCGGCCCCCCCAGGCCCGGCCAGGCACGCACCAGGTCCGAACCGGATTGACCACCGATGCACCGGCAGGCAGGGGCCCCCGTCACCGGCGGGGAGTGACGGAGGGGAAATAGGCCCCCATGAGGTGCGCCAGGCGAAGGGGGCAGACCAAGATCCAACCTGACAGGTAGACAAAGACATACAGACACAGTCATACGTTCCCTCCCTCTTAAACCCATACATTCTCACTGACTCACAAAGACACCCAAAAAAATGATGCTGTACCCTCACTCACACACCCCATACACACTTAATGCTCCCAGGGCCAGGTACCGATGCCCCAGTAGAGCCACCAGCCCCCGGACCCGGGAGATGGACCCCCTACCTTCTAGGACGGAGACAAGCAGACGCCAAGGCCCCCACAGTGGCAAAGCAGCCCGACAGCCCAGGACCCCGACCAGACCGCCTGTTCCTCCTCCGGACCCTAACCCCTGATGGCCTGTAGCGAACAGGGGTGTGAAAAGACCCCTAGCCTCCATCCTCCCGCTCGAGTATGGTGTTGATGCGTGTTGTTATAATGTGCATTTAAAACAGAGGGGTGGGATGTGGGGAAGGCAGCCACACATCCCCCAACCCCCACCCCGAGCCCTCAGTGTCTATATGTGGTTTAACAGTGGGCACCGGCACCAGAGGTGAAGCTGATTGAACCCCTCCCCCTCTGGATGCCGAAAAGTGTGCCCACCCCAAAGTCCCTACATATGTGTCGCGTGAGAATGTTATAAGTGGGAGTGTCTAAGTTGTATATTAACCCTCCTAACGAATAACCCAGGATCAGTCCAGTTTGTCAGAGGACCAAGATTTGAGAGGATTAATTCTGGTGTGCATGAGTAATGATTACAGCTGACTCACTGGGAGCGCTTCGTATTTTTGTGTATTTTTATATGCCAGAATCACTAGTTTTCAGGCTGTTTTTGCTGGACCAGGAAGAGGAAACTGCACAGTTTGCGGTTTAACAAGATCGTTTTTTAAGCCTTATCCCCAGCGTTGCTCAATGTAGACTTCGACTAAAATCTAACCTGCCACCCACACGCGTTGATGCATCCAAATGTTTTCTAACTTCGCCTTGAAAACAGACACAAATTCTGGAGGTTCAGTGTTTTTACCCTCTCCTGGTTGATCTTTTTAGTATCTGTCAATCACAGAAACACTCAGCAGTGTCCCAGTCAAGTCAACAAATCTATATCACATGGTTTTAGTCAAACCTGGGACATAAACTATCAAATTTCTTTTTCATTGTTAAGAAATAGTTCCGTAAACATCTTCACTGCTGTAGACAGCAGAGACACAACAATATAACCTTAGAAAATCCAAAAAAAGTTATTGTGAAGAATCCAAGCTAACTGCTATTTAGAATCAAGCTAAAGTCTATTAAGGAACAAGCTAGCATTGCTAAGTCTAGCATCCGGCCACTTGGGGTCTAGTGTCCAGCCACTTGAGGTGGCTAATTGGGGTTCAGCGTTTCGCCACTTAGAGTGGCCAACTGGTGTGTAGTGTGTGATGGGAATATTTCAAAGTAATTAGAATTTATTGATTAGTTACATTCTAAGTAAATGCATATACAACCTCTTGCCAATGACTGATGCAATCTGCTGGGATTCCTTAAATAGGAAACTTTTTACTGATTGGAATGTTTGTATAAATGTATTGAAATGACTTCTTGTTAAGTGCCTTGAGATGACATCTGTTGTGAATTGGCGCTATATAAATAAACTGAATTGAATATAGGGACTATGTCATGTAGAGATTCTCAGAGTGCTTTAAGGTCTAATTCACTGAGGAACCATTTAAAACTCATTCTTTTTGAGTAGGACATGTATGCTGCACTTCATACTGTTGTCCCACCCCCGTTGCCTGCTTCAGCCTCAAAAAGAAATCTAAGCTGAAAATGAGCGAGTCAGAGAAAGTTGCGTTATCTACGTGGAAAACCACACTGGCCGCGGCTACCTTCGCTCGCAACCACCTACAGGAAGGTGGAGGCCAGAGAGAGGAGAGCTCATCTCGGCTGTTTGAAGCCAACCGTTAGCAACTCCAAAAAATGGCAGAACATGGTTGGGCTTGTGTTATTTGTGGACATAGCACATCAGTGTTGCATGTTTTTACCCAAGAAAGAAGAGTTGAAGAAAAAGAAGAAAAGGGTGGAATGATGAACACTGCCAGTGAAGTAAGTTAAGTTAATTATTTGATCGAAGGCAGCATAACAGTTTCATTATTGTTAGCCAATCAGAGACAATACATTTGCATATCGTGCATAATAATGAGTTAGACTTGTGATCCTGGCATTTCACCCACTCCTTCGACAAACTGCAATCTGCTGAAACAGGGGCGAGACAGAATTTTTTTCCACATAAAATGGCTCACACACGGCATATAATTGAGCTAGAGACCAGAGAAAATTCATTGAAAAAATGACTGAATGAGACCTCCAAACAGACGTCACAAAGCAGCAGATATCAGCAGGACACCCTCTGACCTCATTCCATATACTCTACACATAGTGTGAAGTGATTTAACATTGCAGAAGCAGACATCTGGACTGGGTAGGAGGTACTGAAGAAGATTATCTTTGTTTATGAAATACTATATAATATTAGAAATGGGAGGGTCTGGATAATTGAAGTCTAGCGTCTGGCTGCTTGGGGTCTAGCATCTGGTCTGCCTGATTATTAGACAGCGATCAGATAAATAAACTCCATTTTACTATTTGAAATAGTGTGTTTTTCATGGAGTTGTCTTATGCAGTTAAAGTTCTTGGTGCTACCACAAATTCAAGCAATTGAATATGTCTGAGCTATCTCTTCAATATCTATTGTTAACATGCCTTTACAAAGACTGTTTTTCATTATTACCAATGTTTAGTTTTTTAACATTAATTTTGGATGTCTTTATTCCCAAACACCAGCGTTCAGATTTATTGTACCAAAGATTTATATTGCCAGCTTTCTAGCCATTCAGAATCCAGTCTCAATCAACAGAAAAAGCCTGTTTATTGCAGGAGATTTCTGTCCCAGGCCTGCCCTACTTTAGCACGCTTTGGCCTGGTTATGGAGCTATCTGACTACTCTTTGAACTGGAACAGAACGGAGGTGGATTTGCCTCCCACAAGCCCATCATCTGCGCTCCTTAGGATGACAGCCATGCAATGTCTGTGTGTTCATGTGGTGTGTGCCTGTGCGCTGTGTGAAGTCACTTGTGGTGAGGAAGAAAAAGTGACACAGTGGCCCAGGAGTCCTGAACTCTTGATTGAAATGTGTGCCACAGAGGATTTTATTTTTCTGTTCACACACAATCCTTCCATATATCTTGTTGCACTCATCTACGGGTACACATGCAAATAAATGGAGCGACGTTTTGACAAAACTACTGCATATCAATGTGAGGCAATCAGCACTATTTTCCTCAAGGGTCAGAAGTTGTTAAGGAAGCTATCGATTTCAATCCACCTTAGATAGCTTTTTAATTGGTGTGTAATTGGTCCTGAGTGTAAGTATATGACTGTATTGTACTTGATAGTAATTAAATTAGAATCTAGTTGGATTCTCTTTAATTGGATGCGAATTAGACCTGTTGGTGTTGGAGAGTACATTAAGATCACATTTCTTGGGAATTGGTACTTATTAGTGAACAACCTCCATCTCAAATTTCTCTTTTCAGAGACAGAGGTGCTGTTTTTCTTCCCCTCTGACAAAATTTTCTCAAGCTGGTGTCTTTCACTAGTAAACCTGCATACATTACTTGCCAAAAAATATTGCTGGAGGTGAGCTGAGGTTTGCATGTTCAGACACAGACACATTGAACATAACTTCCGTGGTTTGGGACACACATTCAGCTGCACTGAATGTCTGCCTCACATCTGAACAGCAAACACTTTACCGACTTCACGAAAATCCATACATTTCTCTTTCTAAACTGGCTGGGGCGAAATGGGAAATGGAGGAAAAACTTGTTCACCGAGCTCAGTCAGTTTCTGATTGGGAACAAACACAGAGCGATACCTCCGTTTTTCATTCAAAATCTGCGCACCTTTTTAAACGCCTACTCCAATGCACTGTGCAGGTCACCAGAGTAGGTCATTTAACTGAAGACTCTGAGGAGATGCTGTCACACGCATTTCTACATGAAAAAACCACAGGAAAAAATGCAGAAATCAACCCCTCAATACCCCTCACCCTACAGCAGATCTCATCTGAATTGTGGGCAAAAATAAATTCATATGATGTGGGTTTAATTAAGAGTTATAATCCTGTCAAAATCACACCAAAGTCATCCTTTCGTCCAGTTCAACGCCAGTACCCGTTAAAGGCTGAAGCAGTTCGTGGAATAAAACCAGTGTTTGATGCTCTGTTAAACTCGGGGATAATTATCGGATGCACGGATTCCCCGGTCCGATGTCCAATTTTTCCAGTGAAAAAAGTCAGAGACACAGGTGAAGAATGACGTTTCGTGTTAGATCTGAAACTGACAAATTAATCAATAATTCCTCGCGCCGCCAGTTCGCCGAACCCGTGTACTATTCTGTCACAGGTTCCACCTTCAGCTACTCATTTTTCAGTTGTTGACCTGAGTAATGCGTTCTTCAGGGTGCCAGTAGACCCGGACAGCAAGTTCTGGTTTGCTTTTGAGTATGATGGGAAAGGTTACACGTTTACCCGCCTCCCACAGGGGTACATCGAGTCTCCTACCATTTTTAACATGGCACTTAAAGAGAGTTTGGAGGGACTAGAACTGTCTCCCGGATCAGTTCTGATTCAATAAGTGGATGATCTGTTATTGTGTGCACCATCGGAAAAACAATGTGAAACAGACACTATTGCGTTGTTGAAGCATTTGCATGCATTTGGACATAAAGCTAGTTTGTCAAAACTGCAGTTTGTGAAATCAGAGGTCACTTTTCTTGGTCACGTTATCTCAAAAAGCTCAAGGTCTTTGTCTACTAAAATGATCAAAGCTGTGCAGCAGATTCCTAAACCGATCACCGAGAAATAAATTATGTCCTTCCTAGGCCTAACTTCTTATTGTAGGAATTTTATTCTAAACTATGCAGTATTAGAGAGGCCATTGTCTGAGCTGATACATGGAAAAAATATGGTGGCCTCTGCCGCCATCCAGTGGTGCCCTGAGGCATTGCAAGCATTTGAGGAACTGAAGAGGGAACTACAATCACCTTTGCATTGCCAGACCCACAAAAACCGTTTTTTCAGATGGTTGATGAGAAAAATGGGTGCATGGTTTCGGTGCTCTTGCAAGAACATTGTGGTTTGAAACGTCTGGTCGCTTACTACTCTGCAAAACTTTATCAAGTTGCAGCTGGGTTCCCGGCTTGTCTGAGATCAGTCGCGGCAGCTGAAAAGGCTGTTTTAGCCTTGAGAGACATAGTGGTGTACTCTCCTCTCACTGTATTTGTTCCACATAACGTTGCAATTATCTTATTGGAACAGAGAACGTCGCACCTGTCTGCAGCAAGATGGTTAAGGTGTTCCTCAATTCAGTTAATTCAGTTTGCCGAATATAACAGTGAAAAGGTGTACGGGACTAAATGCTGCCAGTTTGCTGCCTACGGACGATGATGGGGAACCCCATGACTGCCAGGCAGAATTAGAGGTACTGTGTACACCACAGCCTGACTTGACTGACACACCCCTGCAGAACCCTGACTTGATACTTTATTTGGGCGGGTCAGCCTTCAGAAACCCGATGGAAAAAATCGGGTAAGGTTTGCTGTTTGCTCTGATCCTTGTACTCTGTCTGCAGGAAGCCTCCCGTCTAATTTATCTTCGCAGACAGCCGAGTTGAAGGCTTTAAGTAGTTAATGTATGGACGACAGCAGCTATGCTGTGGGGGTTGTGCATTATTTCGGGGCGCTCTGGAAGCACCGCAGATTCCTCAATTCTGATGTTAAGCCCATTTTGAATGCACCCCAGGTCGCTGCTCTTCTGGAGGCAATTATGTTGCCCTCCAAGATTGCCGTTATGAAATGTGCCGCTCACTCCTCCGCAGGGGACACTGTTTCCTTGGGAAATTCTAGAGCTGATGCCGCAGCCAGAAGAGCCGCTCTACAGCCTCTGGCAACTACATGTGTTGTCATGACACAACTAGGTGATCAACCAGACGTGACAGATGTGGTTGCTGTGCAAAGTTTTGCCACCTCATCTGAGATTTCACCCTGGAAGATGGCAGGTTGTAAGAAAAATGAAGGGGTGTGGAAAACAAGCCATGTCTTCCTAGACATTTCTTTCCAGTTTTTGCTAAGTTCAGCCATGGACTGGATCATTGTTCCAAAAGTGGTATGTTTGATCTGGTTGCTACACATTGGTTCACAAGAGGATTCACCTCTTTCGCAGAGAAATATTGTCATTCATGCATGGTGTGTGCCGCAAATAATCCAGGGCGACCGTCTCCACTAAAACTGCTGGCCATCCGGCGCCTCAGAGACTCTTCGAGCACTTGATGATGGACTTCATCGAGCTGACTCCTGCTGAAGGTAAAAATTTTTGTCTAGTCATCATTTGTATGTTCTCAAAGTGGGCTGAAGCCTTCCCGACCAAACATGCAGACAGTGCAGCTGTGGTCAAGGCTCTGTTGGGAGAAATTATTCCCAGATGGGGAATTCCTGAAAAAATCACCAGCGACAATGGCACACATTTTGTGAACAAAGCTTTTTCAGAGGTGGGTGAATTTCTGGGAATAAAATTAGGGACGCATTGTTCCTATCACCCACAGTCGGGGGGAGCAGTTGAGAGAGAAAATGGAACATTGAAATCCAAACTTATTAAATGTTGTGAGGAAACAGGTCTGGCATGGACCAGAGTTTTGCCCTTGGCTCTGTTTTACATGAGAATGAGAAAACGGGCAAAGAATAACCTTAGTCCTTTTGAGATTATTTTTGGCAGACCTCCAGCGATGGGATTGAACCCACCAATAAAACCGCATCTCTCTACAGGCTTGTGAGAGGATGCAATGATCTCTTACTGTGAAAATCTGTCCAAGACTCTTGCACAGGTGCACCAAAAGGTGAAGGAAGCCCTACCAAAAGCAGCAGAAGGGCCACTTCATCCTATTCGGCCAGGCGATTGGGTTCTCATTAAAGAATTCAGACGACGACATTGGAAGTAAAAGCGCTGGCAGGGTCCGTTCCAAGCTCTGCTAGTGACCCACACTGCAGTAAAGGTCTCTGAGAGAGCAACCTAGGTGCATGCCAGTCACTGCAAGAGGCTGACAGGACCAATTCTGAACAAGCCCACCACCACTGAGATAAAGGACTGAAAGAAGTAGACTCAGAAAAGTATTCAAAATCAGTGGAATAGACACTTGCTATTTATCTAGTGATCCCATGTGAAGGAAAGAAAAGAAAAATTATGACACATTCTATGAAGCTCTGGGGCTCCAGAGCAAAAATGACTAAGACATTAATGCTGTTTGTGTTTCGTGTTTTATTAGGGGGCGTTTTTTGGACTCTGCATCAGGGACGAGCGGTCACCTCAGCCGTGATTCATGAGAGATCCGTCACTCCTAATGTCCTCCGAGAAGGAAGGTTCAAGGGAATTTGTGGTATCAGTTTGCAAATTATTCAGCTAGGTCAGTGTCAAATAAATCGTGTGTCGTTTGCATGGGAACAGCTCTTCCAAAGTATTATGTCTCCATACCGTTTAAGGACAAATTGGATCAATGTGTGAGTTACTGTGAGACTCCTGGGAATAATCCTGCCCAGTGGGATTCAGTGCAGGCCCCAAAAATTAATTTCACCCTGGAAGGTAGGAAGTGTAGTGTGTGTGCCTCTCATTGCATTTTAGCTGTAGCAGCAGGCTTGAATTAAGGCTGGGGTAAGCCGTGTGGACTGGCGATTGAAGCACCTGGGTTAATTAACCTTTTAGAGCCAGCTCCAGATGCATCTTTTGTTTGTTATAATGTGACAAGATGAATAAACAAAAGAGCAGGCTGACATGGGTACATTTTCAGGAAAATGTTCTAAAATATTTAACTTGAATGAAGAAGGGGATTCTTTTTCTGAGTGCTGGAAATCTGACAAGCTTAGAGATGATACAACTGTTGATTACTGGACCTGTTCTTCTAAGCTTCACCTAGGTAGATGGATTTTGAAACAGGAACAGGCGGGACCAGACGTTTACTGGGTTTGTGGCGACGGCAAGCTGAGATCCATTATTCCGCCCAATTGGGAAGGTATGTGTGCTCACGTGATGTTAGCTTATGATGTCTCGATTGCAATTGATCCATTCCAGGAATGTGCAGTTTCCTCACATCACAGGTCTAGGAGAGAAGCACCTGTTCCAGGCAGCTTTGACGAGCAGGTTTACCTTGACGCGATTGGTGTGCCACGTGGGGTCCGAGATGAATTTAAAGCTAGGAACCAGATGATAGCAGGGGTTGAGTCAATTTTGATCGATTTTGATCGATCTGTGTTGCACCTATATCCCGGGAAACACAGATACTAATGGTAGTGTATCAAGAGCTTTAGAAGGCCTGAGTCATGAAAGAGGGCCTTGCTAAGAATGCTGGTGTAAACACTAATCTAGGAGATCTGAGCGATTGGTTGGATTCTGTATTGGGTGAGTGGAAATCACTAGCTATTTCTGTGCTTGGAGCTTGTATTACAGCATTTGCAGTTTTCTCTGTGTGTGGTTGTTGTGTCATTCCATGCATTAGAGCTTTGGCGATCAGAGTGGTTAACAGAGCTTTTACACATCAGATTTTAGCAACATCTCTGCCTGGGTCGACCGATGTGAGCAAACCTGATGCAGACGCCAAAAGACGAGATAAAGGGGATGGAGACGATGGATGTGACATGGACACGCTCGACAACCTTGAGCTATTTAAGTAATTGAATTACAGGTGTATGACAATTACATTTTCTGATGTTTTTTCTTCTATAACAACTCTCTTGTGTCCTCCATGGCAGTTCCATGAAAGTTTAGTAGGTCTCATCCCAGGTAAAGCACAGAGAAAAAAGGGTTGATTTTCATTTTTCAAATTATATTTTTTATTATTCTTTCATTAGTAGGTCATTTATGGGATTTCAGTTAGGTTTCCTTTTTATTTGTTATTTTTCTTATTCAATTCCAGTTCATTGTTATTCAACAATTATTTCCTTTTTCAGTTATTTCATTGTTTTGTTTATTCATCTTAAATCCATGAATAAGGGGAGGAGATTATAAATTCATTTATGAGCAGTGAATCAGTACTGAAATTGAGCCTATTGTTATTGATTACTACTGATCTGTTTTTTTGCATAACCTCTTTAAAGGGTCACTGTGGAGCTGACAAATGAGTGACTGATGATCTTTTGATTTCGGGGTTTTCACAATGGAAGCACATTTAAGGGAAGAGTATACGTTTCAATTCGTTGCAAATTTATTTTACTCATTCATGGTGGAGTTGACTGATCTTGCCTAAAAATTGTTTTTTCTTCTCTATTTTGCAGTTATTTCTTAGACATCCTGGTTTTGATGACGAGCGATGCAGAAATGGCTACCTTGGGGGCAAAGGAGTCGCCACATTCTTTTTCACGCAAGAAGTCGTGAGACGACAAACACGACCATGGGTTGGAGGTTGATCATCTTACGCCCCTGGGCTTTTTGAATGTGGTGTTGCATCGGGTCCAATAACTGTCATCAGGAAGGATGTATAGAACTCATCATTTTGTTCAGAAGTTGACTTACTGTAACATGTAATGAACAAAAATCATTTGCTATTGGGTTTTTTTTCACTGCCTGCCCTCTCATTAGTGGTAGTTTCAAGTGAGCCATTTTTAATCATTTATTGTTATTTGTTTTGTTTATCACATATGATAAAGAGGGAGGACTATTGTGGAAGAAATGTAATGTTCTGTTCTGTGTAGTTCACATACTGATAGTTACTGATGGTTACTATGTGTCTCTTCTTTATGATATGGTGACCAATCTGATTATGTGACACTGTATGAATTTAGGTCAGGTCAAACCTGCTGATTCAGACTCTTACAGCCTGGGTTGGCATGGCAACTCTCTTTTACGTCTAAGAACGTCCTGACATACATTGATTATGCTTCTATATCAAATATTCTACGCCTAATGACTCAAATGCCTACCGACTGAGAAATGTTTGTTTGTAATGTCATAGGTGATAGACTCTTGATTACTGAACCTATATAATCCTGTCTTGTTTTGGAAGGGAGGTCAGTATAGCATATTTATCTGTTAACGCTGTACATCCTTGTGTTGATCAACCAACTCTGTATTGAAACCTCCAAGAATCTGAAGGAATCTCTCTCATCTCTTTTATTAAAGAACTTCAATAACACATGTAAAACTTTTTTTTTTGTTTTATTTCTCATTACCTTATTATGCTCATTCAGTTGTGTCTCATCATTGCTTTCCTCTGTTTTTGTCAGGAGGTGTGCGTTGGAATGCATGGACCCAATCGCAAAAGCAAGTAAAGTGCAGGCTGTTTATTAAAGTGCTGCTGGTGGAATGATGATGATGATGATGATGATGATGATGATGATGATGATGATGATGGTTCTGATGGTGATGACAGGAACGTCAGGAGAGTAAGGACATCGAGTTGGTAAGGAGACGGCAGGGAAACATTATGGAGAGCTTGACAGTTGACAATAATCCGGGCTGGGTGAGGGGAAGTGATGGGTTATAAAAGCATGAGGTAAGGAGGATCAGGTGTGGATGATTGGAGACACAGGTGAGGATAATGATGAGGAGAGGGAGTGAACAGGGCAACATGACAGGACCCCCTTCCTTTAAAGGCGGATTCCAGACGCCGTGGAAAGAAACAAAAGGGAAGCACCCTTACCAGGGTGGGTGGAGGGGGCCCACGGAAGGTGGGCCCGAGTCTTTGTGTGCACACCCCTGGAGGTCATGCGGACGGCCAGGAGGGCGGCCCCTGAGGACCTGGATATCCGGACGGTCTGGGTGGCGTCCCTTTACAGGACGCGAGTCGAACGGACGGCCCTGGTGGCGTCCTCTGGCTGGACGGAGCTCGGGCGGATGGCCCGGTGGTCCCGCCCTGAGGACCAGACAGCCGCTGAGGAGCTTGGCCAGTCGTTGGCAAGGCTCAGCCGGCTAGGCCAAGAAGCCGGCCTCAGGTCCCTCCTGATCATCACTGAGGACTCCGGCGGCCCATAGGGAAATGTCGGTAGCTTAAGGGCGCTCTGGAGACAGAGAAGGGTCCTCCTTGACCTTCTCCGGGAGCTCTGGTGCTGGGACCCAAAGGCCCAGGCGAGGTGCGGGCACTGGGGCCCGGAAGTGAGGCTGGCTGATTGGATTGCAGGCTGAGGTAGGCTTGCTGACTGGATCGCAGGCTGAGGCAGGCTGGCTGACTGGATCATAGGCTGAGGCAGAGTGGCTGACTGGAGCAGGAGGAATGGGCGGGACCGGTGCACAGATCTCGGCAGGGAGGACCAGGGACAAGCAGACAGCTTCCACCCTGGAAGCAGCCCTACCTCGACGGCGTCACTGCCTGCGGCGGGAACAGAGCACCAGCCTTGTCCCGATGAAGGCGGACCGCTGCACCAGGTAGTTCTCCTTCTCGGATGCTGGTTCAACCGACGCAGCCAGACAGGAAGAGTCTGAACAGGCAGGGTTGCTGCGTCGGTCGGCGGAGGATCTGATGAGGAAGCAGCGGCCGCGCAGGCGGTTGGTGAGGGAACGGCGCTCTGCTCCCTGCTCCCAGAAACAGTCCCAGCATGGCGGGGCCTCTGCCGGCAGTTAGATGGTGGAGGCGCTCCCTGGCGAACAATCTGTCATGAGAATGAATAGGCTGTGTCCTGCTGCTTCCCAACAACACAGAGGACGGGGAAGGACACGAGGCAGCGGCGGCTTCCAGGCAGCAGGGCAACGCGAGGGTGGCGCTACTGAGCTGAAGTGTTTCAGGTGTGGAAGGAATCACGGCTACAACTACACAACTACAGTGTGCTGCTAGGCAGGCTATATGCTGAAACTGTCAGAAAATTGGACACTTGGCTGCTGTGTGCCGCTCTGCAAAAGTAAATGAGATAACAACAATGGAGCATGAGCAAGCTCAATTTGTATTCAGACCATGTTCCCTTAAGGACGTCCGAGATGTAGTGGAACAAGTAACTAGCCAAAGAGAAGACCCAGGTAAATGGGTTGAGGACATGTTGGGCGTGACCCTATCCTAAAGATTGAATGGATATGAATTAGGACAAGCAATGTCCACATCCTTAGGGAAGGACTGGTACAAAGTTCAAGGAAATTATACAGGAAAAAATAATGCTAACACAGTGTTCCAGTTACCTGGTGATGGTGTTTTTGCCGGAGAATACAAGGCCCAATTCGATGCTGTTTGCACAGCAGTACGAAATCAATTCAAGAAAAAGGCTGATTATGGCCATATGGCCTCTGTTAAACAGAAACCTGGTGAAACAGCAGATGATTTAAAATTTAGGTATGAAAAAGAACACAAAACTCACAGTGGACTCCCAGAAGATGTGGCTGATGACAGCCCCTATACGAGACACCTAGTTAATGGCCTGTTGAATGGTTTCCATCCATCCATTGCTAATGGGATTAAAAACCACCTTCTGGAATGGGAAACCTGTACTGTCAACACATTAATGGCAAATGCTAGATTTGCTGAATAAGTCATGGAAAGGAAAGGCAAAACACCTAAACCCCCCAACTCACAAGTGTTTTATTCAGACCTAGATTATGAGGAAGAGGAAGTCTTCTTCCAGGGGAGACATCATCCTAAGGGGCGGGGTGGAAACAGAGGGCATAGATTCTACCAAAATAACAACCAAGGGAGAAATAATATGAACCAATGGCATGGCTCAGCTCCACCACAGAGAGCTGAGGGACCACACCCCACTTGCTGGACCTGTGGCAAAGAAGGCCACATATCCAATGAGTGTAGACAGGGCAAGGGCCGTGGCAGAGGCCACGGTAGGGGAAGAGGACAAGGCAGATTTCAGAATGGACACGAAGGTTTACCCCCCGATCACAGCAGGTTCACTCAGAATTGACTAGATGACTTTGAGTCAACCCCAGACGAGATAGTAGACTGCTGTGGAGCCTGGGAACTGTTAAATGTCCTGAAAGAAAAACCAGCACACTCACTCATTGCTGCGACCCCCAGCATCAGAACAGGACTTGGTCTCAGCCCATGAAGTATTCCAAGATGAGCAATCAAACTGTCACTCAGGGCGTGCATCTGCTGCGACTAACTGGACAAGACCCTTTCTGTTTCTCCATGCCATGTGGGGTTGGAAATACCCCTTTGGGAAACTCTCCCTGCGAAGAGGTAATGCCTCTTTCCAATTGGAACATCATGAATGCAGACACTTCACAAACTCGCCATTGGCTCCTGACTGGCGACATCCTGCCTGGACTTGTGACCCTGAACCTCACTGTTTTGGCCCAAAGGATTGGAGGACTCCCAACCACCTTCACCACACATCTCTTGGAAGTGCCCAACAATGGGGCATGGGCACCCCTGAAGGTTACATATGGAAGTGTGGAATGACCTTCTACCTATACCTGCCAAAGGGTTGGTGTGGTACCTGCAGCCTGGCTCGACTGCAACCATCTTCTTACATCATCTCTGCTGACGGTGTAAATCACAAGAACCGAGAGCTGAAGAAAAGAGACTTTAAGCCTGTACAAAGTTTCAACCCCTTCACAGAAAACGGTGGAAGGACCCCTCTCTTCGGAGACGTGAAAGGCATTTTCAACCCCATCTTTCCGATGGTTGGAGTAGCAGACCTCATGAAAGGATGAATGAAGTTTTGTGGACCCTGGAGAATATAACTGATATACTGAATGACGTAACTTCCCTCCTCCCCAACGACCCTGAGAAAAAAGCCATGCGTTCCATACTGATGCAACATCAACTCGCCCTGGACACCCTGTTTGCAGCAGAAGGAGGTCTCTGTGCCATGGTTGGCCCAGACCACTTCTGCACATTCATTCCTGACATTTCAGGTAATTGGACTGAAATCCATGGACGAGTTGCGGACATATCTTCATTCCTGAAATCAAAGGAAAACAGTCAACCTTGGAACTTTATGTCATGGTGCACCTCTGGCCCCTGGTGGCACCTCCTGATGAAGATCCTGGCCCCTGTTTTTGTTATTAATCTCCTGTTCTGTATTTTTACTAGTTGTGTGATCCCCTGTTTGAAAGGTATGATGTTAATACTATGGTACAATACACACTTCTGATACAGAAGGTTGATTGTGAGGAAAAAGAAGTAAAGGTCACTGTTTAAAATTGATTAATTTAGGTTTATGATTTCAATAACTTAAACTACTTAAAGTGTAGCAGTTATTTGAATGAATCTTTCCCATAGGTTAGTCCGGATTAAGCATTGCTTGAGGAAAATGTTACTTAAGTTTCAAGAATATGTTTTAAAGATTAGACTACTACTTATTTTACAGTCTTTTGTTGTACATTTTTTGAAATAGGCTCTGACATATAACCTCAGAAACCGTTTATTAGTTAACCACATACTTGTTTTTCATTTATATTCCTTACTTTTTATCATTCATATTTTCATTTAAAAACCCCATTTCAGCGGGGAAATGTTGGAGTTTTCCTTTTATATTAATGTGCTTTTTAAATGTTTTTATCTGACCAGCTCAACGTAGCAAGACATGAAGTTGTTTTAAGCGTTGGGTGTGTTTTATGGTCAAACTGTTTCAGGAAAAGAGATAAGAAAGTAGCGGCTCATCTTACTTAGTCTGCCTCGTTCCTGATTGGTTGAACTCATGTATCTTGATCTCCTTCTCATGAAGCTGTTGTAATAAAAAGAACTGCGAGGAGCTGGTTCTTCAGAACTTGGGACGATCCACAGTCGGTTTATTCTATTATCTGATTAACCCAGTTCTCCTCTGCAGAGACAATATACTCCATCTCTCCGTCTCCTGTGTGTGATTCTTTCTAGGTAACCTGAATTTACCTAACACCCATAGTCCCAGTCCCCAAGAAAAGTGGTGAAGGTAGGATCTGTGTTGATCTAAAACGACTGAACATGGCTGTGAAGAGAGAAAGATTTGTTCTACCCACCATAGATGACATATTACATAAGCTGCCAATGTCTCGTGTGTTCTCCTTACTGGATGCGGCAAGCGGCTTCTGGCAAATCCCACTAGAGAGAGAAACAGCTAAACTAACCACGTTCATTACCCCAGTGGGTAGGTTCTTTTTCAAACGACCTCCTTTTGGAATCTCCAGTCCCCCCGAAATTTCCCAGAGATTTCCAGAGCACCCTCACTGGCATTCTATGATGTCAAAAAGCCGACAGTGGTGAGTGCAGATGCAAGCAGCTACGGGCTAGGCGGTGTACCACTACAGAGACACTCTGATGGACTGAAACCAGTGGCATTCTGTTCAAGAACACTAATTGAGGCCGAGAAGCGCTACGCACAAATAGAGAAAGAATGTCTGGTGGCTGTTTGGGCCCGTGAGAGATTTTCCACTTACCTGTATGGCCTTAACAGCTTCACGGTCCATACGGACCACAAACCCCTGGTCCCTCTGATCAACAACAGAGACCTTGATAAGGTTCCCCTGCAGTGCCAGCGGTTGATGATGCGGATGATGAAGTACAATCTCAATGCAGACTACGTGCCTGGGAAAACACTAACAGTAGTCGACACGCTTTCCAGACAGCCATTACCTGTAATAATTAGTGAAGTATTAGAACTTACATGTGATGTTTCAGACCTTGAAGATGCAGCTCACACAGTGTGGCCAGTGTCACTATCCCAACTAGACCAGATCACGCAGGAGACAAAGGTGGACTACGGCCTGCAGGTGGTGAGCAGGCTGATCACAGAAGGATGGCCAAAGTACGTGGGCAGTGTACCTGCACAAGCCAGGGCATGTCACCACTGCAGTGGCAGCCTGTCTACATCAAAAGGCTTGGTGCTGTTCGGAGACCATATTGTGATTCCTCACAGTATGAGAAAAGAGATACTTCACCACCTGCATGATGGACACCAGAGCATCACCAAGTGCAGGGAGTGGGCCCGCATGAGTGTATGGTGGCCTGACCTGGAGAAAGAAATCCAACAACTGGTGACAAAATGTCCTGAGTGCATGCGAGTCAGACCTACGCAGAGGAAGGAGCCCCTGACTAAAACGCCGCTGCCACAGAGACCCTGACAGGCAATCGGTGCTGACATCTTCGAGTACGAGAAAGAAAATTACTTAGTTGTAGTTTACTTTTATTCTCGCTACATAGAAATAGCCCATCTACCGGACATGAAAGTGAGACTACGTGTATATATATATTCGCCAGGTGGAGTTGTCCAGACGAACTCACTACTGATAATGCCAGACAATTCACAAGCAAATAGTTTGAAAGTTTTGTTATAGCCAATGACTTTAGGCACATCACCTCCAGCCCCACTACCCTAAAGTCAATGGTGGGGCCGAGAGAGCAGTTCAGACAGCAAAGAAGATTCTACAGCAGAATAACCCTTTTCTTGCTCTCATGAGCTACAGAGCTATGCCAATACAAGCCATGGGTGCCAGTCCTGCACAGCTGATGATGGGCCGTCAGATCAAGACAACAGTGCCTACAATTTATAAAGTACTGCTGCCTAGGTGGCCCAACCTCAAAAGCGTGCGTGCAGCTGATGCCAAGACAAAGTAGAGCTACAGGCATGCCAACAACGACACCACAGTGCCAGAGTACTTTGGCTTCTCAACCCTGGGCAGAGCGTGGCGGTAAAACTTGCTGACGAATCCAGCTGGACAACGGTGGGGACAGTTCAAAGACAACATCCAGCTCCGAGGTCCTATCTGATCCAGACAGACCATGGGACACTACGGCGGAACAGGCACCACCTACGACCATTATTCTTTCCTGATAAGGTGGACGATGCACAGGTAGAGGAACAACCCCCCCTCCATCACCACCCAGCTTACATCTACGAGTTCTCCTGTGAGAGGGGCTGTGTCACCTGTGGGACAGATGACTTCTCCTGTTTGTGAGACTGTCCCGCCAGATCCTTCAAACAGTCTTACGGAATACAGCTCAGGTAACTTCCAGGGAAAGAGTCATCTGTCCCCCTGGCAGGTTTAAAGAGTTTGTTATTGATTTTATACAGCTTGCCTAGATGTAGCAGAATAACCTCCGGCTGCTGTAGAGGTGACTGGGAAGTCCTCCCCATCACCTCAATCACATATACATACAATGTTGTGCTATGTTCTAATGTGTCTTTTACCGCCTTATAAGAGAAAAAAACAGGGGGGAGACAGTATTGTTGGGATTTTATGATTCTGGACAGGTTGGTCCAGACGTCCTGATGAAGGGCGGCGAACTCCCGAGCGATCGCTGGGTCTCCAGCTTCCGCTGGGTCCATCTTTAGGGCCAGATCATTCTTTTTTTTTTTTTTTTTTTATTCTGTCAGGAGGTGTGTGGTGGAATGCATGGACCCAATCGCAGAAGCAGGTAAACTGCAGGCTGTTTATTAAAGTGCTGCTGGTGGAATGATGATGATGGTGGTGGTTCTGATGGTGATGACAGGAATGGAGAGACAGGACATTGAGTAGGAAGGAGACGGCAGGGAAACACACCAGGAAGAGGTTGACAATGATCCGGCGCTGAGTGAGGGGAAGTGACGGGTTATAAAGGCATGAGGTAAGGAGGATCAGCTGTGGATGATTGGATATACGGGTGAGGACAGTGATGAGGAGAGGGAGTGAACAGGGCAGCATTACACTTTTTTTGTATTGCATCAAATAAAGTTCTATTATATTAAAATATATTGAATTGCATTTCATTCCGAATCAGGTGACCATTTGTTGAGTCAGGCACTGATGTTGAAGGAGAGACCCTGGCTTGTAGTGTCTGATCTAATTCATCCAAAAGGTGGTCTTTCAGGTTGACTTCAGGCCTTTATGCAGAGCAGTCAACTCTAAGGTTCCTCCTCCATGTCTTTATGGACCTTCCTTTGTACGCTGGTGGCCAGTCATGTTGAATCTGTAGGGGTCATCTCCAAACTGTACCTACAAAGTTGGGAGCAAAAAATTCTCCAAAGTATATTGGTATATACAAGTTTTAAGAGTGACTTTCACTGGAACAAAAGGGCCCCGCACTGCAAGTACCTTTGTTCTGACAACTACCAAACCTAAACACACCAGTTTAATTGTCTGAAAGAGGTGTGATTCATCACTCCTTAGAACAGACATATGTTTTAGACCTGATGCATTCAAAGTTTTGCATTGCACTTGGTGGTGAAAGCCTTAGATCCAGCTGCTTGCCTGTGGAAATCCATTTCATGAACCGTTGTACGCACTGTTCTTGGGCTAATCTGAAGTCCACATAACGTTTAGGAGTAGAATATTTTGTGGTGAGAAAATTTCCTAGATAGACTTACTGTACTGGTGGCATACTACCATGGTACTATACTGAAATTCACTGAAATGCTTTCCCCATTGTCATTTATGCCTAGGTTGTGACCTTAATACAAGGTCCGTAAAAATGACTAGGAACCTCATTTATGGCAATATAGTGTGTAACAACCAGAGATACACAACCTATCCTCTAGTATTCTCTGTGTTCGTACAGAAATATCTTGATGCAGAGACCAGACAAAGAATGTAACTCACACCCTTTGCAGTTGCACAATTCCATCAATTTTTTCTGTTCAGTGATTAAGCAGATAATAGGCAGATGAAGATACTTACTAAAGCACCACAACAAAACAATGCACAGTGGGGTATTTCAGTCTCTGATGAAACTGTAGCATTTGAGAGCATATTGAGAAGCCCAGTGGCCATAATAATGTGCTTTGCCAGATCTGATAGTTTGATAAACATTATGAATACCACCAAGCCATACCAGACATTTTGGTAAGCAAATTTTAGGTGCTCTAACGTACCTGAGTCAAGCTTTCAATCAAGTTCTGCAGTCCTGCTAAAGACATTTTTGTTTAATTCAGGTTTGTTGAACCACATGCAGATATAAAGTTTGCCTGACACCAGCCCCAGAGGTCAGTTGTTTGAGACCTTTGCTCTGAACAGTCAACTATCTGTCTTCAAACGAAGTCATAAACTATTGTACATATTTCCCATTCTCACATTGGGAGAAGTTATTTAGCCCTTTTTTGACTTTTATTTTTCAGAAACCAAAAACCAAATGACTCTTTGCCATTTTTTATTTTGTTCTAATTTCATAACAAGACAGACATCTTTCAATGTTGGACTGAATTAAACTTTTAATTTGACATGTGGCTTATAGGAAACTGCTTAGTTTAAATTCAGTATTTTCTTTAAGGATATTTTTAATTTTAGCATGAAGATACCAAAATTCAACCGGCATGGCAGACCCGAACTGCATCCACGGTTCCATGTGAACATCTCATGTCAGTCACAGGCCATATAGAGGAATAATAGGTCTACGTCACTCCCTGCTCTACTCTGCATGTCGTCTCCAGAAAGAGAAATGTCTTTTGCTGTTGGTTGCACAAATCACTTTAATAAAAACAAAAAAACGTACAAGTTCTATAGAATCCCATCGACTCACACCCCTTTCAAGGTCAACAAAATATGTCTTTAGTAGCAAACTATCAGAAGAAGCAATTGGAACGAGCAGATGATTAAAAATGCAACAATCTACAGCAATCACTTCATATCAGATGAGTGTGATGGTAGTATTTAAAGGAGTCATAACCTAGTATTACCTTGGATACCCACGCTCTATTATAGTCTTTCAGACCCTTCTAAAAAAGAAAAGTGGAAAAAAAGTGGAAAAAATAAACACAGAGCTCCTCTGACTATTTCTGAAGGCATTATTGTCTCACGAGATCTGATGCGATATTTTGGCTGTTGTGGACGGTCATTGTAATAATGCAAATGAGGGGCGCGTTGATTGGTGGCATTCTAGGTCATTTGTTGTTTGCAAAGTAGCAGCCATTACCCGTGTTGTCCTCGAAGCTATACTCCCGCTAGCATACAATAGCCGCATTAGCAGTTAGCTGCTGTTTGTTACACACAGCAGAGCAATAAAAAACACAGCCTTACCGTTTCAATTGCAGCCAAGTCTCTGATGTTTGGAATGGCCCCTTTTTTCAAACGGAGCTCGAGTTCGTACTTCGAATCGGAATTCAGTAATGGCGGCGTTCGACTGAATATGAGGGGGAGAGGAGCAGGGCGGGCTTCCTGCAGCATAGGTCTGCGATGTCCATATATAGTACATCCTGCGCCGTCTTGACGTCAAGTCAGCCAGAAATTTAACATCGCGTATTTGAGTGCGCGTGCATGTGGGCTGGTTGAAGAACCCAAGGGTAAACAAACGCTATCGGCTTCCGGCCAGTGTATAATCGTTAGGTCATCATAACATACATTTTTTCTTGTGGAAAAGTGAAAATTACAGGTCATGACTCCTTTAAAGGTAATTTGATTTAATTGATTGGTTAGATGAAAGTTAATGCATCTACGGAATATGCCATGTAGACATCATGAGAATGTTTAAACAGTCCGTGTGGAGCAGATTTGATTAGGAGGCCCTCTGACCTCGTTCTCTTTGGCTCTGCAGTGTGAAGTGTTTAACCTTGGGGGACTAGACATCAAGACGACATAGGAGGGAGTAAGGAGGATAATATTGGATTGCTTTATATCATAGGTTTTTAGAAATTAGAGGGTGCGGAAGAGTTTGAACCTTGCCCAGCTCTGGGGCCATGTATGCTGATTCTGGCCGATCTACTTAAAAAAGATTTTAAAAAACGCAGTTGGGACTGTAGCCTCATCCTTGTTAAAGGAAGACGATATTATCTTCCACAACATAAGCCTTTCTCCATTCCTCCAACATTTTCTCCAACCCCCATTGCCTGTATGAGCCACAGAAAGGAAATAGACGGCAAAAACGAGTGAGTCAGAAAAAATCAGTCTCCTACGTCACAGAGAAAATTTGTATCCATTGTCTTGCCTATCTTGGGTTGCGACCGCCCACGGAAAGGCTATATTTATTTTGGAGGGATTCAGGAGAGATCAGAGCATGTCTCTGCTAGTAGAAGCTAACCATTAGCAACTTGGCTAGTAGAGGCTAACCTTTCCAACTCCACAACATGGCGGAACACATCTTGGGCTTGAATTATTTGTGGTGATAACACATCAGTATTGCATTTTTTTTACCCAAGAGAGATGAGAGAGAAACTCTTGGAATGGAGCACCACCAGTGAAGTAAGTTATGTTAGTTATTTGTTTGAAGGCAGCATAAGAGTTGCATTGCTGTTAGCCAATCAGAGCAGAGACGTTTGCATATCATTAATAATAATGAGTTGGATTTTAATCCTGATGTTTCCCACCACCCACTCCTCCAACAAATTGCAGCATCCTAAAACAGGAGCAGGAGAGCATTTTTACTACAGAAAAGACTCAAGCCCATTAATTTTAGCTATAGATCACAGCAAAAGGGCATCTGGTTTTCTCCTTTATTTACACAGAAAATTGTACTTTTCAGTCATATTTAGGAATGTTGATTTATCGGGATTAATCAGGAATAATTCACAGCTACCCTGCGATTGATTAGATAAAAAATTTTAATCGTTTGACAGCCCTAAATGTTATATATTTAAATGCACTTTCTAACCATATTACAGTAAACATGCCATTTTTTGCAGTTGGTAACCTTTTTTATCTGGGTCAAAGCTAATTCCTGAACTTCTCTATTCAGGACCTGTACCAGTCCAGGTTCAAGAAGCGGGCCAGAAAAATCACCACAGACCCCTCACACCCTGGCCACAATCTGTTTAGGCTCCTCCCGTCAGGCCGGCGTTACAGAGCGTTGTACGCCAAAACCACCCGACACAAGAACAGTTTTTTCCCCCAGGCTGTCGCTCTGATAAACTCTGTGTAGTCACAGAGTGTGAGCCCATTCACATAACAATAAACTATAACTCTGCACTGCTGTACATACTCACTGTAAAATAACCCCGGTTTGGTGTATATATTATCCTTTATTATTTATTTGTATTTATTTCTTTATTTCACTTATTTAAGTTCTGTACTGGAGAGAAAAGTTGCCGGAGTCAAATTCCTTGTATGTGTCATACTTGGCCATTAAAGCTGATTCTGATTCTGATTCTGACCGGCTATCATCTGTTCATCATTTAAAACTTGGCTGGCCCGTAAGTATCCAAACCCAACTGTATTGATTTGTCAGTATTGGTATGTACAGGTATAAGGGAAGCAGAGCATGTATAAACACAGACAGTATGTACTGTCAGACTCCCGGGAGCTGAGCTTTACTCAATATACCATGACTTCTCTGAGCCCGCATATGCTGCACCGACTGACGCATGGTTCATAGGCCTATTATCCTCCTCCTGCTGCAGCGTTGGCTGGCTGACTAGCTGGTTGGCTGAATGGATGCGTGATTTGAGAGCCGTCTTTGAAGTGCACTGAGGCAGGGTATGGGAAGCGATGGATTTATGTGTCATGACATGCTTTACGTGCTTGGTGCCCCTCTCGGTGACACCGGCTCTTCTCCGATCTGCAACGCAAATCCTAATCGTATTATTTCAAAGCCGACAACCTCTCATGCTTCAACCCTTCTACCTCCCTCCTCTTTGTTTCTTGTTTTTTTCTTATATGTTTTTATACTCCCCATGTGTGTTTTTACTCCTTAGCTCCAGGCTGCAAAGGTGTTCAGCTTCCTCCCTGACTGTGAGGCAGCTGTACAAATTGGATGTCTATGATGTTAATTTTAGTGCCCTTTAGTCCTTGGTCTGCTAAGCTGGAAAGAGTTTTCTTTTTGTGCTTTTTCTGCAGTCTTCTCAAACAAGCGGTCTTTCTTTCTGTCTGATCTAGCTCTAATGTGTTCTGACACTTGTAGCTGATATATCACAGTCTTACAGACTCGTATTACAGATGTATAAAGCCTCACGTAGAGTTTCTCATCTTCAGTGGCGATTCTTTTCAGGCGGGTAAAATAAAGCAGATTTCTTTGTTTATGACGAGAACACAAACACAAACAGTATCAAGAGATAATTCAATGAGTTTACATAGATATATTTACACATTTAAATAAAACTTTTTCATGCTTTCCCCCCAGTTTTTCTTTTATAAAAGTAGTTGAATATTTCTCTACTTCAAATTATTATTCTGTGGTCTGGTGTGCAACATTGCATGTATTATCATGGTGTAGATACAAGAACGTGTTGCTTACAACCTATCAAAACTCACATCTGAAAGAGGACAGAAAATGAGTAGATAAAGATACTATCTGTAGCCCTCCACACCAAAGCAATCCAAGAATAGCATTCCACAGAGCCATACTTACTGTTTTTGATAAAATGGCAGGTTTGGAAAGATAATTGTGGATATATGGGAAGCCCATTGGTGACATCTGACACATTAAACCATTATAACCTTATTTAAACTAGAATAATCAGTTATTTTAGCATGACCTCTTGATTAGTATCATAAAGAATAATATACTACATCTATCTTTTGCTATCTATCGCTCTATCTATATATTAAGTAACCAGTTGTTTTCAAAGGTCTTTAAAAGTGTTTCTTAGGATTTTGACTTCTTTTATCACAGTTTCTGTACAGTCTTAATGCATATTGTTTAAAATATTCGGACAAAAAACAGACGTTTTAAGCCAATGGTTGTATTCAGCTGCAGTTCAAAGTGTACAACTACATCGCAGGGTTCAATAAATTCACAGCTTAGGAATCATGTTCTCACACTGTATGGCCCGATGCTTGGTGAATTAGGATATATAAAGAAGAAGAAAAACCCTGAAGTGAAGCGACACTCACTCTAGAAGAAGAGTTGCCCAACAAAAAAAAAACGTTTCCACAGCAACCCTGGCCATTCTGTCCATAGAAACTTCCAACTTTACGTCAGCACCTTTTTACCCAGTCGCGTTTAATTCTGCAGGATTTCAACAAGACTGTCAATGCAGACACAAACTCAAAAAAGTGTTGCCGCTCGTTCCAGCGGAGAGGTGAAGAGACGTTGACAGCAGATGAAGGCCCACATAACAGCTAAATGTGTCCCTAATGCCTCACAGGGGGATCCAACTGTGATCAAAAATTTATCAAAGAGATGCTAAAACTTGAAAAAGGGAGCTTGAAAGGATGTCATCATTTTACACCTGACCACAAAACAGTTTTCTCATTTGCTGCTGCTTTAAAATGCAGAACGGTTTCTGTTTGGCAGTGGTCAGTTTCTCAGCTTTTACCCCAAAACGCTGTCTCTGTTATTCAGCCCATTGGCATCAAAGTACAGTATCATTAGTCATGCACACTGCCGTCAGCCTCCTCTCTGCGGGGCTGCCTTAATGGCTACATGCTTTAGGATAAACTTCCATGGGAGAGAAAGTATAGACCACTAGCTGTCAAAATGCAAATGAGACCACGGCCACTTCCGGGTACGCCCACTTCCGGGTACGCCCCTTCCGGGTACGCCCACTTCCGGGTACGCCCATTTCAGGGTACGCACCTTCCGGTTACGCCCCTTCCGGTTACGCCCACTTTTGCAGGCTCCCTGGCTGCCGTGACAAGCTCCGCCCTGTCACAATAAGCCCCGCCCCCTGATGGCCACGCCCACCTGTCAAAACGGGATACGCCCCCTGGTGGGCACGCCCACCTGTCAAGATAGGACACACCCACCTGTCAAAATGGGGTACGCCCCCTGGTGGCCACGCCCACCTGTCAAAATGGGGTACGCCCCCTGGTGGCCACGCCCACCTGTCAAAATAGGACACGCCCACCTGTCAAAATAGGGTACACCCCCTGGTGACCACGCCCACCTGTCAAAATAGGACACGCCCACCTGTCGAAATAGGGTACGCCCCCTGATGGTCACGCCCACCTGTCAAAATATGGCACTAAATGGCTCCCTCTAGTGGTTCTACAATTAAACTAAATGCAAAAAATGAAAATACCTCCCCCTAGTGGCCCAATAAATACTATTACACCAAAACTTATAAATGCCTCCCTCTAGTGGTTCAAAATTAATATAACAGCCTATTGTATAATTGGCCCCCTCTAGTGGATCAAAGTAACATTACATGCAAATCTAAAAATACCTCCCCCTAGTGGCTCTAAAATTAAATGACATGCAAATATGAAAATACCTCCCCCTAGTGGCCCAATAAATAGTATTACACCCAAATGTGAAAATACCTCCCTCTAGTGGTTCAAAATTAATATAACAGCCTATTGTATAATTGGCCCCCTCTAGTGGATCAAAGTAACATTACACCCAAATGTGAAAATACCTCCCCCTAGTGGCTCAAAAATTAAATTACAGCCTATAGTATATATAGCGCCCCCAATGGTTTGAATCTAACTCCTCAGTGTCATCAGAACATGTCCGAACAAGTCCCTTTAATATTATACGGTCTGGGCTCTGTCTCAACATGACTCCTTGAGCATTCCATTTTATTTTAAACAGTTAAAAGGTGCTTTTTAGCTTCCTGACTTTAATTTAAAACCACATTAGCTCCAACACTCTAGAGACACCATTACATCTGATTCTAACAATTCAACCATGATAAATTAAACTTGTAAGAGCACTAAAAAGAGAATTTATTCACCCACAGCTATGTTGAAGCAGATGCTCATCCTTTTGTTGATTTTAAAAATGCACCATTACACAGTCTTTAAAAACAGATAAGGATTTTAAAAAACATCACTTTAAACCTGGGTGCTTTAAGCTGGAAATAAGAAATCTATCAAACTACTAAAGTTACTGATAAAAAACAGTCCACCAATCAGCGTTTGACACGCCCCTGCTCTGCTTTGTATTCGCTGTATTTATCACGCCCCTGTCTTCACCTACGTCCGCAAGTCGGGTAAACCGGTTTGGGCGGTGCTCACCGGGCGGCATTTACCTGTATAAAAGGCTGTCGGAAAACGGTTAATCTCTACAGCATGCTGGAAGGACCTCATTCAACAATCCGACCTTAAGGACACGGAGCGCGGTGCTGCGACGAACAAAGAAAACAGCGGTTTCACGAAGACTGTATCACCGGCTTCATTCGAGGGGAATCCCAGAAGCCCGCGTCATTGTCAGACCGCGTCAGAGCTGAGTCCAGGCGGGATTCCCGAGCTTCCCCTGCTAAGAGCTGGAGTTACGGGTTCAGCGAGGAAATCAACTTCACATCGACTACAGGAAGTCTTCACATCGGCGACCTGTATTATCGGTTTGGAGCGAGGTGAGTAAATGTTTTTTTTAGCTCGCAATTGTGCGGTCGTCTACGGATGTTTGATAGCACCAAGATGGATTCGCTGCTGGCTTATCGATAGATTCACCGTAGCATACATACTCTGTTACAGCTAGAAGTATCGCTCAACTGCAGTTACTGCTCTGAGCTGATTTTGGGCTGGAGCGGGAAAAAGGCGGTGGAGATTGTTACAAAGCGAAACTCCACTCTGAGGTGAGTTTACTTTTTTTAAAATTATGTTGACTGTTTAGATACGGGTATTACCGTATTTTTATTTATTTTATTATATTCCTGACTTTTACCTGCGTTTTATCATAGATCGTGATCGAAGCGCGGAGCTGTTTTCAATTGGATCTCAGCGGATCTGCCCAACGCCCGCCTCGCTACTTCAATTAACAGTGAGACTGTCTGGAGCTTTCTCCAACTTGTGTATTGTCTGACTCTGGTTTCGGGCTGGAGCGGGAAAAAGGCACTGGGGTTGTTACAAAGCGAAACTCCGCTCTGAGGTGAGTTTACTGTTTTTAAAATTATGTTGACTGTTTAGATACGGGTATTACCGTATTTTTATGTATTTTATTATATTCCTGACTTTTACCTGCGCTTTATCATAGATCGTGATCGAAGCGCGGAGCTGTTTGCAATTGGACCTCAGCGGATCTGCCCAACGCCAGCCTTGCTACTTCAGTTAACAGTGAGACTGTCTGGAGCTTTCTCCAACTTGTGTATTGTCTGACTCTGAATGTTTTTTCATGTCCTTTTTTTTCTGATCGTGTGTTTAAATAGCAACATCAACCAGTCACTATGAATGTCTCACAGGAGCTAAATAGTCCTCAACCGTCTAGTCAGGAAGATGAAGAATTTCAGATCAATGTACGTGACGAATTCAATAACATAGAGATCCGACACAACTTTGTCCGGCCTGAGGGTGATCATCCGTGTCCGTATGAATTTCATAATCACATAATGAATATGCTCAGGGGTTTATCAGACCGGGTGACACCGCTGGTTAACACTAACGATATTGTGCAGATAGAGGTTAATGGACCCGGCGTGTCTCGCAGCGTGACTTTCTCTGTCGATGAAGGGGGGAGTAACGTCATGCACCAGTTCGAAACGTTTTTAGATGATCTGATGCAATCCAATGCTGAAATAGCCTCAACAGAGCGTTTGGAGTTTGTAATTCAAACAGTGCGTGATCTTAGCGGGGGAGCTAGACGAAAAGCTGAAATGTCTCTCGATTGCGAGCTTATACACAAGAAGAGACGCCACCTATACATTGTGAACAATGATCGAGATGATAAACTGTGTTTTGCTATTAGCTTAGCCTGTGTTGCAGACCCTAGCATCGGCTCCGATGCGGCTATACAGCTCGGTAGAGAGTTGCAACAGCGTGCAGGCCTTTCAGAACACACCCCCGTCAGATCAGGCGATATCCACAAATTTGAGAAGTTGTTGAACAGAAAAATAGTTGTTTTTATCAGAAGTGAGGGAGAGAGAGCTCTAGGGAAGATTCAGACCGACTTTGAGGACCGAAGCAGGACTGTTTTTCTATTGCACTTCCGAGACCATTACTACGGGATCAAAAACTTGAAGGGTTTTATAGGGGCTCGGGATATTTGTCACTACTGTTTCGATCCTATAGGGCATAAATACAATCATGTATGCAAAGGTTCGTGCGCTGTCTGCAATGATGCAGCGTGTGCTCAGGGGGTTACAAATCCGATTCTTTGTCATGACTGTAACAGATATTGCAAGAACCAGACGTGTTACGATAGACATAAAGTACCTGAGCTAAAACCCAGGGCGCGTGTGATGGTCAGTCATTGTGATCAGGTGAAGAAATGTCCCAACTGTGGGTTAAACTATAACCAGAGTCTCACAACAGGCAAGAAGCATGTGTGTCAAGGGAAGAAGTGTAGGATTTGTGGGGGTAAGCTTGACAAGGACCAGCCAGCATCGGACCATAAATGTTATATACAAACATGCTCTGTCGATAGCGAAATAAGTGACAAGGTGATTTTTTACGATATTGAAACTTTCCCTGGTGCGCAGGGTGAGCATGTTCCATTTCTGATCTGTTCAAAGTCCACATCTGGCGAGGAGTGGTCAGCCTACGGTAGTGATTGTATTCGGGAGTTTATTCGTGAAATCAGGAGGCCTGGCCGTCGGAATTACACATGTGTAGCCCATAATGCTAGAGCTTTTGATTCCTACCTTGTTCTGAATGCAATGACGGAGATGGGTTTAAATCCTGACATCATTATGCAAGGGTGTAAAATTCTGAGCCTCACTGATCCTGATTACGGTTTGAGGTTCATTGACAGCCTATCTTTCCTTGCCATGAAGCTTAGTAAAATGCCTGAAGCCCTCGGTTTTCCTGACCATAGCAAGGGCTATTTCCCACACCGTTTCTCATCCTCTGATAATCTGAGCTATGTAGGTTCTTACCCGCTGCCATCATTTTACGGTGTTGAGCGAATGAATCGTGCTGAGCAGGAGGAATTCTATACATGGTACGCTGAGGTTAGCAAGGGCGTGTTTGACTTTAAAAAGGAGGCTCTCTTTTACTGTAAGAATGATGTGGAGATACTCCTACAAGGATGTACAAGGTTTCGTCAGGAGTTTTTTAACGACAGTCAGATTGACCCTTTTAACAGGATCACCATCGCAAGTGCTTGTATGAAAGTGTTTCAAAGCAATCATTTGAAGGCAGACACTCTCGCTGTGCCTTCACCTACAGACTACAGCGAACAGTTTAAAAAGTTTTCCACAGCTTCCGTTGAATGGTTGGAATATGTTTCACATACATGGAGGGTTGGAATACAGCATGCTCTAAGAGGTGGTGAGAAAAAGATTGGATCATACTTTTTAGACGGTTACCTGGAGGTAGGGGAGCGTAAAATAGGGTTTGAGTTCCATGGGTGTGAGCATCATGGCTGCAGCACCTGTCGCTATCCAACAGCTGAGAGTCCATTGACCGGTGTGCCTTATGGGCAGCTCTACGCTGCCACCATGGAGAGGGAGCATGTGCTGAGGACTGTGTACGGTATAGAGCTCGAGGTGATGTGGGAACATGTGTGGGAAGAAATGAAGAAGAGTAACGCTGATGTGAAGCAGTTCATGATGACCTACCAGGCTCCTGCACCACTTACCCCCCGTGAAGCGCTTTTTGGAGGGCGTACATGTGCAGTCAGGTTGAGGTACTCTGCAGCCCCCGGTGAGCAGGTTCTTTACCAGGACGTGTGTAGTATTTACCCATTTGTTCAGAAGACAAAAAGCTTTCCTGTAGGGCACCCGATCATAATCAGGGAAAACTTTGATGATCCTAGAAATTATTATGGATTTATCAAAGCAGTCATTTCACCACCTCGTGGTCTTTATTTCCCCATTCTACCATTCAGAACAGATCATGGAAAGCTTGTATTCACCCTCTGTCGCACATGTGCATTGGAGAACAATCAGACACATAGTTGCACCCACACTGACACTGAGAGAGCCATAACAGGTGTATGGGTGTCTGAAGAGGTTAAAGAAGCCCTTTCACACGGCTACAGAATCGATCAGATCGTTGAGGTGTGGCACTTTGAGCAGCATAGTGATCAGATCTTTGCAAAGTATGTCAACTCCTTTTTGAAGACCAAGCAGGAAGCTTCAGGTTATCCTGAGCCTTCTGTCGTATGGTTCCGGAGTTATCCCGTTGCTTCAGACGATTTAATTGATGCGGTGAGACTAGAAACATTTTCTGTGATGCTCTCAGTGTCATAATACACTTCTACCGGCGGAATATTCCAGCCACCAATTCTCCGAGAAACGGTATTACAGCTGCAATCAGTGGGAGAATTCCTCCTGTCTGGGTTTTCAATGTCTGTCGTTTGCGCTTTAACCCCACCTTCCGATCAGCCAACAGCCTGAGGATTTTTTTCTGCTTCTTAAGTCTGTTGTATTGTGTTGTGGACAGCTTGATGTTCCCTTTCAGCACATTTAAAGCAATCTCGCACAAGGTTTGTAGAAAGTCGGGAGAACAATGAGTTAGGATATCTTTACGTTTCTGGGGTGTGGAATGAAAAAGAGCCCCTAGTAACGGTGCATTTCTTTTTATGCGTGCCGACATGTTGGTCACTTGTTCTTAGCTATGTAAACAGCCGGCCACTGTCCAGGAAGTAAACCTGTCCTGAGCCTGTATTGGTCTGGTGTGTCAGGGGTTAGGTCTACACATAAATAGCCGTGTGGTTGGCTCGTAGCATCTTCAAAACTCTCCATGAAAAAGGGTTTCTGTCCAGGGAAAATTTGACGTGCTAAATTTGCTACCTGCAATCTGTCACGTGGGTTTTTAAACAAGACCATATAATTACAATTAAGACTGATAGTTCGAGTATGTTTCCCCTTGAGAAACACATTCTGAGTCAACATCATAACGCTCATGTTTCTATGGTGTCGATATTGTGTAAATATTTTCACGACCTCTGGATGCTCAGCTGCTTGAAAGAGTACATCATCGAGAATCAATAGATGCGATTGATCTGGGGGGAATAAAACATCATCTTCAAAGGAATGAGGCAATCCTTCGATGAATTTAATTGATTTATTAATCTTCATCAATTCCGTATACAATGGTTGGAATGAAGTGTAGATCCAAACAATATTTTCAGGTACAGAATCCATCACATGTAGACAATTAATCAAAACATTTTTTACAAAAAAAGACTTCCCACAGCCACTCGGGCCTACCACAAGACTTGAAAAAGGAGTTTTAAATCTTGGATCAAAGTTAATCGCTTCCAGTTCACCCTGATGCTGCATTTTCCCCCTCAAAAACCAAATGGTAGCGTCGTTCCGTCTGGGAACAACCTCCGCTTGTCATAGACCACCCTGAAAGTTTTGGTAAATGAGTGATTCCTCAGATGGAACCCGTTTTTATCACGTTTGATGGAATGCTGCGGTGCTTTGAGTACCTCGCCTCTCTCACCACCCAGGTAACCGTCAACAAGTCCTGTCATTGTATCAAAATTCACCCTTTCACAGCATTCTATGGTTCGCGATATCCCCTTTGCCCTCATCACGACCTTCCCCCTGTGCTTTGTCTGATACGAGTAACTCTTTGGCCCTGCGGCAACAAACTCCTGAATGGTGTCCCCTGGTGGGAGCTCGTTTGTCAAGTCACCTAAATAGCTACCTGTCGGCAGAGAGCTCTCGCCTTCACGCACAACATAGATCACACTGTCTGTGTCAAGGTAGAGTACCCGTTCTTGGAGTTGGTGTAGGTATCTGAATAACTCTAGTCGTGCGTAAGCTGTTGTAAATGCGGCAACGAAGACATTGGTGGTTTTGTTAGGGGGCGTTACACAGTTTTTGTTGTACTTCCATTGAATCATGACCATCTTGGGGTTCAGAAAGCTGAAGTATGTCACAACGAACTTCCCTGAAAACAGGAACTCAAAAAACTTGTCAGGGTGTTTAATGATTGAGGTTTGGGTTTGGTCATTTTTTTGAGCAAACTTCCCCCAAATCGAATTCAAACACAGTTTGGCTACTTGACGTTTTGCCGGGTTTACTTTAATTTTTTCAGGGTCTAACTCTACACCCTGATTCATCATGAAATCCTGGATGTATTTCTGTTTGTCCTCCTCGCTCTCTACACCCTCAGGATAACCTGAAGCTTCCTGCTTGGTCTTCAAAAAGGAGTTGACATACTTTGCAAAGATCTGATCACTATGCTGCTCAAAGTGCCACACCTCAACGATCTGATCGATTCTGTAGCCGTGTGAAAGGGCTTCTTTAACCTCTTCAGACACCCATACACCTGTTATGGCTCTCTCAGTGTCAGTGTGGGTGCAACTATGTGTCTGATTGTTCTCCAATGCACATGTGCGACAGAGGGTGAATACAAGCTTTCCATGATCTGTTCTGAATGGTAGAATGGGGAAATAAAGACCACGAGGTGGTGAAATGACTGCTTTGATAAATCCATAATAATTTCTAGGATCATCAAAGTTTTCCCTGATTATGATCGGGTGCCCTACAGGAAAGCTTTTTGTCTTCTGAACAAATGGGTAAATACTACACACGTCCTGGTAAAGAACCTGCTCACCGGGGGCTGCAGAGTACCTCAACCTGACTGCACATGTACGCCCTCCAAAAAGCGCTTCACGGGGGGTAAGTGGTGCAGGAGCCTGGTAGGTCATCATGAACTGCTTCACATCAGCGTTACTCTTCTTCATTTCTTCCCACACATGTTCCCACATCACCTCGAGCTCTATACCGTACACAGTCCTCAGCACATGCTCCCTCTCCATGGTGGCAGCGTAGAGCTGCCCATAAGGCACACCGGTCAATGGACTCTCAGCTGTTGGATAGCGACAGGTGCTGCAGCCATGATGCTCACACCCATGGAACTCAAACCCTATTTTACGCTCCCCTACCTCCAGGTAACCGTCTAAAAAGTATGATCCAATCTTTTTCTCACCACCTCTTAGAGCATGCTGTATTCCAACCCTCCATGTATGTGAAACATATTCCAACCATTCAACGGAAGCTGTGGAAAACTTTTTAAACTGTTCGCTGTAGTCTGTAGGTGAAGGCACAGCGAGAGTGTCTGCCTTCAAATGATTGCTTTGAAACACTTTCATACAAGCACTTGCGATGGTGATCCTGTTAAAAGGGTCAATCTGACTGTCGTTAAAAAACTCCTGACGAAACCTTGTACATCCTTGTAGGAGTATCTCCACATCATTCTTACAGTAAAAGAGAGCCTCCTTTTTAAAGTCAAACACGCCCTTGCTAACCTCAGCGTACCATGTATAGAATTCCTCCTGCTCAGCACGATTCATTCGCTCAACACCGTAAAATGATGGCAGCGGGTAAGAACCTACATAGCTCAGATTATCAGAGGATGAGAAACGGTGTGGGAAATAGCCCTTGCTATGGTCAGGAAAACCGAGGGCTTCAGGCATTTTACTAAGCTTCATGGCAAGGAAAGATAGGCTGTCAATGAACCTCAAACCGTAATCAGGATCAGTGAGGCTCAGAATTTTACACCCTTGCATAATGATGTCAGGATTTAAACCCATCTCCGTCATTGCATTCAGAACAAGGTAGGAATCAAAAGCTCTAGCATTATGGGCTACACATGTGTAATTCCGACGGCCAGGCCTCCTGATTTCACGAATAAACTCCCGAATACAATCACTACCGTAGGCTGACCACTCCTCGCCAGATGTGGACTTTGAACAGATCAGAAATGGAACATGCTCACCCTGCGCACCAGGGAAAGTTTCAATATCGTAAAAAATCACCTTGTCACTTATTTCGCTATCGACAGAGCATGTTTGTATATAACATTTATGGTCCGATGCTGGCTGGTCCTTGTCAAGCTTACCCCCACAAATCCTACACTTCTTCCCTTGACACACATGCTTCTTGCCTGTTGTGAGACTCTGGTTATAGTTTAACCCACAGTTGGGACATTTCTTCACCTGATCACAATGACTGACCATCACACGCGCCCTGGGTTTTAGCTCAGGTACTTTATGTCTATCGTAACACGTCTGGTTCTTGCAATATCTGTTACAGTCATGACAAAGAATCGGATTTGTAACCCCCTGAGCACACGCTGCATCATTGCAGACAGCGCACGAACCTTTGCATACATGATTGTATTTATGCCCTATAGGATCGAAACAGTAGTGACAAATATCCCGAGCCCCTATAAAACCCTTCAAGTTTTTGATCCCGTAGTAATGGTCTCGGAAGTGCAATAGAAAAACAGTCCTGCTTCGGTCCTCAAAGTCGGTCTGAATCTTCCCTAGAGCTCTCTCTCCCTCACTTCTGATAAAAACAACTATTTTTCTGTTCAACAACTTCTCAAATTTGTGGATATCGCCTGATCTGACGGGGGTGTGTTCTGAAAGGCCTGCACGCTGTTGCAACTCTCTACCGAGCTGTATAGCCGCATCGGAGCCGATGCTAGGGTCTGCAACACAGGCTAAGCTAATAGCAAAACACAGTTTATCATCTCGATCGTTGTTCACAATGTATAGGTGGCGTCTCTTCTTGTGTATAAGCTCGCAATCGAGAGACATTTCAGCTTTTCGTCTAGCTCCCCCGCTAAGATCACGCACTGTTTGAATTACAAACTCCAAACGCTCTGTTGAGGCTATTTCAGCATTGGATTGCATCAGATCATCTAAAAACGTTTCGAACTGGTGCATGACGTTACTCCCCCCTTCATCGACAGAGAAAGTCACGCTGCGAGACACGCCGGGTCCATTAACCTCTATCTGCACAATATCGTTAGTGTTAACCAGCGGTGTCACCCGGTCTGATAAACCCCTGAGCATATTCATTATGTGATTATGAAATTCATACGGACACGGATGATCACCCTCAGGCCGGACAAAGTTGTGTCGGATCTCTATGTTATTGAATTCGTCACGTACATTGATCTGAAATTCTTCATCTTCCTGACTAGACGGTTGAGGACTATTTAGCTCCTGTGAGACATTCATAGTGACTGGTTGATGTTGCTATTTAAACACACGATCAGAAAAAAAAGGACATGAAAAAACATTCAGAGTCAGACAATACACAAGTTGGAGAAAGCTCCAGACAGTCTCACTGTTAACTGAAGTAGCAAGGCTGGCGTTGGGCAGATCCGCTGAGGTCCAATTGCAAACAGCTCCGCGCTTCGATCACGATCTATGATAAAGCGCAGGTAAAAGTCAGGAATATAATAAAATACATAAAAATACGGTAATACCCGTATCTAAACAGTCAACATAATTTTAAAAACAGTAAACTCACCTCAGAGCGGAGTTTCGCTTTGTAACAACCCCAGTGCCTTTTTCCCGCTCCAGCCCGAAACCAGAGTCAGACAATACACAAGTTGGAGAAAGCTCCAGACAGTCTCACTGTTAATTGAAGTAGCGAGGCGGGCGTTGGGCAGATCCGCTGAGATCCAATTGAAAACAGCTCCGCGCTTCGATCACGATCTATGATAAAACGCAGGTAAAAGTCAGGAATATAATAAAATAAATAAAAATACGGTAATACCCGTATCTAAACAGTCAACATAATTTTAAAAAAAGTAAACTCACCTCAGAGTGGAGTTTCGCTTTGTAACAATCTCCACCGCCTTTTTCCCGCTCCAGCCCAAAATCAGCTCAGAGCAGTAACTGCAGTTGAGCGATACTTCTAGCTGTAACAGAGTATGTATGCTACGGTGAATCTATCGATAAGCCAGCAGCGAATCCATCTTGGTGCTATCAAACATCCGTAGACGACCGCACAATTGCGAGCTAAAAAAAACATTTACTCACCTCGCTCCAAACCGATAATACAGGTCGCCGATGTGAAGACTTCCTGTAGTCGATGTGAAGTTGATTTCCTCGCTGAACCCGTAACTCCAGCTCTTAGCAGGGGAAGCTCGGGAATCCCGCCTGGACTCAGCTCTGACGCGGTCTGACAATGACGCGGGCTTCTGGGATTCCCCTCGAATGAAGCCGGTGATACAGTCTTCGTGAAACCGCTGTTTTCTTTGTTCGTCGCAGCACCGCGCTCCGTGTCCTTAAGGTCGGATTGTTGAATGAGGTCCTTCCAGCATGCTGTAGAGATTAACCGTTTTCCGACAGCCTTTTATACAGGTAAATGCCGCCCGGTGAGCACCGCCCAAACCGGTTTACCCGACTTGCGGACGTAGGTGAAGACAGGGGCGTGATAAATACAGCGAATACAAAGCAGAGCAGGGGCGTGTCAAACGCTGATTGGTGGACTGTTTTTTATCAGTAACTTTAGTAGTTTGATAGATTTCTTATTTCCAGCTTAAAGCACCCAGGTTTAAAGTGATGTTTTTTAAAATCCTTATCTGTTTTTAAAGACTGTGTAATGGTGCATTTTTAAAATCAACAAAAGGATGAGCATCTGCTTCAACATAGCTGTGGGTGAATAAATTCTCTTTTTAGTGCTCTTACAAGTTTAATTTATCATGGTTGAATTGTTAGAATCAGATGTAATGGTGTCTCTAGAGTGTTGGAGCTAATGTGGTTTTAAATTAAAGTCAGGAAGCTAAAAAGCACCTTTTAACTGTTTAAAATAAAATGGAATGCTCAAGGAGTCATGTTGAGACAGAGCCCAGACCGTATAATATTAAAGGGACTTGTTCGGACATGTTCTGATGACACTGAGGAGTTAGATTCAAACCATTGGGGGCGCTATATATACTATAGGCTGTAATTTAATTTTTGAGCCACTAGGGGGAGGTATTTTCACATTTGGGTGTAATGTTACTTTGATCCACTAGAGGGGGCCAATTATACAATAGGCTGTTATATTAATTTTGAACCACTAGAGGGAGGTATTTTCACATTTGGGTGTAATACTATTTATTGGGCCACTAGGGGGAGGTATTTTCATATTTGCATGTCATTTAATTTTAGAGCCACTAGGGGGAGGTATTTTTAGATTTGCATGTAATGTTACTTTGATCCACTAGAGGGGGCCAATTATACAATAGGCTGTTATATTAATTTTGAACCACTAGAGGGAGGCATTTATAAGTTTTGGTGTAATAGTATTTATTGGGCCACTAGGGGGAGGTATTTTCATTTTTTGCATTTAGTTTAATTGTAGAACCACTAGAGGGAGCCATTTAGTGCCATATTTTGACAGGTGGGCGTGACCATCAGGGGGCGTACCCTATTTCGACAGGTGGGCGTGTCCTATTTTGACAGGTGGGCGTGGTCACCAGGGGGTGTACCCTATTTTGACAGGCGGGCGTGTCCTATTTTGACAGGTGGGCGTGGCCACCAGGGGGCGTACCCCATTTTGACAGGTGGGTGTGTCCTATCTTGACAGGTGGGCGTGCCCACCAGGGGGCGTATCCCGTTTTGACAGGTGGGCGGGGCCATCAGGGGGCGGGGCTTATTGTGACAGGTGGGCGTGGCCATCAGGGGCGGAGCTTATTGTGACAGGGCGGAGCTTGTCACGGCAGCCAGGGAGCCTGCAAAAGTGGGCGTAACCGGAAGGGGCGTAACCGGAAGGGGCGTACCCGGAAATGGGCTTACCCGGAAGGGGCGTACCCTGAAGTGGGCGTACCCGGAAGTGGGCGTACCCGGAAGGGGCGTGGTCTCATTTGCATTTTGACAGCTAGTGGTCTGTACTTTCTCTCATGGGAATAGCAGGGAGCTGCTGCCAGTTTACCGCCTGAAATGTGAACTCAAGCTGTGCTGTTGTTTCTTTTTGTGTCCGATCTGGACCCAAAGTAGCTGCAGTGAAGCATTATTTTAGTACTTACTCAGCTACGTTTTCAGAGTTTTCTGTTACTTACTACCAGCTTTGAGTATCTACTCAGCTGGGATCCTGAATGAGTCCAAGTCAAGCTAAAAATGGATCACCATAATATAATTAAGTCATTTGCAGGACTCTGTTGAACTTCAGAGCATGAGGAGGTCATGCAGCAATTTGATTCTGGTCTGTTGGACCTTAGACACATCCAAAAGTAGCACTAGACTGGAATATGAAGCTCTCTGAACAGCTAGCCTTTTCAGCATTGACCTTTTGTGGCTTACCCTCCTGGTGGAAGGCGTCATTGACTGCTGCACATCTGTCAAGTCAGCGGTGTTCTATAGAACCGTGTAGGTCATTACATGGACATCATATTTATGTATTGAGAAAATCCTGATGGTAGTAGCACTTTGAGATCTGTTGTTTTTGTTCACTTAAGGAGCATTTTTAAGCTAATTTTAAAACCAATCTGCTGCAGGCAAGGCAACTTTGTATAGCACACTTTCAACAACAAGGCAATTCAAGGTGCTTTGCATCATTAAAGGGTAAAACAAAATAAAAGCAGGAATAAACGCATAAAATACATAATTAGAGACACAAAACATATGACACATTAAAACATATGACATTCCAGCTAATATTAATCACTTACTCAAAGGCAGCTCTGAACAGATGGGTTTTTGAGCTTGGATTTAAAAGAACTCAGTGTTTCAGCAGCTTTGCAGTGGTCTGGAAGTTTGTTCTGGATAAGAGGAGCATAGAAACGGAAAGCTGTTTCTTTATGTTTGGTTCTAATTCTAGGGATGATTATTAGACTAGAAATGGAAGACTTGAGTGGTCTGGGGGGTTGATATAGTAACAGCAGATCTTCAACATAGGTTGTTACTAAGCCATCCAATGATTTATAAACTAGTAAAAGTATTTAGAAGTCTATTCTCTGAGCTACAGGGAGCATGTGTAAGGACTTTAGAACTGGGGTGATGTGCTCTACTTTCCTGGTTCTAGTGAGGAACACAAGCAGCAGCGTTCTGGATCAGCTGCAGCTGTCTGATTGACTTCACAGCCAGACCTGTGAGGACGCTGTTGCAGTAATCAATCTGACTAAAGATAAACGTATAGAGTTTTTCAAGATCCTGTTGCGACATCATCATCATCATCATTCTGTAATGGCAAAAAATAGTATCTCAGGGTTTCCATTATAAAGAAGACTTGAGTCCAAGAAGGCGTTTAAGTATTTAATTCAAACATGTCTGGCCAGAACACGGAGGGGACAGAGATACTCGTGCATCACCCTAACCAACCTTTCAAACTAACCGCTTAAATAGTATTCAGCAATCATTGTTTATCTCTGTAGATGTCTTCTCCATCCTTCACGCCCTGCCTCCAGAGTAACCGGTTCACGCGAGTCATAGCAACGCATAAAGCAGCTCATCCGAAGGCCAGACTGTTATCTTACTGCCCCGGCGTCTGTCTCTCTGGTGACCTGACACATATATCTTTCTCATAACATTAAGCTGGAACAATAAGCTTGCCATTTTACCCTAGATGCATTCACTAAACAGAGAATTTACACTTAATTCCTAATTGCATAACAATTTTCCACCACAATTCTTTATTTATATAGTGCCTTCAGTGACCAAAGAGCCACCCAGAGCAGACAAGCCAGAGCAGACAAGCAACATGAGACATTCACACGAAATAAAAGGGAAAAAGAAAAGAGAAAAGCCTCTAAAATGATCAAGTGGCCCCAAAGGGAATTGTATAATAATGAGTCTTTAACTGTTTATTAAAAATTGTCAATATTGGTGCATGCCTGACATCAGTCCTTTAATCCTTGAAATGTTGTTCAGGTGATAGAAGGCTGACCTTGTTATTGCCTTTATGTGACCCCGGAGGTTCAGGTCTGAGTCCATTACTACACCTAGATTTCGGGCCTGATCAGTTGTTTCTAGATGTATTAACTGAAACTGTGTTCTGACTTCTGACTGTTCCTCTTTAAGTCACAAAATAATTACTTCAGTTTTGATTCTATACAGCTGGAGAAAATTATGGCACATCCTTCCATTGATTTGCTCGATGCCTTTACTTAGGGTTTGGATGGGTTCAAAGTCACCTGCAGACATTGTAATGTAAAGCTGAGTATCATCTGCATAGTTATAGTCACTAATCTTATTGGTTGTTATAATCTGGGCTAGTGAGAGCATTTAGATATTAAATAGGAGGGGCCCCAGGATGGAGCCCTGGGGTACCTCACATGTGATTTCTGTCTGTTCTGATGAAAAATTGCCTATTGGTACAAAGAAGTTCCTGTTCCTAAGGTAAGACTCAAACCAGCCAAGTATTTTCATTGAAAACTTTGACGACGGCAAACACATTGCTGTAGCTGCTTCTTCCAATGGTGTACACTCACAATCTTCTTCCTTTACATCTTGATTTGTTCTACTCTCTACTTCAGGAACATTTCCAGACTAGTAAAATGAGCAGTAACCGTTTTATCGCTGATTCCCTCCCAAATGTTTGTGAGCCGATGGGTCGGCACGCCCTACAGCCTCTGCCCGAGTCTGCTCATAAAAACCCAGGTCATAACAGACGAACGAATAGCTGTGCATTAGCACATGCTGAGTTCCCACTGGCTGAATTATTTATGCTGCTGTGATACAGTATTTTTCATCTCTGCTGCTTTGTCTTCCCTGCGTGCTGTGAAAAGCAGATGGCATGTTGTGAAGCGGCAGTCATGTATGCGGGGGGGGGGGGGGGGGATGTAAGGGATGATGACTCAGTCTTCACTTTCATTTCGCTTTAGTGTTGTTGTCTTGCTGATGTGTTTTGTTTGTTTGCATTAGAAGCGTGGTGACTTTAACATAATTGTGCAGATCAATGCTCCTTTATATACAAGTGTGTGTTCGTGCATCCAGGATCAGACAAAAGCCGAGCCAGAGTCCATCGGCTGGGCAGGAGTGCGTGCAGCGTAGAAATTAGACTGTTGTTACTTTAGCTGGGAGGCTCCTCCACTATTAGCTAATGGATTCTCCACCATCTGCTCTGACAGGCTCCACTGGTTACTCATTTCCTCCTCCATCAGAGTTTGCTGCTGGAGAAGTCTCTCCTCCTTCAGTGTGGAGTCTCCAGGAGTGGCTCAAACCCCTCCAGCTGTGTGGTTCAGCTCCTCCTGTCAGTCTGTCTGCACAGGTTGGTATTAAGTTACTGTCTTCTCCGATTCTGGGCCTTCTGTTGCTCCTTAGCCCGAATCCAAGCTATTTACTTCCAGTACTCAGTCCACACCTACCAAATCCTTAAGATTAAATTGCCCCAACGACATGTTTTGTTTTAATTACAATATTTAAAATAACAAAAATCACATGTTATTTTAAGCTCAGATGCCAAATTACTCAAAAATCCCAGAGATGAATATCTGCAAATATCCTATCTGAGCAGCAACTGATCGATCGGTCTGTCTGTCTGTCTGTCTGTCTGTCTGTCTGTCTAAGGGTTTCAAGGATGATAATCCTGTTTAAAAATCAGGCCACAGAACCACAACTACAGTTGAGTCCATACTTTGAGTAGTTTTCTCCAAAAAAAACCTATTTTTCTTTTTCAACCATCCAGAAGTGGGCTTGCTGATAGGCTTTGAATGTGGTCTATAAAACCAAGTTCGCTTGAGCTTAAGGTATAAAACTTCACCCTAAGCAGCCTGTGATGGAAGGGCCATCACGAGCTCAGCCCGTCTTATAACTTTTTAAACTTTTATGAGCATACAGCCAGGGTAGCTACTAGAACACACCCTTTTCTAACAGAAAAGCCTGATTTGTTTTTTTCAGTAATACCTGAAATGATTCATTGTGGGTGCACACATAAGGTTTCTGTTTTGTTTGCTGAAATTATAATTCTCCAGGTTATTTTCTGTGTTATTGAGTTGTTAACTGATTAAAGGGAAGTGTGGAAGATATTTAGATCTAAAGTAGTTCCTGGATTGAAAGGCATGTGGTGATGTAGTGATGACATCATCAGGATATATTGGTGGTATTTCTGATTTGTGTGTTAATTTATTTATATTTATTTTTTTTGGCTATGGTTGTATTTATTTATTTTGATTATTGATATATAGAATTTATTTGGGTAATTTGTGATTTAAAAATGTTTGTCTGGAGAGGGGAAAGTTATGTGGGGTTTTTAAGGGGCGGAGCCAGGGTCTTTAAAAGGAAGCTCTGCTCTGTTGGGTGTGGTTGCTGTTGTTGTCAGAGTGAAGTCTAGCAAGTTCCAAACAAGGGGGATTGTCTCTGAGCTTCTCTAAAGGTACTGCCATTTTTTTTCATGCCTGTGAATGTCCTTTGTAAACAGACTACAGTTTTTCTTTTTTTTTGTCTTTTTGTTGTGATTCACCTGAAGAAGAGCACAATAAAAGATCACCTAAAGCTGAACTTCGGCATTGGCGTTTCTTCTTTTGCCAAGTCATGTAGGACCCTGTCACACATGGTGTCAGAAGTGGGATCATGACAAGCCGGAGAAGAGGTTCTCGTCTGGTGAAGAGGAAATACGGACTTAGATCACAAGCAAAAATGGAAGAACAAGGGACAGTCAAAAAGTGGGACAGCATGCCAGAGCTGGAGGGATCAGAGGACGAAGATGGCGAACAGCGTGCTGGTCTCACCACCACAGCTACAACTAGCAGTGAGTTTTTGGCATTAATGAAGGACTTTATGGCAGGTCAGCAAAAGCGAGAGCAAGGACTGCTGAATGAACTTCGAAACCTTAGGGTGTCTTTGCAGCAGCCACTGCCAACAAGTGCTGAGACTAAAGCAGGAAGTAATTCATTGAGGACAGCTGAACAGAGGCCTGCTCAGAGTGATAGTGCACCTGGTCTGAGTCAGCAATCTCAGCCAAATAGTTACTCTATCGACCCAAAAATTCCCCCATACCAAGTAGGAGAAGACCTTGAAAATTATTTATTGCGATTTGAGCGCATTGCCAAAACCTGGTGATGGCCAGAGAGTGAGTGGGCGTGTCGGCTCATTCCACTTCTTTCCGGAAAAGCGCTAGAGGCTTATGCTGCTATGGATGAGGAACATGCTCATCACTATAAGGACTTAAAAACTGCACTGCTAACTAAATTCGACATTTCACCAGAGACGTATAGACAGAAGTTCAGAGCACCGGGAGTACCCTCTGGTGAAACTCCAACAAGGCAAGGCAAGGCAAGGCAATTTTATTTGTATAGCACACTTTCAACAGCAGGGTAATTCAAGGTGCTTTACATGATTTGGTGATTTAAAAGAAACACATAAAAGAAACACGCATTACACATGATACATAATAGAAAAAATAAAAAAAAGCAAGAGAGCATGAACACATTTCATACATATAACATCAAGCATTTACTCAAAGGCAATTCTAAACAGATGGGTTTTTAGTCTCGATTTAAAGCAGTTCAGAGTTTCAGCAGCTCTACACTCGTCAGGAAGTCCGTTCCAGATAAGGGGAGCATAGAAACTGAAAGCTGCTTCTCCATGTTTAGTTCTGAGTCTAGGGATGTTTAGTAGGCTAGAGTTGGAGGACCTGAGTGGTCTTGGTGGTTGGTACCATGAAAACAGGTCTTCAACATATTTTGGTGCTAAGCCATGTAATGATTTATAAACTAGTAAAAGTATTTTAAAGTCTATTCTCTGAGCTACAGGGAGCCAGTGTAAGGACTTTAGAACTGGGGTGATGTGCTCTACTTTCCTGGTTCTAGTAAGTACGCGAGCGGCAGCGTTCTGGATCAGCTGCAGCTGTCTGATTGACTTTTTAGGCAGACCTGTGAAGATGCTGTTGCAGTAATCAATCCGACTAAAGATAAACGCATGGATGAGTTTTTCTAGGTCGTGTTGCAAAATCAGTCCTTTAATCCTAGAGATGTTCTTCAGGTGATAGAACGCTGACCTTCTTATTGCCTTTATGTGACCCTGGAGGTTCAGGTCTGAGTCCATTACTACACCTAGGTTACGAACCTGATCAGTAGTTTCTAGCTGTATTAATTGAAGCTGTGTGCTGACTCTTGATCGTTCCTCCTTGGGTCCAAAAATAATCACTTCAGTTTTGTTTCTATTCAGCTGGAGAAAGTTATGGCACATCCATCCATTTATTTGGTCAATGCATTGATTTAGGGTTTGAATGGGTTCAGAGTCACCTGGTGACATTGTAATGTAGAGCTGAGTGTCATCTGCGTAGTTATGGTAGCTAATGTTATTGGTCGCTATAATCTTGCCTAGTGGGAGCATGTAAATATTAAATAAGAGGGGCCCCAGGATGGAGCCCTGGGGCACCCCACATGTGATTTCTGTTCGTTCTGATGAAAAGTTTCCTATTGAAACATAGAAGTCCCTGTTCTTTAGGTAAGACTCGAACCAGCCAAGTACTGTACCAGAGAGTCCGACCCAGCTCTCCAGTCGTTCCAATAAAATATCATGATCAACAGTGTCAAATGCTGCACTGAGGTCCAACAGAACCAGCACTGTGGTTCTTCCACAGTCTGTATTTATGCGGATGCCATTAAATGCTTTGACGAGGACAGTCTCAGGGCTGTGGTGAGCGCGGAAACCAGACTGAAAAGCATCAAAACGGTTTGTCATTGTTATGAAGCCATTTAACTGCTGAAACACAGCTTTTTCAATAATCTTACTGATGAATGGGAGATTAGAGATTGGCCTGTAGTTCTGCATTAACGTGTTGTCCAGATTTTTCTTCTTTAGCAGTGGTTTAATAACTGCTGTTTATAAAGCCTGAGGGAAGACACCTGATAGCAGTGATGAGTTCACTATTTGAACAAGATCAGAACCAATAACAGGAAGAACCTTCTTTAGAAAAGCTGTGGGTAGGATATCAAGACAGCAGGAGGAGGAGCTTAATTGGATAATGATTTTTTCAAGGCTGTTCTGGTTTAATTCGTGGAATTCAGACATTATCTCTACATTGTTGTTGATTGGGGATGGCACTGGTTGTGGGTTCGATATTGAGGTACAGATTGACTGTCTAATTGTTAGAATCTTTTCAGTGAAAAAGCTGGCAAATTCATTGCAGGCCCTGGTAGAGTTTAGTTCAGGGGCTACTGTCACTAAAGGATTAGTTAGTCTTTCCACTGTTGCAAATAGAGTCCGTGCGTTATTAATGTTTCTGTTGATGATTTTAGAAAAGAACGATTCCCTAGCATCTTTTATAGTTAGCTGATATCTATTCAGTCTCTCTTTGTAGATCTCACAGTGAACCTGGAGTCGAGTTTTCCGCCATTTTCTCTCGGCTCGTCGACACTCTCTTTTTTCATTACATACCAGTGGATTACTTGTCCACGGAGACTTTTTTCTACCTGAGACTACTTTCACTTTAGTTGGGGCAATGGAATCCATGATGTCTGAGATTTTCGCAAGGAAATTATCTACCAACTTATTTACTGAGTTTGAGTTGGGAGATGAGGGGGATGTGGTGGAAGGATAAATACGTTTAAAGGTTTCTACTGAACTGTCCCCTAGAAAACGCTTTTTTATGGTGGTCTTACTGTGGCTGGATAATTTAGCAGAGATGGTACTTTGAAAGAAAATACAGAAATGGTCAGATAATGCAATATTAATTACAGAGATGTCAGAAATATTTAAACCTTTGCTGATAATTAAGTCCAGAGTGTGTCCTTTATTGAGTGTTGGTTGTTTGACATGCTGGATCAGTCCGAAGTTGTGGAGAGTATCATCTAACGTTTTTGCTTGTCTATCTTGGGGGTTGTCGGTATGGATGTTAAAGTCCCCCACGATGATTAGTTGGTCATAGTCGATACATATTACAGAAAGAAGGTCATTGAAATCATTAAAGAAGTTAGAGTTAAGTTTTGGTGGTTTATATAAACTTAGAAATAAAGCTTTGTTAGGCTCATTTATCTGGGTGGCTAGATATTCAAAAGAATCAAACGTGCCCAGAGTTACCTTTTTAAAGTTCATTGAGTTGTGAAAGATGGTGGCTACACCTCCGCCTCGTTTTTGTTTTCTGTTCTACCTTAAGAAATTATAATTTGGAGGACTGGATTCTATTAATGAAGTTGTTTCGTTATTTTCATCTAGCCAAGTTTCTGATAAAAAAAGGGCGTGTAAATTATGCTCAGTGATGAAGTCATTGATAAGAAAAGACTTCCCGGATAGAGATCTAATGTTTAATAAAGCTAACTTAAGTATTGTGATAATGGTTAGCTGAACCTTCTGACAGGTTATCAATTTGAGATTTTGTTTAATATGAGAGGGTGTGGTAAACGGTTTATGTTTCCTGCTGCTGATAATCACTGATATGGACTAAGGGGTGCCGGGTGAATTCTGGGAGACGGTAGGGGTGGATTTATTGCCCGGTTCCCTCAAATATCAGATATCTGTAATATTCAGTGGGGGGAAGCTCCCAGGCTTATGGACACTAGTCCCAGGCGTTTGGTGTAGTCTAAGTTTAGGTGTTAATTGTGTCCCAAATTTGATTTGCTCATTCAGTCTGTCTGTAAAGTTTCTAAATGGAGACTCATTTGATGTGGCTGAGTCACAGGAAGATGAGGACTTAATCTCTGATGGTTGTTTATCTGTTCGGTCCTGTGGTGTCATCATGACTTGCTGTTTTTGTTCTCTGATATCCATGGGCGCCTCAAGGTCAGCTTTTGGGAGCAAGTGTTTTGCTTTCTGATGTTGATAAGAAAAAATGTTGGCAGCTAACAGCCTTACTCCGGACCTGTTCAAATAGCGCATTCCTGCTTTGAACAGATGATTCGCACTTCCAAATACTTTGAAATTATTAATAAAAGTGAACGACTTCTCAGCTGATTGTTTCTTCAACCATTTATGGAGCATGCGGAGTTTGCTAAATCTTTCATCATTCCCTTCAGGGACTGGTCCGCTGATGAGGATGTTTACGTTAAGTCCATCAAGTCTCTGTAAGAGATCAGAAAAGTCTCTCTTCAGAATCTCTGATTGTCTCATCGCGATATCTGCTGATCCAGCGTGAATGACGAGCTTTTCCAAAGCAGGATGTTGGTCCAAGATTTTAGGGATTTTTTCTGATATTTCTCTCACTGTATTTTTGTAGCAGCTATAAACTTTGGTATTCTTGCTACAAAAAGCCTCAATTCCATTAATTGATCCGTCTTGTATGATAACAGTCTTTGCTGTTGGCACTCTTACTTTGTTATGTGTCTGTTTGATGCAGCTGGGTTTCTCCTGGTGGCTTTGACTTGTCCCGGGGGATGCGTCATCTTTCGGGGAACTCAAGGCTGCGAATCTGTTTTTCAGCAGGATTCCAGGTGGAGAAATATCTCGTGTTTTTGGCTGAAACCTCTTTTGTTCACTTTTAGCAGAAGCGGCAGTTCTGGGTTCAGAGGTTTCTCTGTGTCGGAGTTTCTTTTGTTTTTTCTCCCTCGGAGAACGGGCTGGGGTTGATTTCATGCGTTTTAAAGCTGGCCAGTTTTCATTATAGTGCGGAGTTCTGCCGCTCAGACGCCTGTAGGGAGTCTCTGTGACACGATGTAACACCGGGCTGATTGTATTCAACGGTAAAGTTGTGTCATTTTGTCCATAATCAGCGTGGAGATCAAAATTAATTTCCAGACGACGTAGCTTTGTTTCAATGCCCTCGATTCTGTGGAGCAGTTTTTCAAAATCCCCAGCTGAGCAAAAAGCCATGTTGATAAGTCCATAGAAAAGTAATCCAAGAAGAGATCTGGTCCAATACAGTAACTCCAGGGGCTGGGAAAATAAAGTAAAGAAAAGGTTAAGAAAGAAAACAAGAAAAGCAAACAGAAAAGAAAATAAGTGAACGGATCTGGAGAGAGACAGAGAGCAGCTGCTCCTCCTTCAGCAGACAGCGACACAGCCTATCAGCCTAACAGAAACCTATCACCGCCTTAAAGGTCTCTACCGACGATGGATCCGGCCAGACCAGCATTCTAAGGAGGAGATTGGGGAGTTAATCATCCTGGAACAACTTGTGAGCGTGCTGCCCCCTGACGTAAGGACCTGGGTAAAGGAACACGAGCCTAAGGATGGTTTGGCTGCTTCAAGGTTGGCTCTGCAACACATGAATGCACGGCGGGGAGGAGCTGCACGTTTCACCAACCCTGGGCCCCGACCAGCACAAGCACCTGGACATCAATGGTATGCTGGAGAACGTAAGCAGGAGGCTAAGGGTGTTACCAGTTGTCATCTGAACTCAACGTCTACTGGTAAGGCATTGATTTGTTTCTATTGCCAGCAGCCGGGCCACAAAGCCTCCGTCTGTCCTTTAAAGAAGGCTAAATTTACTGGTTTTTGCTATGTTCCAAGATTTGAAAATAATTATGGTGCTAAAAACTTGCAAAGAAGAACTCAGAAAACTGTAACTGTGAATGGACAGCAGGTGACTGCTTTAATAGACAGTGGTAGTACCACATCTCTCATAAAAAAGAGCCTCATTCCTATTAATAGGGTGGACTACGAAACAAAATTGAGATTATGTGTGTACATGGAGACTGTCATGTTTATCCTAAGACTGAAATAATAGTTGTCGTTGATGATTAGTCTTATCTACTTACAGTTGGGGTTGTGGAAAACCTACCATATGATGTTATTCTGGGTACAGAATTTCCTGTAATGTTTCATCTGTTAGGGAGGGAAAACACTGCCGTTAAGGGTGAAAAAGCAGATGGTGTTTCATGTCCTGTCATTACCCGCTCTCAAAAGAGAGGAAAAGATGAGCCACTATTCAATTTTGACGAGAGTCTGTTTGATGTTTCAAAAGGGTGTGGGAAATCTAGGAAGCAGAAAAAGTTTGAGAAGAAGTTATTGTTAAGTGGGGATAGCTCATCAAATTTACCAGTTAATGACCTTTGGAAAGTACCCGAGAACATTGCTGAGCTACAGAAACAAGATGTTACTTTAAAACCTCTGTTTGAAAAGGTAAATAGTAAAACGGATAAGTGGAGTGGGCGAGAAACTTTTCTGTTGAAAGACGGTGTGTTATATGCTGGTGAGGAACGACAACGTCTAGTTGTCCCAACTAGTTGTAGACCACTTATCATGCATCTAGCACACACCATTCCATGGGCAGGTCATCTAGGGCGGCAGAAAACATTTATCCGTGTTAGTTCACGATTTTATTGGCCATCGATGTACAATGACATTAATGCAATGTGTGCTTCCTGTCCTACATGCCAGAAAACCCGTCCAGTTCGGAAGTCCGATCGGGCACTCCTCCAGCCATTACCAGTTGTTTCGACCCCTTTTCGTAAGGTTGCAATGGACATTGTTGGACCCCTAGTGAAAAGTGGACGGGGACATCAGTACATTCTGGTGGTATGTGACTATGCCACTAGATTTCCAGAGGCTTTCCCACTGCATAACATCACTGCTCCTGCAGTGGTCTGAGCCCTGATTCAATTGTTCTCCAGAGTAGGAATTCCAGATCAAATTTTGACAGACCAGGGGACTAATTTCACATCTCACCTGTTGAAACTTTTCTATAAACAGCTTGGAATCTCAGCTATCAGAACAACCCCTTACCACCCTCAAACCGATGGACTTGTGGAGAGGTATAACCAGACGCTGAAAAGAATGCTACAGAAGTTCGTGGAGGATACTGGCAGAGACTGGGACCGCTGGTTACCATTTCTTCTCTTCGCATATCGTGAGGTTCCCCAAGCATCAACAGGATTTTCTCCATTTGAACTTCTCTATGGCTGGGATGTTCAAGGACCATTAGACCTACTGAGGAAAAGCTGGGAAACAAAAGAGGCCTCATCCGGAACCAAAGGGGTGGTGCAGAATGTGTTGCAGATGAGGAGTCGGCTTGCTGAATACCAAGAAGAGGCTGGAAAAAATCTGCATGACGCTCAGCAGAAACAAAAGAGGTGGTACGATCAGCGGGCATGGCAGAGAGTCTTCAGTCCTAGGCAGAAAGTACTACTCCTTCTTCCTTCATCCACCAGCAAGCTTCTGGCCAAATGGCAGGGGCCCTATACCATTTGTCGTCAGCTGGGACCAGTTACGTACGAAGTCTACCATCCAGATAAGAAAAAGACTAAACAGGTTTATCATGTAAACTTGCTGAGGGAGTGGAAGGAACCCTCCTGTCCAGCTCCAGAAACCTCGTGCCTGATAAGACCAATAGGAGAGGAAGAAGAGATTCCAGCTATTGAGGTGACATCTGAACAGTTACTCCCTGAGCTTACACCTGAGTTCACAACAAGCATCTCAACTCCAGCAGGTTTTTCAGAAATTGTCTCCACTTTTTTTTCCTAACCCTGGTTGAACCACCATGACAGAGCATGTGATCCGGCTTAAAGAGAAGCAACCCATTCGACAGCGACCATACCGGGTCCCACAACAGTTGGTGGGACAGCTGCAACAGGAAATTGAAACCATGCTAGCATTGGGAATCATCAAACCGTCAAACTCTGAATGGTGCAGCCCGATGGTCATCGTGTGCAAGAAAGACTCTTCTCTGCGCATTTGTATTGACTTTAGGAAGCTTAATGCTATTTCGGAGTTTGATGCCTATCCAATGGCAAGAGTAGATGAGTTGCTGGAAAGGATTGGAAGGGCCAAGTTCATCACCACACTGGACCTTTGTAAAGGGTACTGGCAGGTGCCTTTGGAGCCCGCGAGCAGACCCTACACAGCTTTCCGTACCCCTTCTGGCCTCTTCCAATTCACTGTAATGCCGTTTGGCTTACATGGTGCTCCAGCAACATTTCAACGGCTGTTGGATAAGGTACTGAAAGGGTTTGAGGACTACAGTGCAGCATATTTGGATGATGTGATTATCTACAGCAATACCTGGGAGGAACATGTCTTGCATCTAACAAGAGTGTTGGAAAAGATTGAACGAGCAGGTAAGACACTGAATATATCTAAGTGTGTTTGGGCACAGCAGGAGACAAGATATTTGGGATACCAGCTGGGGAGAGGAGAAGTCCGGCCACAGATGGATAAAGTTGAAGCTATCCGAAATTGCCCTCGTCCCAGAACCAAGAAGGAAGTGCGATCGTTCCTGGGACTAGCTGGCTGGTATCGAAGGTTTGTGCCCCATTTTTCTACCATTGCTTCTCCACTAACTAATCTGACAGCTAAAAATCAGAAGAATCCTATTGTTTGGACGGAGGAAAGTGATGCCTCTTTTAACACACTAAAAATGCATCTGTGTTCATCTCCTGTCCTTCGAAGCCCTGATTTTGAAAGGAGATTCCTGGTTCAGGTGGATGCTTCCATAGTTGGAGCAACCCATACTTTATCTGAGTCGCAAGCTGTTGCCTCGTGAAGTGAGATACTCTGTGGTTGAAAAGGAAGGTCTGGCCATTAAGTGGGCTCTCGAAAGTCTCAGGTATTACCTCCTTGGCAGAGAGTTTGACTTGGAGACAGACCATCGTGCCTTAACTTGGATTCAGACGATGAAAGATAATAATCATCGGCTAACTAGGTGGTACTTGTCCTTGCAACCTTACAAATTTACCATCCGTCATAAAAGTGGCAGCTCCAATAAAGTGGCAGATTTTCTTTCTAGGTTGCCGAATTTCGCCAACCTTCGGGAGAAGAGGGATAGTGTGATGGAGGGGCCATCACGAGCTCAGCCCGTCTTATAACTTTTTAAACTTTTATGAGCATGCAGCCAGGGTAGCTACTAGAACACACCCTTTTCTAACAGAAAAGCCTGATTTGTTTTTTTTCAGTAATACCTGAAATGATTCATTGTGGGTGCACACACAAGGTTTCTGTTTTGTTTGCTGAAATTATAATTCTCCAGGTTATTTTCTGTGTTATTGAGTTGTTAACTGGTTAAAGGGAAGTGTGGAAGATATTTAGATCTAAAGTAGTTCCTGGATTGAAAGGCATGTGGTGATGTAGTGATGACATCATCAGGATATATTGGTGGTATTTCTGATTTGTGTGTTAATTTTTTTTTTTTTTTTTTTTTGGCTATGGTTGTATTTATTTATTTTGATTATTGATATATAGAATTTATTTGGGTAATTTGTGATTTAAAAATGTTTGTCTGGAGAGGGGAAAGTTTTGTGGGGTTTTTAAGGGGCGGAGCCAGGGTCTTTAAAAGGAAGCTCTGCTCTGTTGGGTGTGGTTGCTGTTGTTGTCAGAGTGAAGTCTAGCAAGTTCCAAACAAGGGGGATTGTCTCTGAGCTTCTCTAAAGGTACTGCCATTTTTTTTTCATGCCTGTGAATGTCCTTTGTAAACAAACTACCTTTTTTTTTTTGTTTGTTTTTTTTGGTCTTTTTGTTGGGATTCACCTGAAGAAGAGCACAATAAAAGATCACCTAAAGCTGAACTTCAGCATTGGCGTTTCTTCTTTTGCCAAGTCATGTAGGACCCTGTCACACAGCCCCAGACCATCATATCATCTCCACCATGACCGTCATCACTTTAGTTGTTTTTCCTGAAATGCGTTTAGCTTTATTCCAGAGATAACCGGACGCACACTTTACCAGAAAGTTCCACTTCTGTCTAATGTGTTCACAGAATTTTTTTCCAAAGGTTTTGGGCATCATTAAGATATTTTGGGGTTTGTTTGTTTTTTCAAATATGAGTTTGGACTTTATGTAGTTTTGGGTGAGCTGTGGTTCTATCCTTAGAACTCTCCCACTGATGTAATTTCTGTCTAGTCTTTATTTCTTTTTGGCAAATCATGAACTCTGATTTTAACTGAGGGCAGTGAGGCCTGCAGAGCTTTAGATGTTGCACTGGGTTCTTTGGTGAACTCCTGAATGAGTCGTCGATGCACTCTTAGAGTCATTTTGGTAGGTAGACCACTCCTGGGAAGATTCATCACATGTAAATGATTTTGATCCTCATCTGTTCTTCAGTTTATTAGATCAGGGCATGATGTGTTGATTTTTGAGATCTTGTAACCTACTTCATGTTGTCAGGCAGGCTTTGTTGAAGTATTATATTTTTTTTACAGGTCTGGCAGTGATCAGTCTTGGTGTTACCTAGCAAAATTGAACTCAGCTTTCTGAAAAATGCGATAGATCAAAGTTAGTTCATGATTTAACACTAAATAGATTCATAATGTCAAAAACGCTTTTCGTATTTACTCTTTTGATTCTCTTCGTCTGTTTGTTCTAATCATTTCGATTTGAGAAAAAAAAGGGGGGGGGGGGACAAATATCTTAACACCACTGTATACTTGTGATTTTGTCCAAGTTTTAGATGTTTCCTGAATTTTTTTGGATAGTTTGTCTGAAGATTTCGTTCCCTCTTTTTCCTAATTTATAACATCTGGTGATATATAAATCTGACATAAAGGTTGGATTTTTAGTCAAAGAGCATCACCATTACTAAGTTTAACACTTATAAAATCATAGTGTAGATAAGCTTAGACTGGTAATTAGTACATAATAATGAGTGCATTTTCTTTCTGACAGCGGAAACAAAAGGTTCATAGAAAAGACAAAAGTGTGACCCATCTCAACTGCTTCTCTGGGAGCTGACCTGTTTCTTCCACTCCGGCTGGAACCAGAAATAGGTTGTGGGCCTGTTGCTGGTGGGTCTCCACAGGACAAAAGCGGTGATAGATTTTTAAACAGAATGGCTCCCAGGGCAGGATAATAAACTCTGATCCATTTGGAAAATGTGCATGAAAACCCCTGGTCTATTTACCAGACTCCATTAGTCAATTATGCCATTCTCTCTTTCTCTCCCGCCTGTTATCTGCTTTCAGACTGATGTCAAGTGGCTTTTATGCAACTTTTTAGTGTTTTTATTTGGAAGACCTGGTTTATTTGCATCAGCTCCATCACACTGCTCAACTCTGTGCTGTAGATACAAATGATCTGCTGCATTCAGATCAGAGCAGGCACATGTGACTCAGGGTACAGATGGGGGCTCACTAACGACTGTAAGCAATGCAATAACCTGAATTCATACATTTTACAGAAAGCATGATTGGTACAATGTGAAACCCTCCCTTGTTTCTTTATACTTTGTCACCAAGCTGCCAGACTTTCTCATAATCTTGATTTACTGTTGGGCAACACATATTGAGCATCTTAAATACCAGCCTGACTACTGTTGTTGTACCCCCCCCCCACTTTCAAACATGCTGTGGTGCAGCCAATTTTGAAGAAACCTGGCCTCGACACCATGGTTTTCTCCAGCTTTCGACCGATCTACAAGCTCCCAATCCCGTCAGAAGTTCTCATAAGGGTGGTATATGAACAAATATCTACCCACTTAATAGAGCACAAGGTTATGGATATCTTTCAGTCTGGCTTTTGCCCCATGCACAGTACTGAATCTTTGCATCTCCGTGTCTTAAATAAATTTTCACTGCAACTGACTCAGGCTCTTATGTTGTGTTATTACTCCTGGACTTGTCAGCAGCGTTTGACACAGTCTATCACAACATTCTTCTTGCACACCTCGAGGAAAGCGTCTGCATAACTTGTCTGCCCCTAAACTGATTTAAGTCCTATCTGCTCAGAAGGACACAGTGTGTAGTGCTGTATGGCATCTCATCATGCACTGTGTGCATCTCCGGGGTGGGTTCCTCAGGGTTCCCTTTAGGGCCCCCTTTTCTTCTGTCTCTACATCCTCCCCTTGGGCTCCCTTTTCAGAAAACACTAGGTTCACCATCACCTGTATGCCGATTATTGTCAACTCTACATGTCCTTAAAACCTTAAGAATATGTGCAGCCCCTTTTCTACTGCCTTCATGATGTGAAGTGTTGGCTGGGCCCAAAAATTCTCCATCTTAATGATGCAAAAACAGAACTCATCATGTTTAAACCTGCTGGACATGGCTCAACCCAGCCTCCAGACCTTTCATCTCTCTCTCCTCACCTTAGGACCGTTGTAACAAACCTGGATGTGAAAATGGACTCTTGCTTAACAATGGACACCATGGTAAATGGCTCTGTGAAGTCCTGCTTTTTTCAACTTCGCCAACTCGCTAATCTAAGGCCCATCCTCTGTAGTAGGCACGTCGAGTCTGTGATCCTTGCTTTGTCACGTCCAGACTGGGCGTGTTAATAAAACTACTCTTGCACGCCTCCAGTTAGCGCAAAATGTAGCAGCAAGATTTTTGACCCACCCTTACAGACGACAACACTTGACATCGATCTTGAAACCCCTTCATTGGCTACCAATTGCATACTAGATTAAATTAAAGTTACTTATTTTTGTTTTTAAATTACTAAACGGTCTTACTCCTCCCTATCTGTCTGATCTGCATTTTATTCCACCAGCCTCATCGAATGCGAATTTATGTTTTTTATTCTCGTTTTATTCTTTTGCTCATTCAACTATCGCTTAACATTTTGTTTTATTGTAGTTGTATTTCACTTGTTTTTCTTTGTTTTTACTGTTCAAGCATGTTGGTCACCTGTACAGCTGTGTATAAAGGGCTATACAAATAAACCGGTGTGGTATTTATAGTTCATTTGACTTTCAAAGTTTTTTGGGGGGCCTTTTTAGTTTATTTAAACTCACTAGTTAAAACCTTTTATAAAATCAACTGAGCATTTCAAATTAAATATGTGGTCCATTTACTAGCCCTCTTAAATCTGACCTATGGATTATTCAGACATTAAAGGGCTCTGATCATTAGATTAACCACTGTTTTTTTTTACACACAGAACGGAGAATTTAGCAAAGAAACCTGTTTAGATTGGTGCTTTACGAGGAGTGTGCCACAAAGATTTAAGACAATTTATTCTCAGCAAATCATATTTCAGCACCCAAAGTGGAACCTGGCACTAAGTACTCTTAGGCCCAGAATTATTCATACCACAGGCAGATTTGGGTAAAAATGATTTTTCTTCCAAATTGATACCGCCAACTCTCAAAAGATAATGAAACAATCTAAAAGGGATGACTGGTTGAAGAAAATGTTTTTATTTATATACTAAAACAAATGACTTATCAAACATTGGTCATACTTAATGTAATACATTACAGCAGTTCAACTCTTTTCATAACTGATGACCAGCTTTTTGACAGTTTATCTTTGACATTCTTCAAGTCATAGACATTAGAAGACCTCCTTGCCATAGGGTGAGGCTACTCCTATGGGTACCTCCACAGATTATCTCCCAGATCAAAGTCAGAACTTGGTTGTGCCACTTCAAAATGTAACTACTTCCATTCAGAAAAAAAATATGTTAAACATAAAAGATTACAGCGAAATCTGCTGTTGTATGAATTATTTCGGGCTCAACTGTTAGACTGAAAGATGACAACTCTCTAAGGTTGTTGCTGGGTTCCCTTCCTTGTCCTTGAAGACATGACTTTCAGATCGTACTCATCTGCTGAGTACTGAAAGCTCTGGCTCAATTAGCTACTACTCCAATAAGCTGCCCTTTCTTCTTTCCACAGTTTGTTGTTTTGTTTCTAAGGGTGCATTCAAACTAGCCCTGTTTAGTCTGCTTTAATGGAACTCTAGTTTGCTTGCCCTGAAAGTCCGGTTCGTTTAGGGAGGTGTGAATGAGCAATTGAACTCTGATGCGGAGCAAAAAAGCAAACTGTGGTTCGCCTTAAAACCTAGGACTCGGTTCGATTGAAATTAACTCTGCTGCAGTTCAGTTGCATATGTGAATGCCAAGCAGACTGGGACGGCTCCAAAAGCAGGAAGCATACTATAGCGCAGGGCATTCTGGGTAAATACATCCAAAACAACCACACAACAACTCTACCTCGTTCTCTGTTCATGCTGAGCCCGTTGCTGCAACGTATTTGTCTTGCACATTTGTCAAATACAACAGTGCAATCCTAAAACTGGTAAAAATCCAATGCCACTCCATGTTTGTTTACATTTCACGGAACAGGAAGTGTCCTTATGTTCAGTGCTTCTATATGCAGCTCCACCACAGGCGACGAATTAAATATGTTGCTCAAAAGGTTTGATTCGTTTGACAAAGTGCAGTTTGAAAGCGAACCAAACTAGCTAGAGACGTAACAATGTTGCAATTTTGTTCCCAATCGGACCATCGGGTATAAAAATAACCTTAAAGGAGCTGTTTGTAAGAAATGTATTTGAATTAATCATACAATTGCCCTGATATGTCACTAGACATTAAGAAATCATGTTCATTTCAAATACTTATATCACTGACAACAGTAGTATGGCCAGGATATTATCATTTAAAAAGTGAAGTTGCAGCCCTCGACTGATGTTGATCTTGCGTTTTGGCCTGAAGCTCCACCCTCCACCTATCTACCAATGACGAAGTCAGTAGTGTTTCGGCATCGGGGTTGCCAGCTCTGCTCTAGTTACTACAGCTGCAGCTACAAAAGTGTTTCGGATAAAACATGTCTAACGTTACTACACCTAAAAGACCTCGTTATCATTTTGAAATACGTCGGGACAAAGTCCGAAATAAAACAAGGATTTGTATAGGAGATGCCTTTGCAAGATGGAGACGGATGAAAACAGAGGCGAATTTGAAGACAAATGCCAACGTTGCTCATTTTCTCCTGGACAGGTAAGATTCATCTATGTTTGGCAAACTTGTACTTAATGTAAATGGACATTTCAAATATTCATGACAGTCGAACAAAGTTATGCAAGTTCGTGCAAAGTGAAGTTACGTTAGCACAAATGGAGGAGGAAGGTCATCAAATTGAAAAACTAAGGAATTGTGTGGGAAATAAAAACGGTGAGTCGTCATTGCTAACATTAGCAATGCATTATCAGAGCCCATTTCTCTGTCATTATAATTAAACATAATTAACAGGGGAAAAAAATACTGTGCACGACTCGTCACTCGCCATTGGAAGCTCCTTGTAGCAGCCTACGTTCCTGCTGGATCCTGTAGCCTATCTGGCAACCTCGAGTCAGGGGGACGTGGGAGGGGATACACCGCTCTACAGTAATTTGAAAGTTATTGCAGTTCTAGTTTTGGGCACAATCTTACATACGGCTCCTTTAAACATTTTGTAATTTTATTGTTTTGATTTCTTGGTGCCTAACATTTTTTTGGTCACAAAATACTTTGATTCATACTCCCATTAAAGGCATTTCAAAGCCGTGTCAACAATTAAAACTTAAAATACTTCCTATAATCTGCTCATAGTGAGGAAATAATAGTATCTACCAGCAGGAGACCTGTATCTCCTATTCCCTGCCCATTTTTCTCTTGCTTCCCTTGTCTCCTATCCAGAGGTGGATAGTACCTAGTTACATCTTCTCAGTCACATTTACTTGAGTAACTTTTGAAAAAAAAAGTACTTTTAGGAGTTGTTATACTATACTTCGCTTTTTTTAAATGTAAATTCAACTCTAGGATTCCTGTATTAATCCTGTTATTGTTCCTGAAAGTGTTTGGTCCAAAATGGCTAAAACCACAAAGGTACCAAATGGTGAACTGACCCGGTGAAGATGGGCATTAAAAAAAGACTTTCAGAAAACATGAAAAGTTGTTAAGGAGCACCACTTTCAAAGGTTACATGAAGATATAAAGCATTTAAAGGTTAATGTGAATAAATATTTAACGCTGATGTGCATCAACTTGTCTTGGTCTGTATAATGAATAGTTTCTGTTTCTCCCAGCGAGTCCCCTCTCTCTGCTTCTTTGTCTCCAACGCTGTCCGTCCCATTAACATTCACCATGTATATCACAGCACCTGTCCCTGGGGGGCGTATCCAAGAAATAACACATTATCACTCTTCGCTTTGACTCAGACGTGTTGGAGCATTTATCGCACCTATCAGGATGCATCACCAACATACGAACTCATCCCCCGTCTCTCGTGGGGAAAGACGCAGATATACGTGTTCTAAGCACATACTGACAAACGTCGAGATATAACGCCCCGACAAATGAACTAACACACTCAGGCCTCCTCTCATATCCTGCAGATCCAACAACTTTCCCTCTCTCTCTCCTGGATCGACTCCTGTGGGGACGGTCGAACCTGATCCCATTTAATTAAATGGCTCTCATCGTTTGCACCGAGCCTCTAATCAGTTTCAACAGCTCCTTTTGCTCACTGCTACCCTTTACGCCTGAAGGGACTCTAGCTCCGTGTGTGTGTTGTGTTTCTAACAGATCGGGTGAGTTAACCACAGAGGATAAAAGCACCTATGCGAATCATCTTGTTGACACCGACTTGGAGAAAGTTTTAACTGAGAGAGAGAGGAGGAGGAAGTAGCTCACCCTGACAGGCGACAAGTGATGGAAATACGAGTGTTTTTGGAGTGAAGGGTGGGGTTGGGTTTTTTGTTTGCCATCCTGGAAAGAACTAAAGGGAGAACATGTTAGGGATTGTGTAGTTCAGTATCAAAAAACGTCAACAGCAACATCTCTGTTCCTATGGGACGGTATTGTTTGGATGCATTCGCTGTCTCTACATCTATGTTTGGAGTTTCAAAATGTGACGTTGCCTTTCACTGCAGACTTTAGCTGTTCCCTGTTCAGACCTACAGTTTCCCCTCAAACCTAGGTCTTGTTAGAACCACACATTTTATGTGACAGACCAACACAACCTGGTACATAATTGTAAAGTGGAAGAAAAATGAAATGCTTTTCAATTTCTTTTTACAAACAAGAATCTACATACGGTGTTGAGCATTTGTAGTCAACGTCACCTTTAGTCTGAATAAAATCCAGCACAAACAATTTCCATCTGAAGTCACCTAATTAGTAGATATATGTTGTTCTGTGAAGGCCTTGAGGGTTTGTTAGAGAACATTAGAGAACAAACAGCATCGTGAAGACCAAGGAACACAGCAGACGGCTCAGGAAGAAAGCTCAAATCAGGGTTAGGCTATAAAACGAGCTTTGTACATCCCAGGGAGTACTGCTGCTTTTTCTTTTTCTTTTATTTTCTTACCTGTCCAGCCTTATAATCGACAGTTGACCCCCGGTATACTTGAGACCTCCTCTAAAAACGCTTACTGCCTATTTTAGTAGTTCAAACACCAAATATAACTTAATATGCATTAATATGCACAATGGAAAATGTCTTGACTCTACCACAGAAGCTAATGCCTACAGTCTTCCTTATCTCCATCCTTGGGGAGTACAGCCAATCAGTGCCAACAAAAATAAATGAAGCTTCTAGACTGACTGCTTTGCAAACACTAGCCAATAGCGTGAAAAATAGCAATTCACTTCAGAATGTTAGTTACCCAAGCTGTATTTCCTTTCAGATAATTTACATATGCTCAATGGAAAAAGCCATTAAATGATTTAGAGTTAAGCTCCACAGACAAATTCGCAAATAGGTGAATCAACGAATAGGTGGGGCTTCACTGGACTTATGCATAGAAGTTGTTTCCCAGGGCAGTTTTGCTTTAGGAAAACAATGTCTCTAGATGGAATCCCAATTGTGTGATTGTCTTTATAAATCAAGGCTGCATCCAGTATGAAATTAGACAGGCCTGGCGCCAACAGGCAGGCCGTTGGAGCCGGGCTTATCCAATCAGATATCTGGCCCGCCCAAGACAGATTATAACGCCTGTGTAAATTAAGTTGCAACCACGCAATGTATTGACCTAAGACAACCAACAGAGGGTGCTCTGGGCTATTAAGTGGGACTTTGGGATCCAGTAAAGAAAATACTTTGATATGGTTGTATGCCAAAATGGATATTAGAGCTTGGCTTAATAAAAACAAGACCTAAGCTAGCACAAGCAGAGACGACGTTAATAAATTACTTGGGTGGTGGTAATGCACCAACTTGTGCTTGCCAGCCACCAATAAACATCACAAAGAAGAAGGGCACTGTGTATTTTTTTTGTTGGGCTAATATGAGCATGCTAACGGTATTTAGGGTGAAACTTTGTAAGAAATACACATAAGGAAGGAAATTACCGAGGCTTTTAGGTTGGGTTTTAACATAAGACTTGTTGTGGACTTGTTATTTTATTGGAGTACATTGATTGGACCCTTGTGGACGTAAAAAGACAATTTTTGTTTGATATTACTCTGTTCTATCAATGATATGAGGCTTCGAGCTGTGAGTTGCACATTACCTCACGTATGGCCTGTCCACCAGTGTGTCCTCTGTTGTTGACTTGGCTTTCTCTGACCACTACTGTGTGTTTTTTAACATCACCAGTTTTATCCACTGGGAGACCTCTGTGATAACTGTCAGGGTGCGTCTTCTAACCCCTGAAGTGGCTGCAGGTTTTCTTGAAGTTTTTGGAAAGATACCTCCTATTGCTTTACCTGCTCCCTGTGATTTTATTATCAATGATTTTAACAGTAGGCTTCAATCCGCTCTCGACCTGCTTGCTCCACTAAAAGTTATAAGTTCACACTCAAAACTTGCATTCCCGTGGAGAAATGAAGAACTTAAAAAAACAAGAGAAATTGCAGGGTGGCAGAGAGAAAGTGGAAGACAAAATAAAAATCACAATAAACCATCAAATATACACAGAACTTCTTAAATCATAAAATAGCACAGTAAGAAATTCAAGAAATGCATAATTTTCCAAAATCTGATCATAAAAATAATCCAAAAATTATTTTTCCACCATTTACAAAAATTTTAACCATGTTTCTAATGCATTTCAGAAAAACCCCTCAAACACTCTTTCTGAGGAGTTCACAGACCACTTCAGAGGGAAGGTAGACACCATCAGATGTAATATTTTATCTTCTCAGAGTAACATGGTTTTAGACAAATCTGAGCCTGTCTCTTTACCAGAGGAAACGCTGGACATTTTTGTCCTGGTAGAACCTCGGACTCTTGATAATGTTTTCTCCTGAGTACGGCCCACCACATGTATTTCAGACCCAATTCCCACTTCATTTGTTAAACCATTTTATGGATCTTTTTGAGATGAGATTTTACAATTTTACAAACAATTTTAGGCCGATATCTAACTTAACAGTTTTTAAGCAAATTTTTAAAATGCTTGTTTTAATTGAGCTTAATTATTTTATTCACGCTCATAATGTCCTAGAGAAATCTCAGTCTGGTTTTAGGGTGAACCACAGCACAAAGACGGCCCTTCTGAAGATTTTAAATGATTTTAGATTAAACTATGATGCACAGAGGGTGACAGTGTTGATTCTACTGGATCTAAGCGCTGCTTTTGATACAGTAGACCACACTGTTCTTTTAACCCGTTTAAAACAGATCACCCTCTCTGGTGCTGTTCACAAATGGTTTACATCCTATCTCGCGGACAGGACTTTTATTGGTATTCTAGATACCTGCTCCTCTGAGGTCCACAAGATTACATGTGGTGTGCCCCAGGGTTCAATTTTAGGTCCAGTGCTTTTTAATCTTTATATGCTCCCTCTTGGCAGCGTCATTGGAAGACATGGAGTTAACTTTCACAGTTATACTGATAATACACAGTTATACATCTCCATGTCTCCCGATGACACACGGCCAATGGATGCACTTTAACTGCATTTGTGACATTAAATCATGGATGGCAGAAAACTCTCTCCAGCTCAACCAGGACAAAACTGAAGTTTTAGCCATCGGTCATGAGGCTCAGAGAGAGAAACTTTTACCAAAACCGTAATCACTGTCTTTTAATCCATCCTTACAAATGAAGAACCTGGGCGTCATTTTTGATTTTCTCTCGGGCCAACACGGAGACACTGATGCATGTTTTTATCACCAGTAGAATTGATTGTAATGCCCTGCTTTCTGGTCTTCCCAAAAAGAGTATATCAGGTTTACAACTTCTACAAAATTCAGCACGTGTCCTGACGAAGACCAGGAGGCGGGAGCACATTACACCGGTCTTAAAATCATTACATTGGCTCCCCGTACGTCTTAGGATCGATTTTAAGATTCTTTTAATGGTTTTTAAGTGTCTTAATGGTCTTGGGCCTTCTTATCTCTCTGAACTGCTTTTACCTTATAAACCTTCCCTGTCTCTGCGCTCCTCTGGCACCCGTCTCCTTGTCATCCCAAAAGTCAGGACACACACTTATGGTGAAGTGTCTTTCTATTATTATGGCCCTCACCTCTGGAACAGTCTGCCGGAGAACCTCAGGGCCGCAGAGAACGTTCATGTTTTTAAGAGCAGGCTCAAGACTCACCTTTTTAGCCTTGCTTTTAACTGATAATTATTTATTATAGTCTGTTTAATTGCTCTGCATGTTTTACTATATACATTTTAACAGCGTTTTACTATTTAATCTTATCATATTATCCACTGTTTATTTGTATATTTAACTTGTTACTTTAATCTTCCTTCCAGTGTTTCTGCTGTGGGAGCCCTCTGCCTCGGGAGCGGTGGTTGGCTGTGGCTGCCTGGGTGCTCTCCAGGTGGAGCTTGGGTGGAGGTGGGGGTCTCGGCCTTGCCTTCTGTAGGCGCCCTTGGTCAGTGCCTTGGCTGCTGCTGTTGATGTGGTGCTGCCGGTGCAGAGGGCTCCTTTGATGGCGTTTCCTGACCTGGCTCATCTGTACTCAGCCCAATGTTCTGTTATTGCTGCTCTTAAGTGTGTGCGTGCATGAAAGTTGGGTCTGGCGGAGGGGGGTATAACTGTGATTATGCTTTTAATTATGTGAGGGAGGGATGGGAATGTAGTTTTTGTGGGGTTATTTTAATTCTGTAAAGCACTTCGAGTTGCAATTGTTGTATGTAAAGTGCTTTATAAATAAAGTTTGTTTGATTGATATGTAAATGTACAAATGTGTTGCCAAAAAATGCAGATTTGACCTGGAAGTATGTAACATACAGCCAATGGGACTGTATGTTACATACATACAGTCTCATTGACTCCCCCGGTAAATACCTCCGGTGCCTAGTCTGAAATTAGATGGACCATATTAACGTAATAGGAACCTGTTTGTATGAGTCTTGACCATTTGGACTATTTGGATGGGCTGATGTGTTGCTTTCGAGGTCTTTCTACTTACTTCTTGTTGTCAGACAAGTCCTATTTAATTGACTTCTTGACTCCGCAAGTGTGGGAGCAATCAGGTTTGGGTGTGGCTAAGGAAATTTAATTCAGCTAAACATTGTAGACTTAAACCTTTTCAAATATGACCAGGGTCATCATAGTCTGAAAATAGAATATTGTTCTGGTCTGTAACCTCTCGAGATGATTGTGCAAAGGAGAATTCTTCATTAAATGAAGGACATTACAGACAACCCTGAGTTTCCCCTTCATGAGCCTGTCGTAAAACACTGTGTTTTTAGTCAGAGGCTACTTCAGAAGTGCTGTAATACTTACTGCTACAGGAGATCCTTCCTGCCCTCAGCCATTAGCATTTACAACACCTCTTTAAACTTCTATTTTTGTCTGATCTGTAAGGGGGGTACTAATAGTTCTTCTTAGCATGTTGGTGGTGTTATTGTCTCTTCTTTCTAACTTTGAGTCGTTCTTCTTCCAGCTCTATGTGTTGGCTGTTATTAATAGGCAGTGGGGTTCTGAATGAAGGTAGGTGGGTAAAAAGGGAAGAAGACAGGAATGTGTTTGTCCCCATGGGATCATCGAAGTCAAAATGAGCGTTCATCTCTCTCTCAACGTGCTGATCATGTTTCGTCTGCTTAACCTCCACTTCCATCTTCATATCCTCTGATTCTTCTCCTCTTACCTTTGAGCTTGTTATGAGGAACTCTTTGCCCTTTGCTTTGTCACTCCACCCGATAGGAGCATCGCTGCATATTCATACGGATGGTGTTTGTGTGTGGATGTGACGCTCCCTGTGGTTCCTGCTGTAAATCTGTGAGCTCTCAGCTTCTGCTGGCTTCCCAGTGTGACTCAGCCTCTCGTCTATTTGTGTCTCACTCAGTCTTTCTTTTCGACAGCATAACTCTTCTTTGCTTTCATTCCACAACAGCTTTTGCCTTATTTTGTTATTTTATTTTCCTGCCCCCCCACCCACTCCACATCAGTTTACATTTACTAGAATCCCCCCTTTGTTTGTCCATCCATCTTCATTTTAACTCCTCCTTCTCCACCGTTCTCCCTCCTCTTCTTCTTCTTCTTCTTCTTCTTCTTTCATTTTCTGACTCGACACCTTGCTTTTGCATGTCTATTTCTGGTCTCTATCTTTCTCTCCCCATGCCAGCATCACCTCCCCCTGGTTCTCATTATCCATCTCCCCCTCGTCCTCTCTCTCTTTCCCTCCTCTCCATCTCTGTTCCGATTCATTCTATTCCCGAACCTGTCCCACCCACATGTGGATATGGGCATGCAAGGACCCAAACAAACCTGCACACGCAAGCAGATGTATCCTTAGATGAGCTATTTTCTGAATTTTTAAATGTTTGGGAGCATTGCAAAGATGCTAAAATGGCTGGTTAAGAGGAAAAGGAACAGTTGTCTTATTAAAGCGCTGAAACGGTTCTTATCGCTTCATCAAGGTGCTGTGGGTTTCATGTTCTATCCTTACTTTTTGCACAAAAAAGACTCTTCAAAGAGTGTTCTTTCTTAGTCCTTTGAAGCAAAAGAAAAAACCATTAGGCAATGACATGAAAAATAAAAGTTTGTTATTAACCAGGCTAAGATTTGAAATGCTTTGCTCCTGCCCTTGATCTATTTTGTGTCAGTGAACTCACATTTGCTTGTCAGTAATGATCTCCACTAAAGCAGGGAAAACAGACCAGATGTTCCTTAGAAAGAAGCTGCTTTCTGTCGTTAAAGCCTTGCAGGATAAGCTCTTCAGTTATTGGTGTGATTAAATTGCAACAAGTATGAAGAGAAATGTGTTTGCATGATCACCTTTTTCTCTTTTCAGGGTTTATTCAGTGCACAAACATGAACTCCAGTTAGCCTTATAGTTTCTGTACCAATAAATTACAGGCAGATGTTCTAACTCTTGTTTTGTTAAGGTGTTTTTTTTCTTCCTTCGGGTGTGTTAAATTAGTTTTTAAATGTAGTATAATTTCCAAAACAGTACTTTTTTGGTATTTTATTTAGTATTTTGTTATGGCCTACTTGAAAACAATCTCACAGTGAGTGTAGATCAGGAGTTGATACAGGCATTGGCACAGTTGGCAGCAATCACCAGAGGTGGGAAGGGTAAGTAGCATTATCGCAAATCCTTCCTCCAAGCAGCTGTTGCACTCCGTAACCATCACTGCTCCCAGCAAACTCAATAAATGTTTACATCCCTGCTGTTATTTGCACTATCTTTCTTATTCATTGTACATTTTTAATGTAAATATTCAGTTTTTTTATGGTAAACGTTTTTAAAAATGTACAGTATCTTTTTTATTTTGCTATTAAAGTTCATATTATATATTTTCATATTTTACCTTTGTGTGAATCTATATGTTTCCATTTGCCTGTCACTTTGTTGTTTGTACACCTGAATTTCCCCACTGAGGGATAATAAAATATATTTCTATTCTTCTATTCTATTTTTATCCACTTCCCAATTATGCACCACCTTGTGTTGGTCTGTCACCTAAAATCTTAATAAAATACATTAAAGTTTGCAGTTGTAGTGAAAGAAAATGTGAAAAGTTAAGGGAGCGGGAACTATTTCTGTGTCTGGTCTCGTGCTCAAGGGTAGTGATGTGAAAGAACCAGACTCCTCTCTCTGTCTGGGAAGGGTGGCTAGAGAAAAAAAAAAAGAAAATTGAGTGCACGTCTTGAAGGAACACAAAGAAAGAGCTCGGTCCAGGAGTGCTGTGTGGTATAGAGTAGAAGAGGGCGCGGATAGAGGTGTGGTGGTCTTACTTTTATTGTGAGGAGAAAATATAGAGTAACAATCGAGAGAGTCACAGAGGGGGAGAAGGTTTGTAGTCCTTTGAAAACATTGAGGCTCTCCGGAGAGACGGAGTGATAGATTGAGACAGAAGTGGTACGCTGGCCGAAATTGAAAGTGGAGTATCTGCGGTACTTTGAAAAATACACGCCACTGCCATGTAACACTCAGACTGAGGGTGTGTTTTGCAGTGGTGTGGTTGTAGGAGGCATTTCTTCTCCATCTGAGGCCAGTTGGAATCATCTGCTCAGCCCTCACACATCATTACCTGGAAACCCCACATCTTTCTCCTGAGTCCTTTCTCTCAAACACAGCCTCCTCTCTCTGCATAAACTGCTTCCCTCCCCGCTGGACAGAGGGCAGAGCTGCAGATTAGAGAGTCAGAGGCAGGTGCCTGATAGCCAGCCAGCAAAGCCGAAGACATTTCTCATCGGCTGCGCCCAGTGTTTCCTTTTCGTCCATCTTTGCTGTCTCTGTGGTCTACTGAGGCTCAGTGCTGCTCACTGGAGATAGCAGGATCCACGGAGGAAGGCCAATCCCCTCCTCTGCCCTCTCTTCCACTGCCTCTCTTCCTTTCTCCAACACTTTTTGTCCTTCATACTCCTTTTTTATTTGAAACTTTCCTCTGCAGGCCTTTCTACCAGCACAGTGTTGGCACACAGCAGAATCCTGAAGGGACTTCTATCGCACACATGCACCGAAAAGCAGATTTCATTGAAGCCAAACACTCACCCATCCCATATACATATGCACAAACTTGTAAATGCACTACCCCAGAGAGGGGGAAAGCTATATTTGTTGTTTTGCTTGTTTCATGTTCCATTTTCTCCACGAAAGCATTCGTCTTTGTGTTGTTCACCTCAGGGACAGCAGTTCTAATCTCTCTGTTCCCTCTTGTTTCAGTTTGTTTGTTTGGTTTCTCTTATCTGCTGTCAGATTAGTTTTTGTACCCCACACTTTGAAACAGGCTGCTGTAGGTTGGGGTTTTATCGTCTCATACACAGTTCTGGACCTTCAACAATAAAAATAAAACAAGAAAAGGGTTTGAGTGTTGGATTTTCTCTAATCTGCGCTGGATTAAAATGATCGGGGTTCCTGTCTGGTCTGTAAAAATCTGGAAATGGCTGAAATCTGATTTCAGTTCTCGCTAAGTCTGGCTGGGTTTTGATTAAATGAGAATGATTGAGGAGACTTGTTTTTATATTCCCAGACTTCAGGCTCTATTTCATTGTCTAAATGTTGTCCTTCCTCCCTGCCTCCTATATACTGCCTTCTAGAATTGATCTTGTTTTCTCTGTGCTGAGGCCTTTCTAAGTTATTTTAACTCACAAGCACACTAAAACACACGTTTTGTGGTGGTGTACTTTACGTTTTGGGAACTCCTTGTGTTTCACACAGCTTTTCTTGGCGTGGTAAGGTCTTGCTAGCTCAGATAGCTTAGCTTCATTGCGGCTATGGCTACTCTTCTCTCTCCTATCTCTAACTCTTCTCTCTTGCTCTCTGTGTTAGATGTTTAGCTATTTCCCTGCCTCATTTAATGATAAGGGTAACTGTAATAAATGTAATATTTTTGTAGCTTTAGAGGCGAGGGTATCAAAATTAGAAGCACGGCTCTGCGCTGTTGAAAAACCAGCAGATAGCCGAAGCCCATTAGCTACCAGGGATCCAACAAGGACAGAACCCCCTAGCCGTCCTCCGGTAGAGCCCGCGCAGCCGGGACCTCAGGCCGGCTAGGTGACGGTACGTAGGAAGCATAGTTCTAGGACCCAGCCCACGGGCTACCACAAAGCGGTCCGTGTTTCTAACAGATTTTCCCCTTCTTAGCGACACACCCGCTGAGAAGCCGACCCTGGAAATCGGCAGCTCCATAGTCAGAAACGTGGCATTATAGACACCATTGACCACAGTCAAATGCTTGCCAGGGGCCAGAACGGTTGACATCAAATCGTACCTGAAACAGCTGGCTAAAGATAAGCGTAAATACAGGAAGACTGTTATTCCCGCTGGCGGTAATGACACCCGATTATGCCAATCGGAGGTCACAAAAATGAGTGTTGCTTTGGTGTGTAAGTTTGTCAAAACAATGTCAGATTCGGTAATCTTTTCCGGTCCCCTGCCCGATCGGACCAGTGACGACATGTTTAGCCGCATGCTGTCAATGCACCAATGGTTGTCTAGGTGGTGTCCTGCAAACGATGTGGGTTACATTGATAATTGGTGAACATTTTGGAGAAAACCTGGTCTGATCCGGTGTCCATCCCCTTTGGATGGAGCAGCTCTTCTTTCTAGGAATATGGCAGAATTTTATTAGTCCTCCAAAACACTGACAACCCAGGGTCCAGACCAGGAAGCAGAGTCGTAGTTTAACCCACCTCTCTCCTGCTTCTGTACTGTTACCCACCCATTACCCTATAGAAACAGTTTCTTGCCCACGGCCAAAATTAAATGGAATTAAAGTTAAGCCAACAAAAGCAAATCATGGAAATCTCATAAAAATAAATACGACTTTGACTGAATGGAAAAATTAATCTATTACATGTAGTATATTAGACATAAGATCTCTCTCCTCAAAGACTTTGTTAGTAAATGACTTGATTTGTGATAATCACATTGATTTCCGTTGTCTCACAGAAACCTGGTTGCAGCAGGAGGATTATCCATCCATCCCTCCATCCATCCATTTTCTTCCGCTTATCCGGGGTCGGGTCGCGGGGGCAGCAGCCTAAGCAAAGAGACCCAGACTTCCCTCTCCCCAGCCACTTGTTCCAGCTCCTCGGGAGGAACCCCAAGGCGCTCCCAGGCCAGCCGAAAAACATAGTCCCTCCAGCGTGTCCTGGGCCTTCCCCTGGGCCTCCTCCCGGTGAGAGGTGCCTGAAACACCTCACCAGGGACCAGATGCCCGAGCCACCTCAACTGACTCCTCTCGATGTGGAGAAGCAGTGGCTCTACTCTGAGCCCCCTCCGGATGACTGAGCTTCTCACCCTATCTCTAAGGGAGAGCCCAGACACTCTGCGGAGGACACTCATTTCAGCCGCTTGTATCCGTGATCTCGTTCTTTCGGTCACCACCCAGAGTTCGTGCCTATAGATGAGGGTAGGAACGTAGATCGACTGGTAAATCGAGAGTTTCACCTTTTGGCTCAGCTCTCTCTTCACCACGACAGACCGGTAGAGCGCCCGCATAACTGCAGATGCCCCACCAATCCGTCTATCGATCTCCCGCTCCATTTTTCCCTCATTCGTGAACAAGACCCCCAGATACTTAAACTCCTCCACTTGGGGAAGGACCCCATCCCCGACCCGGAGAAGGCACCCCACCCTTTTCCGGCTCAAGACCATGGCCTCGGATTTGGAGGTGCTGATTCTCATCCCAGCCGCTTCACACTCGGCTGCGAACCGCTCCAGCGAAAGCTGTAGATCACGTTCCGATGAAGCCAACAGGATTACGTCATCTGCAAAAAGCAGAGACCCGATCCTGAGGCCACCGAAACGGATCCCCTCGACGCCTTGGCTGCGCCTAGAGATCCTGTCCATAAAAGTTAGGAACAGGATCGGTGACAAAGGGCAACCTTGGCGGAGTCCAACTCTCACTGGAAACAAGCCCAACTTACTGCCGGCAATGCGAACCAAACTCTGGCACCGGTCGTACAGGGACCTAACAGCCCGCATCAAGGGGCCCGGTACCCCATACTCCCGGAGCACCCCCCACAGGGCCCTCCGAGGGACACGGTCGAACGCCTTCTCCAAGTCCACAAAACACATGTAGACCGGTTGGGCGAACTCCCACGCACCCTCCAGGACCCTGCTGAGGGTGTAGAGCTGGTCCAGTGTTCCACGCCCAGGACGAAAACCGCATTGTTCCTCCTGGATCCGAGGTTTGACTATCCGTCCGACCCTCCTCTCCAGAACCCCTGAATAGACCTTACCAGGGAGGCTCAGAAGTGTGATCCCCTGTAGTTGGAACACACCCTGTGGTCCCCCTTTTTATAAAGGGGGACCAACAGGCGCGGAACATGGTCCACTCGGACTCAATGTCCCCCGCCTCCCCCGGGACGTGTTCAAAGTCCTGCCGGAGGTGTGAGTTAAAGCTCCTTCTGACAGGAGACTCTGCCAGACGTTCCCAGCAGACCCTCACAACACGTTTGGGCCTTCCAGGTCTGTCCGGCGTCCTCCCCCACCATCGGAGCCGACTCACCACCAGGTAGTGGTCAGTGGACAGCTCAGCCCCTCTCTTCACCCGAGTGTCCAAAACATGCGGCCGCAGATCAGATGAGACGACAACCAAGTCGATCATTGAGCTGCGGCCTAAGGTGTCCTGGTGCCAAGTGCACATATGGACACCTTTATGCCTGAACATGGTGTTTGTTATGGACAATCCATGACGAGCACAGAAGTCGAATAACAAGACACCACTCGGGTTCAGATCGGGGGGGCAGGAGGATTATGTCAGTATAAATGAGTCAACTCCTTCCAATCATTTAAATTTTCAAATTCCTACTGGGCAAGGAGGAGGAGTTGCATCCATTTTTCAATCCGATTTACTAATTAATCCCAGACCAATTGATAGCTTTACTTCTTTTGAACATCAAAAAGTACAGGGGCCCACCCACTCGAGTCAACACACTTTGGACCTTGTACTGACATACGGCATTGAGTGTGAGGAAATAACAGTCCACCCACATAACCCGGTTCTGTCTGACCACTTCTTGATAACTTTTAAATTTACTTTAACTGACCATCTTAAATCTGAAAGAAAATTTCATTATAGTAGAGCTTTATCAGACAATGCTGTAACAATTTTTAAAGAATCTGTTCCATTCTTACTTTCCTCAGTGTCTCAGAGTAACACAGTGGATGGCAGCAACTCTATCTCTAACCCTTCAGAAATTGATGGACTGGTTCACAGCGCTACTTCCTCATTGCGTTTGGCATTAGATAGTGTAGCCCCCTTTAAAAAAGAAAGTGGCTAGCCATAGGAGGCTGACTCCTTGGTTTAACGCAAAGTTGCGTACTTTAAAGCAGAATACTAGGAAGTTGGAGAGAAAATGCCGTTCTACACATCTAGAGGATTCCTATTTAAACTGGAATAACAGTCTACTGCTGTATAAATAGACCCTTCGACAAGCTAGAACAGCATATTTTTCATCATTAATAGAGGCCAATAAAAACAATCCTAGGTTTCTTTTTAGTACAGTTGCCAAACTTACACAGAGTCATACCTCTGTTGAGCCAACTATTCCCCAAGCTCTTAGCAGTGATGATTTTATGGGATTCTTCATAAATAAAATTAATTCTATTAAAAATAAAATCATTGACATCCTCCCAAACATGATTACTTCTTCCTCAGTAAATGAGGCAGCATCGGAAAGAACTTTAGAACCTCATTTGTGCTTAGGCTGTTTTGATTCAGTCGAGCTTTCGGCATCATCATCTAAATGATAAATCTTCTTTACACTCAAGGGTTACTTGCGGAGTTCCACAGGGTTATGTGCTTGGACCAATTCTTTTCACCATATATATGTTTCCAATTGGTAGAATCTTTAGACAGCATGGGATAAATTTCTACAGCTATGCCGATGATACACAACTATATTTATCCATAAATCCTGATGAACCCAGTCAGTTAGGTAGATTACAGGCATGTCTGGAAGACATAAAAACATGGATGACTCTAAACATTTTGCTCTTAAATTCTGACAAGACAGAAGTTGCTGTCTTTGGAACAGAAGTTCTAAAAAAGAAATTGCTTAGTCAATCACTTCATCTTGATGGCATTAAATTGGCCCCCAGTAATAACGTAAAGAACCTCGGCGTTATTTTTGACCAAGACTTGACATTTAAATCCCATATTAAACAGGTTTCTAGCATTTCTTTCTTTCACCTCTGGAATATTGCTCAAATTAGAAACACCCTGTCCAGGAGTGATGCTGAGAAACTAGTCCATGCATTTTTTACCTCGAGGCTGGACAACTGTAATTCTTTACTATCAGGTAGTCCACAAAATGCCATTAAAAGCCTTCAGTTGATCCTAAACGCGGCAGCAAGAGTTCTGAAGAATTTTAAAGAGAGATCACATTTCTCCTGTTTTAGCTTCCCTTCATTGGCTCCTTGTTAAATCCAGAATGGAATTTAAGATCCCCCTTCTTACATACAAAGCCCTTAATAATGAAGCTCCATCATACATCAGAGATCTAATGGTTTCATATGTTCCCAACAGAGCACTTCACTCTCAGACTGCAGGTTTACTTGTAGTTCCTAGGATTTCTAAAAGTAGAATGGGAGGCAGATCTTTTAGTTATCAGGCTCCTCTCCTGTGGAACCAGCTCCCAGCTTTAGTCCGTGAGGCAGACACTCTGTTTACTTTTAAGGCCAGGCTTAAAACTTTCCTTTTTGATAAAGCTTATAGTTAGAGTGGCTTAGGTCATCCTGAGCTAGCTCTGTAGTTATGCTGCTATAGGCTTAGACTACTGGAGGACAGACTTACCAATTTCCTTCACTCTGCTACTTGCTTTTCTCCTAAGACTCTCCAGTTGTACTACAGTACATTCTGTTATTTCGACTGTTAACTTTGTTTTCTCTGTGTTTTTCTCTCCATAGAAGATATACCTGGTCTGGTATCCTGCTTGGCTGCAATGCCCTGTTGGACGGGGGGCATCGACTGGGATGATGCTCCCAGTAACTGAACATCCACCGCGTCATGTTATCAACTTTTTACTTTCTGTAACATAGAAAGTACTTATGTCAGATCTTCTGTTCCTTCTGTGTCTCTGCTCTGTCTTCTCAAACCCCCAGACGGTCGTGGCAGATGGCCGCTCCTACTGAGCCTGATTCTGTTGGAGGTTTCTTCCTGTTAAAGGGGAGTCTTTCCTCTCCACCGTCGCTACATGCTTGCTCAGTATGAGGGATTGCTGAAGGATTGCTGTGGTTGGAAAGTCTGCCCAACCTCACGCCAATGACTGACGCAATCTGCTGGGATTCCTTAAATAGGAAACTTTTTAACTGATTGGAATGTTTGTATAAATGTATTGAAATGACTTCTTGTAAAGTGCCTTGAGATGACATCTGTTGTGAATCGGCGCTATATAAATAAACTCAATTGAATTGAATAGGGGTGTAACGGTACATGTATCCGTATTCCAACTTTTCGGAATGGAGCCTTTGGTATGGCACAGAGGAGTGCAGAGTTTCCACACGGAAGCATAATTCCGTTGCACTTTATCCAGCAACACATGCGACTCTGTTAACAAACTCGGTGCAGCCTGGCTTCCTGCTAGCATAAGTTATGACCAGTGACTCTTCTAAGGGAGAGTACGAACAGGAATCCACGCTTCTAGTGTTAAAGTCTCCTGTTTGGGAACACTTCTTTGTAAATAAGTGCCTTTTTAATGATGTTTTTAGTTTAATGTATAAAGCGTCTTTAGTTTTTGATTTTTATTGGGGGGATTTTTGTTGGACTTTGCAAAAAGGCATTTTTATATAAAAATATTCCTATTTCTTTCTCGCTCTCTCTTTCTCAGTGCCTTGGTGTGTCTCCTAATACTATTGCACATTTTGTTGTGTTTGAACCACAAACTTCCTTGTTTTTTGACAAACATTACCTGGTTCAGAATTGTGAAGCGAAATGAATTGGATCTGATGATTATGCTGAAAATCTAAAAAGTGTTGTGTGCATTTGTGCTCAAGCTCAGCTTGATAGGATGGAAAACATCTGTGAGTGTCAGTTATGAATTATAGCTACAGATTCTCAGCTGGATCTATGTCTCGACTTTGACTAGGCCATTTAGCCACAGGAATATGCTTTGATCCAAACCCTTACACGACACTTAAAGAGAATTTACCACATTTCTATTTGATATCAGATATTTTTAGGGAAGGTTCTCGTTGGTTCTCGTTGGCAGTAAAAGGCAAACAACAAACCAACAACATGTAGTCCAGACCACATCGACACTGTCCTCCCCACTTCCGAGCCACTGAAAAGCTTGTGGATGGACTTTATTTATGGAGGGAATGTACCCGACCGACTCCCGAACCGCCTGGTCGTTTGTGGCAAACTTTTCTCTGACAAATGTTTTATTAACTTGGGACAATACAGCAGTGGATTCGCAGATCGTCTTAAACTTTTACCAGGATCAATACCAACTCTCCGTGAACCAGCAAAAATCCCTATACAAGTAAGTAGCCTATATTTCAGCAATAATGTCCTTCAGCTGTTTTATACCAGTGTTTCCCACACATATAGACGAATCTGTTGCGGTGCGCCACAGATTCAACATCGACCCAAAAAAATAAATCAACACCGACCGTCACATATTGCGTTTCGTTTTTCTTTTTTATGCTATTTACAACACGCAGCGTATTCGTTTCCTGCTCTCTCTTCGTCTCTGTCACTCACGTTTCTCTCTCTCTCACACACACAGCCCCTTCCCTCTGTGCACAGCACGTCTGTCTAGATCACCTGTGGAAGACGTCCTCTACCTTTCTGGTTCCTCCTCAGGTGCCTCGCCGTCCAGATCAGATTCCGGATCAAATTGAAACGCTATTACAGTAGCCGATAACTGAGCAATTACTGTTGTGGTGGAGCTAGAGACGTAATGAGGACGGATGGATGATCAAATACTTTATTAGGCCTGTAATTTGTAAACAGATTATTGTTCAACACACAATATAATTAGGCCTAAACCTAATTAGATTTCATACATAATATTGGAATTTGGGCAATTTGTGGTGCGCAAATGCATGTCTGTCAATGTTTCATCAGATGCGGACGATAGAGACTCAATTGACAATAGAGGCGCATGGCTTGGGCCCCGCCCACCAAAACTCGGTCATTCTGTGCTAATGTTAAAAGAAGAGCCACCTAGCAGGGGCGGCAATAATACAACAAGGATGAGTTAAAGCAAACTATCCTTTGATACAGTATTAAGGTACTTAGACTGTGACTAAAAAGGGCCCAAACGTCGCGGGAAATTTCATGCCAGGGGCACTTTAAAGGGTGAAATGAATCATTCCCACATGCAACAAATGTATTGCACTGTATAAATGAAGCTAATGGCAGCTATAATTATTTTATGGCCCTAAGGAGGATGCCAACCAGAGGACTGAGCTGGAACCTAGAGGGATATTATTTTCATGGCCACTATTCTGATTTCTTTTGTCATGAAGATGATTTTGGGGGGATTGTTTCTTGTTTTTCCACACTTAAAGGTACAAGCGACTGTAGATTTCTCCAAGTTTAAGGTTAATATATTGCAATTTTCTGGAATACGGCCCATTGCAACCATGAACTAAAAAATCTCTACAATTATCCATCCATCCATCCATTTTCTTCCACTTATCCGGGGTCGGGTCGCGGGGGCAGCAGCCTAAGCAAAGAGACCCAGACTTCCCTCTCCCCAGCCACTTGTTCCAGCTCCTCGGGAGGAACCCCAAGGCGCTCCCAGGCCAGCCGAGAAACATAGTCCCTCCAGCGTGTCCTGGGCCTTCCCCTGGGCCTCCTCCCGGTGGGACGTGCCTGAAACACCTCACCAGGGAGGCGTCCAGGAGGCATCCTGACCAGATGCCCGAGCCACCTCAACTGACTCCTCTCGATGTGGAGAAGCAGCGGCTCTACTCTGAGCCCCCTCCGGATGACTGAGCTTCTCACCCTATCTCTAAGGGAGAGCCCAGACACTCTGCGGAGGAAACTCATTTCAGCCGCTTGTATCCGTGATCTCGTTCTTTCGGTCACCACCCAGAGTTCGTGACCATAGATGAGGGTAGGAACGTAGATCGACCGGTAAATCGAGAGCTTCGCCTTTTGGTTCAGCTCTCTCTTCACCACGACAGACCGGTAGAGCGCCCGCATAACTGCAGATGCCCCACCAATCCGTCTATCGATCTCCCGCTCCATTTTTCCCTCATTCGTGAACAAGACCCCCAGATACTTAAACTCCTCCACTTGGGGAAGGACCCCATCCCTGACCCGGAGGAGGCACCCCACCCTTTTCCGGCTCAAGACCATGGCCTCGGATTTGGAGGTGCTGATTCTCATCCCAGCCGCTTCACACTCGGCTGCGAACAGCTCCAGCGAAAGCTGTAGATCACGCTCCGATGAAGCCAACAGGACCACATCATCTGCAAAAAGCAGAGACCCGATCCTGAGGCCACCAAAACGGATCCCCGCAACGCCTTGGCTGCGCCTAGAAATCCTGTCCATAAAAGTTAGGAACAGGATCGGTGACAAAGGGCAACCTTGGCGGAGTCCAACTCTCACCGGAAACAAGCCCGAGGGTGTAGAGCTGGTCCAGTGTTCCACGGCCAGGACGAAAACCGCATTGTTCCTCCTGGATCCGAGGTTCGACTATCCGTCGGACCCTCCTCTCCAGAACCCCTGAATAGACCTTACCAGGGAGGCTCAGAAGTGTGATCCCCCTGTAGTTGGAACACACCCTGTGGTCCCCAAACCCTGCTTCCAGATTGGAAGGCGTGCCGGTGGGATTGAGGAGGTCTTCGAAGTATTCCATCCACCGACCCAAAACGTCCCGCGTCGAGGTCAGCAGCACACCATCCCCACTGTAAACAGTGTTGGTGGCAGACCGCTTTCCCCCCTGAGACGCCGGATGGTGGACCAGAATCGTTTCGAAGCCGTACGGAAGTCGTTTTCCATGGTCTCTCCAAACTCCTCCCACGCCCGAGTTTTTGCCTCAGCAACCATCCGAGCCGCATCCCGCTTGGCCTGTCGGTACCTATCAGCTGCTTCAGGGGTCCCACAAGCCAAAAAGACCCGGTAGGACTCCTTCTTCAGCCTGACAGCATCCCTTACCGCCGGTGTCCACCACCGGGTTCGGGGGTTGCCGCCGCGACAGGCACCGACCACCTTGCGGCCACAGCTTCGGTCAGCCGCCTCGGCAATGGAGGCGCGGAACATGGTCCACTCGGACTCGATGTCCCCCGCCTCCCCCGGGACGTGTTCAAAGTTCTGCCGGAGGTGTGAGTTAAAGCTCTTTCTGACAGGAGACTCTGCCAGACGTTCCCAGCAGACCCTCACAACACGTTTAGGCCTTCCAGGTCTGTCCGGCGTCCTCCCCCACCATCGGAGCCGACTTACCACCAGGTAGTGGTCAGTGGACAGCTCTGCCCCTCTCTTCACTCGAGTGTCCAAAACATGCGGCCGCAGATCAGATGAGACGACAACCAAGTCGATCATTGAGCTGCGGCCTAAGGTGTCCTGGTGCCAAGTGCACATATGGACACCTTTATGCTTGAACATGGTGTTTGTTATGGACAATCCATGACGAGCACAGAAGTCCAATAACAAGACACCACTCGGGTTTAGATCGGGGGGGCCATTCCGCCCAACCACACCCCTCCAGGTCTCACTGTCATTGCCCACGTGAGCGTTGAAGTCCCCCAGCAGAACAAGGGAGTCCCCAGGAGGAGCACTCTCCAGCACCCCTTCCAAAGACTCCAAGAAGGGTGGGTAATCTAATCTGCTGTTTGGCGCGTAAGCACAAACAACAGTCAGGACCCGTCCCCCCACCCGAAGGCGGAGGGAGGCTACCCTCTCGTTCACCGGGGTAAACCCCAACGTACAGGCGCCGAGATGGGGGGCAACAAGTATGCCCACCCCAGCTCGGCGCCTCTCAGCGGGGGCAACCCCAGAGTGGAAGAGAGTCCAACCTCTCTCGAGGAGACGGGTTCCAGAGCCAGAGCCGTGCGCCGAGGTGAGTCCGACGATGTCCAGTCGGAACCTCTCAACCTCGCACACCAGCTCCGGCTCCTTCCCCACCAGAGAGGTGACGTTCCACGTCCCGAGAGCCAGCTTCTGCAGCCGAGGATTGGACCGCCAAGGTCCCCGCCTTTGGCCGCCGCCCATCCTGCACAGCACCCGACCCCTATGGCCCCTCCCACAGGTGGTGAGCTCATGGGAAGGGGGGCCCATGTTACCTCTTCGGGCTAAGCCCGACCGGGCCCCATGGGTAAAGGCCCGGCCACCAGGCGCTCGCCAACGTGCCCCACCTCCAGGCCTGGCTCCAGAGGGGGGCCCCGGTGACCCGCGTCCGGGCGAGGGAACACTGAGTCCATCTGTCGTTTTCTTCATAGGGGTCTTTTGGGCTGCACTTTGTCTGATCCCTCACCTAGAACCAAATTGCCATGGGTGACCCTACCAGGAGCAAAAGCCCCCGACAACATAGCTCCTAGGATCATTGGGACACTCAAACCCCTCCACCACGATAAGGTGGCAGCCCAGGGAGGAGGTGGCAGCCCAGCCAATTATTACTAAGAAAATCTCAGATTAATAATTTATCCGTTCTACTAAACTTATTGTTACTTCTCTGCTAAATTAACACAAAACCACCGTTGCTTTAATCAATTCATGGTATTCATCCTTTTTAATGCCACTAATTTATTCCCTCTTTTCCATCTCTGTGACTCTAATTGCTCCGCCTGTTTTTCTTCCGCCACACTCCTCTTCTTCCATCTCTTATCGCAGCAACTGGAGATCTATCTCGGCACTGTTATCACCTGTTCCCCTCCCTGCCTGCTTCCAGCTGTGTTGGTATATCACGGTCCGCACATACTGGCATGAAATCACTCCAACAGCTGAGACATAACCACGAATCTATCTATAAATCAATCACGCCGTCACCTGCTGGCACTTCTCTGTGCACTCGTGTGCAAGGTTGCATTCAGTGGCACGCTTTTCATTTGCTTCCATTTTTCCTGCTTATATTCTTCTATTCAGCTCTGTTAAGAACTGCAAGGCGGTTTACTCTCTGGGCACAATCTGCTTTGTTTTCGCATGTTTATATATGAACAGAGATGCAGGTGCATCAGCAGAATAGCTGCTTCCTTGAGTTTTTCTCCCTTCAGATTAGATTGCATTCCTCAACATTGTCTTTATTTGTAGAGATTCACTCCCAGAAGGCTTCTAACTGTTTTCTTTTTGTCAAACATACGTTTGCATTTTTTCTTCTCCATCTGTCTCCGCTTGGTTCATATTTCACTACTAGGTTTGCAGTGAAACCACAAGGAACCTCTGATATAAAACTAACATAAGGTAACAGTTATAAAAGCATAAACAGACTCAGATATAGCAAATATGTTGTTGGGGTTTTTTCTTTTTCTCATGCTACAATCACAACTTTAACTATATTGTATTGATTTAATTGTACTAAACCAACACAAAGTACATAAAACCAACACAAAGTACATAAAACCAACACAAAGTACACAAACCAACACAAAGTTGTGGAAAAATTCAGTAGTAATGTAAAAACAAAAAAAAAGGTGCTCAATTTCTTTTTATGGATAAACATCTGAAAAGTGTGATCTATTTTAATTTACCCTGATACTTTTAAATAAAACAGCCTTTTCTGTGATCTAATCTTAAACACAAATTCAAATGTTTTCTGAAGTCCCCAGAGGTTTGCAAGAGAACAAAAGCAAATAAAAAACATTATGACGACTAATGAACATGGCAAACCACCCAGGGAGAAAGTTGTGATGTTTAAAGCAGGGTTAGGTTTTAAAATTATATCTCTGTTTAAAAATCTCACAGAGCTCTGTTCTAGCTATCATCTGAAGATAGATATAAAGTATATGACACATCTGCAAACCTGCCAAGACATGGCTGTCCACCTAAACTGATGGAGTAAAGTACGTTTTAATCAGAGAAACAGCCACGTGATTAGTCTGGAGGAGCAACACTTCAAAAATCTGGTATGTTATAGAAAAGAAAGAATCGCAGAAATTCATAGATACTGCTGTTTGTAGCCTGGTGCAAGCGATGTAGGGCAAAATGAGCTGTGTGACAGAAACTAATTCACTGGCCGTTTAAGGAATTTGCTAAGACGTCAGCATGTTGCGACCGTTTCGGCAGTGAGTATTGCCAATGATCAGCTGCAAAAGGCGCCCACAGCAGCAGAGAATAACAAGAGATTGACAATGAAAGAAGCCGGGATTGTTGCCACGTTTCTGTTTGCTGTGTGGTTATAAACTGCTGTTGCAGGAATATTCCAATGTAATTAGGATTTCATGAAATATTCTCTGTCTAGTGAATGTATCTAGGGCAAGATGACAAGTTAGGGGAAGCAAGGTTATATATCCAGCTTAATGTTACTGATAAAGATGTATCAGATCACCGGAGAGAAAGTCGTCGGGGGAGCAAGATAACTATGGACAGTCTGACCTGGGATGTGCTGGTTCATGCTTTACTATCAGACTGGCATGAACCAGTTCTCCAGGAGCTGGACATGAAGATTGGAGGAGATGTGCTGCAGAGATAAACAGTGATAGCTGAATATTACTTAAGCTGTTAGATCAAGCAGGCTGGGTAGGGAATTCATGGCAACCCTGTTCCCTCCATGTTTCTGGCCAGACGTGTTTGAATTAAAGACTTAAACGCCTTCTTTTATTTTGGGGCCCTGAAGTATTTTCCGCTATAACCCTGCTTTGTCAGTAACTCTTCTGATTTTACAAAGCGGGTTGATTGGCGACATCTGCTCATTTCCTTCTGAGTTACAACCAATCGGGGTGAGTTTTCTGCGACTTCAAATGGAGTTTTTCTTTTTGGGATTCTTGTAGTTTGTCCTAAAGTTGAAGTGGTAGCAGCCAGCTGTTTCTCCTTCTCTGACATTATTGACCAATGCAAACCAGTGCTGTCCTGTTGCAAAACGCGGGAGGGCATAATGAGGGAAGTAGCCGGTTAAATGCGGAAGTGCAATTGTCACAGACAGACAACCTGATGGTTCAATAGTCGGACCGAGCCATGTTATTGGCTGAGGTTTTTAGGTTTTCTACCTCCACAAAATATTTATAGCTATACTATGTTAGAACGTTGTTAAGAGCAATGAAAAACAATGTTTTGCAGATTTCAATTCAATTCAAAAATACTTTATTATGTGTGTATATAATTAATTCTTTAAGGAGTTGTTGTAGATGATGATGGCTGTGGGCAGGAAGGATTTCCTGTAGCGCTCTGTATTGCAGCGAAACTGAAGAAGCCTCCGACTGAAGACGCTCTGTTGTTGTATGACTGTCTCATGAAGAGGATGCTCAGGGTTGTCCATAACTTTTTTGATTTTGTGAAGAATCCTTCTTTGCATCATCATCTCCAGATGTTCCACAGTTGTCCCAAGAACAGAACCAGCCTTCTTTATCAGGTTGTTTAGCCTATTTAAATCCCTGGCTCTGATGCTGCTACCCCAACAGATGACGGCTGAAGAGATTACACTATCCACAACAGACTTGTAGAAGATCTCCAGCATCTTGCTGCAAACCTTTAAGGACCTAAGCTTCCTCAAAAAGTACAGTCTGCTCGGTCCCTTCTTGTAGACGGTTTCACTCCAGTCCAGTCTGTTGCAAGGTGAACTCCGAGGTATTTATACTCCTCAACCACCTCCACTTCTTCTCCCATGATGGAAACAGTTTTTGACTTATCCCTGTTTCTTCTGAAATCTACAATCATCTCCTTTGTTTTGTTCACAATCAAGGTGAGACAATTGTTTCCACACCATGTCACAAAGCGGTCCACCAGCTCTCTGTATTCAGCTTCTTGTCCATCTCTGATACACCCGACAATTGCAGAGTCATCTGAGTATTTCTGCAGATGACAGGTCTCTGATTTGAACTGGAAGTCTGAGGTGTACAGAGTGAAAAGGAATGGTGAGAGTACGGTCCCCTGTGGTGCTCCTGTGCTGCTGACCACCTGGTTTGACACACAATTCTTTAGTCTCACAAATTGTGGTCTGTTGGTCAGGTAGTCATTTATCCAGGCGATTGTTGAGGGCTCTAACCTGTGTCTTCAGGAGTTTCTGACAAAGCAAATCAGGCTGAATTGTGTTAGATGCACTGGAGAAATCAAAGAACATGATCCTCACAGTGCTGCCTGCTTTGTCCAGATGACAGTGGGTTGGTTGAAGTAGGTGGATGATGGCATCTTCAACTCCAACTCCACAGCGATAAGCAAACTGCAGTGGGTCCTGATACGTTCTTGTTTGCTTACTCAGGGGTGCCAACAGGAGTCTCTCCAGGACCTTCATGATGTGGGATGTAAGGGCAACAGGTCTATAGTCATTGATGACTGATGGGTGAGTTCTTTTTGGTACTGGAACAAGGCAGGATGTCTTCCACAACACTGGAACCTTCTCCTGAGTTAGGCTAAGGTTGAAGAGGTGCTGCAGAATCCCACAGAGCTGGTCAGCACAGGCCTTCAGGACTCTGGGGCTGACACCATCTGGACCTGCAGCCTTGTTCTGGTTCAGTTTCTCCAGCTGCCTCTTCACCTGACTTTTGGAGACAGACAAGTGGGAGGGACAGGCAAAGGGGGTAGCAGAATGTCCTGAGTTGGTTGAAGTCAAACTTGTGGAATTAGAAGAGTCCATGGCTGAGGTGAAGAATAAAACATCCGAGGTGAATCACGAAAGCTGTTGATCAGATGAGAGTGGGATGTCTGTTTGGCTGGGAACAGGAGAGGGGGATGCTGAGCTAGTTTCTGAACTGAACCTGTTGAAGAATGTGTTCAGTTCATTGGCTCTGTCCAGACTTCCATCTATCCAATTCTTCCTGTCTTTAAAACCTGTGATCTTTCTCATTCCTGACCAGACATCTCAGATATTGTTCCTCTGTAGTTTGTTCTCCAGCTTCTTCCTGTATGCCTCTTTGCTGTCTCCGATCTTGACCTTAAGTTGCTTCTGTATACTCCTCAGTAATTCCCTGTCTCCCTCCCTGAAGGCTCTTTTTTTCTTGTTTAGCAGTTCCTTCAGGTCACTGGTGATCCAGGGTTTGTTATTAGGGAAGCATCTCACTGTTCTAGTGGGGATGATGTTGTCTACACAGAAGTTTATATAGTCAGTCACACACTCAGTCATGGCATTGATGTCCTCTCCATGTGCTTGGCAAAGAGTCATCCAGTCTGTGGTTGCAAAATAACCCTGCAGGGCTTCTTCAGTTTCCTGTGACCATTTTCTCACAGTTCGTTTTGTCACAGGTTGCCTCTAAACAAGTGGTTTATATTCTGAACAGAGAAAAACAACATTGTGATCTGATTGTCCCAGAGGTGGTCTTGGTTTGGACATGTATGCATCCTTTACATTTGCATAAAACAAATCCAAGGTCTTGTTTTCTCTCGTGGTGCAGATGACAAACTGTTGAAATGTTGGAAGTGTAGTAGAGAGCGAGGCATGATTAAGATCACCAGATATTGCCACAAATGCATTGGGGTGCTGTGTCTGTAGCTAAGCAACAACGGAACTGATGACATCACATGCAGTGTCAGCAACGGCTGAAGGTGGAATGTAAACAACTGCCAAAATTACACTGGTGAACTCTCTTGGTAAATAATATGGACGAAAACTCACTGCCAAGAGTTCGACATCTGGGCTGCAAAGACGACACTTCACAGTAACATGTCCTGGATGACACCATCTGTTGTTGACAAGCACTGCTACTCCACCACCTTTTCTTTTTCTGCTCGTCCTCAGATCTCTGTCTGCTTGAACAGTCAGGAAGCCTGGCAGAGAGACGTTGGAGTCGGGGATATGATCCAGCAGCCATGTCTCAGTAAAACACATAACACTGCATTCACGGTACTCTGGCTGAGTCCTTGTAAGGGCTTGGAGTTCATCCATCTTGTTAGCCAGTGATCTTACTTTGCCCATTATGATCGATGGAAGAGATGGCTTGAACCTCCTCTTTCTCTGTCTCCTTTTCGCTCCTGCTCTGCATCCACGTCTCCTCCTTATCAACTCATCAAGGATTTGTGGCTTCAGTTGAGGTATTATTTCAGCTTTTGCGATGTTAATCAGCTGCTCCCGGCTGTAAACCACATTGTTGCCATGGTTACGCATTATAACAAATTGTCAAAAAGGGAAAAATTTACAGCAAAAATTCTTCCAGCTTCAAAGCACCAAAAATTTGAAAATATACAGGTAAAAAAATGCAATCTCTTTTAAGAAAAAAGAGGAACCAATGTACAAAAAAACAAAAATTAATATGTAGCCAACAGAGCCACTCCAACATGCAGCCACCCAGATGGGATTCAGCATCAGCATCATTCTTGTGGGTTGGATGGTTTTCTTCAGCACTGACGACAGGGAACCTGGTTAGAGTTGATGGATAGATGGATGGAGCTAAACACCAAGTAACGCTAGAAGAAAACCTCCTCACACTGTAGGCTTTTAAAAGAAAGCCTTGTTGTTGGTTTTCTTCTTCTGCTTTTGGATCAATTCTGCATCATGCGCTTGGCGCCACCTTTTGAAATAGGAAAAATCTAGCTGCGTGTTCTGTGGGAGAGAAGAGCGGACCCTCCTGCCCAGGTACAGGTGTGAATATTCCTATCACATGTTCTCACTAGTTGAGTAGACACTCAGAGATTGAGGGTAAAACTCACACTTAGGCAGCATTTTTCACAAAACAACCTTCTTATCAAACTCCATCAGCTGCTTGCAATGCTTGCAGCTGCTACCTAATGAGGTGTGTCTTCATAACAACTATAACTCTACTGGTAAAGCCAGCACAGTAGAGTCAACATTTAGCGCTTTAGGTTTGATATATTAAAAACACAGCAAAGAGTGAAAAGAAAAGTGAAGGGGAAGAAATGCATCTATTATCGCGATGTGACATTTTGGAATATTGTTTTGGAGATTAATATCATCTCCCTGTGAGTGTTTGCATATATATTTGTTTTATTTCCTTCTGTGGGATTTTTTTCTCCCTCACTGTCAGTTCCTTTATATACATATAAATATTTCTATCATCATGTGGATGTTGGCTTTGTAAGTAAAATAATATATCTCATAATACCTGGATGATAACTCAGAAAAGATCAGCATGACCTTAGTATCACGATTCTCTGCTTTATTTCCACAGTTCAGATTAGCTGCTCATCATAACTCATTCCTGGTTTCCGTAACTGAGAGTCAGCTGACTGCTTAGTGCAGCAGGAAAGATGATGACCATTTAAATGTTTGTTTGACCGGTAGGAGATGGATTTTGTTTATGATGCTTCCACCACAATGCTTTAGACTTGGTACCGTGCTCTCAGGTGTTGAAGCCTCATTTTGACTAATCCAAACGTCCATGGTGGCAAAACAGCTCAGCCTTTGTCTCCTCTAAACATTTGGCTAATCCATGTGAGCAGCTTCCAGTTCCAGCAGAGGCTGGAGAAGTCTACTTTGGAGCGTGGACTTCTGTCATTTCCCGTTCACGGATTGGCTTCTAGGTTGTCCCTACTGCAGCTACAGTAGAAGCAGAAAGAATTGTTTTCATTTGATATTGTTTCCTCTCTGACTATATCCGCTTGTACTATTTTAATTAATTTTTATAATCCAATCAAATCTTCAGAAAGTTATACTTTCAACTTTTTTAATTATAGAACATAATAAAATCTAATTAATTTCAGGAAAATACGTTTTTTATGTTTAATGCTGATCAAAGTGAAAGCAAAAAATATATATATATACATACCGAACCTGCAGGGCCACTGGAAGTAATTTTGAACAGGGGGTGCTGTGAAAAAAATCGCTGGACAAAAACACCTGGAACATCTGGAGATGGTAATGCAAAGGATTCTTCATAAGATAAAAAAAGTTATGGACAACCCTGAGCATCCTCTTCATGAGACTGTCATACAACAACATTGTGTCTTTAGTCAGAGGTTTCTTCCGTTTCGCTGCAATACAGACCGCTACAGGAAATCCTTCCTGCCCACAGCCACCATCATCTACAACAACTCCTTAAAGAATTAATTATATGAGCTACAACAACACTTAATTTCCCTCTGGGATCAATAAAGAATTTTTGAATTGGAATTTGGGCCTATATGCCTATTTAGAATAGGGTCTGTAACACAAATACATCATCAGTTCTACTTCACAATAACGCTACAGCAATGCAATAGATTTGGACAGCTGGCATGAACCTGAGTCACTACACCATCTAAATGTCACACGCGACTCTATTAGCTCCAAGATCCTTTTACATAAACCACAAGGAAATAATGTCCTACTATTTAAACACGTTATTGAACACATCCATTACGCAAAGAACACAAACACTAAATAACACTTTTTCTGTCTCCATCTCCAAACTTTTGACACAAACCACAAGGAAATAATCTCCGACTATTTAAAGGTTATTTAACAGTTCTCCAGATCCATTACACAAAGAACACACGATCAATATAGCGCTGCGAGAATAGATATGAAAATTGCGCGCCGGTGTTCCGACTATCTGTGCTATCCCTCAATCTGTGCTATCCCTGTAGCACTGCGCGCACAGTTCGATGTTACGTCACAATTGGCTTACTCAGCAAATCTGTCATCAAGAATTCCTACCTGAAAGTTCCAATTCGTCTGTTTTATTTCTTTGAAGTTTACAGTGAGTTTTACTGAAAGTATTTTTTATTACTGGCTAATTTTTATTAAAAATATTTTAAGGCTTTCCTTAAGCTACTTGTTTCAAGTTTACATGACAGCCCTTGTATAATTTCACTTCTGTGATATCGTTATACATGTAAACAAGTCCCAATAATTAGAGTTGTAGAATAAATGCAGTGTATTCTGTGGGCTATTTGTGCTTATAATCATTCTACATTTTTATATTCGAGTCGTAGAATAAATGCGGTGTATTTTGCGGGTTATCTGTGCTTATAATCATACTACATTTTAATATTCTGGAGTATATAATACTGCTATCAGCTCTACGTCTTACTGGTTTGGTAGCCTATATATTCATTAGCTGCTTGACAAACTAATAACAGATTTCCAGAGTAATCAGTCATCTAAAGATCAGTACTATCATTTACATGTGCTACCCAGTATTTAACAGGTGGGATATTCTGATCACTGTTTTTAGTGCATGTTTTATATGCTAGTTTTAGCTTTATATTTAACAGGTAGCATGTTCTGTGGATTGAAAGAAAAGTTTTCGTATTCATGTAAATTGTTGGGTATTACTGCTAAACCACCACTTTAATCCCGTCACTTGTCGATGATTATATTTCACATCATAAGCTAGCAGTTGTTTTCGGCATGTAAACAAACCGGTAGCACTTTTCGAGGGGTAGCACAGACAGATAGACACAGCTATCTATGCGCGCTACGATAGGACATTCTGATGAGGTAGCACAGATCGTCAGAAAAGCGGCACCATGCTCTTACTTTGAGCTGCAGGCAGGTTGCCCTGGTAACAGGTGTCCGAATGTCGAGGTGCGCTCTGGGGTCGTGGATATAAAGTCTCTCATGAGGGGAGGAATGTTCAGGGAGTTCAGAATGTCTGTGGGAAAGGTGTGGGAGTCTTTTTCGGGCCATGGTGCTGCGTACTCATCATTGACTGTATATCCATGTCTTCAAAAGACGCAAGGCGGAGAAAGTGCGCTCGGATGAGGAACGAACGGGAGCGGGAAACCTCTTTACTCGGCGACCACTAGCCTGCCTGAAGCTGATGTTGACCACTTAACTTCCGGGAACATGTTTATTAGGCCTCATTGTAATTAAATTAAGATCAAAAATACACGTAATAGTCTACGTGTGTCAAAATAATTTCCAAAATATTCATAAGGACTTTATGAATTACGCAAAGTATTTTTAATAGCCTACCTTTTTAACAAATCTCCCTCTCCCCACCAGGGGGTGCTGCAGCACCCCCAGCACCCCCACTTCCCGCGGCCATGCGAACCTGTGATTTTTGTGTACTGTTACACCCCTATTATTGACATATTCACATGACTTCTTGTACTTACATGGATCAGATCTGCGAATTTGCAGCTGTTTAGAACTGGCTCCAAAAGAGTTTTCAAGATCTTCGAGGGCATGCTTAGACTTCCTTATTGTCCTGAATGTTGGTGACTCAATACAAATTACAAAATCCCTTTTGATGCTGCTAACGAGAAACTAATAGCTGCAAACAATCTTCCTATTTGTTTTTCTTTTCTTTCTTTTTTTTGTCCCTCTTTTGCCATTGGGCTCTCACACTATGTGGACACCAGAAAACAAAAGCTGCTGTTTTTCTTTTGACGATAAGCAGCGAAAGGGCTGAATTTAAGCTGTTAGGTGAGTATCAGCGTGGCCTCATGAACTGTACCTCAGGTGCTGGACGTACACGTGTGAATTAGTGAGCGTGAGCAGCCGACCCCGTGTGCGCAACCTGCCAGACACTCGCTGTCAGCTTCCTTCTTTCCAGTCATCACAAACACTTCTTGCTGCATTTCACTGTTTGCTAATTTTTCAAGGTTTCTGCAAACTATTCAAGTATATATTACTCGTCATATCCCACTATTTTTCCCTCGTTTTAACCCGTTATCTTTTCCCTCCCCAAATAGATCACTGTCCCTGCTGTCTCTTTATCCCTTTTCCCCCTCATTTCCCTCCGTCCATGCTGTCAACCCCCTCACCCTTTCATCTGTCTCTCTTTCTATTCTCAGCCCCCATGCCTTATCTCTTCTGTCTTTCTCTCAGCTGTCAACCTTTTATCCATCCTGTCTCATCTCATCCCACATTTCTCTGTTTCATCCATCTCCCTATCTGTCAGGTTTGTGACTTTATTGTTTATCAGAGTCTCTATTTTTTCTTTGGTCCAAAACTGCGCACAAACTGTCAATTTGTTCTGAACTGGCGACTGTTTTTTTAGAGCTAAAGAACCAAAATGTCTTGTAACAGAAGGTGGTGCTGGAAATACATCAATAGGATTCACATGGAGCAACAAAGATGCTAAATATTTGTCAGGAAGACGATGAGAGCGTCTTTCCCTGTTCATCCCTGTTCATCAGCTGAATGGTGAAGACAGAGCCTTGATTCTTCCCTTAAAGTATTATCAGGTGTTTGCTACAATTTTAGGCAGGAAGTTGTGCACCCAACCTTGAGAATGGGTCAACTTTACATAACTCCTTCCTGGTTTGCAAAACATCTACAGCATCATTACCCTACATCTACTGCAGTTCTCATGACTTTTCACCTACTGTAAAAACCACCCCAAAAGTATAATGCTTCCACCACCTTGCTTGTCACTGGGTGGTGCCCCTGATATTAAAAACCTCACCTTGACTCCCAAAAACAAACTTCTCTGTCTCAGCTGATCATAAACTTTATCAATAGAAGCCATCAATCAATCCATTTTCTGTACCCGTCCATCCTATGCAAGGTTGCGGGGGGCTGGTGCCTATCTCCAGCAATAAAAAGTAAATCATATGAGGTTTGCAAGACCCAGGTTTTTTTTTTTTGGTAGTCCACCTCTGCAAGTAAATTTGCATCTTTGCTAAGTACTTAGCTCTGAGCTAAATGTTTAGTTTGAAGCTAAATATCTAGTAAGCCAGCTTAGCTTCCTAATGGTGCGTTCGCACCGCCCTAAACGTCAGCGTCAGTTGCGGCAAGATTACATGTAAAGTCTACGGTTAGGTCCGTCAGAGTCTCTGCGGCACGTTGTGTGCGCTGGCTTCGTCAACTTTTCAAGTGGCAACGTAGCAAACGCAAGCAACGCAGAGGTTCAGGTAGCTGAACTTTTGACGCACTTGACGCAGTGCGCCAACCAATCAGAGCGTCTCACTGTAGCGGCGTCACCACATGTATCTTTAATGAAGCGGGAGCAGGAAAAAAAACATTTTCAACAATGGAAGACAAGCTCATTGTAGCCGTCTGCAATCGCAGAGAATTGAATGATCCGTCCTCGTTTTTGTATAAAGACAAGAACGTAAAGGAACTTGCTTGGATGAAGCTCGCTGAAGAGATTGGGATGTCAGGTAAGTTATTTTTGCTCAACGTACATGCGTCAAACTAGATGCGTTGGGAGCGCTGCATGACGCAGACAAAGTGTGCGGTGTGAACGCACCATAAGTATTTAGTTTGAAGCAAAATATTTAGCAAGCCAGTTTGGTTTGCTAACTATTTACTTCAAAGCTAAATATTTATATGCTCAGTTTAGCTTGTTAAGTATTTAGTCGAAGCTAAATATTTAGCTAGCTAGTTTAGCTTGCTAACTATTTACTTCGAAGCTAAATATTTAGCTACTCAGTTGCGCTTGCTAAGTATTTAGTTTGAAGCTAAATATTTAGCTAGCCAGTTTGGTTTGCTAACCAAGTATTTACTTCAAAGTTAAATATTTATATGCCCAGTTTAGCTTGCTAAGTATTTAGTTTGAGGCTAAATATTTAACTAGGTAAGTTGTTTAGTGTTTAGTTTGAAGCTAAATATTTAGCTAGCCAGTTTAGCTTGCTAACTAAGTAGTTAGTATGAAGTTAAGGTATTTATTTTGCTAGTTTATCTTCCAAAATATTTAAGAGCCCCACTCTCAGCTCCACCTCTTTGCCCATTTTTTGCATTTTCCGGGCTTGATGAGACATGTGACGTGGCCCAGATGGCAGTGGTGGGAACCGCCCAGTTGGCTTAGATTCAGCTCTTCAGAAACCTACGCATGACGTCACGGAGGCTCCGTCAATCTTTATACAGTCTATGATGTTCAGTTCAATGTTAAATATTTACTTTGTAGAATATTTGGTTGACCAGCTAAATGTTTAATATGGAGCTGAATATTCAATTACATTTTTTGTTTACAAGCTAAATATTTAGTTTACAAACTAAATATTGTAAAATATAGATAGTTTGGAGCTAAATATTTAATTTGAAAGTGACATTTATAAATAAATGAATAACGTGGACACAAATATAACTTTAAAAAATGAAGGCCTATTTATTTAATTTATGACTGGCTAAATAACCCAAATTATTGCTGTTAACTTTTGACTGTGTAACTTTGCAAACGGCACCTGATGTAAGTTTGTGTTTGTAATTTGACAAATGTGAGGAGGTTCAAGGGGTATCCATAGCAAAAGTCAAATTGTTCCTCTGTAAAAGCAGAAAAGCTTCTGGAAATGGGATGAGCCCAGTTCCAGTTCCTGCATTTTTTTCACACTTCTGTGTGGGAGCAAAAATTTTTCGTATTCAGTCGGTCCATTAAGCAGCACACACGGACGAATACCCGCTACCCATGCACACACATCTCACCTATCAGCTAAATATAACTCTGGACAAGCTGCCCCGTCTCGCAGCAGGAGATGCAGCCATGCAAAGGTCAGTGAGTACACAGGCATCGGGTAAGCATGCGCTGTTCTCCTTTATGCGAGTGCAGCTGCCTCAGTCCAACCCCTGCAGCGTCTCTGAATAACCTCCATCTCTGCTTCTCTGCAATTAGAGGGAAAATGATGTGTTGCTCCAAGGCGCTACAATTAGGCTGAGTCACATTGGTGCTGGACAGCTCTGATGAAGGGCTATTAGAGGAGCCGGAGATGATGGTGGCACTCCTCACTGTCCACCTTCGGCACCACCTCCAACTCCAGCCACAACCACGAGGCTCCTCCACCCTCTTCCTCCACATCCGTCACCATTACCGGCAAACTTTCAGAGGAAACTTCACGTAGCAGGAGTCATTCTAACCTGGCTGATCTATTCCTACTTTTCTTCCCTTCTCTTTTTCCCTCCATCTGTCTCATTTCCTGCCAGAGATTCATATATATTCTGGGATAAGTGATCTCCATGAATCTTACACCTGCTTGCTCTCTCTTTCTCTCTCTGTTTCATTGCTTCTTTTCCAGCTTTCTATCCTTCATCCCCTTTCTTCCCTTCTGTTCATCTGCACATCTATTCATCTTCCTCTCTTTAGTCTGTGCGAGTGCTTCACTCCCTCTTCCTTCCCTTTTTCTCCTTCTCCGAGCCGTGCACCTCTTTTAATAGCTCAATTTCTCTTATTCTCCACTTATCTTCTCCAATTTGATGCATTTCACCTAGCTTGAATTATTTTGCCCCTATCAATCCATCTCCACCTTCCTTTCTCTTCTGCTCTCAAATCTATTTTAATACATCAAAGCCTTGATTTGTTTCTAAAAAGTGAATATATTGTTGGGTGCCTTCTGTATTATTTCAGAAAATTTATTTTCCACAGCTTTTTACTTTAAATGATTTGCAGAATTAGATTTCTAAAGGTTGTTGTCTGATCTACCTTTAATTACATGAAAGCATAGTGAAAAGCAACCCTGCATTGATAATAAAAAAGGTTTTTGTTGTTTTAAAATTAATTTCTCATTAGGTCCATGATGCATTGATTTGGCACAATATTCACACAAAAACTGCCTTTAAAGGAGACTTTAACTGATTTCAGATACATGTGTAATTACAGGTGATAAAGAACAAATGGCGAGAGCTCTTTGATTAGAGCGAGGTTCAGTGTTAATTAACTTGTTTGTGGGTGACTCGGCTGTAAAGTGCACAAATGGAGGAGGTTAATCAAATCATCATACAGTAAGTTAAGTTACATTAGTCTCTAATTCCCTTTTGTAGAGCTGAAAAAGGTGATTCATTAGAGCAGATAAACATCTCTCTGATTAGGTCATATGAAAGAGTAAGAAGAAAAAACTGTTTGATTCTTTTTATGATAACAGGGACATATTCGGAAATCACAAGGAAAAACGATTTTTTTCAAGCTTTTATTAAAAAAAAAAATTGGTTTAATATTTATGGATAGTTTTGGATTTGTGCCACTGACTTGATGATCAGTGGTGCCTATGTTCACATCTCTGCAAAAATAATCTTGTTTTTGTCCAAAATGGTCATGATTTCATTTGTCTTATTCGTCTGTTTAGGTCTCATTATATATTCAAATATAAATTGATCTCCCCTATGATTTACTGACGTTGTTGATTTTTTTAATTTAAGTTTAAGTAGCCTATGACTGTGTTCTGATGCTCGCTCACCAGTGTAGTCCACTATACCAGTGTAAATGCCATTTTAGAGTCATGTTGGAGATGTCTGCGTATATTTTTCATCCATCTTATAATCTGCTTAAAGTTTGTTGAGAACTCTCTTAAGGTGAAATACAAAGCTTGTACTCTAAATAAGTCAAAATTGGGGTTTCGCGTGGCGTAGTGGTAAGAGCGGGCGCCCCACGTGCAGAGGCTTCAGTCCTCGATGCAGCCGTCCCCGATACGAGTCCCGTCCCCGGCGACCTTTGCCACATGTCTTCCCCCACCTCTCTCCCCCTTCAAAAAACTGTGTCCACTGTCAATAAAGGCCACTCAGGCCCAAAAAAAAACCTTAAAAAAAAAAGTCCAAATGAACCTGGAGCCTAAGCAGATTGAGTATGTTAACTCAAATGTTAGCCTGCTAATGTTAGCATGGTATGTGCTAATGGTGCGTTCTATTTGTCCACCGAACTCGGTTTGCAAGTCGGTTTCCAGAATTACGAACCGGAAGTTGCAAATAGAACGCCCCCGAGGTCGTATATGCAGGTCGTCAACTCGTTGAGGCTCAGAGGACCCTGAGTTCAGTTCCAAAATGGCTACCACGAGCATCACATATAAGTAAACATTGTGGTTTTCTACTATTTTAAGCACTTTTGTCTTTGTTGTAACCAAATGTAGAAGTCGTACACATAGCAGTGTATACGGTTACCTATCGGCATGTCGCTACAGTCTTATTACGTGCTAAATACCGCCTAATAAGTTATTTTGTAGCTTGTGCAGTTTAAATTGGCTAGAGACGCTCCATGTTGCTATGACAACAATGCCGAGTCTTGAGCTACGGAATTTTCGCTTTCAATATATATCATATCTATATCGTTTTGTGTGGTTTTGCGCATGCGTCAGCGTCTGTCAGCCCCGCCAAGACCAGCTCCCTATCAAGCACGGTTTTTAACTGGTTTTAAACCTTTTTAAAGACTGGTTTTAACGGATTTTTAACACCACTGACTTAATAATCTGGACGTTTTTTACCGGATCATTTTAATCGGTGGGAAGCGCGGACTACTTCTTCCCCACCATGTCTCCACTCACCTGCAGTCCTGGGTGTGATGGCTGCGCAAAACTTAGCCAGAGGGTTCTGTAGCTGGAGCAGAGGATCTCAACACTCCACCAAATCCAGGACCATGAGCGCGACGTGGACATCATCTTCGGTCGGACTTTCGCCGCCGCCAGCAGTGCACAGCTGGCGGACACCATTCCCTGCCAGCCCGGCGAAGCTGTGGAGGGAAGACCCATCGCTGGGCCTCTAGGCGGACTCGGGGTGCCAAACGTAACATCTGCTGCAGAGGAGGACCGCTGGTTCCAGCAGGGGGCTAAACCAAAAGCCCCCATCAGCTCCACTCCGGTGCTCCAGGGTTAACGGTTGGGCCCGGCCGCGGGGGAGGCGCTTGGAGCAGCCGCCACCGCTCTCCTCCAACCTGCCTGCCTCTATCAAACCGTTTCAGCGCCCTGGATGCAGAATTCCCTCCTCTGACAGCCACCTGGTCGCCGTAGCTCCGTAGGAGCGCCGCTTAATCCCTCCCAGCAGCCAGAGCAACAGCTGGACTCCCGCAGCCCTTCACGTCGCGCCAAACCCCGGGCTGCAGCCAGAACTCGCCGAGGAGTGCTCCACTTCACCTCAAACCCATGGAACGAGCCCTCGGCGCCAATTAAACATCGCTGCACCCATGCAGCAAGTCCTGGATGGTGAGCGATCCTCAGCCCAGCGCAAACATCCGCCTGCAGACCCACCACACTCATCATCGGGGACTCTATCATCAGAAACGTGAGGATGAGAGGAGCCCTCACACTGTGTTTCCCTGGAGCTACTGTCACGGACATTACTGAACAGATCCTGCAGCTCATTGATCAACACAAATCTGTGAGTAAAGTTGTGATTCACTCTGGCACCAACGACATTTATAAAGAGCAGTCTGAGCTCCTGAAGCGTGATTTTATTCACCTTTTTAATCTTTTAGAAAACACACATGTCTCTGTTTTTATTTCTGGCCCCACTCCCACTATCGGCAGAGGAATTGGCCGTTTTAGCAGACATTTATCCCTTAATACTTGGCTCTCCTCCATCACCGCCTTTCACAATATTGGTTTTATAGACAATTTTAAAATTTTTTGGGGCAGGAAGCACCTGTTTGGACCAGATGGGCTCCATCTAAATAGACAAGGCACTCGTACACTGGCATTGAGCCTGGCATGTCCACGCCCCCCCCCCCCCTGTCAACTACACTGGCCACAGCTGCCCCTGCCCTCTCTGATTCCTCCGCCACATCCTGATGTGCAAATGGTCCCTGCTCCTACGAACTCACCCCTGATTTTAACAGTAACTCACATACTGGACTTGGACCTTGTTCTACATCATTCATACCTGTTCTTATCAGCAGAGAGCGGACTAAAAATCATAAACCTAACAAATGCAACCCAAATAATCTCAAAAAGTTGCCAAAAGCCCCACTTTCAGTAAATCATACAGTCACTCCATCTCCAATCACCATTAATATGGCACTTTTTAATGTTCGCTCTCTGCTGAACAAAACTTTTATAGTAAATGATCTGATTTTAGACCATAATCTTCATTGTTTATTTTTAACAGAAACTTGGTTGAGTGCAGATGCCGCTGTTGTTCTTACAGAGGCCTCCCCACCTAATTTTAACTTCACTTATTCTACAAGGAGTAGCAAAAGGGGAGGCACTTTTTATTCAAGAATTTTCAGAGTTTTTATCAATTTTGCACAACTCCTTTGAAAGGATCATTTTAGCTGGTGATTTTAATCTACATATGGATAACCTTTTAGACCCTTTATCAACAGATTTTTTAAACATTCTGACTTATATGGATTTTAGCCAACATGTCATGCAGCCGACTCACAACAAAGGACACACCCTGGACTTGGTCATCACGCATGGCCTGTCCACCCGTGTGTCCTCTGTTGTTGACTTGGCTGTCTCTGACCACTACTGTGTGTTTTTTAATATCACCAGTTTTATCCAGCATGAGACCTCTGTGAGAACTGTCAGGAAGCGTCATCTAACCCCTGAAGTGGCTGCAGGTTTTCTGGACATTTTTAAAAAGAATCCTCCTATTGTTTTACCTGCCCCCTGGGATTTTATTGTCAATTATTTTAACAGAAGGCTTCAATCCAGTCTTGACCAGCTTGCTCCACTACAAGTTAAAAGTTTTAAATCTAAAGCTGCACCGCTGTGGAAAAATGAAAACCTCAGAAAAATGAAGAGAAATTGTTGGGCGGCAGAGAGAAAATGGAGGAAAAGTAAAACCACAATAAACCATGCACAGATCTTCTCAAATTATACAACAATGCAGTAAGAAATTCAAGAAATTCATACTTCTCCAAAATCATCTTGGAACATAAAATAATTTCAAAATCCTTTTTTCCACCATTGATAAACTGTTTAATACTACTGCCTTTCCTAAAACCCCCTCAAACACTCTTTGTGAGGAGTTTGCAGAAGACTTCGGAGGGAAGGTAGACACCACCAGATGTAATATTTTATCTTCTCAAAGTAACATGGTTTTAGACAAATCTGAGTGTGTGTCTCTACCATGTAGTGAGGCCCCTGTTGAAGAAGAGCAATTTAGATTTTAATGATTTTAACAATATTAGACCGGTATCTAACTTACCCTTTTTAAGCAAAATTTTAGAAAAAAATGTTTTAATTCAACTAAATGATTTTATTAATGAGCACAATGTCCTGGAGAAATTTCAGTCTGGTTTTAGGGTGAACCACAGCACAGAGACGGCCCTTTTGAAGATTTTAAATGATTTTAGATTTAACTATGATGCACAGAGGGTGACAGTGTTGGTTCTACTGGATCTAAGCGCCGCCTTTGATACAGTAGACCACACTATTCTTTTAACCTGTTTAAAACAGATAGGCCTCTCTGGTGCTGTTCACAAATGGTTTACATCCTATTTCACAGACAGGACTTTTATGGTAAGTTTAGATACCTGCTCCTCTAGGGTCCATAGGATTACATGTGGTGTGCCCCAGGGTTCGATTTTAGGCCCAGTGCTTTTTAATCTGTATTTTCTCCCTCTTGGCAGCGTCATCGGAAGTCATGGAGTCAACTTTCACAGTTATGCTGATGATACACAGCTGTACATCTCCATGTCTCCCGATGACACACGGCCTATGGATGCACTTTTTAACTGCATTTTAGACATCAAATCCTGGATGGCAGTAAACTTTCTCCAGCTCAACCAGGTCAAAACTGGTTTTAGTCATCGGTCCTGAGGCTCAGAGAGAGAAGCTTTTATCAAAACTACAATCACTGTCTTTTAATCCCTCTTTACAAGTGAAAGCCTGGGCGTGATTTTTGACTCTGAGCTGACTTTTATTCCTCACATAAAAATATTACTAAAATAGGTTTTTATGAACTAAAGAACATTGCCAGAGTCCGCCCCATTCTCTCTCGGGCCAACACGGAGACACTGATGCATGCTTTTATCTCCAGTAGAATTGATTACTGTAATGCCCTGCTTTCTGGTCTTCCCAAAAAGAGTATATCAGGTTTACAACTACTACAAAATTCAGCAGCACGTGTCCTGACGAAGACCAGGAGGCGGGAGCACATTACACCGGTCTTAAAATCATTACATTGGCTCCCCGTACGTTTTAGGATTGATTTTAAGGTTCTTTTAATGGTTTTTAAGTGGCTTAATGGTCTTGGGCCTTCTTATCTCTCTGAACTGCTTTTACCTTATAAACCTTCGCGGTCTCTGCGCTCCTCTGGCAGCAGTCTCCTTGTCACCCCAAAAGTCAGGACACACACGCATGGCGAGGCGTCTTTTCAGTTTTATGGCCCTCACCTCTGGAACAGGCTGCCAGAGGACCTCAGGGCCGCAGAGAACGTTCATATTTTTAAGAGCAGGCTCAAGACTCACCTTTTTAGCCTAGCTTTTAACTGATTATTGTTTATTACTGTTTGTTTATTTGCTCTGCATGTTTTATATGATAATATTTTTATCAGTGTTTTACTATTTAATCTTAGCACATTAATTAACTGTTTATTTTTATACTTTAATTTATCTTAATCCCCGTTCCAGTGTTTCCTCTGTGGGAGCCTTCTGCCCTGGGAGCGGTGGTCGGCTGTGGCTGCCTGGGTGCTCTCCAGGTGGAGCTTGGGTGGAGGTGGTGGTGCCTTGGCTGCTGCTGTTAATCTACCGCTGCCAGGGGAGATGGCTCCTCTGATGGCGTTTCCATGGTTCATCTGCACTCGGCCCAATGTCCTTTATTACTTTTGCTTTTAACTGTGTGTGTGCATGGGAGTTGGGTTGGGGGGAGGGGGGTATAACTGTGACCATGCTTTTAAATCTGTGGGGGAGGGAAGGGAAGGTGGTTTTATGTGGGGTCATTTTAATCTGTAAAGCACTTTGTGATGCAACTTCTTGTATGAAAAGCGCTTTATAAATAAAGTTTGATTTGATTTGAATACATATTATAGATATTGATTATAGAGATTGATATATAGATATTGAAGCTATCGATTGGTCTGGGATTAATAAGTAAATCAGAATGAAAAATGGTTGCAACTCCTCCCCCTCACCCAGGACTTCTAGGAATGTGAAAATTTAAATGATTTGGATGAGTTGACTCACATACTCAGCGGTTAAAACATTAATAGACTACAATCAAATAAGATGAGACATTAACTTAAATTCTCCGCTTGCTATCATCTTCTTCCATATTTTGATGATGAACCACAAACTTTGATATTAGCTCTCTGTACTCTTTCAGAGCTAGCGCAACAGCGAGTTTCCTGGAGGCATCCATCTTTTCTCCGACCTGTCGTGTTGTGTGCAAAACAGAACGCAAAAACCCGCTGTATCTTGTTTTCCAACACGAATGTGAAGTCACTCTCGAGTTGCAAGTCCAGCTTACGTGACAAATAGAATGGGGCATAAGACCATAGACTGTATATATAAGATGGACTGAGCTTCTGTGACGTCACCCGTAGAAGTTGTAATTTAAAAAAAATTAGCTCTATGTTTGGTAAATTAATGGTTTTGGTTCCTGAAGTTGGCTAAAACTAAAGTTCAGTACATCAAAAAAGGGTAACAAGTGCAATTAGATGGAGTCATAGTTATGAAAGCAGATAATATGAATAATTTAGGAAGGCATTCTGGTGTTGCAGGACTGGTGTTTGTTTATGTCACAGGTAACTGGGAATACTCTGTGCATGATGAGATCTATGCATCTTAAATGCAGAAATAGACGCCTGTATCCTCTCTTTGTTCTCTTTAAACTAAACAGGGTATAGTGAGGGTATAAACAAGAACATTTGGAACACCAACGTGGTTTTTATCAGTAATTATCTATCAGTTTATATTTTATGTAGGTATTAATGTCCTGTGTAACTGCAGTACTAACCTTATCTTTTTTTGTTGGTTTCTTTTTAGATTAGTTTGTAGGCAGGGAAGCATCCTCTCCTGTAATTTGCCCTTCACTGTTCAGTCCTAGCCTTCTCTATCCATCCATCCATTGGATGTCTTCATATAGCTGTCAAGCAAGTTATATTTTTAAGACAACGTTATCTGTAATCATCTGCCTATTTTGAGATTTGGAAAAAATCAAATGTCTGTTTGCTCAATTAGCCGACAGATGTTCAGGTTTAAATAGAAGCCTGTGGCTCAATAAAAGGATCAGAGGCTGAATTGTACTTGGCGATTTACTTTCAAAGGGCTTTAAACACGGCCCTCTGGACGTTTGGTAACATGAAAAACTTTGTGTTCCTCACGATCTCTCCCTCGGAGTCTCCGTCATCTCTCCAGAACACTTCTGATCATCAAGTCGAGGTGTAGGGCTGAATAAGAAAGGAGAAGTGGAAGTGTTTGTGCCAGCAGGTGGGGGAACACAAGCTGTGCTCTATACCTCCTCTCCAGCACACAGTGACCACCACGAGCAGCCCCTCGAGGTTGTATAACCCGAAGAGTTTGTTGTTCAGCTAGAAGTAAAGTTTGTATGTAGGAGAATCCAGAGACGCCATCGCTTTCCAGCTCATTAGTGTTTGTTCCATAATTACTGCATAATTACCCTCTTTAATTGCATTCTATCCATTAAGGAGGGCTATTGTTTGACAAGAGGGTATTTTGAAATATACTTCTATTTGGATCTTATGGAACTGATAATGAGGTGTACAGCTGCAACTTCAATTTTTGCAGTTTTTTTGCCTGAAGTTTGGTTTAAATCCTGGATTGTTCGATTGCTGTCTTGCAGCCATTTGTAGAGTTGATGTAGAACTCGATTGTTTGATGTGAAAGCATCCAAAGAGGGAGGGCCCTCTCTAATTTCAGTTCTGCTTTTACTGAAATCAGAATAAGGGGAATGTGGAGCAAGAGATTGATTGTAACAATGGATCCGTTGAGCCACATTCCAACTCCTACGTGAGCTGTAGATGGCGACAAAAGACATAAATGAGTTAGGGAGTTTGGAGACACTTTAAGTACTTGCGAAACTACTTTACTGATAGACCAACGTGTTACAGCAGGTGGCCTTCATTCGGGTAATTTGAAAACACCAGACAATCACAGTTTAAATAGAAAGCATCATATAGGAAGGAACACAAGTCAGCCAATCATACGTCAAAGCATAAACATATTTAAAGTCATCAGAACATTTTCTCAATACCAGCTCCAGAGACTCACCAACCACCTCCTTTATGATAAAGTTGGCTGTGTTTGTTCTAGAGAGGAACCATTTTAAGGATACTCTATACCTCCAAATATCTGGAATTACAATGGGAACTAAAGTGGCACCCAGCTTTGCTTGTTTACTTCTAGGGCTAATTTTATATGATCAACAACAACAACAACAAAATGTTTACCATTTATTATACCTTGGAAAAGATGCATAGATGATGAAAGGATCAGTCACAACCTTATTGGAATTTGTAGAATTTGTAAATGGACAATTTGCAGGTCTACGCTTCACCCTAGACTATGGTACGGAAGAAATTCATGTCCTTGATATTAAAGCAACAAAAAAAGGGGAATATCTCTCTACTTCAATTTATTCCAAACCTACGGATCGAAACACATTACTCGACCTTGGTAGTTTCTACCCTATTCATCTTTATAAAAAGCTTACCTATAAGTCAATTCACGAGGAATTTGTGAAATACCTAAACAACATAAGAGTAAAAGACATAAAGATGATTGGTTAAGATCATCAAGGTAAGCTCAACCAAAAAAAATCATTTAAAGTAAAAACCCAAGCTTGTTTTTTGTACCACCTTTACACCATAAAGCCAAAATATTAAAGAAATTATTTTAAAAACTGGCATATTCTCCAAAAAAGACCCAAACTTACAAGGAATCTTCAAAGAACTACCAAAGCCAACCTACAAGAGGGGGAAAAAACATCAAGGAGAGGGTTTGGTGTTTTTAAATGAAGATGATGAAGGCTATCTGCTGAAGTGCGTTGGTCTATCAAAAAGTTGTTTTGCAAGTACTTCATGTGTCGCCGGAGTCCCTATCTAATTTGACTTTTTAGTCTCACCTTGCAAGTCGGTGAAGTTGTGCCAGAAGATGTTTTTGGGATTTTTGTGACTGAAGAAATGAGACTACCTAAATTAGCTGGAATTACATTTTCTTTATCACTAGATCACTGTTGGTTTCTAGGTACTCACCATGTAAAACTAAAAAGTTGTCACCAGAGATTCCTGTTGCACATTGCTGGAAAGTTTTTAGGAGATGAAAACCTGTCTTGGCAATATGGATGGATGGATGAATGAATGAATGAATGAATGAATGAATGAATGAATGAATGAATGAATGAATGAATGAATGAATGGTCAGTTAGTCGGTTGTTGGGTAAACTGATTCATGGATGGATGATGGACTTAAGGATGATAGATGGATAAATCGATAATTCATAGCTAGATGTGTGGATGGCTCAGTGAATGTGTATAGCAGATGAAAAGATAGGTGGATAGATATATGGATAGATCAATGAGTGACTGAAGGAGTCAATGGATGCATATGTCAGTGAAAGAATGAATGATTGAATTAGTGGATGGATAGATCGATTAAATGAATGTAAGATGGATAGATGGGTGAAAAGATTAGGGGATCAATGGCTGGATCAGTGAATGAATAGATTTTTAGATCACTGGAGGGTTAGAAGGAAAGTTGTAGGTTTGATTCTATTTTTCTCCTCTGGAACATTTTGACGTGCCCCCGGGCAAGGCACTTAAACCCAATTTGCTGACTGACCTTTTAACTAGAGTTTGAATAAATCCGGGTTTGGGGTGCTTGAATGGGAGTCTAGTGTGAAGTGTTTTAACTTACCGTATGTCTACAAAAGACTATAAATTCAGTTCCTTTTACCATTTAAGTGAATAAATTGATGAATGAATGAAAGAAATGTGTTGGACGTAACATTTCCTCCTGGCAGATGTTTAACACCAGTGCTTCAGAGGATGATTAATTAAATTTCTATATCTGCTAACTTGAGTGAATGTGGCAGGATTAGTAACTGAACAGCTCACAGCCAAAGTTTGATAAGAAGTAATAACTGGATCATTTTTAACAGTGAAAGTGATGGACCTCAGATTTCATTATGAACAACAGTCTTGGACTTAATTCACCCTTTCATTATATTCCTGTTATTGTTTCTAGAGGTGTAGTAAACAGGGTCTGGTAATTGTTAACTGTGTGATTCATTTAGCAGAGGCTGCTGATCATTTTACCAATCCTTTTATTTCCTGTCCTAATTTCAATCTCTCCATTACTGTATTGGTGTCTGTCGGTGTGCGTCTCACCATGGTTACACCCCGTAATGTCCTTGTTCTTCCTCTCTGACATTTCATACTCCTCCATCACCTTTTACTATACACGTTTTCCATCTCGCCACACAGGAATTACCCTGATTATGATTATAGCTGTGATGATAATGATAACTGCTCCAAAATTGCGCTGCCTTGCTCGTATCCAACACTCAGGAGATTATGATTGACTGAAAGGATGTCTGCAAATGTTTCTCCATTCTCTTCTTTATGCTTTCTGTGTTACTATCTTTTATTTCCTTTTTGTCTTATTTAGCTTTTTGTACTTTTGTTCTCTTGCCTCTGATTTCTCTCCACTTCTCTGCTCACCTTTTGTGTCCTTTCAGTCTTTTTCAATTTTCTGCCATGCTTTCATCTCCGCTGTTGTGCTCCTTTCAACCTTTCCTGGTCCATCTCACCACCACCACTTGTCTCAGCTCCCCATCTTTTTTTTTTGTTCTTATTTGTTCACTCCCTCTCTTTGGCCACAGAGGAACAAGATTAATTTGCTTTTGCATTCAGGAAGTAATTAGAGTAAAATAGACTGCATGAAATGGCTCTGTTTGTCTCCACCGCCTCTTTTTATCTGTTTTTTTTCTCTAGCTTTTATTTTTCTTTATCAATAAAATATTTCTGATGTGCTGTTTTAATTTAAAATAAACCCCATTGTGAGTCGCAGAGTTCCTACTGCAGCTGGATGAACCTCTTTTCCAAGACTGGATAAGATTGGGAAAAATAAAAATATGGAAAATATTTATATTTATAGACTTCCCGGTTATGATCTTAAAGTTGTATCCATCCATCCACTTTTCTTCTGTCCATCTATCTGCTTTTATTCAATCCATTCATCCATCCATCCAAGGTGAATGACCTTTCTATTATCAATACTTCCACTTTTCATCTATCTCTTTTTCCATTTGTCCATCTATTAATCGGTATCCATCCATCAATCCAGTGGTTTTTGCAGATTTGATTTTAAAAGTAGGACCTCATTAGGAAAATCTGCAGTGAGCTAATTGTGAAATTTTGTATTAATACCAAACAAATTAGTTAAAAATAAACTAAGAACTTTGTAGTTTTGGTCTTGAAAAGGTTTTAATTTAAACTAGGGCTGTCAAGACGTATGTGGTAACGCAGGCCAATTAATTTGTAGGATTAATGCAATACATTTTTTTTATTGCACGCACAGAATGACCTGCCCTGTTTATCCCACAATTCAACGCGTGCTGCTTTCAGTGTTTGTCACGTAAACAGCATGGCAGACCCAAACTGCATCCACGGTTCCATGTGAACGTCTCTTCTCAGTCACAGAGGGATTATCAGTCTATGTCACTCTATGCTCTACTCCGTGTGTCGCCTGCAGAAAGAGACGTGATCATGTCTTGTGCTGTTGGTTGCACAAATCACTTGGATAAAAACAAAAAAAAATTCAAGTTTCATAGAATTCCATTGACTCGCAGCCCTTTCAAGGCAAACAAAAGACATCTTTGGCTGCAAGCTATCACAAGAAGCAATAGAAATGAGCAGAGAACGCAACAATCTGCAGTGATCGCTTCATATCAGGTAAGTTTTTTTTTCTAACAAACAAGCTAGCCAACCCAGCAACTCTAAGAAAACCACAAATAATAACAAGGGGAACCGGAGCTATCTGAAGGGCCGGTGTGACACAATTTGCGCGCACATCCGCAGTGTTGATAAACAAATATTCACCCTATTAAGTCAGTTTTACATTAAGAAAATGTTAACCAGCTAGTTTGCCTTAGGAACTGGCTAAAAGGCAAATACGTTCCATGCATTTCTCCTGTATTTGTTTAAAAATAGCAACCTTTTGTCTTTTATTTACACCAAAAATTGCACTTTTTCAGCCATATTTAGGGATGTTGATTGATTGTGATTAATCAGAATTAATTCACAGCTACCATGTAATTAATTAGATTAACATTTTTAATTGTTTGACAGCCTGAATAAAAATGTAGGAACCTGACATGATGCACCTGATCAAGGTGGGCTATCATGCAGTGGAGGTAGAGAAGCCTTGAGAAAACAGCACAATAAAGACCAACCAAGCCTTTTATTGGTTTTAACCATTTCACGTTTTTCTTTATCTAGGAGATGTCACATTTTAGGTTCAGTTTGGCTTTGAGACAAAACCTCAAATGAAAAGAAGTTTCCTTGCATAAAATACAAAGCAAACACAATATAGTGTCTCAAATCTTTCCAAAGAAAAAGTAAGAAAAAAAGCTATCTTAGAATTTGAGTTCAATTCCAGAGTTGATTTGACAGCATGAAATTATTTAAATTTGCTGCAGTCCTGATCTTAATCAAAAAATGATTGGAAAATACTGTAATCACAGGATATTCCAGAATTGTTTTATCTTTGATATGCCCTTGCCTGTAGATAGACATGTTTTGAATGATGCATCACTTCTTAAAAGACTCTTTAAAGATGTTTTCCTGAGACAGTATGTGTTTTCTATTATTTTAGCTCCAGTTTATTTGTTTTCTTCAATGTATTAATGTTCAATGCATCATCAGTTAGAAGCCCAAAAGGGTGGCCTTTCCTCCTTGGTGGTTTAAACCTTCAACTACTTCTTGTCTTGGTAAAGAAGCTCATTAACTGTGAGAAATGTTATTTTTAATAATCAGATGCAATTTCTTGATTAAAATTCAGTGGAATCATTACTTTTGGAGGATCATTAGTTATTTTGAAACTTTACTGATTTTTCTTTTATCTGAAAGTACCCCTAATGGGATTTTGCAGTTCCTGCTATTTCTCCTCTGCATGACCTGATAAAAAGATGTTGTGATAAAATAGGTATGTTTTGGCTATGAATAATTGCGTAGGGCAGTTATTAGTAAGATTAATAATTTTATGTCCAAATTACTACATTTGGGGTACCATTAAATAAAAGTAAAAGGTAGTACGGTGCAGTAAAATTATTCCTACTACATTTTTTCCAAACGTTTTTCAAGTAAATGTAACTAGTTACTACCCACATCTGGACATGACACTGAAATGTATAGGCAGGTTGAATGTCAATGTTTTCATCCGGGTAATTTTGCGGATGCGTACAACACTGGAGGGCAAAAAGAGCTTCCACACCCGCTATCCATGCCGTGCAGTCGCAGTTGAAAAATTAGGCCAACAATATTGTATGTAGGCAATACAACTTTAGATCATCTAAACCATCTTTGTTCATATGATCGAAAAAGATGTATTGCAAAGCTGACCGTATTTAGCCCAAAACCTCCAGACCTGTTTCAAATAGCTATGGAGCTATAGAATGAAAGTCCTCAGAATTGGCCGCCGCCATATCAGTATGAGGATAGCTACAAATATTTGATAAATCCCTGGACTTTACACAGCAGAAGCAATGAAGGCATACATGTCATTAGGACAACTCCCAGTGCTCGACTCTTCATACACCTTTCATAACGATCAACATGCCTAGCCAGTTTAGCCAGTGGTATGAAGCTAAATATGGGAGGAGTGTAGGCAGGACTATCTGAATCATCAGATGGCTGACCCGAACATAAAGAACATACTATCAACATGGTTTTGGGACATATCTACATTAATATACAAGTTTTTATATAAAGCAGTTGCATGGTCATAAAAGTGTCCGTCAATCCCACACATTTTTTGGTGTTATTTGCTAAATATGCTAGCAGTAGATGTAGCTTTGCATGCTGATGAGTTATTTTAAATAATTGCTCTTATGAAATGATTTACGCTATATTTGATTTAAACGTCAATATACCTCCATTGAAGTGAAGTGAGCAGATTCTATCATGTGACTTTGGCTCCCAGGATCTGGATGGATCATCCGCTCTAACTCTCTTCATGTCTATTAACCACAGCCGCCGTGATATTTCGTCAGCTGGAAACCTATGAAATTTTATTACTATCCTTTTTTCTTTTATTTGTATAGCGCTGCATGTGTTAACCATCCTCATAGATTTTACCTCATCGCTATTTAGCGCAATCTGTTGACAACTGTCAGCCAACGGTAGTCAGTGGGGGGTGGGGGGTGAGCAGTCTTTTTGCCCTCCAGCCAGAAGCTGGGGGGTGGGAGCTTGGGTGCATGATGTCACATTTCAACGTGCGTATACAGCATTAAAAAAAAATTTTTTTACTAGTACTCCCTTAACATTGTTTTACCTTTTCAGAGATGCCTGTTTCATTTCTTATGAGGAACAAATTTCAATGTTGAATGAAAACAAATTGTAAATCTAAATCTCCCAGGAGGAATAATAATTTTGGGTTTAAGTTATTTATGTTGCAATCTAATGGATTTTATAATTTCTGCTTAATACAGCATTGGTTATGGAGTTCCCCAAGCTGTGTACTCTATATATGTGTCATTTCGAGAGGAAGTAGGACCCAAATGCAGAAAATTCTTGACGTGAATATTTAATAAATGGCAGGCACAGAGGAAAACTTACAGAGAGACATGGGGGGAGACCACGGGGGGAAAGACGCAGAATCCAACAAGAAATTACTCCACTTGAACTGTTTAAATACTGAGGGTGATAGAGGAATGACAAAGGAAATGGAACGAGGACTAATTAGGGTAATCGGAGGCAGATAGGGGAGTGAGCAGATGAAGGTGATTGCAGCTGGGCAGGAGGAAAACAATGGCACAAACAGAAACGAATATTGGGCAGAAAAATAATTCTAAATGAGAAAGTTAACAGCTAACTAAAGTGACTAGGATAAAAAGAGATCTAATAGAATCCTAAAGTAAAAACACTAATAAATATAATGGGAAGGAGAGAAGGAAACAGGACAGGGATAAACACCAGTCTAAATTTTAGAGATAGAACTTAAATCAGAAACACTTAAAAGATCCTAGCACCAAATTATATGGTAAACTGAATAAGGAAATGAAATAACTGAAATCAGAAAACACAAACACCTTAGGAGCGTAACAATATGTATTTTAATAGTTTTTAGCTGGTTCAGTTCGAATTTACCTTAGCAGATCTTCACTAGTTTAGTCGCTCGTCTCTATCAGCAAATTTATCACCAGTGTCTTTGTTTGATTCAGATCCTTGGCAAAAATCCCGTTTGTTGTTCCATCTCTATGGTCCTCATGTGTCTTTTATCCTCTTTGATTTAATACTTGTAGTGTCACTGGAAGTCTGTGGTTAGGTTCATTGGTTCTTGTAGAATTCTGGCCAACTCAACACAGATATTTCCACATAATGCTTGTAAAATAACTTATTGTTTAAGGATATGAGCTGGTTTAGCTTTGTTCAGCCTTTAACTGTTTTGTGTATACACCTATAGGTCACAGTAAAAATTTTAAAAAAGAGACTGAATGTAATACAATTAACATTTCATTAACTTCAGTGTATTATTCTCCTGTTTGATTAGGCAAATATCTTGACAGTTGCTTCGTCTGTAATGTATGTAAAACTCCAAAGACAAATAAAAGTCCAGTGAGAGTTCTGCTCATTTAAATCTGATTAATTACACATCTTCTCTGAGTCCAATTAAACATGCTGCGAGTAAACTGGTAAAGCATTTTGATCGTTCTTCCTGGAGAACATCTGACGGTACTGCATTGCCGATGGCCAGAAACAAAACAATCTACTAAAAATTATATTTGACAGATAACTTAACAGGTCTTAATGTTATCTAATTTCTATCGTGTAAGATCACACATCTGTTTCTGGGTCAGACCTCCCATGAATTAAAAACTCAGTGGTTGGTCCAGATAAGTAATTCAGCTCTTTAACTATGCGTTCCTGCTTCCTCACACCCTCTTCACTTGCCTCGCTGCTCCATCCACTTCCTCGTCCCTTTAGACTTGCGATAGCATCAGCTCGGTATTTGAATATCAGCGCTTCGTCAACAGTACCATTTATCACTTCTTGTCATCTCCTACCTCCTCCTAATCTCACAGCAGTACAATAACGGAGAAATCTTGATATGAGCATAGCATTCATTGGAGGATTTTCACATAAAAGTGTTGATTATGAGTTTATTGAGAACACAGCAGCGCTGGGTTTACTTGTTTGTTGTGGAAAATGTTGACTGCATCCTAAGATTCAATAGAAATCATTGCAAACGTGTTCTGTTTTGCACTTGATTATGGACTGCATTGTCATGATAGACAGTAGTATTACAGAGGCAGAAGATGTATGATAAACTTAAAATTATTTTTTCAATGGAAAGCCCAACAAACTAGGACACCTTTAGCTCAATGAAATTAGTTTCTGAGGATTTAGATATAGTGCTCATTCAGTTTAGTAATATATAATTACAAAACAAACATAATCTTTTGACAAACATGTCCAATATTATATTACACAAACATATTTTAATATATAGAAACCAGGGGTGTCAAATTATTGCATTCATTGTGATTATTAATTATAGCCATATTTAACGTGTTATGTTTTTTAATTAAATTAATCTAATTTTTAATCTTTAATTTTACTGTTTCTGCATGCTAGTTGCCTTTAACTAAAATCAGTTTTATGATTTGGGCTTCTTGTGCTTGAGTTGTGGGTAACCACACCCAGATGTGGACATCGATTGGCTGTCATTAGGCCTGCTTATCATGACCTGACGCTTCGGTTTTAGTGGAGAGGGCAAGGTGAGTGATAAGGAGGAGCTGTGAGTTGCAGACAGTGTTGCCAACTTAGCGACTTTGTATGTAGTGAGTTTTTAGACCCCTCTAGTGATTCTTTCTCAAAAACCCAACTAGCGACAAATCTAGCGACTCTTTCTGGAGTTATTGGAGACTTTTGGGTGAAGCACGTATCCTTCTTATTCTCACTGAGCAGCAGTGGTGCCGTGGATTCCTCTCGGTCGCTCAGAGCGCTCACAGCAGGCAGCAAGTGCGCAGCAGCTCCGCCCGCCCATCCAGGTCCATTTGAACTCAGAGCAGATACTTAACCCAATGAGTTCAGAATGCCAACGAATCACACATGCTAGAAGCTGAAGTTGCAGTCAGCACTGGGACTATTCTCAAAAACAGAGAAATGTAAATGGCTGGGACTGCATCTGTTCAAGTCTGTTAAAAACAGTAAAGGAATTCATAAAGCCACTTTTTTTGTTATATATTTGTTCTGCCACAAAAATGTTATGACTTTAAATGAAAATACCTCAAGATGAAGGCTTTTCTCAGCAACTTTTAGGTGCAATAAAAAAGGAGATTACGGTAATTAGTTACAGATCATAATTAATCTTTAAAAAGTTGTATCTCTTGACAGCACTAATAGAAACATAAATGATACATACATAGCTAAACACAGAAGCACTGAGACAGGAGTACTTTATATTTGAAAGAAAACGGCAAAAGTACACCGTTGTTGGCACCATTTCTTTCTCTCAAAGGGATAGTTTAGGCAAGAGAAACAATCATAGAGCCTGGAATACTTTTTGCATGAAAGGGTAACAATGAAAGTCTATTGTTGGTGGCACAATAGCTCAATCGAGGCCTATTAGAAAGAGAAAGGGGTACTTTCTTTCTTCTTGAAAATCAAGCAATGAAAGTACATACATATAGTTAATGGCAACAATAACTGCATTAAAGACTTTGACCAGGAAAAAGACACCGCTAAAAATAAAAGCATTGGACTAGGACATGGAGACTCGAGTACATTCAATAGAAAAAGAACAGAGAAAAATATATGATTTGCAGCAATGGGCACAATCAATGACCCCCATCCATGAAAGGAACACAGTGAACAGAGATACACCAGGAAAGGTGTACCTTCTATGTACATAAAAAAATTAAGGGAACACCAAGATAATGGTGGCATATAAACAAATTAAAGCCAAATACGGCAGTTACTGCTGTTAAGTTTGAAAATCAAATTACCTTTGCAAGACAAAATGTGGAAGATTTTCAATTCAATTCAATTCAGTTTATTTATATAGCGCCAATTCACAACAGATGTCATCTCAAGGCACTTAACAAGAAGTCATTTCAATACAATTATACAAACATTCCAATCAGTTAAAAAGTTTCCTATTTAAGGAATCCCAGCAGATTGCGTCAGTCATTGGCGTGAGGTTGGGCAGATTTCCAACCACAGCAATCCTTCAGCAATCCCTCATACTGAGCAAGCATGTAGCGACAGTGGAGAGGAAAAACTCCCCTTTAACAGGAAGAAACCTCCAACAGAACCAGGCTCAGTAGGAGCGGCCATCTGCCACGACCGTCTGGGGGTTTGAGAAGACAGAGCAGAACACAGAAGGAACAGAAGATCTGATATAAGAGAACTTTCTATGTTACAGAAAGTAAAAAGTTGATAACAGGACACAGTGGATGTTCAGTTACTGAGAGGATCATCCCAGTCGATGCCCCCCGTCCAACAGGGCATTGCAGCCAAGCAGGATACCAGACCAGGTATATCTTCGATGGGGAGAAAAACACTGAGAGAAAACAAAGTTAACAGTCGAAATAACAGAATGTACTGTAATACAACTGGAGAGTCGTAGGAGAAAAGGAAGTAGCAGAGTGAAGAAAATTGGTAAGTCTGTCCTCCAGCAGTCTAAGCCTATAGCAGCATAACTACAGAGATAGCTCAGGATGACCTAAGCCACTCTAACTATAAGCTTTATCAAAAAGGAAAGTTTTAAGCCTGGCCTTAAAAGTAAACAGAGTGTCTGCCTCACGGACTAAAGCTGGGAGCTGGTTCCACAGGAGAGGAGCCTGATAACTGAAAGATCTGCCTCCCATTCTACTTTTAGAGATCCTAGGAACTACAAGTAAACCTGCAGTCTGAGAGCGAAGTGCTCTTTTAGGAACATATGGAACAATTAGATCTCTGATGTATGATGGAGCTTGATTATTAAGGGCTTTGTATGTAAGAAGAAGGATCTTAAATTCTATTCTGGATTTAACAGGGAGCCAATGAAGGGAAGCTAAAACAGGAGAAATGTGATCTCTCTTTTTAATATTCATCAGAACTCTTGCTGCCGCATTTTGGATCAACTGAAGGCTTTTAATGGCATTTTGTGGACTACCTGATAGTAAAGAATTACAGTAGTCCAGCCTTGAGGTAACAAATGCATGGACTAGTTTCTCAGCATCACTCCTGGACAGGATGTTTCTAATTTTAGCAATATTCCAGAGGTGAAAGAAAGAAATCCTAGAAACCTGTTTAATATGGGATTTAAATGTCAAGTCTTGGTCAAAAATAACGCCGAGGTTCTTTACGTTATTACTGGGGGCCAATTTAATGCCATCCAGATGAAGTGATTGACTAATCAGTTTCTGTTTAAGAACTTCTGGTCCAAAGACAGCAACTTCTGTCTTGTCAGAATTTAAAAGCAAAAAGTTTAGGGTCATCCATGCTTTTATGTCTTCCAGACATGCCTGTAATCTACCTAACTGACTGGGTTCATCAGGATTTATGGATAAATATAGTTGTGTATCATCGGCATAGCTGTGGAAATTTATCCCATGCTGTCTAATGATTCTACCAATTGGAAGCATATATATGGTGAAAAGAATTGGTCCAAGGACAGAACCCTGTGGAACTCCACAAGTAACCCTTGAGAGTGAAGATGATTTATCATTTAGATGAACAAACTGGAATCTATCAGACAAATATGATTTAAACCAGCCTAGTGCTGTTCCTTTGATCCCTGCAACATGTTCAAGCCTTTCTAAGAGAATATTATGATCGACTGTGTCAAAAGCAGCACTGAGATCTAACAAAACCAGAACAGACACCAGTCCATTATCTGAGGCCATGAGAATATCATTAGTAACCTTCACCAGTGCTGTTTCAGTGCTATGATGAGCTCTAAAACCTGACTGAAACTCTTCAAACAGCTCGTTACTGTTTAGATGTTCACAGACTTGATTAGCAACTATTTTCTCAAGGACTTTGGATAAGAAAGGAAGGTTAGATATAGGTCTGTAATTCACTAAGTCATCTTGATCAAGGGAAGGTTTCTTGAGTAAAGGTTTAATTACAGCTATTTTAAATTCCTGTGGTACGTATCCGTTTACTAAGGATAGATTCATCATATCCAAAATGGGGCCAGGAACCAAATGGAACACTTCTTTAAAGAATTTGGTTGAGATTGGGTCCAAAATACAAGTTGAATATTTAGATGAGGCTAATATTTTTGATAATTCTGAAAGCTCGACTGAATCAAAACAGCCTAAGCAATACTGAGGTTCTACAGTTCTTTCTGATACTGACTCATTTACTGAGGAAGAAGTAATCATGTTTGGGAGGGTGCCAATGATTTTATTTTTAATAAAATTTATTTTATTTATGAAGAATCTCATAAAATCATCACTGCTAAGAGCTGGGGGAATAGTTTGCTCAACAGAGCTATGACTCTGTGTAAGTTTGGCAACTGTACTAAAAAGAAACCTAGGATTGTTTTTATTCGCCTCTATTAATGATGAAAAATATGCTGTTCTAGCTTGTCGAAGGGTCTTTTTATACAGCAGTAGACTGTTATTCCAGGTTAAATAGGAATCCTCTAGATGTGTAGAGCGCCATTTTCTCTCCAACTTCCTAGTATTCTGCTTTAAAGTACGCAACTCTGCGTTAAACCAAGGAGTCAGCCTCCTATGGCTAGCCACTTTCTTTTTTAATGGGGCTACACTATCTAATGCCAAACGCAATGAGGACGTAACGCTGTGAACCAGACCATCAATTTCTGAAGGGTTAGAGATAGAATTGCTGCCATCCACTGTGTTACTCTGAGACACTGAGGAAAGTAAGAATGGTACAGATTCTTTAAAAATTGTTACAGCATTGTCTGATAAAGTTCTACTATAATGAAATTTTCTTTCAGATTTAAGATGGTCAGTTAAAGTAAATTCAAAAGTTATCAAGAAGTGGTCAGACAGGACCGGGTTATGTGGGTGGACTGTTATTTCCTCACACTCAATACCGTATGTCAGTACAAGGTCCAAAGTGTGTTTACCTGAGTGGGTCGATCCCTGTACTTTTTGAGTAAAGCCAATTGAGTCTAAAATAGCATTAAAGGCTGCATTTAGGCTATCACTTTCAGTATCCACATGAATATTGAAGTCCCCCACTATAATGACCCTATCAGTATTTAATACTATATCAGATAAAAAATGTGAGATCTGATCCAAGAATTGAGAGTAAGGGCCTGGTGGACGATACAAAACCACAAACAAAAATGGTCTTAATGTTTTGCAACTTGGATGAGGAAAATTAAGGGTTAGATGCTCAAAAGAACTGTAGCTATCAATTGGTCTGGGACTAATTAGTAAATCAGAACGGAAAATGGCTGCAACTCCTCCTCCTCGCCCAGTATTTCTAGGAATGTGAAAATTTAAATGACTGGAAGGAGTTGACTCATTTATACTGACACAATCCTCCTGCTGCAACCAGGTTTCTGTGAGACAAAGGAAATCAATGTGATTATCACAAATCAAGTCATTTACTAACAAAGTCTTTGAGGAGAGAGATCTTATGTTTAATAAACCACATTTAATAGATTTATTTTCAGTCAAAGTTGTATTTATTTTTATGAGATTTCCATAATTTGCTTTTGTTGGCTTAACTTTTAATCCATTTAATTTTGGCCGTGGGCAAGACACTGTTTCTATAGGGTAATGGGTGGGTAACAGTACAGAAGCAGCAGAGAGGTGGGTTAAACTACGACTCTGCTTCCTGGTCTGGACCCTGGGTTGTCAGTGTTTTGGAGGATTAATAAATTCGGCCATATTCCTAGAAAGAAGAGCTGCTCCATCCAAAGTGGGATGGATGCCGTCTCTCCGGATCAGACCAGGTTTTCCCCAAAAAGTTCTCCAGTTATCAATGTAGCCCACATCGTTTGCAGGACACCACCTAGACAACCATTGATGGAATGACAGCATGCGGCTAAACATGTCGTCACTGGTCCGATCAGGCAGGGGACCAGAAAAGATTACCGAGTCTGACATTGTTTTGGCAAACTTACACACCGAAGCAACACTAATTTTAGTTACCTCCGATTGGCGTAACCAGGTGTCATTACCGCCAGCGTGAATAACAATCTTACTGTATTTACGCTTATCTTTAGCCAGCAGTTTCAGGTTGGATTTGATGTCGCCCGTTCTGGCCCCTGGCAAGCATTTGACTATGGTCAATGGTGTCTCTAATGCCACGTTTCTGACTATGGAGCTGCCAATTACCAGGGTCGGCTTCTCAGCGGGTGTGTCGCTGAGCGGGGAAAATCTGTTAGAAACGCGGACCGGTTGGTGGTGGCCCGGGGGCTGGGTCCTAGAACTATGCTTCCTACGTACAGTCACCCAGCCGCCTAGAGGTCCCGGCTGCGCGGGCTCTACCGGAGGACAGCTAGGGGGTTCTATCCTTGTTGGCTCCGCGCTGGCTAATGGGCTTCGGCTATCTGCTGGTTTTTCAACAGCGCGGAGCCGTGCTTCTAATTCTGATACCCTCGCCTCCAAAGCTACAAAAATATTACATTTATTACAGTTACCATTATCACTAAAGGAGGCAGGGAAGTAATTAAACATCTGACAGAGAGAGCAAGAGAGAAGAGAAGAGTTAGAGACAGGAGAAAGAAGAGTAGCCATAGCCGCAATGAAGCTAAGCTAACTGAGCTAGCGAGACCTTCCACCCAAAGAAAAACTGTGTGAAACACGAGGGGTTCCCAAAACGTAAAGTACACCACCACAAAATGTGTGTTTTAGTGTGATTGTGTGTTAAAATAACTTAGAAAAGCCTCAGCACAGAGAAAATAAGATCAATTCAAGAGCGTTTGAACACCAAAACAGCTCCACGGAGCACAGCAGTGGCAACAGGAAATGACGCAATACGGCTTACCCCGTCACCACAACCGTAGTACCTTTAATAAGGTCTTAATACTCAAATCTTGATGGTAGTTGATCACGAATAATATGTTATTCTAAATGAAACCAGAAAAACCCCTAAAGACCCTTCAGAACAGCTGTTGAACATGCTGGGCTGAAACTTTATGCCTTGTTTGGTCAACTTTTCACTGGAGTAGTTGCTGTACAGGCACCAATGCTCCATGATACATGTTTCTGGTTTGGATTGTTCGTGTCAGCTGTGATGAAGATTTTTTTTATCCTAATTTGGATTTAAAAAATCACTTTGTTTTCTGACATTTAGACCAAGATCATACACAATTGTTTTTCTCATTATGCCAGCGAATATGACAATGATACACTGACAGAAGTTTTAATGTACCATAGCAACCACAATTCTGTGGAAAAAATTTAGGCCAATTTAAGTTGTCTACAACAGATTAGTATCTGAAAGCAACATCTTCACACGAAAACGCAGGACAAAAATATAGTAAAGACTTGAAATTACATCACCCTTTAGTTGATCATCTTTTGTATCAACTTGTGCTAAAATTTAATGTTATCTTCTGTCAAACGGTTCAGCTAAAGAAAGAACTTGCCCCTATGGTAGGTTGTTAGAGAGGAAAATTAAATTATCTAAGTTTTCTATTTATCCCTTGATTTTAGAATCATTTTTTATGCCCGAATGACAGAAAATTAGAGGCAACAAAGCCAGCGTCCAAAAAAACTAACTTTAAAAGACTTCAAAAACCATAAAAAACTATTGATGAGCAGAATTTTGAAAGATCTGGCTGCTTGAAAGGGAAATTGAAAGATCTGAGTAACAACCCAAGCCTTTTGCACATTAAACTCTTTACAGGATAGCACCAAACTATAATTTGGTGAATAAATAACCCATTATAGGTATTTGGGAAGGATATCTAGAAAATGGTAATGAAAAATTAGCATTAATCTCAGATCAAATTGTTGGAGTTGTGCAACTGAGACACACTGTTACGGCTGTTTTGTTTTGGGTAGTAGTAAAACCCCAGTAAGGGGACACTCCGTGTTGATATTGTTTTTACAGATTTCCCTGGTGCATAATTCGCGCATTTATTGCTGGGATGGTCTCAGAGACAAAATGATGGATGAGGAGATGGACTGTGGTTTAATAAGTGGCTGAACTTGATCAATTCTAATATCTTATCTGACAAACTGATGAATTTGGCAGGCGGTAATATGGATGTTTGTGTGTTTTGCTTTCTCCACGCATGCATCAGATAATTTCATAAAATGCGCAGTGTGTTTATGAGCCTTCTGGGCAAAGACCCACCTGCTCCTCCTCTGATAATGAACACAGCATTTAAGCGAGCGTTCATGTAAACACACTGAAAACAGACAGCTATGTTGTCCATTCTCCTCCCTGCACACTGTGCAGCAAATTCCCTGAAGCATAAAACCACAGTGCATCATTTCACCACGTTTGGTCCAGTCAATCCCGCACATTTCCACGATCGATAGGAGAGGTCCTTATCTGCCGCGCTCCGATCTGTCTTTGCTGTGTCCGCTGTTTCTGAGTTTTCTGAATCCGGCCCCAGTTTGAAGCTCTTTTTTTAAGATCTCAGCATGCAGTGCAGCTAAAAGCCACCCTGTAGCTGAAGGAGAAAGAGCTTCTCTGCACCAAACTCTAGTCTCTGCACACTGCTGTTACCCTGACACTTTGCCACATGTGACTGCAAATCAATAGCAGTACATTACTGTAAGAAAACAGCATGGCTCTCCACACCACTGACGGCTTTTGTATTTAGTACATTTATTTCTTTTTAATAATGTCTGAATGGGCTTCCATTAACGTTGATGTCACTCCCTCAGAATATAAAAACAGGTTTTTTTCAAGACTGATTCACAGCTAGAAAAATTAAAGGGGTTGAAAGAAAATTGGGTACATTAGTGATCCCAAGTAGAACCTTCTGTTTTTCCAGTCACAATGTAAAAAAAGACTTTCATTATTGGAGCCTCTTATTTAAAATCTTTGATTAGAAAGATAAATCTTTTCTGATTAGGAGGGTAAAAATAAATCCAGTTTACGGGACAATACACAGTATTGATTTCACAAGAACGAGACAACATAAGATTTTAACAAAATTTATTTGATAAATAAGGAACGTCTTTTATTCACAGTTACAGATTTCACGAATCACAAACGGTCTCTAATGTTACGATATTAGGTCTAAGTCTAACTAATCCACATGTAGTAGTTTTCATGATTGTGTACTATAAATCAGTAGAAAGCTGTGACACAAAAACTAACTTTAGCAATGTTCGCTCTAACAGTTAGCCTCCAGGTTATGTTTTTCTTGTAAATGTGAATCAGTAAACTAATGAGGGGTTTACAGAAACCTGTAGCTTAAGAGATGAGATGAAACAATGTTATGTTCATGAGGCCAAGATCAGATTTGCTAATGTTTAGCGGAACGTGGCCATGTTAGAGTACAGTTTTCACAAATCACAAATGGCATTTTAAAGAATCCGAAGGCTACCTAGTGTAGAATATTCAAGTCAATATTCAATATTCAAGTGTGTTATCTTCAGGTTTGACTTATTTAAGATAATAGGAAGCTGCAAACTTTGCAATTTTGATCTTGTAAATATGAATCATTAAACTAATGAGGGGTTTACAGAAACTTTTAGCTGAAGAGATGAGGCAAAACACAATATTTTGTTCATGAGGCATCAGATTTTGCGGAAAACTGAGAATACCCATTTTGGACTTTCACAAATCACGTACTGTATTTTAAAGAACCTGTAATTGTGTTTGACTCATACATGTGTTGTGGTTTTCTCTTATTCCCAACTATCTCACTGCTAATAGGATGCTGTGAAAAAATTGTTAACGTGAGTGAAATTGGTGGCTAACTGTTAGCCAGGGACTAGAAGCTGGCTTACTGCCTCGTCTTCACTACGGATTTTACATATGAACTAGTTTATGTAACGTAATGTAATGCTACATTCAGCTTACAAGAGGAGACATCACATACAAGAAATTACTATTTTGTATTCACATATTAGGGGTGTGCTGATTCCCAATAAATCAATTAATTGCGATGTGAAACATGCAAAATCGATAGCGATTCAAAAACGTTGAAAAATTGATTATTTTTCATTATAATTAAATGAGAAGAACATAAAAGTCTGGCCTGCCACACGGACATTTTTAGGGGATGGACCTGCAAAACTGTTTCAGCCATGCAGTGCGAAATGTACAAAATACAGCAAATATTTTGCTCTTTAAGGCGCGTTTCCACTATTGGAACTACAGGGTAATTTGACCGGACCTTCCCGATATGCGGATGTCTCCACTTCATCGGACTGGGCAGATTAGTTGCTGTATATGACATGTGGCAAACATCCCATTGGTCAAACATCAAGCAAAAACTATGAAAACGCTGTGCAAAGTTAGTCCTCTATTAAATCGACAGACAAAAAAAAACAAAGACTGGAGTATACACTTTATGCGTCTTTGGGAGAATGCTGCTTTTTCTTTTCCATTACTTTGAATAGAAGAATAATACTTATTTTCTCAGAATATAATTTCATATTTTTGTGTATTTTTTGTCCTGTATGACTTAAAAAGGCAGCTATTATTGTTATAGATTTATTTTCTAATAAAGAAGAATAATTATTTACATTTAGGTTTTTAAAGTCATTTCTGTAATGGTTCACTTTTAAAAGCTGATCTGAAGTTTATTTAATTATTCTTTCCAACCACATAGAGCAGGAATACTTTAAATATGTAAGTCAAAAGTCTTCAAGTAAACAGAGCATGTGTGGATAGGACCAAGTGCCAAAACACATTTCCTTTAGCTTTCATTGAAAATAGGACCTCGATATGATTATGAAGCATATTTTGGACATGTGTTGGTTTGATTTGTGGTTTTCAAATAAATGAAAGACAGGACATTAATTGGTTTGGTTCAAATAGTTCATATATCAAGGCTTTTGTGCTGATTCTAATCCTAAAGAGCTCCTATAGCTGATAGGAAGCTGTGAAGTAAAGTGTTGTCAGGAACTAGGCCTAAGAGTTAGCCAGCTTTTAGCCACAGGCTAACTGATTCCTGATAAAAGTTCTGATTGTAAGCATGAAAAGGTTTTACAGATAACTGGTGTAGCAATACATCCATCTCACAAAAAAAGAAAGCATGTAAAATATAGGTGGTGGTTTCCCCAACACTGGTTGTAACCATCTCAACCGTATGGGCCCGCTATTTTTTGTCTCGTATTCCTTATGTGAAATGCACAGTATTTGAGATACATTTTTATCTGATTCATGTATTTAAAACGTCATTAAAACGTGCAGATTTGGTTAGTTCAAATAAAATTAGTTTTATTTTTATTTAGTTGTTGCTGCTGTCACATGGTGATGGTTGTTTAGAGTTTTCCATTCTAAGGCTAGCAACTGGTTGTAATGCTTCTTGCTGCCACTAGGCCACTAGACCAATACACAAGCTTGATCCAATGACTTACTGTCGCAGACAGGAAATGATAAGCGTCTGTCAATAATATAAAGTGGAGTACAAAAAATCCTAAATAATTCATCAATACGATTAAACAGTTTGTTTTGCACATAACTACTGAGAATGGGACTGCTGTGACTGCCTTTATATGGAATATTAATTTTCTCAAACTGCTGCTGCTGTTATGCTGCTGATCTCCAGTAAATTGAACACTTTACATAAATTCTGTTTGTCAGAGTTATTTTTCTGTCATTTTGCATTTGGTGATCTCAGAAAAGCAACTCCCTTCCAGCTGCATCTTTATTTAAGACGGCAATTTAAGCCAAATTACATTTTGGATCTGGAGACAAAAACCATTTGTATTTGTTGATCTCAATGTAATCATCAAAGCTTAGTGCTTTTACTAGCTCTTTTTTTTTCTTTCATCAGGGAATATAAAACTAAAAACACCTTCAAAAACAAATGTCTTCATTTTTGTCTAACAGTTCTTTAACATTTTATTTGTTTTTCAAATTTTTGGCTTATGAATAATGATCAGCGCAAAACACATGTGGTCTTGACCTGCATGTAGTTGCTCACACATATCACAGAGGACTATTTTACCGAATGCAGAAGAGCAATAGGAGATTGAGTCCATGCAGTTCAAAAGAACTGCAGTAAGTACAAGTGTCTTCATCGAAATCTTTATATGCATTTTATTTCTTGGGATAGGCCGATTTAAGAAGGGCCTGCTTAAAGGCAATGACCATTATTTGTACCCAACAATCCCTCCAATTATTCTGTGAATAATATGATTAAGGAGTTTGGATTCTGACTCACTGACTTTAATTACTATTTTGAATAATTACCTCTGCCTTTGCACAATTAACTCCTTTCATCCTTTTCAGATAGCCACATTTGAGAAGGTAATTTCTCTCTCTCTCTCTCTCGCTCTCGATCTGGCTGCTGCTTTAGGAGAGAAAGTAGCAGCCAGGTGCTGCTAATCAAATGCACTTGATCATTTTATGTGGCCACCTCTTTAAAAGCAGGCGTTTGCTGGTCAGGATAATACTAAGAAAAAACACATCAGAGAAGAAATTGTTGCTGCCCATTAATCTGCAAAATTTTCTAAATAATTTTAGATCACAAATGGGAGAGTTTCAAGACAGCTGCCTTCCCAGGAGTACAAAACTCAGGAAATCCCCCCTAGTTTCAGACTGTCTAGTGCTCAGACTTATTGCAAAAAACCCAAACCAAGAAGCTTGATCTAAAACTCTACAGGTCTCTATCAGCATGTTAAATATTAGTTTACGACAATATCGAAAGAGACTGAACAAGTATGGTCTGTTTGGAAAGGTTGCCAGAATAAAGCCTCTTTCTTTCTAAATACAGTCAACCCCCGGTATTCACAAGGGCTATGAACTACAGCTTTTCACAAAAAGCTGAAATTATGTGTTTAATAAAAACAAGAGCAAAGCTCTAATGTCCATTTTGGCATACAACCTTATAAGAGTATCTTCTTTTCTGCCTCCAAAAGTCCCACTTAATGGCCTACAGCACCTTCTGTTAATCGTCTTGGGTCAATACATTGCATGGTAGCAACATAATTTACCAGGGCGTTGTAATCTGTTTTGGGCAGGCCCAATCCCTGAATAGTCGGGCCCGGCCCACCCATTGGCACCAGGCCTGATTGAGCCTCGGTATTTCAGCTTCTCAACCCTCATTTTCTTTTGAATATTTTAGATATGCTTCCCGAAGAAATCTGCGAATAGGCGAATATTCCGTTAATAATTTGGAGTGACGTTGCACAGAAACATCCGTGAACAGGTGAATCAGCGAATGCTGAAGCGCAAGTAGTCGGGGGTCCACTGTTGAACAAGGCATTTAGTTTAGCAAAGGTTTATTTGAATAAACGACAAAACTTATGGAACAATTTCCTCTCAGCAGACCAAAATAGAGATATTTGGACCGTGAACCTCAGAGACAGCTTTGGGGGGGGGAAACAACACAGCTCACGTAATACCAACAGTCAAACATGGTAGTGTATAGGTGCTGCACCTGGGCGTCTAGTGTTCACCGAGCTCATCTTAATAGCAGCATTTTCTCAAGTCAAATGTTTCATTAGCTCGCCACCAACAGAAACAAATGTACAACAGAACTTCTGCAAAAGAACATAATCAACCAACTAAACAAGGCATCTTCTTTTTCTGGGTGAGATTACCTATTGCTTTGCTCATGCTGAGAAAAAATGGCATCCAACAGACTGACTCACTGTTCAGCTACCTGATCAAGCGAGACAAGAACAACCTGCACACAGCTCTATATGATCCCACTGGGGCAGTCTTCCAGATTCTGCTTCTCACAGCAACACGGTGTCCAATGTTGGTTTGTTGGTTTCTACCCCCCCCCCCCCAATCCCCCCTTAGTCTTCTCTTACTGAGAATCCATGCTTTCTCTTGTTTCGCACCTCTTTGACCCGTAGTTCTCAAAGAGTGCATTAACACAGATGAATAGCCATGCTTGTACGACTGTAATTAGGCCAGAAAATTTCATCTACTAATGTGTTTGGCAAGGTACTCACTGTGAACACACACAGCAGCTTTCGAAGCTGTCGACACACAGGATTATGAGAGGGGGCACTGTATGATTCATACTGTATAGTGCTTCTAGGCTGAAGAGCCTCTGCTTTTAATGGCGCTCAGTTTCTCTCCAGCAAGTGAGTGTGAATTGATGTCTTAGCAACGTGGGATTTCGAGCTGGTTTTGTATATTTTTGATTCATTTTGGAAACAGCTTTAGGCTTTCAGGTTTTTCCCCTTCTTTTCTCCGTGTGTAAGAATAGCCTAGATCACATGTGTTGTGGTGAAGTTGGCTCTAACAGTAAAATAAAACATGGTAATATGGAATTAAAGTTGTTCATTTCACCAGTTCTTTATTAATGGGGGTGCCTGTTCCAAATCAGTGCTTTGTCTGAATGTTAAGACATGCATCCTAAAAGGAAACCTGAAAGTGAAATAGTAGCCTTGTGGATTGTAAATGTTTGTGTTTGAATGTGTGCATTTGGTCGTGACTCAACTCCTGGTAATTAATTAAGAACAATCTAATTAAATTTGAATGAACCAAACCAGTCTTGCATTTTTGAGCAGGGATGAACCCTATTCATTGATTTTCTCGTTAGTCATGGCTGATATTTGTTCACACTGTTTTGTTTAGAAGAAAAAGAGATTACATTGAGCTAAATAGGCTTCAAAGTAAAGCACTTAATAAAGCAAAGCTGTCTAAATTGTCTGACCAATTATATAGGCCTTGTCCAAGTATAAATTTTCATTGACAACATGACACGCTAGAATTTTTTTCTGACAGAGTAAAAGTTGTGTACTGTCTGCTCAGTGTTTGCTAAAGTTAATATACTAATTTATAGCAATGTTAAAAGTTTCAGCAGTGTCTGTTTAGGCTACTCACAAACCCATATATATATATAAATATATATATATATATATATATATATATATATATATATATATATATATATATATATATATATATATATATATATATATATATATATATATATATATATATATATATATATATATATATATATACACTAATTGGACATATGTGTGCGGATGTATTATACATCTACGAAAATATATCAATGTACTACAGCTTGCTCTGCAGTTGGAGTATGTTAGTGCTAGCATATTGCAATAGATGTTGCAATGGTAATTTTAAATCTTCCATTAGAAATACATGTAGTCTATATCATATAATACAATTAGTTGTGTTCAGAGTTTGTAAAATGCATAAATGAAATTGAATATAAACGATGGAGAATGGGGACAGAATTTCTGCACGCTAACTTCATCCTGCTAACGTTGGGGCTAACAGCACTATTTAAGGAATTAGCCTTTTTGTTAAAATGTTAGTCCAAATAATTCACTAGAAATATTTGGTTTGGTAACTGTTGTGCATGGATGTTGTGTGCAACATAAAAAAATAAACCACAATATGCTACAGCATGAGATGGAGTATGCAAGTGGTAATACTAGCATGCTATCTTTATCATGCTAGCATTAACTTCTACACCTTAGTATTAATATTTACAGTTAGAAAATGACCATGCAAAACAGTTTCCCTAACATTATTTGAAAACATTTCACTGAAAACAGATATGAAACCTGTGTTTTTGTACGTTTAAACTGTATTTCAAAGATACATTGAAATGTGAACGTAAAAACCTGCTTTTCACCTTGGTAACTGATTATGTGTTAAGTTTCTACAACTAAAACTGTTTTATGTTATAGCCTACCTTTTTATGGGTAAACTCATAAACTGAGGTTTGGGATTTAAAAAACCCCCGAAAGATTATGGTTGTGTTGTACTTAGATCTATTTATTCTTGCCAGCATGTCTTTGGACAACATTAAATTTCTGGTATTAACCAATTAGGTACTGGACTAAAAACGTAAACAGTGTCTATGTTTATCGGCTACTTTGTCCTTTTATACAGTGAATACAGCTTAGAGAGGGGGTGAATCAACATCTGAAAGACTGCACAAGTTTGTTGGTTTCCTGGAGGAAGAGGGGAGCACTGAAGAAACACAGCGGTCATTGATGAGGTCATGCAAGTGCTGGCCAAGATTACTCAGTTTAAGCTGTTTCCAGTTGATTCAGAAGGCTGTGAGGATGCTATATGTCTAAATTGATGTTTGTGTTTTAGCAATTTTCCTTTCATTGGTCATTGTTACTGTATCACTGTCATTTTAATTATGTTAAAAAAAGATTAACAATACTTCCTACATCCCTTAGATAATGTAATTACCGCCTACAGTAGCTTTTAGAAGCTCCTGTATATTATGTTAAGCACAGCGGGTCATGTCTTGGTATGAATCAATGTGTTAACTGTGGATTGACGCTCGGTGTCGAGTGAACGAGGTCTAGCATGCAGGGTGATGCTATAGCGAAGACCCAAGGCTCTCTCTGTAATTGGAAATGACAGGGTGGATGCTATAGCTGGAAGGGTCAACTGTCTGCTGCACACAGACACATACTGTAGACGCAGTGCACATTTTTCTTTTTCCTTTCCACACACGCATGCATGCTTTCTTTGTCTGGAAACTCTTCTGACATCTCTCCTCAGTTTTTATTCTCCGATATACTTTGACGCACTTCACATACACACAAATCCCTCTGGCTTGGTTCTAATTAGTGGCACAGGTTAATGGTCACCCATAATGCCTCTAATTGTACTGGCAGGCACCATTACCCAGGGCTAATCTCCATTCCCTGGGTGACGAGGCATCCTGAACCTCTGACCAATAGCTGCTAGCAGGATCTGTATCACATATCCAGGGCTCAATGAACTCTACTGCACCAATTAACCAGCTCTGACCAACTCACTGACTCCCACTATACACTACTGAGCAAACTGGACCTTATTTGCTGTCGTTTAGTTTTTTTATGCCCTTTATGGATGATTTTCTTGAATAAACCTGAGGGTTAACTTTACCGCTTAGGGTCAGCCATAGGCCAAGATTTCCTTTGTGAACCCCACAATATAGGATGTCTCCTAGAGATATTTTACATAATCACTTGTCATTTGATCTATTTTGTGATAATAAATGATAGTAATATGATAGTGTTAACTTTAAAAACTTATAGTGCTGAAATTTCTTAAACTGTAAATGTGAAATTGTATTAAGTTAAACCTTATATAAGATTTTAACAATTAGACGGTCAATCTGTACCTTAATATCGAACCCACAACCAGTGCCATCCCCAATCAACAACAATGTAGAGAAAATGTCTGAATTCCATGAATTAAACCAGAACAGCCTTGAAAAAAATCCTTATCCAATTAAGCTCCTCCTCTTGCTGTCTTGATATCCTATCCACAGCTTTTCTGAAGAAAGTTTTCTCTGTCATTAGGTCTGATCTTGTTCAAATAGTGAACTCATCCCTCCTGTCAGGTGTCTTCCCCCAGGCTTTAAAAACAGCAGTTATTAAACCACTGCTAAAGAAGAAAAATCTGGACAACACGTTAATGCAGAACTACAGGCCAATCTCTAATCTTCCATTCATCAGTAAGATTATTGAAAAAGCTGTTTCAGCAGTTAAATAGCTTCATATCAATGACAAACCGTTTTGATGTTTTTCAGTCTGGTTTCCGTGCTCACCACAGCACCGAGACTGTCCTCGTCAAAGTACTCAATGACATCCGCATAAATACAGACTGTGGAAGAACCACAGTGCTGGTTCTGTTGAACTTCAGTGCAGCATTTGGCAGTGTTGATCATGATATATTATTGGAATGACTGGAGAGCTGGGTCGGACTCTCTGGTACAGTACTTGGCTGGTTCGAGTCTTACCTAAAGAACAGGGACTTCTTTGTTTCAACAGGAAACTTTTCATCAGAACGAACAGAAATCACATGTGGGGTGCCCCAGTGCTCCATCCTGGGGCCCCTCTTATTTAATATCTACATGCTCCCACTAGGCAAGATTATAGCAACCAATAACATTAGCTACCATAACTACGCAGATGACACTCAGCTCTACATTACAATGTCACCAGGTGACTCTGAACCCATTCAAACCCTAAATAAATGCATTGACCAAATAAATGGTTGGATGTGCCATAACTTTCTCCAGCTGAATAGAAACAAAACTGAAGTAATTATTTTTGGACCCAAAGAGGAACGATCAAGAGTCAGCACACAGCTTGAGTTAATACAGCTAGAAACTACTGATCAGGCACGAAACCTAGGTGTGGTAATGGACTCAGACCTGAACCTCCAGGGTCACATAAAGGCAATAACAAGGTCAGCGTTCTATCACCTGAAGAACATCTCTAGGATTAAATGACTGATGTTGCAACAGGACCTAGAAAAACTCATCCATGCATTTATCTTTAGTCGGATTGATTACTGCAACAGGTCTGCCTAAAAAGTCAATCAGACAGCTGCAGCTGATCCAGAACGCTGCTGCTCGTGTTCCTCACTAGAACCAGGAAAGTAGAGCACATCACCCCAGTTCTAAAGTCCTTACACTGGCTCCTTGTAGCTCAGAGAAAAGATTTCGAAATACTTTTACTAGTTTATAAATCATTACATGGCTTAGCACCAAAATATGTTGAAGACCTGTTGTCATGCTACCAACCCCCAAGACCACTCAGGTCCTCCAACTCTAGCCTACTAAACATCCCTAGACTCAGAACCAAACATGAAGAAGCAGCTTTCAGTTTCTATGCTCCCCTTATCTGGAACAAACTTCCTGACGAGTGTAGAGCTGCTGAAACTCTGAACTGCTTTAAATCGAGACTAAAAACCGATTTGTTTAGAATTGCCTTTGATTAAATGATTGATCTCATATGTATGAAATGTGTTCATGCTCTCTTGCTTTATTGATCTTTCTCTTACTTTATTGTGTATCATGTGTAATGTGTGTTTCTTTTACTTTTAATTTCCATTGTTTTTTTGTTTTTTAAATCACCAAATCATGTAAAGCACCTTGAATTACCCTGCTGTTGAAAGTGTGCTATACAAATAAAATTGCCTTGCCTTGCCTTATATATGAATATCATTAGGAAGTCATTTTATGTATAATGATTTACTGCACCCTTTTAAATAGTACAGGACAATGTTTTTTGGGATGTTTGTAATAATAAAATAAATAAAAACACTTTGAACAATTATCAAATTAGTCTATCAAAGTTGTTAGACTTTGGGGATTTTCACTGGCAATGTAACTGAAGGCTTTTAGTGTGCCTATACTCAACAGAGCAGATATTGTAACATAAAAATTAAAAATGTATTTTATTAATGACTTCTTTAAAGCAGAAAATCGACTAAGTTTTTTTTATAATAAACAAAACAAAACCAGAAAAAACTCTGGACACTGGACTAAAAATTAGAATTAGCCTTAAAACCTGTGTTTGTGATGAGGACAGAAAGCATTTCATTTGACTTAGAGCAATTTACAAAATAACAGTATTGATAGTATTATATTGATATTGCACAAGCCTTCAGAACCCAGGCCTCTGCAAGAGTCTCCTAAGTCCAGGCTCTGCATCATGCCAAGCTTCCCAAGCATGGACCCTAGTATCAGCCTGCACTTGTTTCATGTCCCTTTGCTTTGCTCCTAAAGGGGAACCAGGTAAACCAGTGTTAATCAGAAATTGTTGCCATTTTATCTGTGAGGGTCAAGAATGACCCACTTCCCTCAGTGTGGTTCAAAAGCTCACAGAGGGGATCCAAAATGCATCCTACTGCATTCCCATAGAGGGTCAAGAACGGTTGCTGTACTCTTGGGTTTGCAGAGGGGTCAATGACATCCTGCCTCTGCATCTTCCTGCACCCTTCAAAGAGGACTCGGCATACAGACTTTTTCTGCTCTTTTCCAAGAGGTTGAGGTTAACCTAACTAGGGTTCTAGGACAACATGTTTTGACAATTGTAAACTGGTTTTTGAGCCTCTATGCAGCACATAAAACTTTGTTAGGGCTGAAAATGGCCCAGGTAAACAGCCAATTACAACCCCATTATAAAGGCTTACAAGTCAAAGCAGTTTTATTTGTATAGCGCACTTTCAACAACAAGGCAATTAAAGGTGCTTTGGGGGTTAGGGGATGAGATAAAAACATCAGTAAAAGCAGAAAACACAACATTAGAGACACATAACATATGACTTATTTTAAACATATGACTTTCCAACCATTATTAGTCTCTTACTCAAAGGCAGCTCTAAGCAGATGGGTTTTTAGCTTTGATTTAAAAGAACTCAGAATCAGAAAGGGTTTATTGCCAAATGTTGGGTAGGTTTACAACATTAGGAAATTGCTGCGGCACTTTGTGCAAACATACGAGAACAAACAGACAAACACTTAAATAAATAAAAAATAATAATGTGCTGAACAGATTGATATATACATGAGTGCAGGTAACGATCGGTGCAAATCAGACAGGCGCAAAAAAAAAAACAACCACAATATGGATCATGTAACTGAGCGGGTGGTGGGAACAGTCTTAAGGTTATTGTTCATGAGTCCAACAGCAGAGGGGAAGAAACTGTTCTTATGGCGAGAAGTTCTGGTACGAATGGACCGGCGCCTCCTGCCCGAGGGGAGCAGATTAAACAGTCTTTGCCCAAGGTGAGAAGGGTCGGCTGTGATCCGACCTGCACGCCCAAATGTCCTGGAGGTATACAGGTCCTGCGGAGATGGGAGTCTGCAGCCAATCACCTTCTCAGCAGAGCGCACCGCATGCTGCAGTCTCTGTTTGTCCCTGATGGTGGCGCCAGCATACCACGCGGTGATGGAGGAGGTGAGGATGGAGTCGATGCTTGCAGTGTAGAACTGCATCATCATCCGTGTTGGCAGGTTGAATTTCTTCAGCTGTCTCAGGAAGTACATCCTCTGCTGGGCCTTCTTTATGACGGAGGTGATGGTGGGCTCCCACTTTAGGTCCTGGGTGATGGTGGTACCCAGGAAGCGGAATGAGTCCACAGTGGTGATGGGGGTGTCAGTCAGGACGATGGGGGGGAGTGGGGCTGTGTGCTTCCTAAAGTCCACAATAATCTCCACTGTGTTCTGGAGGTTCAGCACCAGGTTGTTGCGGCTGCACCAGGACACCAGACGTTCAGCCTCCATCCTGTAGGCAGACTCATCCCTGCCCGAGATGAGTCCAATAACGGTGGGGTTTGCTGCAAACTTAATTAGCTTGACAGACTGGTGGCCATCGTACATGCTCGTCCGTAGGTAGTTTTCGCTTTCTGCGCATGTTCACGTTCAGGTGTATTATGTGTGATGAGTTTGATGCTAGACGATAGCTTGTTTATTGGGCTGTAGCATGCTAAAGTTAGCTATGTTAGCTATAGAGATGCTTGTCGTAAATAGATTTTCACTTACCGGTGGTGAGTCTGACATAGTGGAAACGACTTGCATGAGGTGAACTAGGCTCGTGCATGCTCTCTCGTGCACACGGCGTTCCCTCTCGGGAGCAGATAGTGTTGCGCATGTGCATTTTTGAAAAAATTGGAGAGGGCGTTTCTTTTCTAAAATTCAGAAAGATCCTCCGCTATACCTTTAACTCCAACTTAACCAAGACATCTACAAATACTTTGAACCTTGTTTAGGCATCATTTCAATCATAAAGTTGCTGCTGGTACACAAGGCTAATATTTCCGACCGGATATTTTGTCTCTGATGAGACAAAAATGAAATCTGGCCCAACAAAGATTTCAGGTCCAGCCAAACTGTGAGGACAGTTTTTGAATGAGAAACTGAAGGAAGGGGGGGATTGGTGTCTGGAAGGATGGCAGAAGCCTGAACATAGCTGAACAGTAGCAGAGAGCTTTATTTAGCTTTCCACATCACAAGGCTTTCATTTTCATGCCCATTAAACATGACCTGAGTTTAATTGCATTTGCAAGCTTCTCAACCAGACCTGGTTTCACATTAGGGTTTTTTGAGCTCTTTTCCACAATGCTCAGTTTATCTTGGGCTTTTTGCAGTGTCAGAATGTTGATGTTTCTGTATTTATTCCTGTTATATAATGTGTGTCATTTAATATGCTCTTTGCATAATACACACATGCAAACATGTTGAATAATTCATTATAACCTATTAAATCAGTTTGGGACTTTCCAGCTATTATTACTGAAGTAGCAAACTTATAATCCCTGAGTTAGGAAGTTTTTCTAAGAAATATGGGTTTATTTGAAAATGCGTTGTTAAAGTTTTAATGTAACACTGGAAAACCTCCTGTGTGGGTTCAATGAATCCATTCTGAAATCAGATGATAGTTGAAGTAAGTATACGGCAAAGGGTAAAAGGACACAAGATTTATACAAGGAAATAGAGAAAGTCTGGAACCAGAAATATTTTTCCATTTGTTTATTTTCTATCATTTCCCAGATATAAAAAGTTTCCAAACTGCATAGGAACTCTTACAATCAATCCTTTTCAGCTTATCTGCTGAACTGCTGATCTAATAATAAACATGTACGATGAATTTATATTTTAAACTGAATTGTTCCTTCAGTACAACAACAAAAAACTATTGAAGCATCTTATGCATTCTCACACTTCTCTTTGCTTTATTAGAGCTGTTTTTTGTGTCTGTCATATTATTAGTTCTTGACGGTTAATCCGCCTGTCTCCTATTGGGTGCTTAAAATTCTTCAAAAAATAATTTCAGACAGAGACAATCTTACATTAATGATGTGAAGGTTTGAGGTCTCCAATTCTCATTACTATCACCTTAAGGTTCTTTTAAAAAAAGAGATGGGGAGGGGGGTTGTTTTGGGAAAACAATTTTCTCGAGTGCTTGAAGTATAATGAAGTTCCTGGAGTACAAATGAAATGTCTCCCCCCAGAATTAATAAACAAAATTTTTAATCCTGTAACCATGAAGCTGAAACAAAGAGACAATAAATCATAAAGTTTAAAACACTGAAATCACAATCTCCTTTTAACATTTTTTCTCTTTATGTGATAATCTTAGAGTATATATCAGAAAATGCCACTAAAAATACTTCTCGTGTGTGTGTGCGTGTGTGTGTGTGTGTGTGTAGGTGAGCCCTTGAAGCTTGTCTCTATTTTTGGTGAATCTCCTTCAGCAAATGGGGACAAAAAAACTCAAAAAGGATGATGGACAAGGACAACTAAGACTTCCTTTCTCTATTATGGAAAAGGAAATATCAAAGAAAAGTCATTTGAGTTAGCTTTTGTGCCCTTGTAATATTTAAAGATGTTGGACATAGCAAACAGTCCCTTGGTGACTAACAAATTATCATTTTAATTTGGAGGTATACAAAGTGATCAAATGTTTTTTATGAATATATCTGATTCTTGTCTTGTCATTTTATGCTCAAAAACTTTGTTTCAGCTCCTGCCTTTCCTACTGAAAGAGACATTATTTAGCTATAGTTCTGTTCTACGTGAACCAATAATAATACACCCTCACACACACACACGCATATATATATATATATATATATATATATATATATATATATATATATATATATATATATATATATACATATTAGGTCTGTCAAAATTAACGCATTAAAGCAGGTCAATTAATTTATAGAATTAACACAATAAATTTTTTTTATGCATTATTGCCCTCACAGAATGACCCGCCCTATTTATCCCACTATTCAACCCGCGCTGCTTTCAATGCTGTCTCCTCACGTAAACAGTACGGCAGGCCCGAATTGCATCTATGGGAACGTCTCTTCTGAGTTGCGGACAATAGGGACTATCGGTTAACGTCACCCCCTGCTCTGCTGCGTGAGTCTTGTGCTGTTGGTTGCACAAATCACTTTGATAAAAACAACAAAACGTGCAAGTTCTAAAGAATTTCATCTCATTGCCCCTTTCAAACCAAACAGAAGACGTCTTTGGTTGCAAGCGATCAGAAGAGGCAATTGGAACTAGCAGATTATTAAAAATGAGACAATCCGCAACAATCACTTCATATCAGGTAAACTTGTTTGGCTAACAAACAAGCTAACATGGCTAACCAACCCTGCAACCGCAAATAACAGTGGGAACCAGAGATCCCAGAGAGAAATTAAGTGTTGTTGTAGCTTATACTATTAATTTCTTCAAGGAGTTGTTGTAGATTTTGATGGCTGTGGGCAGAAAGGATCTCCTGTAGCAGTCCGTGTTGCAGCAAACCTGAAGAAGCCTCTGACTGGAGACACTGTTGTTGTACGATTGTCCCATGAAGAGGATGCTCAGGGTTGTCCAATATTATGCTCCTATTCAGCATTGAATATTGTTATTTTGAATATTATTATTTTGTTGTTGGTGTTATTATGTCTGTAACAACATCATGACTGAATAAAGAACTTGAACTGAATTCTAAAAAAAATAATAATTTACAGCTACCCAGTTATTAATTACATTAAAATTTGTAATTGTCTTACAGCCCTAACTTTAAAGATTAAGATTATATATATGTATATATATATATATATGTGTGTGTGTGTGTGTGTGTATATATATTTATTAGGTGTGTCAAATTACTGCGGCCAAATTTAGCCCCCTATGTTTTTTAATCACGATAATCTAATTCTTAATCTTTAATATCAAAATTCTTAGAATAGCTTTCATTTCCAAACATACAAATGTTGAAAAAGTGGCCACTTCATTGGAACTTAACGTTGCTGCATACAACCTACTGGCCGATCAGGGTAAGTTAATAAAACATGTCTCCAAACCTGCATGCTTGGCAGGTGGTGTAAAACGCAGAGCAACTCCCGAATATCTGGCTAGTCATTCTATAGATGAGACCCTCACAGATTCAAAAAAAATTATATTGCCAACATCAATTCATCCCCAAAGAGTAATATAATTATGTTGAAGAAACTGCTAATAATCATCCATCCACTTAATTGGACATCATGCATTACTGGTTATATTTTTTTCAAAATTTTTGAATTTACTGTGGCTGTATTATTTCTGAAAATATTTAAGCAGCCAGACAGGCCCGGCGCCATTAGTTGGCCTAGGAGTGCTGGGCCCGCCCTTTAGTTATCTGGCCCTCCCCAAGAGAGATTAAAACGCCCGTGTAAATTAAGTTGTAACCATGCAATGTAATGACCCAAGACATCCAACAGAGGGTGCCGTAAGCTATAAATCGGGACTTTTGGAGGCAGTAAAGAAGATACTTTGATCTGGTTGTATGTCAAAAGGGACATTAGAACTTTGCTTAATAAAAGCAGCAAAGCCAGAACAAGCAGGGACGACGCTAATACATCACCAGTCTTACCCCCAATTTTTACCGGGCGCGTTACAGCAGTGCCACGGTCACCGCGGGAAATAAAAACCATTATAGTCTATGGAGTGGTTTACACCGGTCGCGTTTCAGGCGCGTCCCAGAAGGCTCTCACCATGCCACAGCGCTAAAGATAGGATTGGGTTCTATTTTTGACGTGACACGCTTCCAAAATGCGTCAAGCTTCAACAGTTAACATAAATAGGGCAAATAGGAAAACACCCATGCAGCATCTGGTAAATTGCAAATAAAAAAACACGTGCAGATTTGTGATAGCTTAACTATCTAAACATCACGTCATTACGTACGACACAAGGATCTCGTTTGTAGTTGTTTTTTCAAGCATGGACGACGAAGCGTTTATTTTAGCTGTGCAAAATCATCATATCATATCACATTTTAAAATGGGTGTATTTCATTAACTACATGTCTTCGATCCAACTCTAAACAGAAAAAAACTAAGCAGAAAAAAAATACATTCCACATACCTCTGTGTTCCATGCCGGCGTCCATTGTTGTTGACACACGTGATCTTAATTCTTGTGTGATTTTGTGATCTCGCGAGTCAACTCATTGGACCGCGCCGCTGCTGACTTACGCCTGAAACGCTCACAGTGGGGATTGACGCGCCGAATAGGTCGCGACCAAAGTCTATGTGTGATTCGTCTAAACACATTGATTTGTTTGCCTTGTCGTTTCACTGCTGTGCAGCGCGACCAAATGGAAAAGAAAATCTTCAACAAAAAATTAATCCAAAGTGCTTTTTCCTGGAGGTGGGAAATGCTGCTGCTTCTGTCCGTTGACATAATCTTACACTTTAGGCAGTCACCCATGATGCCTTCTATGTCTCAATGCCTCCTGTGGCGTTTCACTGCACTTATTTCCACTTTGCCTCCTGAAAGCAGCTGAGCCTGAAGCATTAGCAGGTTTGAGACCATGACCAGTAGATTGAAAACATGCGGCCCACCATGAGAACATAAGGGCCGAGCACGTCTGTTTGTAATCAAAGCCATGTTATTCTGAGCCGTTATCTGCTGAGACGTTTCAGTGAAGTGCATTATGGTTATCTTAGAGGTTGACTGTTTATATTTGGAGTTAATTCATTTTGACTGAGCATCAGATAAGACGTTGTTTGAGGAACGTTTAGTTAAGCTACAAATACAAGTTTCCAGCAGTTTAAATATCCTTAAGCTCTATTCATTTGTCTATATCATCAAATAAAATCAAACTTTATTTATAAAGCGCTTTTCATAGAAGAAGTTGCATCACAAAGTGCTTTACAGATTAAAATGACCCCACATAAAACCACCTTCCCTTCCCTCCCCCACAGATTTAAAAGCATGGTCACAGTTATACCCCCCACCCCCCAACCAAACTCCCATGCACACACACAGTTAAAAGAAAAAGTAAAAAAGGACATTGGGCCCAGTGTAGATGAACCATGCAAGGAAACGTCGTCAGAGGAGCCATCTGCCCCGGCAGCGGTAGATTAACAGCAGCAGTCGAGGCACTGACACAGGGCACCCAGTGGAGGCCAAGACCCCCACCTCCACCCAAGCTCCACCTGGAGAGCACCCAGGTAGCCACAGCCGACCACCGCTCCCGGGGCAGAGGGCTCCCACAGAGGAAACACTGGAGCGGGGATTAAGATAAATTAAAGTATAAAAATAAACATTAAGTTAATGTGCTAAGATTAAATAGTAAAACTGATAAAAATATAATCATATAAAACATGCAGAGCAATTAAACAGACAGTAATAAATAATAATCAGTTAAAAGCTAGGCTAAAAAGGTGAGTCTTGAGCCTGCTCTTAAAAACATGAACGTTCTCTGCGGCCCTGAGGTCCTCTGGCAGCCCGTTCCAGAGGTGAGGGCCATAATAACAGAAAGACGCCTCACCATGAGTGTGTGTCCTGACTTTTGGGGTGACAAGGAGACGGCTGCCAGAGGAGCGCAGAGACCGTGAAGGTTTATATGGTAAAAGCAATTCAGAGCGATAAGAAGGCCAAGACTATTAGGACACTTAAAAACCATTAAAAGAACCTTAAAGTCGATCCTGAAATGTACGGGGAGCCAATGCAATGATTTTAAGACCGGTGTAATGTGCTCCCTGGCCAGAGAGAGAATGGGGCGGACTCTGGCGATGTTCTTTAGTTGATAAAAACCTATTTTAGTAATATTTTTTATGTGAGGAATAAAAGTCAGCTCAGAGTCAAAAATCACGCCCAGGTTCTTCACTTGTAAAGAGGGATTAAAAGACAGTGATTGTAGTTTTGGTAAAAGTTTCTCTCTCTGAGCCTCAGGACCGATGACTAAAACTTCAGTTTTGTCCTGGTTGAGCTGGAGAAAGTTTTCTGCCATCCAGGATTTAATGTCTAAAATGCAGTTAAAAAGTGCATCCATTGGCCGTGTGTCATCGGGAGACATGGAGATGTACAGCTGTGTATCATCAGCATAACTGTGAAAGTTGACTCCATGTCTTCTGATGACGCTGCCAAGAGGGAGCATATACAGGTTAAAAAGCACTGGGCCTAAAATCGAACCCTGGGGCACACCACATGTGATCCTATGGACCCTAGAGGAGCAGGTATCTAAACTTACCATAAAAGTCCTGTCTGTGAGATAGGATATGAACCATTTGTGAACAGCACCAGAGAGGCCAATCTGTTTTAAACGGGTTAAAAGAATAGTGTGGTCTACTGTATCGAAGGCAGCGCTTAGATCCAGTAGAACCAACACTGTCACCCTCTGTGCATCATAGTTTAATCTAAAATCATTTAAAATCTTTAGAAGGACCGTCTCTGTGCTGTGGTTCACCCTAAAACCAGACTGAAATTTCTCCAGGACATTGTGCTCATTAATAAAATCATTAGGTTGAATGAAAACAATTTTTTTCTTAGTTAGATACCGGTCTAAAATTGTTAAAATCATTCAAATCTAAATTGCTCTTCTTCAACAGGGGCCTCACTACCGCCCCTTTAAAGGCGGCAGGAAAGACCCCCGTCTGAAGGGAGCAATTCATCATGGTTAAAATCTCATCCCTAAAAGATTCATAAAATGGCTTAAAAAGGGAAGTGGGAATCGGGTCCAAAACACATGTGGTGGGCCTCACTGAGGAGAAAACTTTGTCAAGAGTCCCAGCTTCTACCAGAACAAAACTGTCCAGCGTTTCCTCTGGTAAAGACACACTCAGATTTGTCTAAAACCATGTTGCTCTGAGAAGATAAAATCTTACATCTGATGGTGTCTACCTTCCCTCTGAAGTGGTCTGCAAACTCCTCACAAAGAGTGTTTGAGGGGGTTTTAGGAAATGCAGTAGTAGCTCTGTTAAAAAGTTTATCAATGGTGGAAAAAAGGATTTTGGAATTATTTTTATGTTCCGAGATGATTTTGGAGAGGTATGAATTTCTTCCTGCATTGTTGTATAACTTGAGAAGATCTGTGTATATTTGATGGTTTATTGTGGTTTTACTTTTCCTCCATTTTCTCTCTGCCGCCCTACAATTTCTCTTCATTTTTCGGAAGTTTTCATTTTTCCACGGCGTTGCAGCTTTAGATTTTAAACTTTTAACTTGTAGTGGAGCAAGCCGGTCAAGAGTGGATTGAAGCCTTCTGTTAAAATCCTTGACAATAAAATCACAGGGGGCAGGTAAAACACTAGGAGGATTCTTTTTTAAAATTTCCAGAAAACCTGCAGCCACTTCAGGGGTTAGAAGACGCACCCTGACAGTTCTCACAGAGGTCTCATGCTGAATAAAACTGGTGATGTTAAAAAACACACAGTAGTGGTCAGAGACAGCCAAGTCAACAACAGAGGACACACCGGTGGACAGGCCATGCGTGATGACCAAGTCCAGGGTGTGTCCTTTGTTGTGAGTCGGCTGCATGTCATGTTGGCTAAAATCCATGTAAGTCAGGATGTTTAAAAAATCTGTTGATAAAGGATCTAAAAGGTTATCTATATGTAGACTAAAATCACCAGCTAAAATGATCCTTTCAAAAGAGTTGTGCAAAATTGATAAAAACTCTGAAAATTCTTGAATAAAAAGTGCACTCTTTTTAAGAGGCCTATAAATTGTGACACATAAAATCTGAGGAGTGCTAAAAACATTAGCATTATATTCAAAAGTAAAATAGTTATCAAATAAAACAGGTTTGGCGGAAAGTGTTGATGAACTTATAAAAGCAGTTCCGCCTCCCCTTTTGCTACTCCTCGTAGAATAAGTTAAGTTAAAATTAGGTGGGGAGGCCTATATATGGTCCTGGTGTTGTTGTTTGTCCTCTACACAAGGTGTACGGGTCAAAATAAGTTAATTTTTTAAAATTTTGTGTTGTGAAAAAGATTGCTCAAAGATTTTCCAACTTATTTCCTTCTCCAAGGAGGTTATGTTTTCGCCAGGGTTTGTTTGTTTACTTATTTGTTAGCAGCATAACTCAAAAAGTTATAGAAGGCTTTTGATGAAATTTTCAGGAAAAGTCTGCAATGGAACCTGGTTAGAATTTGAGGGAGATTCAGATCACTGTCTGGGGTTGGGAGGGGGAGGGGGGACTGAACTGCCTTGGCGGATGATGGTGCTTGCTGAGTGCTTTTCTAGTTTAAATATGGGGTTGAAAGAAAGTCATATTTGAAAGAGCTGCAAGTTATTTTTCCAAAATGATAAAACTTATTGTGACACATTTTCAGGACAAAAAGTATTTTAACCAACATCCATCCATCCATCCATCCATTACCCGTCATTCCTATGCAGGGTTGCGGGAGGCTGGTGCCTATCTCCAGCTGTCATGGGGCGAGAGGCGGGGTACACCTTGGACAGGTCGCCAGTCCATCGTAGAGTATTTTAACCTATTCAGTAAATATATTATAAGATTGCTTGCAATTTCTGGCATGAACCAATGGAAAACGGAAGATGTAAATCCAAAATTTACATAAGCCTTATAAAGTATTTACCCCCTTTTTTGTTTTTACTTTTATTACCTCTGCCAAGGAGGTTATGTTTTTGCCAGGGTTTATTTGTTTGTTTTTGTTAGTTAGTTAGTTAGTTAGCAACATAACTCAAAAAATTATTGAACGATTTTGATGAAATTTTTAGGAAATGTCTGGAATAGGACCAGTGATTAGAATTTTGGGGTGATCTGGGGAGGGGGACTGAGCTGCCTTGGCGGAGGTCTGTTGTCTCCGACTGGTTTTCTAGTTATATACAGTATGTGAAATGTTTCAGAGAAATGTAATCTGTATTCATTTGAAATACAAGTTTAATGATTACTTTATTTATAATTAAAACAAAAAATAAACTAACTTAGCCCTATATTCTACAATTGCGCTGCTCTGGGTGGCTGTATGTTGGAGTGGCTCTGTTGGCTACATATTAAGTTTTGGTTTTTTGTACATTGGTTCCTCTTTTTTCTTAAAGAAGATTGCATTTTTTTTACCTGTATACTTTCTAATTTTTGGTGCTGTGAAGCTGGAAGGATTTTTGCTGTAAATTTTTCCCTTTTTGACAATTTGTTATGGTGTGTAACCATGGCAACAATGTGGTTTACAGCCGGGAGCAGCTGATTAACATTGCAAAAGCTGAAATAATACCTCAACTGAAGCCACAAATTCCTGATGAGTTGATAAGGAGGAGACGTGGATGCAGAGTAGGAGCGAAAAGGAGACAGAGAAAGAGGAAGTTCAAGCCATCTCTTCCATCGATCATAATGATCACTGGCTAACAAGATGGATGAACTCCAAGCCCTTACAAGGCCTCAGCCAGAGTACCATGAATGCAGTGTTATGTGTTTTACTGAGACGTGGCTGCTGGATCATATCCCCGAGTCCAACGTCTCTCTGCCAGGCTTCCTGACTGTACGAGCAGACAGAGATCTGAAGACGAGCAGAAAAAGAAAAGGTGGTGGAGTAGCAGTGCTTGTCAACAACAGATGGTGTCATGCAGGACATGTTACTGTGAAGTGTCGTCTCTGCAGCCCAGATGTCGAACTCTTGGCAGTGAGTTTTCGTCCATATTATTTACCAGGAGAGTTCACCAGTGTAATTTTGGCAGTTGTTTACATTCCACCTTCAGCCGTTGCTGACACTGCATGTAATGTCATCAGTTCCGTTGTTGCTAAGCTACAGACACAGCACCCCAATGCATTTGTGGCAATATCTGGTGATTATAACCATGCCTCGCTCTCTACTACACTTCCAACATTTCAACAGTTTGTCATCTGCACCACAAGAGAAAACAAGACCTTGGATTTGTTTGATGCAAATGTAAAGGATGCATACAAGTCCAAACCAAGACCTCCTCTGGGACAATCAGATCACAATCTTGTTTTTCTTTGTTCAGAATATAAACCACTTGTTCAGAGGCAACCTGTGACAAAACGAACTGTGAGAAAATGGTCACAGGAAGCTGAAGAAGCCCTGCAGGGTTGTTTTGCAACCACTGACTGGATGACTCTTTGCCAAGCACATGGATAGGACATCAATGCCATGACTGAGTGTGTGACTGACTATATAAACTTCTGTGTGGACAACATCATCCCCACCAGAACAGTGAGATGCTTCCCTAATAACAAACCCTGGATCACCAGTGACCTGAAGGACCTGCTAAACAAGAAAAAAAGAGCCTTCAGGGAGGGAGACAGGGAATTACTGAGGAGTATACAGAAGCAACTTAAGGTCAAAATCGTAGACAGCAAAGAGGCATACAGGAAGAAGCTGGAGAACAAACTACAGAGGAACAATATCCGAGATGTTTTATCCTTCACCTCAGCCATGGACTCTTCTAATTCCACAAGTTTGACTTCAACCAAGTCAGGAAATGCTGCTACCCCCTTTGCCTCCCCATCTCCTACTTGTCTGTCTCCAAAAGTCAGGTGAAGAGGCAGCTGGAGAAACTGAACCGGAACAAGGCTGCAGGTCCAGATGGTGTCAGCCCCAGAGTCCTGAAGGCCTGTGCAGAGCAGCTCTGTGGGATTCTGCAGCACCTCTTCAACCTTAGCCTAACTAAGGAGAAGGTTCCAGTGTTGTAGAAGACATCCTGCCTTGTTCCAGTACCAAAGAGAACTCACCGATCAGTCATCAATGACTATAGACCTGTTGCCCTGACATCCCACATCATGAAGGTCCTGGAGAGACTCCTGTTGGCACCCCTGAGTAAGCAAACAAGAACGTATCAGGACCCACTGCAGTTTGCTTATCGCTGTGGAGTTGGAGTTAAAGATGCCATCATCCACCTACTTCAACCAACCCACTGTCATCTGGACGAAGCAGGCAGCACTGTGAGGATCATGTTCTTTGATTTCTCCAGTGCATTTAACACAATTCAGCCTGATTTGGTTTGTCAGAAACTCCTGAAGACACAGGTGGAACCCTCAACAATCGCCTGGATCAATGACTACCTGACCAACAGACCACAATTTGTGAGACTGAAGAATTGTGTGTCAAACCAGGTGGTCAGCAGCACAGGAGCACCACAGGGGACCGTACTCTCACCATTCCTTTTCACTCTGTACACCTCAGACTTCCAGTACAAATCAGAGACCTGTCATCTGCAGAAATACTCAGATGACTCTGCAATTGTCGGGTGTATCAGAGATGGACAAGAAGCTAAATACAAAGAGCTGGTGGACCGCTTTGTGACATGGTGTGGAAACAATCGTCTCACCTTGAATGTGAACAAAACAAAGGAGATGATTGTAGATTTCAGAAGAAACAGGGATAAGTCAAAAACTGTTTCCATCATGGGAGAAGAAGTGGAGGTGGTTGAGGAGTATAAATACCTCAGAGTTCACCTTGACAACAGACTGGACTGGAGGCGCAACAGTGAAACCGTCTACAAGAAGGGACAGAGCAGACTGTACTTCTTGAGGAAGCTTAGGTCCTTAAAGGTTTGCACCAAGATGCTGGAGATCTTCTACAAGTCTAGTGTAATCTCTTCAGTCGTCATCTGTTGGGGTAGCAGCATCAGAGCCAGGGATTTAAATAGGCTAAACAACCTGATAAAGAAGGCTGGTTCTGTTCTTGGGACCACTGTGGAACATCTGGAGATGATGATGCAAAGAAGGATTCTTCACAAAATCACAAAAATTATGGACGACCCTGAGCATCCTCTTCATGAGACAGTCATACAACAGCAGAGCGTCTTCAATCGGAGGCTTCTTCAGTTTCGCTGCAATACAGACCGCAACAGGAAATCCTTCCTGCCCACAGCCATCATCATCTGCAACAACTCCTTAAATAATTAATTATATAAGCTATACCAACACTTAATTTCCCTCTCGGATCAATAAAGTATTTTTGAATTGAATTGAATATGTAAAAGTTATATCTCTATAAGCCTGGCAACCAATTATGCCACTGGAATCTGGACATTGACTTTGAGCACTAATCACTCTCAGTGCGGTTACATGCATTAAGAGAAAGCCAAATTATTGCCTTAGTCAGACTGAAATCGGACTTTTGAAATGCATGTTTACACCTTGGTGCGGCTGGAGTGGAACCAAACTGGACTTCTCTTAATCGAACTAAAGCATCAAGATAATGCTGTTAGAAAACCAATTTCTCTGCATGTAAACTCTAGCCAAGCTCTTCACTGTGATATCCGAGCTATTCACAGGATGTGACGAGACAGCGAATGGGAAATAACAACACTGGTACGACCGGTAGTCGAGTTGAGGGGGAGCGGAGGTGGGACGCTGCTACCCTTAGAAAGAAATTCAACATATAACGTCCCACCAGTAAAGGCCCCATCCTCCATCTCCATCTCTTCCATTTTACAGTAAATATTGTATGAAAATATAAATCATAAATAGGCTTAGCCTATATAAAAGAATTTCATCAGAAAATGTTAGGTCTCCGCATGTTGAGCGAAAAAAAAACAGTCTAATAAAATTCGGCCAACATTCCCCTAACATTCCGGCCAATTCGGCGATACAAAATACTCTATAAATACCACCTTTTTAAAAATTAAAATCCAGATTCTTTTAATAGGCGGAAAAAAATTTTTTTTACAACTCGACTACTGGGTACGACAACAACACTAACTAAATCAAACTTTACAATACTCATGAAAGGTGCTGTGCTGCAGCGTTGTCGTCCATTTCTTCGCTCATTGTGCATGCCTATTTTCCATCTGCTTAACTACTGCTTAACTAGTAGTCCACAACAAGTCTTATGTCCACAATCCAACATAATCTGCTTCTCAAAACCTTCGAAATGTCCTAGCATGACCCCTAATCAAACCAAAATTTTTCTGCGCAATCTCCTGCTGAACGTACTAATTTAAGTCACATTAACACATTTTTCTTACAATAAACTCCTAAATTACCCACTAAATAGCACACCTTGCGAGGGTCTGGTTGGACACCATTTATCTTCAAAACAGCCTTGATACTTTGTGGCATAGATTTAACAAGGTGTCTGAAATACTCCTACGAGGCAGGATGGATAGATGCTTTCATGTTTATGCCAAAAACTTTTTTGGACCATTCATTGTAAACCCAAAAGATGGTTATGCTTGAAAATTGCAGCAGTTTCTAAATTACTGAGACATGTCTGTGTGGCACCAACAACCATGCAAGGTTCAATCTAACTCAAATCGTCTTTCTATCCCATTCTGACATCTTTGCCATATCTGGATGTGCGTAAAAATTAGGAAACTGGAAAATTGGCAGAAAAAAGAAGTGTCAAAACTAAAAGTGTTTGTGAAAGTCATGAAGTCAGAGTTTTTTTTAAATCCAGCTAAAGAACTGTCTCTTTGTAGTAATGCAGGTAAAGTCCCTGAATATTCAATTTAGGATAGGCCTTTTGGTAAATCGGTTCTTATGTCCTAGGCCAACATAGGTTTATCTCTTGAGTTTGGGGCTTTTGTATGCCTGAATGTTCCATAGATTGTTGAAAATGTTAAATTGTTTCCCTTCTTGCCATGAATCCTACTGTGTTAGAAACTGAGTACTACTTGGGTCTAAACTTGAGATAATGAAGGGGATTTTTGGGATCCTGAATAGTACACATGTATTGGGATTAAGGTTGTGAAAATCAGTGTTTTGCTGTGTCAAGAGAAGTTACATTATTTTTGAAGTGACATCACCAGCTTGTTTTTTTTTTTCATTTTAAAGGGTTAACAGACTGAATTAAAATTGACTGTCCTGCGAGTGCCACCAGGTGGTAAAAATATTATTAGCCAAATTAATCAGAAAGTAGGTTAAGCTGTCAGTTTGAATTTCAGTTTTAAGCATCCAACATGCCATTGTGAGAGAGACATGTGGATAGTGTAACTTGAAATAAAGTAATGTAATAATCATTTCTGCAATATTTTAGTTGCAACCATGTCAGTTCTGAAGCCAGGATTCGTACAGCTTTCCAGTTAAAGTTTTCCATGACTTTTCTATAACCTTTAACCAATTTTCCCTGACCAAAAAAAACATGCATGCCTCAATTTAAAGTGTTATTTGCATTTATTGGTTGATTTTGAGTCTCTCAGATTTAACCTAAACATGATCATCTTTAAAAGGAGACATATGCAAAACCCATTTGAGTTTTAAAGTATATGCCTCTTGTCAAAAACATACTGGTAAATACTATTTGACTTCAAGTTCACCTATCAAAGTTTTAACCGCAGCCCCATTGAGTTGCTAAACACTTGTTCACTTAAATTTTACGCTTTTTTCTTAAGTCTTTTCCGCTTTTGCCAACAGAGAGCTGCATGTAAAGTGACCAGCCCCTGTGTATCAGAACAGACTTAATCTCAGCCACATTTGTAACATCGAAAGTTTTACCGCATAGCTGACACTTAGTGAGTCTTGAGTTTGCATCCATTTGCAACCAGCTTCAATATTTGTCCATAAAAAGCCACGCATTGTTGAAATTGCATTTAGCTGGCGTCTTGAACTCTTTATTTTACCTTACATCCGCCGAATTGCTTTAGCAATAGGTCAGTGAGCTACATTTAAGGGCCTTGGAGGGAGGCGTGTCACCTGCCTGACTAAAAATGTACGATTCCCAGACTTTTATTTACTAATCCTTTTCTTTTATTACTATTTATTTTGCATTGCTTTTAAAAGTTTTAACATAGATTTTTTGAAATTCCAAAACTTTTCCAGGGCCTGGAAAGTAGATTTTCAAATTCCAATACTTTTCCAGGTTTTTCATGACTGTACGAACACTGTGAAGCAGTAATGCACGCTTGGTGTACTTTGTGTGTAAGAGCTGCAACTGTTATTCAGCCGAATTCTTAACATAAATCATCCGCCTTATGTCAAGTTGTTTATGCAAAATGTGTCAAATGAGTGGTAAGGGGATGTCAGCACGTTTTTTTCCTATGCCACTGAAACACCAGGCAGATATGTGACAGTGTAACTAGGGTATAATATACTGCTGGTAAAGATCCAGGTCATTGAAATGATTCACAGGCTAGACTTCTGTGGCTTAATAGACAACTAAACATTATTCTGAAAATGAGTGAAAAAGTAGTCAAAATCCAAAGAAAACTTTTTTTAAAACTTTAGAAAGTCTAAAGAACTATTTAACAGGACCGCTTTAAATAAATGTCTTGCACCCTGAAGGGAAAATATAAAGAAATCATCGGTGGATCAAGACTTAAACTAAGTTATGTTTTTAATCTGTTTGCAATAAATCAGATAATTCTGCTGTAATAATAATTTTGATGGGTTTTTGCATATCTGATAACCTGATTCCAAAACAAGCCCAATTGGTGGCTTACCTTTTTTAGCTGTGACTCTAAAGTGTTGTACATAATCGTCCCCCTCAATGACAAAAGACAGCTTCAAAGATTTATGTGCTATCAAAAAGAGTAAAGAGGAATGGGCGAGTAAGTCACCTTACTATCTTTCTGTTGTGTCACTTCTTTGTAAAATGTCCTTCATCTCCACAGGACACTCCTCTTCTCTCTTTCTCACCCTCATTTCCTTTCTCTGGTCAATTTCTTACCAGTGTTTGCCATTCACATGGTTTCTTCTTCTTTGGTCCCTCCGACCTGTCACTTCCTTCAGCTTCAACACTCTGGCTTCATTCAGCTGCCAGTTCACATGCTGGCCGCAGCGTGGCGTTCAGGGACAATTGAGTCGTGGCAGTTATAGATGGTGATTGGGGCGTTTCAGAATGACGTTTCTGACAGATGGCGGAGTCATGTGTTTGCTGAGGTTTGCCAATCTGTCTCTCTGTTTAGCTGTTAATACACATTATTTATGAAACTTAGCTGTAATAAAATTCAATTCCAACCAATGGGGGGACATATTTAAACTTAATGGTAAGAAAACAAACAAAATAGCTTGTAGAATTAATAAAATATCTACCAAAAGAGTTAAATGACTATGAACCAAATGTGATTTTTACAATATTTAATTTTGTTTATATTTGATGAAAATTTAAAATTTAATATTCGATAGAATATCTTGGAAGTTTTTGCTCCTCCAAGATTTGGGTATATGTACATGTAGGGCGTTTCAAATGACAACAATACACTTAAAATAGCCGTTAAAATAAAACTTTCATTGTCTTTTAAATGTTTAACTATCTTAAACTAAATATTGATAGAACAGCATGTCATTTTTCTATTTCCAGTCAATCTTTCAAAGTCAATCTTTCTTTGTTCTTTCATGTTCTTCTGTATGAATGAGCAAAGGAACTTTACATCAAAAGGATGAAATTGGTTTCTGCTCTGAAGTGAAAAGTTTAAAATGAGAGAGAAAACATTGCAGATGTCCAAGTTTGTTGTGTCCTCTGTAGAAAGAAATCCATGATTGATTAAAATTATAAGGATTATTGTTTATTTTGGTGCTTTTGTATAAATTTTTTAAACTATGGTTATGTAGTGACTGGGCAAATGGCCAATGTATTATCTGCAGTATGAGTGAAAAATTTGGAAGAAAGCTCATGGACTCACATTAGCAGCTACTAAAAGTAAAGTTATTAGGTAAAGTCAAGTTAACAGCAAATCAGAGTCAAGCTAACATCTAGTCAGATTGCAGCTTATTGCAATTAAAGCTAATCAGTGTCAAGCTAAAAGCTATATTGTTTCCTTGTACTTCACATGTCCAGTATTTGACATGTGGCTCAAATCCTCTATTTTTATTTTTTTAACTAGGATTATGTTGTGTGTTTTATTCAATTATAATATGGAACACTCTAGTAGGGAGTCAAGCTAACAGCACTAAGACTAATAAACCTAACAGGTTCAAAGTCAAGCTAACATCAAACCAGAATTAAATGACTACTACTAAAAACTAATCACATTAACAGCTACTCAAGATAACAGCTACTGAGTTAAGCTATAATCTAGTAAAAATAAAGCTAACTGATAGATTGAAACCTAAAGCTAGTTAAAGTTAAGCCAACAGCAAATCATTGTTAACAGCTACTCAAATTAAAGACTCTTCAGTCAAGCGCAGGATAACAAAAACAAAAAGTAAGCAAATTTATTAAAACCTTACAAAACACTCCCTAAAAACTAACACTCATACTAACAGCTAATCAGATTCAAGCTAATAGCTGGTAAGCTACTCAGAATGGAATACTTTTTATTGAAGTAAATGGCCAAAACTTCTTTAGCATTTTCAGGTAAACATTAAATTGAGTGGGTTTTTTTCAATAAATTCCATGTAAGGTAGAATTCTGGTTTGGTGTTTTTTCTATTAGCATAATTGTCAACTAGGACCATTGAAAATCCTGACTAGCTGAATATCTCATGACCTCCAAAAACAACTAGATACTACTAAAACAAAATGATTACAACAACATGCCATATTCTTTAGAAATAGAATTTCTGCAACACCCAGGTTATCCGTAGTACAACTGCTATGTGGCAACCACAACAGCTTCTTATTGACTATGGATATTTTATCTATTTTCCATTGTCCTCTCAATTTTTTTGTATGTGAATATTTCTTTACAGACCTAAAAGTAAAATTTAAAAGTAAAATAATTAGTGGCCAAAAATCGTCATGTTTTCATGGATGAAACAGTGCAATACACCAACCAACACAGACAACTTAAATTCAAAATTGTAAATTTCTTATAAAACAATAGGAAATGTATTTCCATGTCATTTGTGCATTCACAATTTAGAACATGTCACTGTTCAAGGGTCTTTCATCTATGTAAGCTTTGTCTACAGTTTGTATAAAGAATATAATTATTTTTCTCAGAAATGTATCTGTTCTTTGAGAAAACATTAAGACAAAAATAAATAAATAAAATAAATAAATAAATAAAACAATCCAATTTCACAAGAAATCCTGCAAACAGAGAGGAGAAAATAAGATTAATTGGTTGAAGCAATCCAAGGGGAGAAGACTGGCTAACTTTATTCACAATAAAATTGGAAAAAAGATATAACAGTGAGCTGTATAACTTATAACAAAAATACAAGAAATCAGCAATCAAGAAGAGCAGTTTAAACCTGGTATGCATGGTTAAAGTCAAGACTTGACTGCAGCTGAGACTAATTTCCTTTGCACCAAAGCTGACGGATGGACTCAAGGAACCTTATTTTACCCTATAAATGTTTTATTCGCAGATCCTCCAAACTAATAGCTGCTTCCCCTTTGTTCGTCTCCTCTCCCATCACACCCATCTCTCACCTTACTCAACCTTTCCTCAGCTCTCTGATAGGATGAAATGTAAAATAGTCCTGGACTTTGTTCTTTAACTTTTTCTTCAAATTATTAGTGGAAAAAGCAGCCTAGATATGTACAATAAAAATCTATGCTGAACTGGAGAAGGAGGAGTTTTCAGCTCAGGAGTTTTGCATCCATAATCAATTCACTTATCAATTAGCAAAAGATTTGATGAATTAAACAAAAGATCATTACTCCCATCTCATACTTTTAAATATTTTTTTACTTAAATTTCAGCCTTAATATATTTTTAGTTGAAATTGTGTGCTTAAACCTGTAACTTTATTATTTTTTGTTGCTAGCGTACATTTATTTTTTAACTGCTAGAGCACTTGACGACAATGGCTAAGTACTTTTAATTGACGGGGCTTCGGCCTGTGGTAAGGGCAGAAATAAACCTGAGGGCTAGACCGCCCAGTTTCAAAGCCACTCACTTCCAGTCTCCGCGGTTGACGAAGGACGGGTCCTTCGTCAACCGCGGAGTTATATTGAACTTATGTCCACCAGGTAGGCCGGTTCCTTTGAAAGATGAAGCCCCTAAATTTGGACACACCTAGAGTTAGACTACTCTTAGTCAACCTAAAAGCTATTCAATAGGGTTTTAACGGTACATATAATTGTATTCTGATTTTTCCATCCAGCCCTGTCGGTTTGGTGCGCACGTGTACCGAACGAATCCAGCTGTTTTCTACCTGAACACATGCTAAATGTTTATGTGCTGAAATCAGAGCGCAGTGCAACGTTCTGCACAGCAACTTTAAAAAGTGACACCAAAACAAAACAGAAAGGACTCTGCTATCACTGAACTCTGCTATTTGGGAACATTTATGGTTTCTCATGCAGCTACAATAGAAAAAAAGAGATGGACCGAACCAGAATTTTGTCAGCAAACGCATCTTTAAACAGCAATAAGGTCCATAACACGCTCTGCTCTGCACTGAACTGAATGATTCACCTGAAACAATGTCAAGTTGAATGTAAACATCACTGATACTAGAGAAAAACCAGCTGGCGTCTACATGGCTACCAGTAGCATCCAATCAGCCCAAACTCCTTACTTTGGATAAAACACAAGGTGGGGGAAACAGCTGGGAAACTAGGCTGTCAAAATAAAAATAAACAACTCCAAAGTGATTTAAACATGTTTTATTCTCAAATATGGCTAAAGTATTATTTAAACATTTTTAAACATTAACACTGACTGTTTTCAAGTGGTTATATTGTTTTCTTCTCTGGCCATGCCTGCTTGTACTGTTTTATTTTTAAAAATCCAATAAAATATCCAGTCAGTTCGATACTTTCAACTTTTTTAAGTTACAGAACATAATAAAATAGAATACATTTCAGGAATTGAAAGGAGTGAATTCAGAAAAAAAAGGTTATTTGATTAATGCTGATCAAAGTAAAAAAATAAAAATAATAATATGCTTATTTGTATTTATTTTTCATTAAAGTGTACCAAATATGTACGGAACTGTGATTTTTGTGTACAGTTTACACCACTACTATTCAGGATCAAACTAACAGCTTTTCAGACTAGCTAATTTTTAAAACTAGGAACAAACTAATCTGCAATTTTCTAGAATATTTCAAAATGGCCTACTACCAACTCTGATGCACATATATCTGAAATGTATTTTACTCTACAACTTTATTCTGGTTGACTGGTGGACATCTTGTTCTTTTGGGTGGTTTCCATTTGGAGGTTGGAAGACCACACGGCAGATCCAGAGCTCAGTGGTGGGACTTTATATCCCTTCTAGCCTAGGAACACTTAGGGACCCACAAGAATTAGATGGAGATTGTTGCTGCGATAAAGGATGTCTGGGTTTCCTTCCTGGACCTGGTACCTCTCAGTGGCCAAATCTCGGAAAGGAAGAAGACTGAAGTGATGAATAAATTTCCCTCTTCTGCTTATGTGGTTCTGTGATGCTGGGATTTAGATGCTGTAATGACCTCTGATCTTCCTGGGTGTGGTCAAATGTTCAGTATCACTTCTAATCTTATTCTTTTGTTGTTACCACAACACAATTCAGTAAAGTTTTCTGAATCCCTGAATGTATTTCTGTGTTTCACTCAGCAATAAATGGTCAGATGGTTTAACAAGTAGGAATGAATCCTGGACCCATACCAGCAGTAATAGTGTCGAATTTATATCGACTATGCTCATGTGATTAATTTCAAAGGGAAACCTTTGTTTTTTTACTTCTTTACTCGATATTCTGCCCGTCTTGTAACAATAAAACTGAAGTGAAAACAGGTGTGAAGCTCTGTAAGAGGCAGTAAGGGTGTGTTAGTGTTATAATTAAGTTTTTCCTGCAATGGAAAAGTTTTTCTTTTAATATAATACAGAGTCTAGAGCAGGTGTCTGCTTTCTGTTTGATTATAAAAAGCAACCCCCCGCTGTGTCTATGTATCGTACCTGTGTGATCCTGAATCGACTTCTCTCTGTTTTCCTGACAACTGAGAAGGTCTATTCACAGCTGCTTCATTGAGAAGCGAATGTGTGGGTTTTTTGAGGAGAGCTGTCACTCAGCTTTCGTTGCTTTATTCTTTTAGTGTGAATTAGATTTGTCAAAGTTGAGCTCAAGCTTTATGTGATCACAGGAGGGTTTTGCCGCTGCCAAAAAAATATTTTCCACTTCAGTTCACAGAAGAGTGTGTTTACCTTGTCTTAATGATTCCAGGATTCGGCACTTCTAATAACTTGTAAGTTTGACAAAGTTTTAATTTAGCTTATTTTTAATAAAGACACACACTGAGCATTTTTCCCCTGATCTTTTCTTTGTCCTTACCTACCTCATGTTTACTGTCTCACCTCTCTTGCTTTGAATCCATTTCTTCCTCTCATTTCATGACTTGTCCTAAACCAAATTCATGGCTGTAATAAGCTACAACAGAGGACTGTTTGCTGTCTGGATCAGAGCTGCATATCCTTCTGTGTCATCTCCTTCATTTTTGTCCGCCTCAACTCTTGTTTTGTGGATCTGCCTGCTCTCCACTTCTCCACAAGCTGTGAGTGTCAGCTGTTATTCCATCAGTCCCTGTTGCTGCTTCTGTCTTGTTGTTCTACTCTATCCATTTGGCTGTCTCTTCTTCTCTCTGTCTCTTATTCTGGATGTCTGGCTCAGCCCTCCCACCCACATGCTCTCCTCAAGAACCCTATTTTGATTGACTCTGGATGATAACATGCCTTTTGGAGACAAAGAAACGCCACTATGCTTTAAATGCCTTAAAAACTCAATTTTGAGGGTCTTGTTTGAAACCATACTATATTTAAGTATTTTTTTTATGAATCAATTCTGTTTATTTACATAGCGCCAATTCACAACACGTCATCTCAAGCCAGGAACATTACAAAAAAAGTCACTTCAGTTCAATCATACATAAATTCTAATTGATCCTAGTTATCAAACTGTGCATTCAAGTTCAGATTAATAATCCAATTAGTTTAAAAGGTTTTTGATTTAAGGAAACCCAACAGGTTGCATTGAGTTTTTGACTTGCAGCATTCACTCCTCCTCAGTAGACAACTGACTGCGTTATGTTGACTTTAAAGGAATACCTTATCCTAAGCAATCATGTAGCAACAGTGGAGGGGAAAAACATCCCTTTTAACAAGAAGAAACCTCCAGAACCAGAACCTGGCTCAGTATGAGGGGCCATCTGCCACCACTGATTTGAGGTTCGAGAAGACAGAGCAGATACACAAAAAAGAAACAGAAGAACTGATGTAGGAGTACTTCTTATGCAGCCTTATCTCAGCTGATGTCCCCCTCCAGGAAAGTACCACAACCGAGCAAAACACCAGACCAGGTGTAGCTTCTATGGAGAGAAAAACAACTGTGAGAAAAAAAGTTAATAGTTGAAATAACAGCAAACTGGAGAGTAGTAAAAGTAGATAGTAGCAGTGATAGCCCAAAATGACCCAGCCTCTTAGAATGATGAATGAGAGCCAGAGCCAAAGAGAACCATCTTTCTGGACTACATTTCCCCCTGTTGGGTTGGGTCGTAATCAGGGCTTTTGAAACACTGAGTTGTTAGTATCTGTTTCAATAGTTTAAATAAACTGAAATGGATTTCTTTCAGGGGAATCGGGCTAAGATTCATTCAACAGGGTTCAGCTAGTCTAGAAAACAGTTTAAATACAGCTAGGTGTTACCTAGACTCCTAAAAGCTGTTAGCTTGACCATTGGTACCTGTTGGCTTGAGTTTTATTAGCTGTCTACTTGATTCTGAGTCTGACTTAGCTCGATAAGCCTAACTGTTACTCAATTCTTACAATTAATTTGACTTTATCTGCTAGCCTGACACTGGATAGTTATTCGTTTGACTGAGTAGGTGTTAGCTCAGCTTTGACTGGGTGCTAGCATCAATGTAAAAGTTGTTTGATTAAATCTGAGCAGCTGTTAGCATGACTGAGCTCCTGTTAGCTAATCGCTGTTCGGAGCCGAGCAATAGTACATCATTTGCCCTGTTTTAATTATTCCCATTAGTACAGCAACACATTGCTAGACATCAGCCTTTGGTAGATTCTTCAGCAGCTGTGATGCTTGAAAAACAGAATTAAGTCAAGAAAAACAACGAAGAAAGGCATGGTACACAAATGGTGGTTGGAGGCTATATGCCCATGGTTTGCATTGTCAAAATTAAAAATGTACATTCTGCAAAGTGGTTTTTCCTTGATTTTCCAAACTTGCGTCACACTGTCTACTGTTTAACTGAAGAAAGCTGCTTACAACTCCACATAATGCCAATTCAGATACTGAAAACATTGAGTTAAGAAAATTTGTCCAAAGTCTAAACCTCATCATTTCCCTTCCTGTAACAGGGTGTTTTTGTTTTGGCCCTCTAGCCTATTTCTTATTCATCTCAGGAGCTGCTTGTGGGAGTACGGCATCCTGATTATTGGTGTTAACTGGATTTGGACTCATGAATACAGATTTGACATTTTAGCGGTCACAGGTCACACATTTTTGCAAATAGTAGGTTCACAGTTGATGTTTTAAATCCAAAAGGTCAAAGACCAATCTCTCTGTTGGCTTTTTGTTTTTGTTGCCCCGAATTGAAGGTAGGCCGAAGCTGTAGTTGTTGGCAGTGGGACATAACTGCAAGGCAGTAATTATGGCTATATTTTTTATAAGTTTTATACTTAAGTCTCATTTATGCATGGCAAAATGCTTTATGAATATTTGATTGATTTCTTTAATTCAGACAAATTTCTCGTTCCCCATATCGACCCACTATTTCCCTGCTCTCATGCTCATCAGCATGATTTGCAGCTATTTATTATAGCAGTGGGGGCCTGACTGTCACTTTCTATGGTTTGTTGCTTTTCTGACACGCCTCTCTGTGACAAGGGAAATGTCACTGTTGTACATCAACCAATTTGTTTGTTTGGTGGAAGTCGGTTTTTATTCTCCTTCCTTTGATTTATTTTCTTTCTTCCATGTCCCTTATTGCCTTCGCCTCAGACCCATAAAAGTAGCAGTAGGGGACAAACTGACAGCCAAATAACTTCCACCTTTAAAACTATATTTGAAATATACTCGTAAGCCCTTTTATAATTTAATGAAGCAGAGTTCCTGTTTGTTTGATCGATTTAGCTTCAAAGTTTGGCTTGAAATAACAAGATTTATTAATGAAAGGTCTTTTCAATCTGTAATAGGTTGAAAATCACAGACTTGGAGTCATTCAGTATGTCACTTAAAGCTACATTGTTTATTTTTTTGAGTTAATTCTTAGCAAAAAACCCTTTGTTCTTTCAAAAATATGTGCTCATTCATTTGTAATTACTTCCACCTACTAATGAAAGTATTCTCGTAAGTGTAGAATCAGCTATTCAGAATACATACGCGCGAGTCGCGTGAATGGCTGAATCCATGTTGAGCCTCCATCTTTGAAATACATTCGCCAACGAGGAACATTCCTGGAAATTCTAGCTCCGCCCTTCGCGCCCTGGCTACACTCAGTTGCACTGTGACAAATGCCAGAGGAATATTGTCTACTCGCAATGCGGCAGATGTCTGACTATATAACTAAATGCAATGTAGTTTTCTAAAGTAACCTCATCACTGGAAGGAACACTGGACGAAGTCGTAGTACTGGAAACCATGCTAACCTTGGCATGAAACGGCCACCGTAAGAGTTAAAACGCTTGGAATGGGGGGGTGGGAGGTGGGGCTAGAACGTAACATTCAGTTGGTTGTTTCACCGCTAGATGGGAGAAGTTCTTACACAATGTAGCTTTAAAGCTGCTCTGCGGAGTTTGCCGAGAGTTGAGAGCAAAGTTGCCCATAGAGGTTCCTGCAATAATGCCGCCCTGGGCATGCAGCTCCGTCTGCATCTCCAACACCTGCCTCAACCCGTTGTCATCAAATACAGTTCTTCCATTTTGATAATTGTCAAAACCATTAAGAGCTAAAAGTCAGATTAATTTGTTGGGCATCAAGTGGTTTTTAAAAAGTTTTTTTTTCTTTACATGTATGTATGATTATTTGCGAGATATATTGGTGAGATTCAGTGCAAAATCATTCCTCCACAAATATTGTTCAATATGCAGAATGATGGAGTTTTTAGAACAGTACAGAAGGAATGGTTGGAAACTGTCAAAATAAAGCTCCAAAGGGATTTAAAGTGCAACTCACCCCCAAATTATTTTTTTCTTTCTGATAAACTGCATAAATGAGTGCCTAATAGTGCTGTCTACATGTCTGGTCATTATTTTTAGTATTTTAGTCCATCCATCCATCCATCATCTGTTCCTGTCCATTGTATGACAGGTTACCAGTCCATCGCCGGGTATTTTAGTACATTTTAGTAAAAATATACATTTTCTACCAAAAACCGTCAGTGGAGTGCCCTCTTCAGGTTAAAACTTTACACTGCACTTGAATTTAAATCAGGGATTGCTGCTGGGTCAGCCACTATTGGCTGTCGTCAGCCATTCTGCCGCTGTGGAGCCTCTGCCACACCTCTGTAGCAAGTTGGAGTTGGAATTGCAAGGAAGTGTTGATGGCACCCAGCCCTCTCCCCACGCGCATCCTTTGGTCCGTCAGGCAACACCTCATTTTTCAAACCAGAAATGTAGTTGGAGTAAGACTCTGGTAGGGGGGTGAGTTGCTCTTGAAGCACATTTTGCTCTTAAATATGAGCAAAGTATTAGTTAAATATTTCTAAACATTAACCCTGATGGTTTTCAAGTGGTTATATTGTTTTCTATTCTGGCTATGTCTGCTTGTACTATTATTTATTTTTTTATCCAGTCAAAACTCCAGTAAGTTCTATACTTTCAATTTCTTTAAGTTATAGAACATAATAAAATCAAATTAATTTCAGGAATTGAAAGGAAGGAATTCAGAACAGAAGGTTGTTTAATGCTGTCACATGCACATTTGTATTTATTTTTCTTGACTAAAGTGTTGTGAAAACTTACCAAACCGTGATTCTTGTTTACTGTTACACCCCTACCATCTTTGTTCTACAGAAAACACCTTTTCCTTTAATGTTAGCACTACAGTACTACGTGAAAGACAAATATCACCTTACCTTAAATACTGTTTTAGTTTTTGTGTTGGCGTTTGGCCTTTCTCAGCTATTTCTCTAATGTGGAATTCATTACAGCTGTAGCCGAGGCCACTCTAAACTCGCACTTCACAACTATTGGTCCCTTTTTTAAGGCTCCTTCCATGATGCAAAACATCCAAAGAAATTGTCTCAGTTTATAAGCTTGTCATTTCTTCAGTTTCCGTGGTTGAGTGTAGCTAAAGCTAGAGCCAAGGCCCTCTTGCTAACAGCAAATATGTCACAGCTTTACTTGCACTTCACCCCGCGTGGTGCACCTATTGTACCACTGTAGGACCAATATTGCCCTTTTTGGACAATGTTGAGTGGGGGAACTTTCTGTGTTTGAAGGGCTGTCGTGATTGTTGTAACATACATTAGTAGCATACACATGGTCACGGTTTTGATTTATACACCTGAGTTAAACAGCGCGACCACCTTTATATTCTTCTAGATGTGATTTTGATATCAAAATAAGCTCGGCGAACATGTTCATTGTAAAATCTTCTGATCTATGTATGTATGTATGTATGTGAAAACAATAGTGACAACAATGACGACTGACTAGAATGTATGCATGACTGATTTATTTGTTTCTTTTTGCTCGTCAGAAATATGCTCTGAACCACAAATGTATGCATAACTCAAGCAGAAAAGGGCCCTTCATACCCTGCTAGAGGAAAGTCCAATTAGATTAATGGATGATGACAATCAAGCTCACACGCAGGAGGCAGAAACTCTTCCCATGTCTGTTGTTAAAATGTCTCTTTCTTTTCACTTCCATCTCCGTTGTCTGAGCTCTGAAGAAGAAGCGTTTCTCTATCTCTTTGGTGGGTTGGGCTGCATTTCAAAGCCAGCCCCTCAAGACGAGTTATTTACTCTTGACAGACGCTTACAGACAAACGGCAAACTTGAGAGGGAAATAAAACAGCTGAGATATCTTTGCTGAAGAGTAAGGGGACGATGAGCAACACCTTTGCTACACCTTGATGTTGGTTCTTCAAGGTTTTGGTGGAGTTAAGCGTCTCCCTCAGTGGTTCGGCTTGCTTGAGATCTACTGTGACCCCGGCACCGTTTCCGTAACCCCCTTTACTTCATGAATTTGGACATGCTGATCCTGTGGGGACTACTAGAGCAGTACTTTATTGAATTACAGTTACCCTGCAGCTAAATGTCCCCCACAACATAAGTAACCCAACAGATCTCCCTTCGTTTTCATTCTTCCATTTAGGCTTCAGATTTTTCCTCCATATATAGATGGCCTCAACCTTTAAGTTAAAGAACAACGTAATAAGTCTTCTTCATACAGAACAAACAAGAATAAATACCAGATAATCTCATGTAAAACACCTATTTCAGAGCAAGATGTGTTAAATATAAATAATTAACAAATCTATTTGGGTTTTAAAGCATTCAATGCTCTGATTTATGTTCTACTTTTATGTCTGTCTTTCTTCCAGAGGAATCGCACTGCGGCTGCACCACAATGACTGGGACCATGTCAGCCCCCCCTGCTGAGAGCCCTGCTGGCTGCAGAGTACCAGCACCACCAAGCGGAGAGTTCTATTGTTACAGCCTTGTTAATGTCACTCTTGGTTTGGAGAACAGGACAAGGGTTATTTATTCACTTACACAAATAAATACAAATGTGACATCTCTGGACAGACGTAGTAGGAAGATTTAAAGCAGCAGAGGCATGATGAGCTGTTGATACATCAGTACTAACTGAAGAAGATGTGACGTTATCTGAGGAAATCAGTTTATGAATGAATGCGAGTGAATGAACTAGTAGAAATATCCTTTATTGTCACACAGTGGGGAAATTTAGCTGTACCAGCAGCAAGTTAACATAAGAGACATAATACTGTGCAGTTACTAAAAAAATAGCACACTCAGGTTAAACAAGATGTGCAACCGAGTAGAATAATTTAAAGAAAAAATTCACAAGATGCACATGTGTATTTGCTGCCAGGAGGAAGGATCTGCGTAAACGCTCCTTTCTTAACCGAGGATGCAGCAGTCTGTCACTGAAGGAGCGCTCCTGTTTAGCAACAGGTTCACGCATGGGGTGGAAGAGACATTGTCAAACAGTGATGTTATTTTCTCCAGAGTTCTTCTGTCTCCCACCACCTGCACTGGATCGAGGAGATAACCCAGGACTGAGCTGGCAGTCCTGATTGGGCTTGTCGAATCGCTTCCTCTCAGCTGTAGGGAAGCTGCTCTTCCAACAGACAACACAATGGAAGATGGCTGATTCCACCACAGAGTCAAAAAAGGTCTTCAGGAGTGCCCCCTGCAATCCAAAAGATCTGTCTCTTCAGCAGGCAGAGTCTGCTCTTACCATTCCTGAAGAGAGCATCAGTGTGGCAACTCCAGTCCGGTTTATTGTTCAGGTGAACACCCAAGTACTTGTGAGAGTCCACTATCTGAATGTCGGTTTCCTCTGTGTTCCCCGGTGTCTAAAACCCAGTGTGCTGTTTTGATAAAAGTTTGGCGATCATATTGAAATTGTTTTTGAAATGTTTTGATTCTTTAGTATTTAAAATGTATGTGATATGATGCAACGCTTTACTGTATGCAGAGTAATTCGGATTCCAGAAAATTGTACACCCTTGCCCAGATTAGTGTACCTCCAAACTCAATATCTATGATTAAGCACCCTTTAAAGGTTACCGGGCCAAAACAAGTTCTCCAAGAAGGTGTTTTTCTATTCTGGGCAACATACATAAGTCTCTGTGTTCTTACTTCACTGAGGTCAAAGAAAGGTCAAGAGAAGTTCTTGAGTTCTTGTTCCCAAGTAATGGCAGGATGGAGTAGGAGATTGCTAGACCAACAGAGGGGTTCATCTTCAGTGATATAAATTCTGCTCCAGACTTTGTGGTGAAAACGGAGCTGAATAAAAGGACAAACCATCCGTTTACAGGTTTATCTACGTTCAACTCACACATCTGAGGTTGCAGGATTTGATTCTTGACCAAAAATACAAGATTCCCAATACAAATGGCTAAAAAGTTGTTCTTTTGCAGGCTTTCATGTCTCAACCTTAGAAACAGGGTAAGGAGCTCAGTGATATTGCAATGTTTCAGGTAGCTCCTCAGGAATGCTTCCTGGTCGCTTTCCTTTGGAGGTTTTCCAGATTCATCCCACTAGGAAAAAAGATTGCAGGGGATTCATGATGAGCGGAGAAGGATCCCTTATTTACCCTTTTTGGCGTTTTAGTTCTGCAACAACACTCCAGATATGAAAAGATGGATGAATGGGTGAAGGTATGAATTGAACTCCTGAAGACATTTTTGAGTTTTCCTTGGACTTGTGCTTTCCCTGTACCTTCAGGCAATGTTAAAAATCCAAAGATTGATGGAGGCTAAGATTTCTCAACCTGACTTGACAGCCCTGATGGATGGAAAACCTGAGGGTCAGCTGGTTCAGATGAAACTAAACTCTGACATAGACCACACATTTCTCATGTACACTTCGAGTAAATCCATATTAGACACTTTTAATGTGAGCTAAAATTTTACCTTGCTGAAAGAAACTGTGAGTTCTTGTATATTTCATTCCTAAGAAGGTTTTTGGGGTCAAAAACAAAAAACCCACCAAAAACATAGATGTTGAGGTCATCCAGTTTGCATTAGTCTTCCTGTATACCCATTGCCAGCATACACCGCTTTGCACATTATCACATGTAGTTGCAATGGCTCAATATTTTCCTCCCACATCATCCTCCAAAACCGACACATTTGAAGGTAGATCACTCTTCTGCTGTTTTCCTCACACTGGCTCTCTTTTTTCCCCCCTCAGATGCATGGATGGGAACGAAGAAGTGCTTGGATCAATAGTATTGAAACTGCCACTCTTTGGAGAATGAATCTTGTAATAAAAAATGAGACTCGAGAGTGAGGATTAAAACTATAAAGAGACCCCCTTTTTTTAATGGAAAGTAATTTCAGGTGCACTTAAAACTAAACCTATCTCTGTTCAATGGATTTTCTTCAACAGACTATGTGCTCGTAACTGTTTTTGCCACTTCCTTTCTTTTAAACCCATCCTTCTATAGATGGATGGATGATAAAACTGAGGAAAGACTAAATGATGGAGGGAGACAGGGATGGATGGAAGGACAAGGAATAGTAGGAGAAATGAAAAGGTTGATGGGTAAATGGACGGACGGACTTTTTAACTTTGCGCATTTTACTGATGAATTCTTCTAGTATTGTGCAACTCATGGTGGCAGCATGTTGGAGTAGCTTTATTACGTTAGTTCTGATTTGATTAATTAATCCACAAACACTGGAGGGGCGTCTGTCCGTCCAATGTTTGTGGATTAATCAGAGTGCAGAAAGAAAAATACACCTTCCAAAGATTGTTCCACTTTCCTAAAAAAGGCACAGAGAACATTGTGTAGTAGCCAGAATTGTTTCACTGCTTAATGTACTGTGTTTGTGTGCAGTTTGTGCTTTAACTTAGATATTGGATTGCCATTAGGGCCACTGCCTCCAGCTGGGCTTCTCTTATTCTATTACCCACCTGTAAACTGGGCAACTCCATTTTCTCTGGTTCCTTACTCATACACAGGCCCTGTTCTGTCATTTGACTAAGTGGTGTGGTACATCTGGTCTAAATAGGCCATCTGTCCTGCTTATTTATCCCTTCTATACCAGTTTTTTCTTCCTACACCTTCCTTGGCACGGCAGCCCAAGTCTGAGAGTCTGAGATTAGACTCATGGCTTTTAGTTTCGGCCTGTCGGTCTCTCTCTGGACAATTCATCTCTGCCTGCTACCAAACACTTACAGTGTCGGTCAGAAATTTACAAACACTCATCATTTACATTAGGGTCTTATTAACTTTGTGCATTTTACTGACGAATTCGTTTAGTATTCCGCAGCTCATGGTGGCAGCATGTTGGAATAGCTATTTTACGTTAGTCCTGATTTGTTCTTTTTGCAGACATCAGGTAATTTCTTTTCAGTTCACCATTTTTTTGGTTCAGTTGTTGCTTTTTCGGGCAATTATTTCCTCTGGTTTTGAATGCTGTGCAGCTGGAGGGATTTTTACCCCTTTTCTTTTATGCTGGACAGTAGCTATGATGTGTAGCCATGGCAACTATGTGATGGGGGGGTGTTGTTTTGTTTCTTGCTTCTTCTGTTTTTTACAACCAGGAGCAGTTAATTAGCAACCCTAAGCCTCAAATAATACCTGAACTATGAGTCCGAATCCCAGACGAGTTGAAAAGGAGGCTTCATGGATGCAGAGCAGGACCAAAGAGCAGAGAGAGGAGGATGAAGTTCAAACCATCTCTTCCATCCATCATAATGGACAAGGATCATATTTCTTTTGTCTGTCACACCAATGCAACAACTCTGTGTCAGCTCCTCCACTTATAACGCACCTTTTCAATAAGGCTTTTAATACCTAGTAGGGGAAACTTAGGTTCTGATGTACTTTAGTTTTTATTTGGTTTAATTGGATTTTCTTCCAATCTTATTGTTGCAACAAGAACTAATCATATAATTGTTGTTCTTATTTGTTTTATCGCTCGTGCTTCTGTTTTTGGCCTTTTGGTGCTGTAGAGCACTAAATATATGAATATTGGTTGTTTGAAATAAAAAAAAGTTTTTCCATGCCTCCACGTCACCCGCAAGCACCTCGATTTCATTCTCAGTAAAATAGCGTTTTTCTCGACATCTTGGTTGCCATGGGTACCTGTTAAAATGCCACAAATCTTTCAGCAAAAGTCTATGTAGAATATTCATTCGCTACTTTTGCGTTGACCGTTTATAGCAGAAAGTGGGTGTCTAGAAGGTGGGATGTGATCCAAAATCACCTGAGCACATTTCAAGGGAGACTGTGATTTATAAAGTGGGAATTGCATGCAGATGTGCGTACTCAAGGTTTTGTAAATTGAAAATTTTTCTTTGTGTTGGTAAAAAACTTTTTTGCTTAAATATGGTTGTAGTAAAGATTATACGCAAAGTTTTATAAATGAGACCCCTGGGCTTTTAAACATGGTCCACAGCTTTTCAACAGTGTGAAGGTGGGGGTCATTCTTTTTGCTCTATCTTTTTTATTTACTTTTTTTAACTAAATTACTGAAATTAATACAATGTTTTGTGATATTTTGTTTAAAAATAACTTTCAGTTTTAAATGACTTGTTAATTATACTAAACATAATTGCTTTCACATGTTTATACATTGTAATCCATAGGAAGCATTTCCTCTAACTCTTCTGACTTGATCTCTTGCTTCTCAGTTGTCTTTTTATGCTAAGGTAAACATTTTTGTTTGAATAATTTCTCTTCTTCATCATCGGCAGGTATTTCCTAAAGGGTCCTGTCATGTTTTTCCTTTGGACTTTGGCTGTTTTTCCCTCATATTGCTGTTTGAGCCTATGTAACATTCTGGCTTAAAAACCTGTCAAACTACAGAAAGGAACAAGTATTTACCAGAAATCTTCGCAAAGGAGCCATTTTAAATGGGCTCTTTAGGCCCTTTCTTGCCCGCAGCTGCCTGTCACTAAGACAATTTGTCCTCGTCTTTAACAAATCTATTAAAGAAATACAAAGAATAACACAGCTGGACAGACAGAAAATAGGATTTTGGCACCAGTAAAGTGATCCCCAAAGAGCTATTTACTAAACACTGCATCTCTCAAGTTGTGAGCCAAATTGTTGATCCCCCCCCCATTTCTTAAAGACACGACTTTCAGATACTGGTAATTCAAACTAAAAACACTGTGCTTGAAATATCAGTATAAACAGTATAAATAATAGTATCCATCAATATAAAGTCTGGAAACACATAGTTAATGTGAAGTTATTAATTAATTCATAATATGCATTTCTACAAAGATGGAAAAAAGCCTTGAGAAAAAGAATAAAGCTGCACACACAAAGGATCTGGATTCAGTCAGCATTGTGTTAGAGAAACACCAGAAGTCCCTGCAGGAAAATATTTAACACTCATGAGATGGGAGGAGAGACAAACAAGAGAGGAAAGTGAGCCTGGAGGAAGAACTTTCCTGTAATGACGAGGAACACACCGAGGAGGTGGAGGGTGAGTTCAAGGCTGTATCCAGAGTTAAGGGTTGTCCTCCTGAAAGTCCAGCCACAGACTTCCTCAGGGTTTTTCTGTTTCTGTCTGAGAGAGGGTGGAGAGTGCATAACGATGTGTAGAAATCTCCTTCTGGTAAATTTCTTCTAATCATTAATGGATGGATACAGAAACGGCTCATTGATTTACGATATCTCCAATTCAAATCAAAAAGTGAAACTTTTATAGCATGTAGATTTATAACAGACAGAGGGGCGTACTTCAAGCATTCATTTCTGTGTTCATAAACGAAGTCACCACCTGGATTTCACAAAGCATAAAGGTAAAGAAACATCTTATTGAACCTAAACTGATCCAGTGAGCAGCTTTTAATTTCTTAAAGCAACCATCTCAGAAGATGCATCCCAGGGTTGTGGAAAATAATTTGCTCTGTTTTCTAAAGGGTCAAATTATGCGCATGCGGTGAGCAAAGAAAATATCTAAGGAGATCAATGAAAAACCAAAACATCATTTTCACAGAAGAAATGTGGTGGAAAACAAAATCTCAAGTGACCGGTGATCCCTTAAGCGTTTGGTGAAGTCAAATCGTAAAACAACTACAGTTAAACTGCTGCTATAGTTTAGAATTCTGTTTAATAGTGCAAGTAAGAGGATTTCAACAGCAACAATGCAAAGGGAACACCAGGGATTGGGACTGAACAGCTTTGTTGCCATAAGAAAACCACTAATCAGTGAGGCTGACCCGAAAAGAAAGCTACTGTTTGCAAGGGAGCTTAAAGATTGAACTCGGGAGCAATGGAAGATCATTTGGTCTGTTGAGTCTAGATTTACCCTCTTCTAGAGTAATGGGCCCTCCAGGGTAGGAAGAGAGGCAGGTTAGGTGATGCACCCATCATGTCTAGTGCCTAATGTACAAGATCAATAGGCAGTGTTATGATCCAGGGTTGCTGCAGTTGGTCAGACCAGGTAATTCCATCAGTGGATTTTTTTTTTACCCTCCCTGAAAGCATGGATACCAGGATTCATCGGGCTAAAACAGTGAAAGTGTGGTTCAAGGAGCATGAGACTTTCACACATGGATTGGCCACCATAGGGTCCAGACCTTAAACCCACAGAATATCTTTGGGATGTGCTGGAGAAAAATTTGTGCTGAGGTCTGGTGAAAAAAATTAAGCCAAGCCATAGCAAATGTGTGCTGTAATCAAAGCCAAAGGTGATGTTGCAAGATATTGACGTCTTTTGTTTTGACAACCTTATAATTATACAATTTCTTTCTACTGAACATTTTCCTTCCACTCAACTTTCTATTAACGTGCTTGGATAAAGTGAACAGCCAACCTCTTTAGCATTGACCTTTTGTGGGTGACCAATCCCTTTTCGAACAACTGTCAAGTTCACCCAAGTTTTCCAGATGACTTTGCATAGGACACTCCAGGGTCATAAAGTTTGTATTAAAATTTTTGTTCTGCTGTTACTGAAATAAATAATAACATTTCAATTATACTCTGATTTGACCTTGTTTACATTTCTAGTCAAAGAGCAAACCTTGTTTAAAAGTTAAAAACTAGAAGCGGTTGAGAAGCGCCGTGTGGGAGCCTATGGTGGGAGCTCAAAAGTGTCAGCTCTTTTTTTGTTTGGTGAACCGAGCCAAATGATCCGGATCCCAAAAAAGGAGCTGAAATGCCCATAACTACCGGGGCTTCGAATCGGCTGTTTGTCGTTTCCATGGCGACGCCCTGACACACCGGAGAACGGCTCTGGTTAAAATGGAGAAAAGAGAGAAAACAAATACGATAAAAAAAATGCTTCGGATAACGTGTAAATGAGCTTTGTTTGAGAACACCCGAAATCTACGAGTTACTGTAACTTCAACAAGCGTTTGCAAACCGAAAGTATTAGAAGTTACTTTGAAACCCATTAAACTTCCTCTGCTGTTTAAGGGTTAAAGTTGACCTACCGTCACCGGATAACTCTTCAGGAGGAACAACATGGAAGAGGATTACATCACCAGCATCCGTCAGGTAAAGCCCGACCAATGATGACCACAACTCGCACACGGCCTGATCGAAAACGCCAGATGGCTTCTTTTCTTCCCTCCTTCCTTCCTGTCCCGTTTTTAGATGTTGATCAGCTGTGTGTCCATTTCTGGTGTCACCGAGGAGTCATGGACGGAGGAGAACACGAAGCCCCTGGATCAGTTCGTTTTGGACACTTCTATCCCATCTGTGGTGGTCTATATGCACAGGTCAAACGGGCTTCAGGTGGACTACAGTACCACGCTATCGGTTAGTTTCCCTCTGTTATCACAGACATGTTGGTCACTTATTTGTTTTATTGTATTAATAATACTGATAGAAAAGCGTGGAGCTGCTTTTTGAAGGTTTAATATGCGGGATATCTTACTTGCTCTCACTAGGTCTGATTTTAAATAATGAAAATTAATATTTCAAATAATCAAAAGTAACTTCTTCATCCTGTCAGCACAGTTTTGGCCCAGTCCACCTTACGTGATTCGTTTGTTCGTTTATTAAGGACACACATGGGCCCAAAGCAGAGAAAAAATCAAACACATTTGTTTCCTTCGCAGCTCCCACCACAGCATTCAATGAGGTTGAAAGGCTGGACTTTGACTGGGCCATTTTAACACTTTGTGTAGTCCTTTTTTTCAGCCAAGCTGTTCTGGATTTGCTGCTGCGGTTGGGATCGTTGTCCTGTTGGACGAGATAGTCTCACGTTTGACTTACAAATTTCACCTTAAAGTGGTGCTTATGGCCCACTCCTTGCCCAGGTCATGTGGCCACAAAGCAAGCCCAGATCATCACACCTCCACCACTGTGCTTGACAGTTCTGGCCAAGCATCAGGTATTGCATGTTTGGACAATTGTTCCCTCTGGTTTTGGATGCTGTGCAGCTTGAACGATTTTTGCTTTTACTTTTTCCCTTTTGGACAGTTATTATGATGCATAACCGTGACGACGTGTTTTTACACCTGGGAGCAGCTGATTAGCATCTCAAAAGCTCAAATGATACCTAAACTATGACGCTAAATCCCAGAGAAGTCGAAAAGGAGGCTTCATGGATTCTCTCTCTCTGCCTGGATTTCTAACCATTCAGGTTAACAGAGAGCTTAAGAGAAGTGGCAATAGCAAATGAGGTGGATTAGCAGTGCTTGCTAACAACTGATGGTGTCATCCAGGACAACTGTGGGATATCGTCTCTGCTGCCAGTCGTGAGGCAGTCGTACAGCAACAGTCTCCAGTCAGAGGCCTCTTCAGAGTGGTTGCAAGACTGGCTGCTACCAGAGATTGTTCCGGCCCACAGCATCACCATCCACAACGACTCGTTGAAGATACGAGTTTCAACATTTAATTTCCCTTTAGGAAATTTTTTTGTAGTTTTGAATTAAATGAAATGTTGTTGTCCTCTGTCTAAAAGACATTGTGGCAGATACACATTTGGTTAATTCAGATGAAGCTTTTCAAAACCAACTCATGCCACCACATTGACAGAAGAATCGTTCCCCTTTTTGACCTAATCAGGTTGTCATGAGCTTTAACATTTTACATGCTAATGGAGGCCTGGGTATTGTACCGAGCCCCGAGTGTTACACAGCCTGAGCCTTCGAGTTAATTTGCTGGGACATCAACTTTGGGAAAAGTTAGGGGCAATCTTAAACGTTTCTCGCTGTAGAACGAGGGACTTAAAGTTTTTTGGAAATTTTCCTACAACCATTCCCAAATTGATGGTCTGCTACAACTGATGCTGATGCATTTTTGTTCTGGCTTTTTCGTAACACCCATCGTGTTTCTGTAGTCATTTATTTATCAGCTTTATTAGTATTTTTCTCTTGTTTTTTTACAGGTTTTAAGTGTGTTTAATAAAGCAATTCATTCACAAATATACAGGAAAATATTTACGGTTATGCTAATCTGCCTTCAACGCTGCATCTTAATGTTTTTGTTGTTGTTGTTGTTTTCGGGACAGGGGGAGGTGGTTGAGGGGCTCTGCTTCATCAGTCGGGTGCCAGGAGCCATAATCACAGAGGAAACCTTCGATGCAGCCGTACAGTTTGACACGGTGAGGGTCGATCCCCTCCGGAGGCTGCTTCAGGACCTGACCTGCCTGCATGCCCCCCCAGTTGCCCTCAGCACCTACAAGAAGACAATTAAGGATGAATATAGCAGGGACATGCATTACTTCATTGCTTGCCTTACCGGTGAGAGAGCATTAAGTATTGTTTTTCTCTCTACACAGCCAGTACCAGTGGAGTCTTTCACACATTTCTGTTCTTGAGCAGATGAGTTGTATAAGAAGGCAGGAAACACAGTTCTGTACATCCCAGTGGAAGGCCTACAGCGCTCTGCTGAGGAGGCCATCAAGGACAAGAAGCTGGTCCAGAGAATGGAGAGTGAGTTTAAAGGGTCGTTTCTTCTTCTTCTTCTCTCCTCATTAGTGCATTTAGTGAAAAACAGCTCGTCACTGTGACCAGCTGTAATAATTAAAATGAAAAGGTCAACATAATGCATAAAGGAGATACTATGTTGTTAAACTCTCACCTGCATCTCTCCAGGTAACAGTTTATATCAAATGTGTGGACCCCTTTTCTTTGCTCACTCAATTTATTACACCCGCTCCAGTTATGATGATCCACTGGAGTGATCAGATCAAGGAGCTACTGAACGTCCAGGAAACCACGGACACGAGGGACAACTGCGGCCCGCTGCAGGAGATCGCCTTCTGGAAGAGTCTCTCCACGAAGCTGTCGGAGATCAGCAAGCAGCTGCAAAAGCCAGGGGTCAAACACATCCAGAGGATTGTACAGCTTGCCAAGTCCTTATATCTACAGCGTTTTCACGAACTCGCCACTGAAATACAGGTAAAACAGCTGGGCAGGCAGCGGATGCCGTTAAAACGCCTGGTCTTACTTCACCTACATTTAGGTGAAACCATAATTTCAAATTTCAAAATTACTTTATTAATCCCAAAGGGAAATTAAATGTTGTTGTAACTCATTATGCAAGTTCCTTCAAAGAACACACACTCTATAAAAAGACGTATAAGCCTCTTTTTTTTCTCTTATTATTATTACATCAGACAATTATTTACCGCCAAGAAGGTTATGTTTTCACCAGGTTTTGTTTGTTTGTCTGTTAGTTAGTTAGCAACATAACTCAAAAAGTTATTGATGGATTTTAAATACATTTTTAGGAAATGTCTGCAATGGGACCAGGAACAAGTGATTAGACTTTGGGGGTAATCGTAAAACCACCATTACCGAAAAAGTGATTCATGTGACAAACTACTGAACTCATAATGATATCGATGTGAATCCACCTGCTAATGGTATGTTTTCATTGTCAAGGGATCTAAAAAAGTTTGAACTGGATCACAACATGGAGAGGGGGAGGGTTTTTACAGTCAGGGGTTTATATACATTTCCTCAGTATTTGGTTGCATTGCTTTTGAACTAAATGACTTGGCTCATTAGTTCAAGTGATTAATTACAAATAATTCATTACAAAAGTTTGTTTTAGTGATGAATTGTACAGAATGAATGTCAAACTATACATGGATAAGTGTTTTAAATGATTTAATATAGTCTCATTGTTGATATCACAGAAACATGGGATTTTAACAGGGGTGTGCACACATTTAAGGGACGCTGTAGTGGACAAAAGGAAAGGAATATCGCAAGAAAGACAAATAAAGTCATTATTAGAAGATTATCCGGTAGTACTATTGCTTTAGAGCAAGAAGGTCCTGGGCATGAACCCCAGCCAGGGGTCTTCCTGCATGGAGTTTGCATGTTCTCCCTGTGCATGTGTGGGTTCTACGCGGGTACTCAGGCTTCCTTCCTAACTCCAAAAAAATGGCTGTCTCTGTAAATTGTCCTTAGGTGTAAGTCTGTGTGTGCATCGTTTTTAGTCCTGTGTGTCTCTGTTGCCCTGGGATGGACTGGCGGCCTGTTCAGGCGATTAGCTGTTTTACACAGTATTACTTAAAGCCTTGTGTTATTTTAAAACCTAATATCAGTAAAGACAGAGAAAGGTGACAATAATAATTATTTTTCCTCTCATATATTTCTGCCTAGGAATGCTCCCTGCAGGCGCAGTCAAACCTGACCTTCCTGTCCATCCTCAAGAAGCCCTGCGAAGAGCTTTCCCACCTCAAGCCAAGACAAATTGCTTCAAAGCTGCGGCAAATCATCGTTCTCATTCGAATCATCTGGGTCAACTCGCCCCACTACAACAGCAACGAGAGAATCACCGGGCTCTTCTGCCAGGTACAAGGATGCGTCTAATTCCCACTATCTGAGCTGGGATGTTCACTATGGCGCTATATATATATATATATATATATATATATATATATATATATATATATATATATATATATATATATATATATATATATATAAATGTGTGAAAACGCAGTTCACATACCCACACAGTTATTCCAATGTCTCAAAGAGTGAACATCAGAGTGGAAATACTTTGTGGTCTTATGTTGTTGATGCAGACACCTGCAGTCCTCATTAAGCCCCCACTCTTTCCTTTCACACTCTGAACCGAGGAAACCCAGAACCACATCCAATGTCTGTTTACAGAGCAAATAATAAGCAATATGATGGCAGCTTTGTCCTTAATAGCTGCCTCACAGTGCTGCCTGCTTTACTCATACAGCTCCCTCCACACCTACTGGTTAAGATGCTTTTATCCTGCTCCCGCAGTAACATGATCTCATACTAAGAATACAAAAGAAGATCTTTGACCACTTCTCTTTGCAAAATCTCTATATTGTCCAGAGTTCTGGGTCCTCTCTTATGTTGTTTTTTACATCAGCTCATCCCACATGTTTTCTACTTCATTTAGATTTGCGGACTGAGATGCAAAATGAAGAATGTAGATTTTGCTTCTGGTGATCCATTTCTGTGGTGACTTGGCTATAAGTTCTGGGTCTGATCCATCTTTAGTTTTCTTACAGGCGACCAGTTTTTAATCTAAAACCTCCTACTATTTCAAAGACTTCTTGAGGTCTTATACTTTTACAAGGGTTCCAGGCACCTAAGTAGGAGGAAGAGGCCCACAGCATGACAGAACCACCACCATACTGTGGAGATTATTAGTACTAAATTAAATCGTACCATGGCAGATTTAATCAGTTTGTTCCATCCATCCATCCATCCATCCATCCTTCCATTACACATTGAGAGGTGAACATTTGGCCTCGTCATCCATCCATTACACAGTGATAGGTGAACATTTGGCCTCGTCTTCCATGCATTACACATTGATAGGTGAACATTTGCCCTCGTCAGTTGTTGGCAAGCACTGCTAATCCGCCTCATTTGCTTTTGCCGCTCCTCTTTAAACCTCTGTCTGGCCGTGTGGTTAGAAAACCAGGCTGAGTAGAGAGAGAGAGAGAAAGCGAGCTTCTGAGCTTTTGAGATGCTGATCAGCTGCTTCCAGTTGTGAAAACAATACCTCGTCGCAACGGTAACGCATCATGACAACTGTACAAAAGTAAAATGGTAAGAACAAAACTACTTTCACCTGCGCAGCATCCAAAACCGGAGGGAAGAACTGTTCAAACCTGCAATACCTCAACCAAAACAAAAGCATGAACAAAAGTCTAGAAACAGAATACATTGGAACTAAAACAAAGCTAATCCAACATTTTGCCACCACGAGCGCCGCAGCCATCATCAGTCTCCTGCATCCTCCGTAATAAAACGTCTGAACTAATCTTCAGGGTTGAGAGACAGAACCAATTTTTTGTCACTTTGTAGTAAGTGTTGTGGTCTGATGAAACCAAACCTAAACTTTTGGCCAATATTCCAAGAGTTTTATTTGAGACACACCAAAAAACACTGAGCATCACCATAATGACAACATTACCCCCCAATAAAGAAGTATGGTGCTGGCAGCATCACACCCTGGGGTTAGTTTGGCTCTACATTGAGTAACGCTAAAGTCGTTTCAGTCCGTTTTGACCCAACACCTTCATGTTTTTGCTCCGTCGCTGATAATGAAGAACAATTTCATCTTCCGCCATCACTCATGAGTCCAAGCATACATCTGAAACAAAAACAATAGTTTAGGAGTGACCCAGTCCAGGTTCAGAACTCAATCATTCGGGTTCACCTAAAGAGGGCTGTGGGCCAGATATGTCCTGATAATCTAGTAGGAGTAAAGAAGCTTCGTTAGTTAGGTTGTGCAAATATTATGATGTGAATGACTGAACCAAAGAGGACTGCTTCAACAATAAATGACTTTTAATGATTTAATGATTTTTAAAGGTGTGCACACTTACAGTGGCTTGCAAAAGTATTCGGCCCCCTTGAACTTTTCCACATTTTGTCACATTACCGCCACAAACATGAATCAATTTTTTGGGAATTCCACGTGAAAGATCAATACAAAGTGGTGTACACGTGAGAAGTGGAACGAAAACCATACATGGTTCCAAACATTTTTTACAAATGAATAAGTGAAAAGTGGGGTGTGCGTAATTATTCAGCCCCCTTTGGTCTGAGTGCAGTCAGTTGCCCATAGACATTGCCTGATGAGTGCTAATGACTAAATAGAGTGCACCTGTGTGTAATCTAATGTCAGTACAAATACAGCTGCCCTGTGACGGCCTCAGAGGTTGTCTAAGAGAATGTTGGGAGCAGCAACACCATGAAGTCCAAAGAACACACCAGACAGGTCAGGGATAAAGTTATTGAGAAATTTAAAGCAGGCTTAGGCTACAAAAAGATTTCCCAAGCCTTGAACATCCCACGGAGCACTGTTCAAGTGATCATTCAGAAATGGAAGGAGTATGGCACAACTGTAAACCTACCAAGACAAGGCCGTCCACCTAAACTCACAGGCCGAACAAGGAGAGCGCTGATCAGAAATGCAGCCAAGAGGCCCATGGTGACTCTGGACGAGCTGCAGAGATCTACAGCTCGGGTGGGGGAATCTGTCCATAGGACAACTATTAGTGGTGCACTGCACAAAGTTGACCTTTATGGAAGAGTGGCAAGAAGAAAGCCATTGTTAAAAGAAAACCAAAAGAAGTCCTGTTTGCAATTTGCCAAAAGCCATGTGGGGGACACAGCAAACATGTGGAAGAAGGTGCTCTGGTCAGATGAGACCAAAATTGAACTTTTTGGCCAAAATGCTATGTGTGGCGGAAAACTAACACTGCACATCACTCTGAACACACCATCCCCACTGTCAAATATGGTGGTGGCAGCATCATGCTCTGGGGGTGCTTCTCTTAAGCAGGGACAGGGAAGCTGGTCAGAGTTGATGGGAAGATGGATGGAGCCAAATACAGGGCAATCTTGGAAGAAAACCTCTTGGAGTCTGCAAAATACTTGAGACTGGGGCGGAGGTTCACCTTCCAGCAGGACAACGACCCTAAACATAAAGCCAGGGCAACAATGGAATGGTTTAAAACAGAACACATCCATGTGTTAGAATGGCCCAGTCAAAGTCCAGATCTAAATCCAATCGAGAATCTGTGGCAAGATCTGAAAGCTGCTGTTCACAAACACTGTCCATCTAATCTGACTAAGCTGGAGCTGTTTTGCAAAGAAGAATGGGCAAGAATTTCAGTCTCTAGATGTGCAAAGCTGGTAGAGACATGCCCTAAAAGACTGGCAGCTGGAATTGCAGCAGACGGTGGTTCTACAAAGTATTGACTCAGGGGGCTGAATAATTACGCACACCCCACTTTTCAGTTATTTATTTGTAAAAAATGTTTGGAATCATGTATGATTTTTGTTCCACTTCTCCCGTGTACACCACTTTGTATTGGTCTTTCACCTGGAATTCCAATAAAATTGATTCATGTTTGTGGCTGTAATGTGACAAAATGTGGAAAAGTTCAAGGGGGCCGAATACTTTTGCAAGCCACTGTATCCAACCTGGTTATTGCAGCATATTTGCATTCTATGTTGTTCCTGCTAATAGATTTTCTTTTTTTTTTGTCAAATATTGTAGAAATATGGTCTTTTTGAAGGTGCCAAAAGTTTAATTACTTACCCGTCATATTTTATGTCAGAAAAACCTAGCATTTCAACAGTGATGTGTAGACTTTTTAAGTGTTATTGCTAAATTTGGCCAAAATGTCGACATGATAGATGTCGCTGGATAGATGTATGTGGACATTATAAATGTAGTTTAAAAATATTTATTTGGAAATGATATGTAGCATCAACTGTTCTTTTTAACGCCAAAGTCGCCTTTTTATTTCAACCAGCAGCAATTAACAGCACAAAAAGTTCGGCTTCGGGGACGCGTGGTTTTGGTACCAAAACCTGTAATTATAGCGTTTGTTTTTTTGTTCTGTTTCACCGGGACGGAGCCGCAAAAAAGAAGAAAAAAAACTACAACATCCCAAGCTCACCTAAAAGAGTACTTAAGGTGACAAATGTTTGTGTTCTGCAAACTTTCAGATGAGTAATGAGATCATCCGTCTGTGCAGCCAAAGCATCTCTCTGGACGGGATCTTCCAGGGCCATTTGTCATCCAGCAAGCGAGTCGTTGACGACTGTATCCAGTGCTGTCTGTCCTGGAAGGACACTTACCTCCATGTCTCACAGCTTCATCACAAGTAGTACAAATATAGCCTCTGTAGAAGCTCTGAAACACTTTCTGAGGCCAATGTGGTTGGCAGTATATATTGTGTTTATATGCTGTAAATCATTGCAAAGAAACTGATTTAAAGTTTGAACAAGGGAAGGTTTTGAAATCGTGCAACCTTTTATTATAAGCAGGAAAAGAACATTTAGGATTTATTGGAGTATTATTTTCAATTTTGTTTATGTTATGTACGAATTAGTACATGTGTATTATATCCTACCTGTGCTGCTTCCTGTCTTAACCAGGAAACTCTTAAAAGTCTTTTTCATTATTAATTAAACATCAAAAAGTAAAAACCTGAGAGTATTTGCAGTTTATCCGTGTTGTAGCCGTCTCCTTTTGCTTCTCTCCTTGCAGGCATTCTCACAAAGGCTGGGTCCTGGACCAAACAAGGTTTTTCGTTGGGATTGATGCCTTTATTATGAGACTCAGAAACCTGCTTGAGGTTAGTTGTTATTTTTGTTTTTTGTTTTTTTTGCTTGCTGGTTTGTATCAACTTTCATCATCTTTCATCGTATCAACATTATTTGAAGTGATCTCTGAAAACAGCAGAGTTTTGGGGATCTGAGACATTAATTTTATGACTTTAGACTTGATTTGTTCAAAGACTTGTGACTTGAATTGGACTTTAACAACCAATGACTTGGGACTTGACTTAACTTGGCTCTGTTTACTTGAAAAGATTTTATATTTCACCCAATTTGTAGAGTTTAAAACACCTATTGTTTCAAAATTTAGCCCTTTTGAGTCATTTCAGTCATCCTGTCTTAACAGAGATCGTCTCTCTTTACATATGTGTGAGAGAGCTGCTGCACAGCCACTCAAATTAACCAGATTTAAAAAAAGAAAATACAGATTTTAAAAAGAGCATATGGTCTGGGATTTACAATAAACATGTAATTGCAACGTTGGTTTTTAATAAAAATCACTCGAAATTACTTGCCTGTATGTACTTGAGACTTGACTCTGGACTTGAGAATAACTTGAGACTTGCAAAACAATGACTGAAATGATACAACAGCTGAAGCCAGCATTAGAAATCTAGTTATTAAGGATCTTTACTGTTTCCTGAAAGTTATGTCCGCAGTATTTTAACCTTCTCTTCAAAATAAAAGTGCAATCGATGATATTTGAATGAAACAGCTACAGCTAGTTAAAATCAAATGCAGTGTGAAAAGGTTTTTGCTCCCTCAATATTTCAGATCATTAAACAAATTCTTATATCTGACGAGGATAACCTGCTCTCCCAATCAATTTGGTCCTGTCTGAAATATTAACTGCTCCGTAAACCACCTGAATCACCCCGAGTGCGGAACGGACTCCGTACGGCTTCCGCAAAGACGAAAAAATCACTGAGTCCAATCAGAGCATGCTCTCCGGCTGCGGTGCGGATCCGGAGCTCCGGGAAGTTTCCGCATGAAGTCTGTTTTTTTCCGGATGCCGCATGCGGATTTCCATGAAGTTAAAGAAATGACATGAGCCAGACAGGAAGTGAGACGTGGGCCAGCGAGGTGCATCCTGTATATTTAAAAATAAAACCAGTGTTGCATTTTTTTTCTTTTGGCTTTTTCTTTTATTATCAACGACAGGGATATCAGTGCACAGTGTGTCATAGTTCACGTTATCTTTAAAAGTGTATCTTTAAATGTATTTGATTTCATTGGTTTCACTCTGGGTTTTCCGGAGACGTTCCGCATACGAACCGCAGTCGGTGTGAATGAGGGGTAATGCGACTGGCACTGAGTCCTTTAAATCCCTGTGGAGTATTTTCTGCCCAGTCTTCCTTGCAGAATTGTTCTAAGTCAACCTTGCTGAAGGATTATCTGGCCACGAACGGCCTGTTCAAGTTCATGCTACAGTACATCAATCGGAATTAGGTTAAGGTTCATTTTAAACACATTCCCATAATATTAATTAGGTCACATCTTAGCATGTTACATTTCCTTTTTCCATGTTTGAAAAGAATACACTTACTGTATATATTCAAAGTCAAAAATACTTTCTTGATCCCAAAGGGAAATTAAATGTTCTTGTAACATTTAAGGTTCTTCATAGAGTTGTTCAAAGAGTTGTTGTAGATGCTGCTGGTTGTGGGCAGGACGGATCTCCTGTAGCAGCCTGTATTACAGTGAATCTGAGGAAGCCTCAGACTGAAGACACTCAGAAATAACTCAAGGTTGTCCATAATTTTCTTGAAAAATCCCTCTTTGCGTCATCATCTCCGTTTAATTTGCATACTTTTTTTTTCTCTTCATAATTAAAAAAAAAATCTAAATTACATCTTGTACTTCCTCAGGCTATCATTGTCTGATATTGTTTTCTTTCAGGATGAAAAACATGTAAAGAAATCTCTGAGGGGGAAAATACTTTCTCACACTCCTGTAGTGACTCCTAAACTGTTGGTGTCATTTTTTTAGCGTGTGTATTTTCCATAATTCGTCAGGTTTGTGACTGCCAGCATCAGTTTGCTCGCTGGGAGGACGGCCAGCAGAGAGACGTGCCGTGCTTCAGAGGCAGCACTGGACCAGAGCTGACCCGCAAGCTGCTGAAGATAGAGACCAGCTTCCAGCACGGACTGCAGAACCTGCGCTCCTTTGACAAGGGGATCCTTGATGTCAAACATCCCACATGGAGTAAGGAGTTCAACAGGTTGGTCTGCTGCTTTTATAACGTATAGTTCAGAGCGGAAACTGTCACTATGGGTGAATTGTACAGCTAGACCTCTTTTTTTTCTTCTGAAGGAGTCTTTTTGTCTTCTATTCAAGCTTTTAAGATGTCCTAAAAGACTAAGAATCTGCATTGGGTTGGACTATTCTTAGACTAGCCTGCACAATTGAAATTTCTTGAACACATCTTAAGTTAATGAGAATTTAGCAGCCCTTTATATTTATGATTTCACTGTATCCTGACTTGCAGATGTGACATTTAGGTATCTGTATTTATTGATCACATCAGTGTTTTTCAAACCCGTTCCTCAATGCACGCTCTCCTGCATGTTTTCGATGTTTCCCTGCTTCAGTGCAACTTTTTTCAACTGATGGCTTTTTAACAGCCTTTTACTGAATTGCAATCATCGGAAGCAGACGCGTTAAAGCAGAAAAACATCTAAAACATGCAGGGCAGTGTGCCTTGAGTACAAGGGTGGGGAAACACCGGATCAGTAAACTTTTATCACACCAAACTAACCCTGTATTGTATAAAGTTAAAGGTCTTCTCCCAACTACACAAACAAATGTAAACAGGAGCAAACCGAATAAACACATAAATCCTTTTTTCATGATCTTAGACAAATGCAAGTTTGTCCAAAGCACTTTCTTTGAATATTAAACCAGATGATTTTTAGTACCATCCACAAAAAACATTTTGTTTCCTTGCTTGTTTTTGCTTGTTTTTTGTTGTTGTACTGTGTACATACAAGAGCCGATCAGTTCCGTCACGGCAACCCTCTGCTTTCTGTGTCGAGTCCTGTTTAAGTTCAGAAATGCTCTTTAAATCTATATTTAGCGAACAAACACGTTATAACTCCTGTTTGCGACATAAATAATCCATTATTTTATCCTCAACGTGAACATTAAGTAGGAAGGGACAAACATTAGCAGGAAAGAAGCAGTGCTGGCTCCTCACTGCCCTGGCTAATGGGGATGTTATCGAGTTAATTAGTTTACAATCTCTGCATTCAGTCTGCTTAAAATAAACAATGAAGGACAATAATCACTCTCAGCTATTGCTGAAAAGAGTTTGGTGTAAATACCACTGCTGCTCCAGGTGACTTATCTTCTTGTTTACATTAGGGTGCACCGCTAAAGTTGAATTAATAATGATGTCTCTAAACATCAAAATATAATAGAAAATGATTTTTTTTCTGCTAAACAACTGAGAAATGCTCATTTTATCTTACATAACATTTACTACAAATTACCACAGTAAACGTTGAAGGTAAAATCAGAGATCAATCAAAATTTTGTCAAGTTTATTTGTATAGTACAATTTAGCAACAAGGCTTGAGCAATAAAGTGCTTTACATGATAAAAAAACAACAACTAATTGAGCAAACTAAATGAAACCATATGTCACTGTGGCAAAATAAAGAGAATTAATGAAAAGCTGCAATCCAGACTAGAATTAACGATGATCCAGTCGTATTAATCAAAGGCAGCTCTGAACAGATGGGTTTTTAGCCTTGACTTAAAGGAACTCAGTGTTTCAGCAGTTTTGCAGATTTCTGGAAGTTTGTTCCAGATTGAGGAGAAAGAAACTGAAAGCTGCTTCTCCGTGTTTGGTTCTGATTCTGGGGATGCAGAGTAGGAATTCAACCAGAACAGCTCAGAGGTCTGGAAGGTTGATGCAATGACAGATCTTTAATGTATTTTGGTGCTAAGCCAATCAGCGGTTTATAAACTAACAAAAGCATTTTATAGCAGCAGCATCTGATTGTCTTTTTAGGAAGACCTGTGAAGATGCTGTTGCAGTAATGAATGTGACTAAAGATGGATCTTGTTGTTACATTAATTCTTTAATCCTAGGAATGTTCCTCAAGTGATAGAAGGCTGACCTTGTGATTGCGTTTATGTGAGGTTCAGATCTGAGTCCATTACTACACCCAGATTTTGGGCCTCATCAGTCGTTTATAGCTGTATTAACTGAAACACTTGATCGTTCCTCTTTAGGTCCAAAAATATTTACTTTAGTTTAGTTCATGTTCAGCTGAAGAATGTTCTGGTGCATCCACACATTGATCTGTTCTACTCATCTGCTCAGCATTTGAAAATAATGCATAAATGGAGACTAGCAAGTGATAATAGCAAAGTAAAGGCAAAGTACTCAGTATGTTGTTCAACAACATTAGCTTATAGCAGCATAACTATAGAGATACTTTATGGTAAACATGAAAGATAAACTGAGATAAATACTAAATCACTAAACCTCAGATAAACTCTATGAACCAGTAGTAAATCTGCAGTCTGACAAATGTCACCTATTAGATCATCACAATTATCAGAGCGTTAATTATATTGAATCCAAAATTGTTTTATATAACATTTAAAAACAACAAATTGTTAAACAAAATGCTGCACAATAAGAGAATAAGTAAAAACTGACAATTTTAGACAAAACAACCTATCCAAAAGAACAATCAACTCATGCTGTGTTGAACGGAAGGGGGGTGAAAGATGAGTGTTTCATTACAATAATCGATGCGTGAGATAATATAGGCATGGATGATCTTTTCAAAATCCTGCCTGGACAAAGTGGTCTTGTTCTAGCATTCTCACTAGAATCAGGAAAGTAGAGCACATCACCCCAGTTCTAAAGTCCTTACACTGGCTCTCTGTTGCTCAGAGAGTAGACTTCAAAATACTTTTCCTAGTTTATAAATCATTGAATGGCTTAGCACCAAAATATGTTGAAGACTTGTTGTCACCATACCAAGCCCCCAGAACACTCAGGTCCTCTAATTCCAGTCTATTCAATTCAATTCAGTTTATTTATATAGCGCCAATTCACAACAGATGTCATCTCAAGGCACTTAACAAGAAGTCATTTCAATACATTTATACAAACATTCCAATCAGTTAAAAAGTTTCCTATTTAAGGAATCCCAGCAGATTGTGTCAGTCATTGGCGTCTACTAATCATCCCTAGAATCAGAACCAAACATGGAGAAGCAGCTTTTAGTTTTTATGCTCCACTTATCTGGAACAAACTTCCAGACCACAGCAAAGCTGCTGAAATGCTGAGTTCCTTTAAATCAAAGCTAAAAATCCATCTGTTTAGAGCTACCCTTGGTTAATAATAGCTGGAATGTCATGACTGTAGTACGTTTTAATGGGGTGTTTTTATATTTCTGATGTTGTGTTTACTGTTTTTTTGTTGTTTTAATGCTGTTTTATTTTTTTCCTAATCACCCAAAGCACCTTGAATTCCCTTGTTGTGGAAAGTGTCCCATACAAATAAATTTCCCTTGCCTTGATTTAGTCAGTTTGTCACAGCTGGAAAAAGCTTGTTTTGATCACAGTGTGTCGAATCTAAGGATGTCATCTGTTTTAAACCCCCGGATTGGGGGCAGTGGATATTAAATATGGATTTAAAGAGCCGAGATTCACGTGCTGGGTTGCGCAAGGGCCACCTGGACAGAATAATATGATCTCAGGCTTTTTAATATTAAAGCTACAAAGAAAATCAGGGCCGTGCAAGCTTTGATTAAATTTAGTCGTCCTAACAAAGGAGGAACAGCGTGAACATCATGTTTTTTGTTGTGTTCTTTTAAATAAATGCAGACTTGACAGTAATCAGCATAACAATGAAATAAAATTCCAAATTTCTTCCAATGGAACCAAAGAGCAGGAGATACAGAGAGAAAAGAAGGGGTCCTAGTATAGAGCCCTGAGTCGCCCCGCAGCCAAAAGACACTGGAGATGAGACAAACTTCTTGATCCTGGCACAAAATGTTCTTTCAGGTAGGTAAGAGTGAAACCACTCCGAGGCTGCACCTTTACAACCAACGCAATGCTCAAGACTGGAAACTAAATTACCACAATCTACTGTGTCAAAGGCAGCTGTAAAGTCTTAAAGCACAAGGACAACATACATATCAGCATCAGTAGCTGTAAATCTATACCCTCCAAAGAGCCGATCCTGTGTAGTGAAGCTTTTTACCACCAGACTGAAACACCTCTAATTGTACATAAAAAAAACCTTCTCCAGTATTTTGGAAAGGAATGGACAAATATAAAATGGATGGGATGATTATTTAGGTCTTTACATGTAATGAGAATAGATTAAAAAGAACTGCCAATAAAAAGAAGCTACATCTGAAAAAACATTTTTTTTGCATTTTAATTTTTAGGTTTCCTGATAACGAAGAACTACAACAATCCATCTTAGAAGTAACAAATGTGGGGACTAGATATTCTGCATCGCTCTGTTACAGTTTTTTTTTTTCTGACTTGGCGGGATGTTTTCCTAGGTTAAAGCAGGTCTTCATGTCTATTCTTATATGTGATCTCGTGTGTGTTTTTATTAGGTTTTGTACGTTTGTGAAGGATCTGGAAATGATGATGCAGGAGCTGATCAACTCCGCTTTCAGGACCGTGAGCACAGTTCAGGAGGGAGTCAGGCTTCTGGACATTTTCAGTCCCATGTCCACACGCAAGGTGTCTGACAAAAACTCACACATCACATCATCTTGATTTTCACGTTACCTTCTTACACCACAGAAAATCTTTAAACTAGGGATACAACCATATGAAAACTTGGGCTGATACTTAAGATATTATATATTCTTCCCTTCTTTTTCGACTGCGTGAAAAAAAGCGACCAAACTGCTGGGATTGCTTCTCTTCTTCAGCTAAACACCCCATAATCCAGCACTGCATCACCATCACTGTCCCATGACCAACCCTCTCCCCTCCCCCTCCCCCCCCATAAACATAAACGGCAACATGATGGAAATTAACACTGTTTATTTATATCGGCCCAGTTTTACATATCAGATTGATACCGATATGTTATAAAATGACTAACATCCGCCGATACCGGCATTGATGCCAATGTATCGTACATTCCTACTTTAAACTTCCATCTTTAGCCTTCCTGCTTGTCCTCTCTTGCATTTCCTCTCATGTTGATTTGCGCCATCACAGGTCATACGCCGCTCAATAGAGGAGAAGTCAGAGGAAGTGTACAACATCTTCAACAAACAGCTCAAAATGGTGAACAAGGTGCTGAACCAGATGGAGTGGTCCGCCCCTGATCACGTGCCAGAAATTGTGGGACAGGTCATGTGGGCCAAAGCTCTCAGGCACCGCCTAGAAAAACCCATGGAGGTACATCTATTAGGCTCTAATGCTCCTAATTTTAGTAAAAAGTGATGACCTGTCATTTTACATTTTGTCCCTTCCAGATCCTTCAGAAGTGCTCCTTCCTGGCTGGATCTCACAGCCGCAAGGAGATATTTTTTACCTTTGGCCAGACGGTCCAGGTCTTGGACGAGATTGTGAGGAAAAACTTCTTTGAATGGACCCAGATCTTGGACGGACAGTACCTAAAGAAGCTGCAGCAGACTCTTCTGGTGCGCTGCAAGAACACGCCCTCCAGGCTGGATATCAATTTTGACAAGTGGGTAAAAAGCAGGAAAACGGAAAGAAAAACTCATGAAGTCGTATGGTTAGAGTTGAGGTTTTGCTGCTGGGTTTCTATGTGTGTGTTTGAAAATAGATTGTAATTATTTAGAGAGCTTTTAATGTTTGACACTAAAACCAGGGGTGTAACTGTCCATGTATTCGTATTTTTTGGTACGGCCCTGTCGGTTCGGTACGTACGTGTACCGAACGAATACAGCTGTTTTCTACCTGAACAAATGCAGAATGTTTATGTGCAGAACTCAGAGCGCAGTGCAACATCCCACAGCAAAACAAAACAGAAAGGACTCCCAGCTACCAATAAACTCTATTTGGCAATAATGGTTTCTCATGCAGCTACAGTAGGAAGAGAAAGATTGAAGGAATTAGAACTTTGTTAGCGAACGCATCTTTCAACAACAATAAGGTTCATAACACGCTCTGCACTGAACTGAATTACTCTTCTGAAACAATGTCAAGCTAAATGTAAACATCACTGATAGTAGAGAAAAATCAGCTGACGTCCACATGGCTACCAGTAGCATCCAATCAGCCCAAACTCCTTATTTTGTATAAAACACCAATCAGTGGAAACCCCCGTTGATGAGAACGGATTTTCCCAACAGCTGCCGATGCTGCATTCAAGTACAGCTGGGAGACTAGGCTGTCAAAATATCAAAACAACTCCAAAGTGACCAGTCCATCACAGTGTGACACACAGACACAGGGCAAACATCCATCCACTCACTTATACCGAGGAGCATCTTAGAGAAAAATAAAAAAATGTGGGAGAAAGCCAGAGTACCTGGAGAGAATGTAGCAGAATGGCAGGGTCAGCATTCATGACTATTATGGGTTGATCAGGGGTCACAATCAGGGGTCATAATCTGTCATATTTTATAATATTCAACTGGCAAAACACGGATGAGAACCACAATTGACTAAATATAGGGTAATTCTACGTTTTCAGATAAAGATATACAACTGAATTAAGAGTTTCATGAACATTTGTCTCCATAATTAATGAAAATACTTTGTTTATGTCCAGCGACCTGTTGAGACTGTTTTCTGAGATCCAGTACTGGGAGCGAATGAAGTTTGAGATCCCACAGATTGTGTCTGACATGTACCAGAGCAGGGAGGAGATCCGCCTCCTCAGGGAGAGAGTGCTGCTGCTCACCAGGAACTACAACAGGTCCGATCTATTCACCTTTCTTTCACCAACTTACCGGGGATTAGGTTAAAGTAAACCTACCTTAAGAAATGTCACTTATTAGATCATCACATGTTACTTAAAAAACATTCCACCTTTTTTATTTATGCAATGTCTTTTTTTGTCAGGATTATTGGAATGCTCTCTCATGAGGAACTGGGTCTGTTTCGGGAGCGTGTCCGTTTCCTTGACAGGAAGATTGAACCCGGCATGACCAGGTTGCTGTGGCTATCTCAAGGAGCTTCTAACCACTTCATCAATGATTCCCTCCCCCAAGTTGACAAGGTTGAACACAAACCTGCAAGTCTTCTCTGTAGATTCTGAATACAGTGAACCCCCAATATTCACAGGGGGTTAGGGACCACAATCACCCGCAAATAGCTAAAATCTGTGAATAAACCCCAACCAAAAACACATAACTGCCTTTTTAATAGTTCAAACACTAAATAAACCTTAATATGCATCCATACATACAGTAGAAACCATCTTGGCACTATCACAGAAGCTAACATCTACAGTCTTCCTTATCTCGATTCTTGGTGATAAAACCAGTCAGCGGCAAAAAAAAAAGAATTGCGCTCCAGGATTGGCTGCTTTGCAAACGCCAGCCAATCGCATGTCAAGTAGCATTGCGCCTGAATATTTCGGCTTCCTGTGCTGCATTTTCTTTCGACTATTTTAGACATGCTCTATGAGAAAATGCACGAATATGCTAATTTTTCACCAATAATTTGGAGTCAAGTTTCACATACAAATCCATGGATACTGAACTACACTTAGGAGGGGGTCCGCTGTTTTCTATGTTTTTGTATGAATGCAATTTAAGCTGCTCTGCAGAGTTTGCTGAGAGTGCTGCCACCACGTGGCCATTAAAGGAACTGCAGTTGACAAAATGCGCACTCCCGTGACGTTCAAGTGCGAGCTTATTCGTGCGTGAGCCGCCTGCAGCAGCGATATGCTTCACTACCCGCTTTTCTTCTAATGTTATGGACAATATGTCTACATACGAGGTAATTTACTTTTCCAGCCACTAGCTGAGCTTATCTAGCAGCTAGCCTCGTGAACGCACATACATGGGTACGTACATGCGTTATTACGTCACGGCACCCGCTCTCTTACAAGCGCTCCCTGGCTGTTACGTTCGGACCAGTATCGTATCAAATCAAAACAAATGGAATTGCAACCCCTACATGCCAAAAAGTATGAGGCAAAAAGTACTAGAGTCAATCATATGTCAATCGGCGTGAAGAAATTGACTATAGATTACAAAAAAAGCTTTATTCAAGAAATATATATATATATATATATATATATATGAATGAATGAATGAATGAATGAAAATAAGACGCACACTTTTTGAGTGTTTTACATATCAGGACATGATAAAATGATCTGGAGTCTCATTTCTAAAGCTTAATTACTCACAAAACGGGGTCTGAAAACTGCATAAGTCACTTTATACGCCAAGTTTGGGATTAATAGAAAAAAAATGCGGCGGAAAAATATGCGCAACTTTAAACACACTAAGAGAATTGCTCACGCACATCTTGGACATGGAGGACACTGGCAGCGCAGCCGGTGAGATGGCAAATCGCAGCTCTTCCGTTTATTTGTCACCCCCCAAAAAATGTTTTGTACGGACAACACTTTTTAAAAGTAGACTTTTACTCTTGTTGTCTTGTTACACATTTTCCTTTTGTAAAACTATATTTTTGTCTTTTATTGTAAAGCACTTTGGTCGCCTTTTGGCTGAGTAAAGCTCTTTATAGATGAATGTTGATTGATTGATTGATTGAAATAAAATGGTTTTTCATGCCTCTACGAACCTCCTTCAGTCTCAGTGGAATTGCTCTTTCTCAGCCTCTCGGTTGCCATGGTTACACGTGAACTGCCCCATATCAGTCTGCCTAAATCTATGCAGAATATTCAGTTGCTACTTTGCATTTATGAAGGACCAACTCTGCTAAAATTGACAATAAATAAATAAATGTAGAAATAAATAAATAAATAAATAAATGGGTAAATACAATTGACAATAAACAAATAATAGCTTAGCAAGCGAGAAGCTCCCAAGTAGCACCTCACCGTCTTCGCATCTTGTCTTAAGTTTTTGACAACCGTTCACAAGCACATGCCCATGTCTCATGTTGAATTCCCCACTCGGGACCGCGGTCAAGGCATCCGACACCTCGAAATAGGATGTCAAGCCTGCAGACGTTGGCGCTCTTATAAAGATTAGCTTCGCGCATACACTGTGCATTACGGTAATAGAAAATTAAACGGAATTGAAGCGACCTTGCAGGCAAAAACAATGAAAGGATGAGGAAGTGAGAGGCGGTAACCATGATTTTCTAAATGTATTATCTACCTACTACCTTTTCCATACTATTTCCACAATTAATATAATGTTGCTGTCAATTTTTTGAAAAATATAAAGTAAAATATTTCAGAATACCTATGTTTGGGTCACTTTCAGGAATTTATTTCTGAGTGGTGACCACAAACTCTCTGTACATCACGTTAAAGGGTCATCTATACTGTAACCACTATTGTGTTAGCTTACACAGACTTTGAGCTGACCAATCAGGCTTTAGGCCCGTGTTAGAAACACCCCCCTAATTAGAATACACTTCTGTAAATAAATCGGATCTGTAAATGTGGACATAAATAAATGTAAAGATAAATAAATGTAGAAATAAATAAATAAATGTGTAAATAAATAAATGCAGAAATAAAAAAATAAAAGTGGAATTAAATAAATACATGTGGAAATAAATAACTGTGGAAATAATTAAATAAATGTGGAAATAAATAAATGTAGAAAAGAATGAATAAATAAATAAATAAATGTAGAAAAGAATAAATAAATAAATAAATGTGGAAATAAATAAATAAATGTGCAACAAATACATTAATCTGGAAATAAATGCTTAAGTAAATCTAGAAATAAATGCTTAAATAAATCTAGAAATAAATAATTAAATAAATGTGGAGATATATAAAATGTGGAAATGCATAAATAAATCTGGTAATTAATAAATAAATGTAGCAATAAATAAATAAAGGTTTCAATGAAATAAAATAGCAAATAAATAAATGTGAAAATACATAAATAAATAAATGTGTAATTAAATAACTAAATAAATGGGTAAATAAATACTGCAATAAATAAATATGTAAATAAATAAATGTGTAAATAAATAAATGTAGCAATAAATAATAAATGCTGCAATGAAATAAAATTGTAAATATATAAATGTGAAAATAACAGATTTTCTTACATGTTCTCACATGTAGTTATATATTTTCAATTTATTTACACATTTATTTATTATTTATTCTTTTTCACATGTATTTTTTTTGCTTAATGTATTTATCTAGTTAAAGTGTATTTTCTATTATATTTATTTATTTTGATATTTATTTATTTATTCAGTTATGTATTTAAAAACGCATTTACAATTTTATTTATTTATTTCCACATGTTTTTATTTCCAAATTTATTATTATTTTGCCTATATTTATTTATTTCCAAATGTATTACCTCATTTAATTTAATTATGTATTTCTACATCTATTTATGTATGTATTTATTGTCAATTCTGGCAGGGATGGTCCTTCATATGCATTGACTGTTTATGGCAAAAAGTGGGTGTTTAGGAGGCGGGATATGATCCAAAAACACCTGAGCGCATTTCTAGGGAGAGTGGGATTCATAAAGCAGAAAGTGCGTGCAGCTGTGCGTACTCAAAGTTTTATAGATCCGAAACTTACTTGGCGTAAGTCATTTTCTTTTTTTGCTGAGCTTAAGTACAGTTTTAGTAAGGATTCTATGCAAAGTTTTATAAATGAGAGGCTGGGTCTTTAACACATTCTAAAACTATTTAAATCTGACCCTATGTGTGCAGAAACATAGAGCAAATTCCACACTGGAGTTATTTTTTACACATAAACAAAGCCAAAATGAAAAAAATAATTAACAGCTATGATTACACCTTATAGTTTGGTAGCTTGTAGAGTGATTGTTGCAGCAACTTGAAATAATTGTTTTCTGTGTATCTTAATCCATCTTTTTCATCACTTTGGAGAGGTTTTGGCTCATCTCTCTCTACAGGATGGTTTCACTACATTGAGGTTTGCAGGCATTCATTTCTTACGGTCCCATTATAGCATTTTAGTCTTTTTGAGGTCTGGACTTTGAGTTATTATGACACCTTGTCTTTGTATGTTTTTTTTGTATGTTGTATGTTTGGGCCAAACTTCGTACCTATATTTTTAAGTGTAACTGTAAGAGGAAAAAAAGTACTTCAATGGTACTTTTGTTTACCACACTAAGCAAAAACACAGCAAACTTTCTGTGCATACAGTAAGCTATAATCTAACAAACATCTGTTAGAAGCAAGAACGAGACACACAACGTGAATATTTGTAAACCTGTGAAGTATAAGATAGTGCTTGCTTTGGCTGGCAAATTGACGTCATGAACGGTGAAGTGCTTTATTAAACTGCTGGTATTTCCATATTCAGTGACACAAATCTTATCACAGATGTTGCATTTAGCTCTGTTGCCGTTTACTTTCACAAAGTGCAGCCAAACTTTGGATGTTCTCTGCATTTTCTTAGTCCGCAAATTTATCTTACTCCGGCCAAGGAAATGGGGAAGTGTTGTTGTAAGCGGGCTGAGTGGGAGAACAGCAGAGGAAGGAATGAAGCTGTGCAGCTCATTAAAAGGGACATTTTATTGTGAAAGTACTGAAATTTAACACGGAGAAATATATATATAAATTTTTTTTTTGTATCGGTATCTACCAAATGTTTTCAACCGGAACTAAAGAGGTACCAAGTTTCAGTCCCAACCCCTAACCAGCATGCTAACTTAGGCTAGCACAGTCTGAGATGGAGCTTCTCGGTTTTTTGCCAATCATCTGTGCATTACACAGTCAGACCTCGGTGTGAATCCATTTCTTGGAAGGTGGTCAGCTGCTTTAAATTTTTTCCTTCCTACTTAACAATGACGGACTTTGATTGATTGGAAAACTGCTGTACGTATAAGCTTTCCCAGATTGATGGGAAACAACAGTTGCTTCTCGAAGGTCATTGCTGATGTCTTTCCACCTTGGAATTGCGTTAACATGCACTTACATGCACTCCAGAGCATGTACGTTGGTTTTATTGTGGTATTTACACCTAATGGTAATTAATGAATCAAGTGCATATAATAAGCAGGAGTAGGCTAATAATTTCCTTAAGTTGCATAAAAGCAGCAAGAGTGTGCTTATTTTACATCCACTTTGGTTTAAAAGATAATTACGTTTTTTATACCAGTGGCAAAGGGTGTGCTTTTTTTGTGTGCCTATTTTGATTTCTATAATAATGTAGCCTCCTCCTTCTTTTCTCTCTTTTTATTACCTCTCCAGGTGCAGTCTGTCGTTGATGGTTACAAAGTTTCCAATCTGTCCATCTCCAACCTCTGTAGGCAGATCAGTGAAACATTGCTGGTTAAAATAGATGGGAAGACCGTGTACAGGTAATAACAGTTCGGATTCCTTCTTCCGTGGCACACAAAACAAACATAAGTCTCTGAGAGCAGGAAATCCATCAGCTAAGTGGTTTCTTTCACCCACTCCCTGTTCGCCAGAAACCTGGAGTTTGAGGATGACCAGAACGCTTACCAGCAGAGCCGTCTCCAAGTGCTGCGATCAACGCACCTGGAACTCGTTAACATCATGACTCAGATTCACAGCATCTTTGCCAACGATGGAGCTGAGGTCTGAACTTTGTTTTTATTCTTAAGAACTGCATTCTAAAGTATTAAGTGTAAAGTTTCTTAGGTTTTATTTGGGCTGTTATACGGAATGCCTTTCAAAAGTATTTACACCCTTGAACCTTTCAAGTTTTTGTCACACTACAGCCACAAACTTCACTGCATTTTATTCAGATTTTACTACATAGATTAAATTGCATTCACACCACCCTAGTCAACGCCGTATAAAAAAAAAAAAATTCCCACTGCAGTTTCAGAGGCTTTTCTGGTATATATCAGCCAGATTAACACATCTTGAGACAAATGTATGTTTATTTACAAAATAACTCAAACTTAGTCACATGTTATAGAGACTGTCTATAATGGTATTTTTACCACCTGCACTGATGGCAGCATTGTCTTTTGAAACAGCCTATGGGAATTTTTTTTTTATACTTGATTGATTGATTTAGTTGTACTCCGTCGTAAAGTTGAAAATGTCACAGTTTAAAAAAAAACGGTCAAATATGGTAGAAATTCGGTTAGAAAGACCCCTTTGCGTGCGATGAATCAAGTACAAATCAATAGGGCGTAAGAATGGTAGATGTTTAAAATTATCACTAAACCACAGTCAAATTCAATCTATCTGATAGCGCAATGATGTTTCTTCTGTCTTATTTGTAACATTTTGAGTTTCTTTATTATCGACAGATCAAGGTTTTGTTGACCTTTTTACACGTTTCGACAGCATCTGCTGCCTTCCTCAGAAGTGTCACTCAGTGGGTCACATTATCTGTCAATAAATTAAAAAAACTCAAAACATAGTTCACTCTATCCGACTGGCGCGATTTACCTATATACGTTTTTTGTCTTTGTTGTTTTTTTACAAAATAAAAAGCTGGAAACAAATGGGAGTAATGAGGCTTTTTTTCAATTTAAGGGGTAGAAAGTACAGATAATTGTGTGAAAATGCAAGGAGAAGAGGTAAAAGTAGGCTAATAGACAATTACTCCAGTGAACTACTTTGCTAGAAGGTGAACCTCCAACTGGAAGGTCTTTTGCAACCTCTAACTCACATCAAATATGCTATGTTTTCTATACTGTGGCAGGTTACATGTATGTGGCTTTCTTTTAACAATGGTCTTCTTCTTGTCATTCTTCGAATAACTCCATATCTTTGGAGAGCACAACTAACACCTAAGCTGTTAACTCTCTGAATCTCTGCAGCTTCTTCAGCGTTACCACGGACCTCTGCTGCTTCTCTGAGTAATGTTGTCTTTGCCTGCTTTTAAGTTAAGGTTCACAGCCCTCTTTCAATAGGTTTGTAGAGGAGTTGCACACAATCTTGAATATTGAATCAAGTGATGTGAATACTTTTGCATGGCCCTGTATAAATACTGTAGATCTAAAACATATTTATGATTCCAAGGATAAATCCTCCTTCTCCTACTAAAACAAGATTTATTGTCCACAAATGTGCACTTTGTTAAAGCTTGAGCTCTGATGTTGAAGGTCCAAGAACACTGGGTGGCGTATACAGAGAAGGTTGACCGTATGGTGGAAGAGGGCTTTCGATGTAACATCCGGGACTCCATGAAGAAACTATGCAGAGCAATCACCGGGGACAACAAGACATCACCAAGCCCGCTGTTCAAAGTCCTCGTAGCTCTGCGTCAGACGACGCCTCAAAGCATACCAAAGGTACCGCAGACCCACGCAGCCTTTCAAACTACTACCGTAGTTTAAGATAGAGATTTTCCTTCAAACGGGTCAACAGTCACAATTTATGATATGAGAAAAATTCCCACGTCCTGAATAAATAAAAGAACACATAGAAATTTAGGCACTTACTTAGCTCTCTCCTGAAACTGGCAGCTCTGGCATAAATTGTATCCTCCTCCTGTTCAAAATAAGATTTACCACAGAAACAAATATAACGTGCAAAGAAAGTACAACTGGCCACAACGCTGAATCAGCTGTTCGTCTGTAATGAGACAGTCCCATCTAGGGCCGTTTTAAAGGCTTCATTGCCTCATTGGAAAGCCCCGGGTACCACATGTTAAGCAGAACGGGGGCCTGGTGCATGGAAATCTCCTGTTGCAATAAATCCATATTTTAAGTATGACTGCTGGTTTTGTCTGTTAAATGTAGTATGTAGGTTCTTCTGTCTCTTCACTGAACCTTTTCATTTTACTAAATCTGAAGCTGGGAATCAAATAGTAATTGTGGCGAGTCAGAGTGGGAAGTCTTATTTTCCTATGGCGCCTAGATTGAGGTGCCCCAAGACTTGATCCATCCTGGGGAAAGAGCCATATCACCCATCCCAACATAAATACACAAAAATACATTTTAATTCTCTTTTTCATTTTTTCCCTTTTTCTGAACTCTATCCTACCCTATCTCTTTTTCCTTGAAAACTCATCTATGCATTTATCTTTAGTCGGTTTGATTACTGCAACAGTCTTCTCACAGGTCTGCCTTAAAAGTTAGTCAGACAGCTGCAGCTGATCCAGAACGCTGCTGATCGTGTTCCTCACTAGAACCAGGAAAGTAGAGCACATCACCCCAGTTCTAAAATCCTTACACTGGCTCCCTGTAGCTCAGAGAATAAACTTCAAAATACTCCTACTAGTTTATAAATTATTAAATAGCTTAGCTTAGCTTCCTCAAGAAGTACAGTCTGCTCTGTCCCTTCTTATAGACGGCTTCACTGTTCAGTCTCCAGTCCAGTCTGTTGTCAAGGTTAACTCTGAGGTATTTATACTCCTCAACCACCTCCACTTCTTCTCCCATGATGGAAACAGTGTTTGACTTATCCCTGTTTCTTCTGAAATCTACAATCTTCTCCTTTGTTTTGTTCACATTCAAGGTGAGACGATTGTTTCCACACCATCTCACAAAGCGGTCCACCAGCTCTCTGTATTCAGCTTCTTGTCCATCTCTGATACACCCGACAATTGCAGAGTCATCTGAGTATTTCTGCAGGTGACAGGACTCTGATTTGTACTGGAAGTCTGAGATGTACAGAGTGAAAATAAATGGTGAGAGTACAGTCCCCTGTGGTGCTCCTGTGCTGCTGACCACCTGGTTTGACACACAATTCTTCAGTCTCACAAACTGCGGTCTGTTTGTCAGGTAGTCATTGATCCAGGCGATTGTTGAGGGCTCCACCTGTGTCAAAGTGGCATACCAGTGGCAAAGGGTGTGCTTTTTTTGTGTGCCTATTTTGTCTTCAGGAGTTTCTGACAAAGCAAATCAGGCTTAATTGTGTTAAATGGACTGGAGAAATCAAAGAACATGATCCTCACATTGCTGCCTGCTTTGTCCAGATGACAGTGGGTTGGTTGAAGTAGGTGGATGATGGCATCTTCAACTCCAACTCCACAGCGATAAGCAAACTGCAGTGGGTCCTGATACGTTCTTGTTTGCTTACTCAGGGGTGCCAACAGGAGTCTCTCCAGGACCTTCATGATGTGGGATGTCAGGGCAACAGGTCTATAGTCATTGATGACTGATGGGTGAGTTCTCTTTGGTACTGGAACAAGGCAGGATGTCTTCCACAACACTAGAACCTTCTCCTGAGTTAGGCTAAGGTTGAAGATGTGCTGCAGAATCCCACAGAGCTGCTCTGCACAGGCCTTCAGGACTCTGGGGCTGACACCATCTGGACCTGCAGCCTTGTTCCGTTTCAGTTTCTCCAGCTGCCTCTTCACCTGACTTTTGGAGACAGAGAAGTGGGAGGGGGAGGCAAAGGGGGTAGCAGCATTTCCTGACTTGGCTGAAGTCAAACTTGTCAAATCAGAAGAGTCCATGGCTGAGGTAAAGGATAAAACATCCGAGGTGTAACAGGAAAGCTGTTGATCAAAGGACGGTGGGATGTCTGTTCGGCTGGGAACAGGAGAGGAGGATGCTGAGCTAGTTCCTGAACTGAATCTGTTGAAGAATGTGTTCAGTTCATTGGCTCTGTCCAGACTTCCATCTATCCAATCCTTCCTGTCCTTAAAACCTGTGATCTTTCTCATTCCTGACCAGACATCTCTGATATTGTTCCTCTGTAGTTTGTTCTCCAGCTTCTTCCTGTATGCCTCCTTGCTGTCTCTGATCTTGACCTTAAGTTGCTTCTGTATACTCCTCAGTAATTCCCTGTCTCCCTCCCTGAAGGCTCTTTATTTCTTGTTTAGCAGTTCCATCAGGTCACTGGTGATCCAGGGTTTGTTATTAGGGAAGCATCTCACTGCTCTGGTGGGGATGATGTTGTCCACACAGAATTTTATATAGTCAGTCACACACTCAGTCATGGCATTGATGTCCTCTCCATGTGCTTGGCAAAGAGTCATCCACTCTGTGGTTGCAAAACAACCCTGCAGGACTTCTTCAGCTTCATGTGATCCTTTTCTCACAGTTCTCTTTGTAACAGGTTGCCTCTGAACAAGTGGTTTATATTCTGAACAGAGAAAAACAAGATTGTGATCTGATTGTCCCAGAGGAAGTCTTGGTTTGGACATGTATGAATCCTTTACATTTGCATCAAACAAATCCAAGGTCTTGTTTTCTCTTGTGGAGCAGCGGACAAAGTGTTGAAATGTTGGAAGTGTAGTAGAGAGCAAGGCATGATTAAAATCACCAGATATTGCCACAAATGCATTGGGGTGCTGTGTCTGTAGCTTAGCAAAAATGGAACTGGTGACATCACATGCATTGTCGGCAACGGCTGAAGGTGGAATGCAAACAACTGCCAAAATTACACTGGTGAACTCTCTTGGTAAATAATATGGCCGAAAACTTACTGCCAAGAGTTCGACATCTGGGCTGCAGATTAACAAAAATCACATATTCTAAGTTAATTGTGAGTTTAAATTTGTAACAAAGTATCATATATAAAAATATATATAATTTTTGGAAAAAAAGCTCCCACTGCATAGCAGCTGGGGCGACAGAAAGATCGCCTCAAGCTGTGCAGCAGCCAGCCAATCACTGACAAGACATTCGCACATAGCAACAGGAATTTATCCAATCAGCGTCGTTGATTCTGACTCATGAAGGGCGATAGAGAAATCGCCCCAAGGCTGGTGTGAGGACGGGCATGATATCTGGTGCTGACATTGGCAGTGTGATTTCTCTGCCACAAGGGGGCGCTGCTGTAAGCTTTGTGTGTAACATTTTTGTGTAAACATAATAAGTTATTTGTTTCCAGCTTGGTTCTAAACTTGTTTGTGCAATATTGTATTTATGTTTAGAATAAGAATACCTCAAGTTGTTAATATTGGCAATTGAAATAATCAGTATTTCACATAGTACTGGTATCCAGCCGTTTGTGTTCAACTGTTTTGGGATGATTATTGAAAATTACTTGACAAGCTATATGCACAGCTCCACTCCTTCCTGAACTAAGTAAAGCCATTTTATTTCCTGTCTGTATTGGACAAACTGATCAATCCAGGTGTGTCTGACCTCAGTGGTAACAACAACAATGGTCAGACACACCTGGATTAATCAGTTTGTCCAATGATGTAAGACAGGAAATAAAGGAGCTGTACTTAGTTCAGGAAATAGTGGAGTTGTGCACAAAGTTCAGAAAGCACAAGTTTGATTTAAAAAAAAGAAAAAAAAGCACAGCCCCACCAAAAATATTTTTCACCAGCCGCCACTGCTAATACTACTATACTAATATATTACTAATCATCCCTAGAATTAGAACCAAAAATGGAGAAGCAGTTTTCAGTTTCTATGCCTCTACTTTTCTGAAACAAACTCCCAGACCAGTGCAAAACTGCTGAAACACCGAGTTCCTTTAAATAAAGGCAAAAATCCATCTGTTTAGAGCCGCCTTTGAGTAACTGATTAATAATAGCTGGAATGTCATATGTTTTAAATGTGTTATGTATCTAATGTTGTGTTTGCTTATGCTTATACTGTTGTTCTCCCTTAATTATGTAAAACACGTTGAAATGCATTGTTGTTGAAAGTGTGGTATACAAATAAAGTTCCCTTGCCTGACTTATAAACCAAAACTAAAAATGTATTTTTCGACTAATACGTGTCAATTGTGTTTTTGTTCACAGCTGGAGTTCTCTCCTAATCTGAAGAAGCTCGGACAGATTGTGAACATATTGCCTCAGCTCATCAGTATCATCTCAGAATTTAAACGTCTCCCTGAGCTTCTCTCCAGCAAAGAGTCTCAGGCTAACCCCATATACATCAACATAGGTCTGAGAGTTTCTCTTCAACAAATATATGAAACATGTACACCGGATATAGTGCTTTTTCATGTTTTGTCGTTAATACTTGTATGTGCTTTATTGGGACTAACAGATTAGTGCACAATTGTGAAGTTGAAGGAAAAAAATGTTTCTTTACTAATTAAAATCTAAAAAGTATGGCACATATTTACATTCTTACCCCTTTACTTATATACCCCTAAATACAATCCAGTGGAACCAGTATAGTTCAACAAAGTCTCCTATATGTGTTTTTAACATAACAAAGTATGAAACCCCCCCTCGTTTCTGTTTGATCACCCAGAGCAAGATGAACGGATTAAAAAGACTCAGGCTGCAGTTACTGCAGGGATGGCAGCCAATGCCAGACAACTGGAAGCCTATTTGAAGAGCTGGGGCAAATACAGGGCCATCTGGGAGAATAACAAAGACTACATTATACAGCGCTACAAGAGAGCCAACACTTCAGTATCTTCTTTTGATGCAGATATACAAAGGTATATGACTCCTCTGTTTACCTGTCGAGGGAATTCCTGCAAAGGCTTTCACAGAAGAACTTACGTCTCTTAAACTGTTATAACTAGTACTTCCACTTCCCACACCAACCTTTGGCCTTCAATGACCTTTAGCGTGTTTTTGCGAAGACGTGCTTTAGAAATGGTTGATTAGGATCACAAGCTGTCTTCCTCTTTTCTCCCAGATACTCTGAGAACGCCAGCAGTATTCAACAGGAAGAGACGGTCGTCACCATACAGTTTGTTATGTTGGACTGTTCGCCGCTCAAGTCCTCCCTGGTGCAACATTGCAGCGAGTGGCAGAAAAAGTTAACACAGCTTCTCAGCGAGATGGCAAGCAGCCGTCTACAAGAACTTCACGAATCAATGCAAAATAACGCAGACAGGTGTTCAACTGTTTCTTATTCTGCCGCTTAATCTAGCTCTTGCATAGTTGGTTGAGGCAATGGCATTACCAAGATGCATTGCTAGGGCTAATTTCCCCACTTTTTCCGCCACGTTTGGTAATATTTCATGTTAAAGTCCATGTCATACATCAAATCTTACATCTCCAATAAGAGTGCACAGCCCATATAGAACCAGTTCTCTTTGACATAAAGGGATTAGCCAATGAATGCATGAACTTCTGGGAGTAAAGTCCTGTAAATATGGTGGGCATCTTTGTGTTTAATATTCTTTGTTGTTTATGTTCAGGTTGATGAAGCCACCCCAGACACTTGAGGAGCTTAGTGATAGCCTAACCCTTTTGGAGAGTCTCAAGGGCAATTTGGCCAACACAGAAGCTGAGATTCCTCTTATCCATGAGCGGTTTGCCATCCTCGACAAATATGAGGTCGAAGTGGAAAGTAGTGTAAGTATGCATCTTCTTACCAGAGCTAACAATCAAGGTAAAATCTGTCATCTCAAAAGTCAACTCTGCTTAAATTTGGAGAAATGTACTTCAATTTGATATGTACTAATGTTTTTCTAAAGTTGTTGTTTTTTAGGAATAATGTCTGTAAGGTGTAAACCAGTTTTTACCACAGATGAACTTACAGCATTGTAATGTCACACTTAGGCATGCATGAAGTATATACAACATTCTTAGCGTTTTCATAGGTAGAAAACAGAAAAACCTCTTACTGATGCATCACACCGATGTAAACAGATAAATGATTGTTTGAAATGAATTAACTTTTAAGTTTTCTTTTCATCGTCTGTCAGTTATATTTTGCGGTGTCAGAGTGAATGCTAACCTTTCTAACAATTTCCCTAGCTAAGAACCTAGCTAAACTGTGCTGGCGGGTGGGATGCAGTGATTAGATGAGAGGCGGGGTTCACCCTGAACAGGTTGCTGGGCAATATGGAGACACGCAGAACAAACAATACACACACACCTGAGAACAGAAAGACCAGTTAACTTACCAGTCATGTTTCTGGACTGTTGGAGGAAGCGGAGTACCCAGAGGGAACTCACACAGGGATAACATGAAAGCTCCATGCAGAAAGACCCCAGGCTGGGATTCAAACCCAGGACCTACTTACTGCAAAGCAACAGGGCTACCAACTGTACCACTGCACAGTCTGGTCTAAAATAAATTAATACTTGATAAAGATATTTTTTACTCCATCCTTATGCACAACCTTCAACTCATATTGACTTCTTAAGAATGTAAGTCTTTGTCAAGTTTTTTTATTTTTTTATGCGTACTGGATGTAGCACTTAGTCTGCAAACCTGATGATTCGTTTTGTTGAACACATCACATTGTCTGCATGTTTACTTGTACTGTACAGTAGCAATCGGTGTCGTTCAAACACAGATACTAATGTTCATTTAAATCCAGTTTTGCCACATTTTAATTTCTGGAACTACAGCAGCAGTATCTGCTTTTGTTATTATATATAATTTACAAACTTCTATTAATATCGTAAAAGATGTACAATAAAATATAACTGATAACATATACATTGGTTTAGCAGAAAGATATTGATACTGTGATATTGCTATTGCGACATTATTTGAAATTCACATGTTTTCCTAATATAATGAAGCCCCAGTTAGAATAAACATTTTTGTTGATATCTTTGATTTAAAGAGTAAAATAAGTTTAAGTAATTTTTAAATACAATATAGTAACTTTCTCTTCCAGATGTTAGTATAAACATGAAACATTGAAACATTACCAGTTCTTTAGAAATAACTGAATTCTTAATGGGATCTCCAAATTCTTTCACATAATGGTAACTGGTCGGGGTGTAACTGAACTGAATTACTCGCTTGAAACAATGTCGAGCTGAATGTGAACATCACTGATAGTAGACAAAAAACAGCTGACGTCCACATGGCTACCAGTAGCATCCAATCAGCCCACACTCGTTATTTTGTATAAAACGCAAGTTGGCGGAATCCCCGTTGATGAGAAGGGCTGTTCCTAACAGCTGCCCATGCTGCATTCAAGTACAGCTGGGAGACTAAGCTGTCAAAATATCAAAACTACTCCAAAGTGATTTAAGCATGTTTTATTCTCAAGTATGGGCAAAGTATTATTTTCTACTCTGGTTATGTCTGCTTGTACTATTTTATTAATAAATAAAAAGAAACTATCAAATATCCTGTCAGTTCTATACTTTAAACTTTTTTTAAGTTATAGAACATAATACAATCCAAGTTAATTTATTAATTGAAAGGAAGGAATTCAGGAAAAAAGATTATTTGTTTAATGCTGATCAAAGTTTTAAAAAAGAAGTCATATGCACATTTGTATTTATTTTACTTGATTAAAGTGTACCAAATATGTACCAAACTGTGATTTTTGTGTACTGTTACACCTCTACTAACCGGTGTATTTTATGGTTTCTTTTTGGACTGTAGTATATCATCTATGAATGAAGATTCTGAAAAATAAATCATCACTTTAATCCATCTTGTCTGGTTTGCGCCTGCAGGTTCAGGCCATGCGCGAGGAGCTGAATGAAAAGTGGGTTTGGTTTCAGCAGGCGTTGATCCACAGTGAAGCCACGCTGCTGAAAGACAAGGAAAAGTTTAAAAACAGCCTTATCCGCTCCTTTGAGGAGTTCAAGAGGAAGATCGACGCCACTGTGCAGGAGTTCAGCACCAAAGGTTGCACACTCATATTACCATCAAGTGTTTGATTCAAATTAAGCCCCAACTGTTTGGGAACTAGCTGCATTCACTAAGAAACAAAACAATGCTGACCCAATAAGCTTTGTGCACCTTTCTGCCTTTGGTTTTTTTAATGGTCAGCCCATCTAAATGTCTATGCATGTGCGAGTGTGTATAAATCTTGACGTATATCACACTTCATTTGCATATCCAGGTCCCTTTCAGAGTACCTTAAGCTCTGATCTGGCCTTGAAACAAATAGAAGAACATCGTGTCCAACTGGAGGCTCTAAAGCAAGAGCAAAACACCATCTTTAACGGGCTGGCCTTCTTCAGAATCGAACAACCTCCCTGCAAAATGATCTGGGCGATGGAAAAGGTCTGAAGTATAGCTTTTGTCTCTTAACAATTACACCATCGTGCAGTTATTTTCTTACATACTGTGAGACAAAGAGAATCTGCCATTTTCCTTTTTGGTTGAGGATGTCTTTTGTACGTGTCAGTTGTATCTGACGGCTTTGTGTGCTTGTGCGCCTTTTCCAGGACATGGATCAGCTCCAACAGGTCTGGGAAATCTCTCAGGAATGGGATGACAACTGGAAAAACTGGAAGGTCCTTCATCTGGTAAAGCTGCACACGCAGAGCATGGAGAGCACGGCACAGGACATGTTCAAGAAACTTCACGTCCTTCAGAGAGATCTCAAGGTGAGTTCTCCTATGAGGTATCTAGGCTGTAGTAGTTGTTTTTATATATAATCTATCTCTCTTATCTTTTGGATTTAATTTTTTTTTAAATATGGATGGAGGCTTGCCGGTGTAATCCAATGCTTTCCCAGTTCCAGACACAGTGAAGCCTTCCCACAGCATAATACTCCCACTACTATGTTTCACAATAGGGATGGTGTTCTTTTTTTAAAACAAATATAAACGGATTAATTTGGTTTTTGGCACAATGCTTTCTCAAATGACAACTACAACCCTAGCTTGTGCTACAGCTGTGTAAAAGGTTTAGTTCCTGGTAGATCTTTTTTTTTTTTTTTCTGAAATGGTTCAGTTATTGGATGCTGATGTAAATAATTTATGATTTTAAAGAAAGCTGGCGTGTTTAGAAAAGCTGTGTTGAAAAGTTGTTATGCTAAAAAGAAAAAAACAACATGGAAAATTTTGAAAATTCAATTTAATGGGGTAATTTTTTAGTTATTTGCTCGTCATAGCAGATTTAAAAAAAACACAGTTTTACATTGAAAAACCGATTTACACTGTAATAAATCCAATATCACAATCTGGACACCTGCTGTAACTCAGTTAATCCCAACTGTGTTAAACAACAACATGATCTGTTTGGTGTTTTTGCAGGATAAAGACTGGGAGATTGTTAATTTCTCAAAGATGAAGATTGAAAAGTTCAGGCAGATCATCCCTCTCATTACTGATCTGAGGAATCCAGCCATGAGAGACAGGTAACGGCTAAAATTATCCTTTTGCACTTGCAGTTCATCTAAAAAACTACAGCATGTCCGAACTAGTATTGTGTGACTTCCATAAGTGTTTATTCTGATCTGGTGCCTTTCAGCTAATTTCTTCAACTAAATCTTCTAACTCTTCTCACAATTCTGAGGCTTATTTCTCCAGGGACCGTGCAGACAGATGTAGCGTTCTGTCCAAATCAGAAAAAAGTGGACTCACAATTATATGCATAACACCTGCAGTAAGCTCATAGTGGATTTGTATTTTAACAAACTAATAACCTGGGAAATCTGAGTAGGGAAAGGTCAGGAATTTTTACATACAAAATTTGTAGGAGTCTAGAGGATTTAATCTTTTGTGTGAAGAATAGATCCAGTTTGCTGGATCTTGAACATGAACCCTGCTATCTTCAAAACTAAACAACAGTTGGCGAGGGCTGGTGGGTGGTCTCTTTCCTCTGTGGCACCTTCCTCTGAGCACCATGTTAGTTTAACACTGATGCAACAAAAGTGAAACACTTGTCATGCAATTATGTCCTCATATCTCTATGTAAGCATATCCTTCCTCATCTAAAAGTCACAAATTTTATACATTGCTTTATCTGAAAAGTCAGGAGGTTACTGTGAGGGAGTTGTTTTAACAGTAACGGTATGAAAACATTATGGAAGAGGACTAGGGTCACTGAAAAGTTCTGACCTAAATTTCAGAATTCCGAAAATCTAAGATTAAAGTCAGAATTCAGAGTTTAAAAAAAGCCTGAAACGTCTAAATTCTGATAAAAGTCAGATTCTGAGATTAAAATTTAGAGTTCCAATTTTGATCTCAAGGAACAATGTCAGAATTCTAAGATTAAGGTCAGAATTTTGGCTTTTCTGATAAAAGTCTGAAAAAAATCAGAATTCTAACTTCAATCTCAGAATTTTGAGAAAAAAAGTCCGAATTATGAGGAGGGAATCATAATTCTGACTTCTTCTCAAAAAGTCATAATTCTGATAGGAAAAATCTCAGAATCTGAGATTAAAATCATAATTCCAATTTTATTCTCACAATTCTGAGGAAAAATGTCAGAACTCTGCTATTAAAGTCAGAATTTAGGCTTTTATGAAAAAGTCTGAAATCCGTTAAAAAGAAATTCAGAGAAAAAGAATTTGAATTCTGAGATTAAAGTCAGAATTCTTTTTTTTCCAGTGGGCCTAATCTTTTTACTTAAAACAACCAGTTGTTATAATAATTAAATGTATGTAAACATAATCACTTTTGATGGCCTTAAAGGTTGAATTTCAACCCTTGTTCTTTCAGACACTGGAGGCAGATCTGTGAGGAGCTAGAGCGCTCATTTGACCACACCAGCGCTGAATTCACCCTGGAGAGGATCATATCTCTGAACCTGGATCATTACGCAGGGACAATCTGTGAGATCTCTGGAGCTGCCAGCAAGGAGCTCTCCATAGAACAGGTTCAGATTAGATTTTTTGTTTATTCATCCTCCTCTACTCTACTCTGGAAGGAAGGAAAACCATTTGAACTGCAGCAGAGTGACTCTCCTCCATTCTGGCTTCTGCTCTGGCAGCTTGTGCAGCTCAAACTTTGTCACCTTAATCCTGCCAGCAATCACCCCTTCTTCTTTCGTCACGCTAACCCTCAGAGGTTACATCAGAGCAGCATTACAGTCAAGTTTGTGCACATTGAAGTGTGGCGCAGTTAGCATATACAGTTGCCAAGCAATTAGCACCTCATTTGTGAAATCAGCCGGTAATTATTCATTCAGAAGCTGGAACTCAATTCAAGGAGCTCTGAGTGAGGAAGAGCCTAAAAGAAGCAGTCGCTTGATGCTTTTAAACCACACAAAAAAAAGAAGAAAATCAACTCTATAAATCCTATCTGTTAATGCACCATTACTACTAGTATTTCTGTGAAGTTCTCCAGCCATAACTATCAGCAAATAATTTTATTGCACCTCTTTAACTCCCACCCAGCTTTGTTTTCTGTCTATTTAGATTACAGTTTGCTTTGTTGTTTACAGGGTTTGGACAACATTAGGAAGACATGGGAAGAAGTTTCCCTGGACATCGCACCGTACAAAGAGGAGGGCCACTTCCGGCTGAGGTGAGGTGGTTTTAATGTCAAGTTGAGGAGATGTTTCTAAAACCTATAAATGTATCCCTATACAAGTTTATTTTTTCTCAAAAACCTTTGCTAGAGCCTCACCTGCATCACCTAAGGTCACATTTAACTCTGCTCCGTACTTTCATAGTTACTTTGACCCGTCGTTGCTGTGTTGAGTCTGCGGGTGGCAGATCATGAATTTCTGTCTGTAAAAATCTTTGATAAGTAAGTTAATCAAGAAATTTCCCCATTTTTAATGCATAGCCATCTCTTCTGTCCTTTCCAATCTAGTTTTAAAACAACTACGCCGAGGGTGGATTAAGAAAGCTTTGAGATTTCAATAAAGTGATAGCTTTTTATGCATCAGTTCAGAATAACTATGATTTGGCTTTTAACTGGGTGTGACATTTTTTTAAACCTAACCTCGAGTGTTCAAAAAAGTAAACCAATTCCGCACTGGCATTATTTATGCGACAGAGAAACGATATGATGAAACTTTAGAAACTCCAGAGCCACACACAAAGACACAGAGAGAATCAAAAGTGTTCATTTTAAGACGAGCAGAAGGACGTCACTATTCATGTTCTTCCATCCTTTTGTCTTCAGAGGGACTGAAGACGTTTTCCAGACGCTGGACGATAACCAGGTCATTTTGTCCACAATGAAGGCATCCCGCTTCGTTAAAGCCTTTGAGCGAGAGGTGGACAAGTGGGAACGGCAGCTGTCCCACGTCCTGGACGCCATTGAGACGATCTTCTCCGTGCAGCGAAACTGGATTTACTTGGAGGTACAGAACATCCCTTGCTCATTCATTGGGCTTCTTTTTTAAATTCCTGAAAACGACATTTCATGCAGAAGTCTTTAATCCAAATCAAGCATTCTTTCTCTGTTGTAACCCTTTGTTTTTCTTTTCTTCCACTCAGAACATTTTCCAAGGAAAGGACATCAGGGATCAGCTTCCCAACGAGTGCAAAGAGTTCGCAGCTGTCAGTGACAACTGGAAAACCATAATGGGACATCTCCACGAGAACCAGAACGCCTTGCATGGAACACATCATCCCGGTACGACCAAAGGGATCATGTTTCTTTAAAAGATCAACCATAAATTTGTCATTTTGGATCTTTGAACCCTAAAATGTAGCTTCTAAATTTGTGCCTTCTCATTTAATGTTGTTTGTGTGAGGTAGTTTTGTGCAATGCCTTACAACTTGTAACAGGCCAATATTAGCACACTGTATATATTTAGCAATAAAAATACTCTTTTTCAAATGTAGTTGGAGTTGTTTTGGAGTCGGGTTGGTTGCTTGAATCTCTTTAAATTTGTTAAAAATGAAGCTGAGATTGCAAGCGAGAAAAAGCCACATACAGTAGCATTAAATCTGTCTAAACCTTTCCCTTCTGTTAGGGTTTCAAAAATTATTTCTGTTTGCTATAAATTGTAGAATAATGAGAAGGATATTTTAGGGCTTTTTTATCCCTGTTTTCATGTTTAGGAGTTACAAACAGTAACTATTTGGGAAATGATCTTGTGGCTCTGTATGCTTCTGATGGTTTATTACACATTTAGCTTAAATAGCAGCTCAGTTCTGGATTTGATTTAAAGCAGCACCCCAAAAACGCTGCTTCCTTGTTTGACTTTGTAGGAAAATAAGAAGAAATCAGGCACAGATTTGTGGAGCACCCTAGTTTTGGCAAAAATTTCCAGAGGCCTGAAAGTTTGTTGTGCGTCACAGAAACACCTTTTGATGCAAAATGTCAGAATCAGACGGTGATCCGGGTCACCAGCAAAATGGAATCGCTTGTTCCTGAAATGTTCATTTCCCGAAAATGCCATTAAAATCCGTCTACAACTTTTTGAGTTATGTTGCTAACAAACAAACATACAGACCTTGGTGGAGGTAATTGAATGGACATCTTCTTTTCTGACGCGTAATCCATTCTCAGTGCACTTTGTGTGCATCCACCTATATCCATGGAGATGGCCAGTTGTTTGTGACTACACCCAATTGAAAGGAACAACCTTATCAAAGCTGGTGTATGTTGTGCGCCGGAACAAGCCACACGATCTCAAAATCCATTTCAAGCTTCAGTAAGAGACAACAAACAGGTGGCGCCTGGTTTTTATAGGCAAGACAGAGAAAAAAATAATTAAAGCCCTTACTGCCATTTCCATTTGGAAGAACTGACAAGCTAAATTGCACCCGATATTCTCTTTTACGCACGAGAAAATATCTGCTGCACATGAGAAACCAACTTTTTTTTTCTTCCATGTCCCGTTTGGGGCTCTGTAAATCCTTTACCAACATGAGCTGGAAGGCCAATAAGAGAGGAAGAAGTCATTCTTTCAAAAGCAACATAAAAAGTGAGAATTAAGTTTGCAAATGCACAAAGGGACAAAGATATTATCTGCAGACATGCCCAGTGGTCTGATCACACTGAAATCAAAGTGTTTGGCCACAATTACCATCGTTACATTTAGAGGAAAAAGGAAGACGCTTCCAGGCCTGAGATCACAATCCCAGGTGTAATGTACTGGGGTGGCTAGCAAAATCTCTAGACAGGAAGATGAAGCGTCAAACACAAATAATGCTTCCAAATGTCTAATGATTCTTAACATACAGACAAATTAGTAACAGAGTCACAGAAGGACAGGGAAGACCTGGTTTTAGACTGGCTGTCATAAAGCCACGCTCTCAGTCTCTTGGACAATTGTCAGCAACAACTGAAAAGGGGTGTTAATGAGCGAGGAAGCCTTCAAACTGAACTCAGTTCCACCAATTATGTCAGGAGGAATACGTCAAAGTTCCAGCAATGTATTATGAGATGCTTCACAAAGGACACCTACAATGTTTGAGTCAAGTTATAAAGTTGAAAATATAAGTCTAGGAAATGGACAGTAAGAAAACTTCTAAAACATTCTCCGACTTATTATTTTGGCTTTTTGCAAATAGAAATATTTTTTTGTAATAAAATAATGTATGATAAATGCTAAAAGTAAGTGTCAGGATTACATTGGAAGATAGTAATTTAATCAAAACATCAAACGTGATATTACTTTGTCTTGTCTTTCTTCCAGGCTTGCTAGAGAATCTGTCCAACATGAGCATCAAGCTAGAAGAAATCCTGAAGGCCTTAGACATGTATCTGGAGACCAAGAGGCAGATCTTCCCAAGGTTTTATTTTCTGTCAAACGACGACGTGCTGGAGATCCTGGGACAGTCCCAGAACCCCGAAGCCATGCAGCCTCACATGAAGAAGTGTTTCGACAACATCAAGAGCCTCCGGCTCGACAAGGTCGATAACCCATTTCATGAATTTAACTTTACATGTGGTTGTGTTCAAGTTTAGGTGAAATTTCAGGATTAGGTTGCTTAGAATAGGTGACAAGAATTTCAAGCAAAATTGACTTTGATTACAATAACTGTACCTAGTTAGAACATACAGTAGAGTTGCTGAGTACATGGTTAGAACATACATTCCTTTATAACCATTTTCCTGATTAGTCCACCCAAAGTAAGTCCTTTCCAGGTCTGGATAAGGATGAAAAATTTAAAGATCTGTCCATTGTCTACACCCTGGCCTAGCCCTGGGGGCTGGTGCCTATCTCCAGCAGTCATTGGGTGAGATGCAGGCAACAACCTGGACAGACTTTCAGTCTATCGAAGCTCAGCAGAGAGACAGAGGAGACAAATATATCAAGCAACCTTTCCTCTGTTTTGGCCCCCAGTCCAACGGACCGACCGACCGATAATAATACATTTTTTTACAAGCGCCTTTCAAGACACACAAGGACCCTTTTACAGCAATACACAACAGATAAAATAGCCAAATCAAGCTAAAACAACATCAAAAGAAGAATCACAAAACCCCCACAAAAAACAGCCCAAAAACCCAAAGGAAACCAGAAAAAACAAGTGCAATTAGAGAACAGAGCTCATAAACGGTTGGCGCTCTTAAACAGGTGGATTTTGAGTCTGGATTTAAAAGTGGACAGAGATTTAGAGGTTCGGATGGCTTGGGGTAGGGACTTCCAGAGGTGGGGAGCAGAGCACCTGAAAGCTCTGCTCCCCATGGAGCTAAGACGGAAAGACGGGACGGTGAGTTGGATGGAGGATGAAGATCCATCCATCCACTTTTCTACTGTCAATACATCTGATTTTCCATCTATCCCTCCATCCCAGATTTGTTGTGGCAGATGATAATAGGCACCCCTACCTTTAGAAGCACCTCGGTGCATTACTGCCACCTTGTGGTTGTGCTGTTGTATTTTGTAGTTAGTAAAGGGCGCCACTCACAAAACGCTGATTTCTATACACTATACAATGTACAAGAGTGCATTTCTATACATTTGAAAACTTGTAAATCATAGCCTCTTCCTACTTTCTCCGCCCCATCCTTTTTGACAAATACATTCAGATCAGAAGGATACTCTCTTTTTATGCAGAAACTGTTACTGTTTCCTACATGTGTTTTACAGAGATATAACAACCAAAAAACTGATGGGATGTTTTCAGCTGATGGGGAGTTCATTGCGTTCAACAAACCAATGCAGCTGGACAAACCGGTGGAGGTAAACATAATTGGGTTCAATCACTAGAATCAGTTTTGGGTTCTCATAGCGATACTCCTAGTCATTATCTTCGTCTTAACTTTAGAGTTGGCTGTGTGATATCGAGAAGGCCATGCAGGTTACTCTGAAGGCATATCTGAATGTCTGCCTTGTCGATTTGAAGAAGATAACGGGATCGAGAGAAAAATGGGTGAAAGACTGGCCAGGGCAGGTGAATTTGCTTCCTTCAGCCTGTCTCTTTAGTATCTTCAGCCATCATACTGTATGTCTGATTATCTGAATGGGTTTAGAGAGTCCTGTGAAACATACAAAAAAACATGTTAACCAAGTTTTCTTCCTGTTTTAGATGGTAATTACAGCGAGCCAGATCAAATGGACGTCTGAGGTCACAAGATCTCTCAACATCAGCAAGGAGAGAGCTGACAAATCCTCCCTAAAGTCACTGAAGAAGAAACAGGTTTCGTTTGAAGCAAATTTTAGAATTTGCAGATACTTTGCATACATTTCATCTGCATGTTCACATGACAGTCGTCTTCCTCAGATCTCGATGCTTCAAAGCTATTCAGAGATGATTCGCGCCGACCTGCCTAAAATCCTTCGTCTGAAGGTGGTGGCGCTCGTCACGGTGGAGGTTCACGCCCGTGATGTTATTGATAAGCTGGCCAAGACCGGCTGCAGCGATGTCCACGCGTTCGAGTGGCTCTGCCAGCTGCGACTGTACTGGGAAAAGGACAAGGTGAGACGAGACATGAAAAACTTCAGCTCTTCCTCTGAATCTCCTTTTTATCAAGTCAGGTTGCAACAAATAAAATCGTTTCTTTTAGCTCATTTTATTTTACTATCTACTGTTACTTTTGATGTTGTGTTTTCTGGCTACTCCATGAAGTTTTCAGTGGCGTATATCATTTTTTTTTTTACAAGTAATTCTTTTCAGTTGTGTTCAGGCTTGTAGCCCTGATAGTTAGTCATTTCTAAATCTGAAGTCAAGAAATATGTAAAACAAAAAAGTAAAAGAAAAAGCAAGCAGGAGACAGTCGAGAGAATAATGGAAAGTCACACTACTCCAAATAGTTATTGCATTACATTTTAAATGACATAACTTGGCCAATAAATCAGAACAGTAAGGCCAACCACAACAAAAGTGGTGAAAAAAAGTCTCCAGCTCCAATCTGTGTTCACAAAGTACCAATTTATATGCGAGTTGTACAATGAGGAGGAGGAAGTCAGGAGAAACGATGACTGGGAGCTGTTGCCTAGCGACTTAGCAAACCAGCACTCTATGGAAGGATGTAAAAGCTCTCTGTGGCAAAAACTGTCCAACCCTAAACAGCCTGCCAACCAGCATCGGGTATGTTACTTTAAAAATTTAATTAGTCATACTTACTCAGTGCTTGTTCCAAAACGTAACTGAGTTAGTTACTGAATTACTCTGTAATAAAAGTAACTGGTTACTAAGGAAAGTAACTGTTTGTGTTGGTAAAATAAAAGTTGCTATAAGAATTTGAATTTTCCGAGCAGTTTTCAAAAGTCAGTTGAAAGAGTAGAAGAGACTTACACATCAACAAACAGCAAGATGTTTATCCTGCACTGGAAGTATTATCTTTGTAACAAAAGTAAACAGTTAACAAAATGTAAAGTTTGTTTAACTCTATAGCAAATTAAATCAAACTCTCAGAACTTGCAAGTATTCTGTTCACAACAAAAGTGAACAGTTAAAAATATGTGGTGTGTTTAACTCTGTAATACTGATTAAATAAATCAAACTCACAATCTCAAACAAAAATTTCTGCTGCTTCATCGAATTGGTTCGTTGTGTGGCACGCGCATCCTAGCTTATCTGTAAAAACACTGGCGACCATGAAACATGACTCTCCCATAGCCAATCACAATCCCTTATCTCGTCGTTAACCCACCCCCACAGGCAGTTTGTCTGTGGAGAGAGGGGTGCATTCATAGTACACAGTTTATTCTACCAACTCATAGTAACGCACCACATTTTTATCGTTTAGTAACGGTAACGACATTGTAACGACGGAAACAGTAATTAGTTTGATTATCCTGTGGTGGAAAATTGTTATGCAATTAGGAATTAAGTGTATATTCTCTGTTTAGTGAATGCATCTAGAGTAAAATGAGAAGGTTATTGCTCCAACTTAATGTTTATGATATATATGTGTCAGGTCACCAGAGAGACAGACGCCGGGGCAGTAAGATAACAGTCTGGCCTTCGGATGAGCTGATTTATGCGTTGCAATGACTCGCATGAAGCAGTTACTCTGGAGGCGGGGTGTGAATGTTGGAGAAGACATCTACAGAGATAAACAATGTTTGCTGAATACTATTTAAGCGGTTAGTTAGAAAGGTTGGTTAGGGTGATGCACGAGTAACTCTGTCCCCTCCATGTTCTGGCCAGACATGTTTGAATTAAATACTTAAACGCCTTCTGGGACTCAAGTCTTCTTTATTATGGAATCCCTGAGATACTTTAATTTTCCACAACAAAGGTATGGAAGCATCCCACATTACCACTCCA